>CM062808.1:339472301-340672301 GCA_031772625.1 Pinus tabuliformis | reverse complement strand
CCCTATAGGATTGAAACCTTTTATCCATAGGAAGCCGAGTCTACCGCCTTACAAGCCGTAATGCACTGAACACAGCATTCAGGAAGATTGACTGCAGTACGGGAAGTCCTTGGTTTTCATTTGATTGCCAAGGTGTATAAGCAATTTTACAGATTGTTTGGTAAACCTCTTGCCTAGTTTTCCAAAGCAGTCACTTTTGATCCTTTTCGGACTCTCTAAAAGAAAAGGTGCCAGTGAGCTTCTTGTCACTTCGTGCTCATTAAATATTCGAAGGAGACTAGAGTCATATTTTTGTCCTTTTCTCGACTCTTAAAATATGAAAAGGTCAAGTTCAGTGTCTTAAAATTTATTTGCTACGATAACATACTACCTGGTTAGATTTTGTTTGCGTTAGTTTGAGTAGGGTCTTGTCTCGTTAGATTGCCTAGGGTTTTGTGAAGTCCCATCCTGGCGGAATATCCAATTTCGTCTTCTGAGATACCGGTTGTGAGTGAAACTCTTTCTATTGTTCCCAGTATACAACCGCTCAATTCTCGTGCTCCGGGCGACGAGACTTATCAGTTTCATTGGAACCCTATTTGGGAACCTTCTGAAAACGGTATCCCTTTTTGGGAATACGCTTCTCCTCGGGTTCCACCACCTCCATTTCCTTCCGACATGGAAGACACATCCCCTACTACGACTGATGAATCCGGTATGCCAGGTGGTGAAAATCCCACCGCAATGGTCTCTACACCTGTCAGTGGCACTCCTACTACTGAGAGGCTACCTCCAGGTTACAGAGCAATAAGCCATGTTATGTCTTCTCCCTTTCCGACCTCTATTTGGTCACAACTCAGTTTTTCCAACACGGGGCTTTTAACTCCACCAAATTATAGTACATCTGTTACCTCAGTCACAACCGCTCCAACGGTGTCTGTGGCTTCATCGACTCCTATGTTTAGTCAATATTTATTTGGAGGTTTTGATCCTACATCGAACGCCCCACCTTGTTACACTAAAAAATGTCACCATGACTATTTACAGTTAGGATGACTCTATCAACAGTCATGCTACCCTCTTAGGCAAGTCTTATGCCTCTGCTCTCCATGTCAAACTCCAAAAAAGAGAGAAAGTCTTTCTAAATGTATTTATCTCTGGGGATGCAGGTTCTCTCAACCTTACCTGCGGGGACACACCCAATGTTCACAAAAGCTGCGTCTTTGGACGCTCTGTATGTAAAGGGGCAGGTGCGTCCCCCTGAAAAGGTTAAAATGCGCAAGTTTCATCTTTAAAAAGTTACTTGTGGTCATTTCTAGAGCATTCTAGAAGGTTGTTCGACGTGTATTGAGCGCCTCCAGATGGTTCATGCACTCCTACCAAAGAGGAACTTATCCCATCAATAAGGGAGCTATCCCATCCAAAGAGGGGATTATCCCATTGATGGTGGACCTGATTAACTTCCTCTTGAGCACTATAAATACAGGCATTGGGCCAGAAGGAGAAGAGGTTGAAAGCTATACATTTCTAAGGGTAAATGCTGCAGGAATTAGGACTCCCATTTAGAAGCTTGTGAGGAGAGATTGCCATCTTTGCTTGTTCTATTTGGAAGTGGGTGAGCTTTGTCAAAGTAAAGGAGGACTCTTGATGGACCCTGGCAGGGACTTGCACAACACCAAGGCTCAGGTTGTATTTGTTCCTTTTGTTACCTATTAATGCAAATGAGTCCATTCTTCTCAATAACTTGTTATTTATGAGTTGTTTCATGTACTCCTTGGTCTATGTGTTAAATATGTTTTATTCTATGAGATTATCAAGTGCTATTTAATCGTTTGATTGTTAGTGTATGCAGGTTTCAAAGTGAAGGAGGAGCTCATCCGGATCAGCGGAGCTGGACTGCTACAACAGCGTTGGATTACAGGTAGGATCTAAACACTTGATTTCCCGTACAGTAAATGCATGTTTAGAGAAGGATTGCTCTTGTTTGTCTTGTTTGTCACTAGAGAGTCTTAGGCTCCTAGGGAGGTTGGTTGTGTCCACACAATCGACTCTTTCCGCCTGACAAATTGGCGACTCCGTTGGGGATTCCATTAATGTGAAAGTCTTTTCCTTTGTATGAACTTTGCTCTGAGAGAATTGGTTTATTTTTTCTGGTTTTTGGCTCTGTGACTTTGTTTTTGGGTGGGTTAGCTTAGGGTTAGATTCAATTTAGTTTTTCTTGAATTTTCCAGTAGGACGCACCCTCTGAGTATTGCACAGTGCGTCCCTGGACGCACTGTCGCTGTGTGCATAGAGCGGGCCCGCACCTGTCTTAACGGGTTGCCTGCGTCCCCTGCTAAAATTTAAGAAAATTCCATTTTTTGCTTTTTTGCTCTTTAGATTTTTCTTTTTCTTAGTTTTTACTACCCAGATCCATTAGTCTCTTGTCAAAGATCTTCACCTAAGCTTGTTTCATTGGCATTCCTGCTTTAAGCTTTCATCAATTTGGTGTTTTGAGTCTCTTTTTTGAGAAATTCTTGATTTGATTTCCTTTGGTCATTACTTGGAGGTTTGTCTCAGTATTTTCACAATTTTTCGTCTTTTTGCTTTTGTTTTTGCAAAAAAAAATTCCCCCTCATTCGCCGGGGGGGGCTAAATTGTGTATGAGTGTTAATCGCCTTTGAGTGTTTTTATTTTTTGATCTTTGGAACTCTCACCCAATTTTCTCGACTTGCACTTGATTGGTTCTTAGATTACATTAGAATCATCTTGTGTTTGAGAATTCTCTTGCATAGATCACATTTGCATAATTAGAATTCTCATTTTCAGAATATGAATGAAAAATGTGCATAGATTACATTTGCATGCTTTTCAAGTGAATTGTGCATAGATTACAATTGCATAGTTTACATTCTGGAAAATCAATCGTAGATTTAGATCATTTTTCTTTGATTCGAATTTACACAAAAATAAAAATAAAAAATGGTTTGGAATTGATTTGCATTAGTTTTTCTTGATAAAATTAGTGCATTAGAGAATTTGTTATATTTTCTCTTAGTGATCAATTTTTTGCATTATTGGAAGTGAATGGAAACTCTCTCCTTACTTTAGTTAGGATTCATCGAATTGAAAAGATCACATTATCATATTCAATTGCATTCAGTTGAGTCGGGTCATAACACCATTGGTTTCATATCCATTTACCCATTTGAGTAATAACAGCCTTAATAACACAGCGCTTAATTAAAATTCATCTAGTAATTTTTACATTTCTAGGGCTCTGATACACCAATATAGCTTAGGCTAGTGTCTTGGAGTAGGAGAGTAATTAACTCTCCAAGACAACAAAACCAAACAAGTAGCTTATCTTGTGATAGAATAAATCCAATTGTCTCATTTGTACTCTGGGAAAGCTCCTCTTAAAGGAGAAGCACGAGCTCGTGTCCGAACCAGTGAGGGGATCAATCCCCCCTCGTTGGGAATGACGCCAGACACGCACGTATTACAAACGGTAAACCTTGGATTAACCATTGTCGAGGAGCCAGGGGTCACTTGTCGGTAAACCTTGGATTATTGTCAAGGAGCCGGCAAGGGGATTGAGCTTGCTACTCTGCCCTTGCGTGCTGTCGGAGTTTAGACTGTTCCCCCAGGTGCATTTGTTGAGGTTGGTAACCTTAGTGACCATTATCTTTAGGATTCTACCGAGGTGATGGTGGAGGGAAGGTCCCACTGTACCTGGAGCAGACGTCGGCTAGACTCACTTGGATTTTCTGGGGGGTTCACTTCACTCGAGACAGTTAAAGTGGAGGAACTTGGTCCAGTCTATTCATTAAGCAGGTTGCCGGGGTAACTGTTCCACCCGCCACTTCTGTACTGAATCCAGCGATGTTGGGCTTCATCACCAACTAGCGCTTTCGGTCTGGAAGGCTACTGTTTGTGCTTGGTTTGACGCCCTAGATTCTTTAGGCGTGTGATTCAAATTTGTTTGGTTCTTTAGAGACTTTAGGTGGTTTGATTTGAATTTTTATTTTGTTTTCGTGTATAGTAGTTAAAAGTTTTTAGCTGTGGCGGAATTACCGAGACAGTCCCGTAGACTTTGGGGCCAGTCTCCAGAAGTTGTTTCTGTGGCCGAATTGTTGAGAAGATCCCGTAGGCTTAGGGGATCGCCTCCTCGAGACGACCCGGGTAATCTAGAAGGTTTAAAGGTCCTTGTAACTCCTCCTAGTGGTAGTAGAGTAGGTTCACCTAAAGAAGGAGAATCTTCCTTGGTAGTCCATTCAGATTACCAAGGCTTAGAGACAGGTTATAATCCCGAAACTGTTACAGTTTCTGAGCTTGTTGGTAGTTTTTCGTCTGCTAGTGATACAGGCGAAGAACCAGAAATATCTGAACTTGTTACTCTGACTTCTAGTGTTCCTGATTCACCAAGAATAGAAAGAATTATCACCGAAAATCTTCCTACTGGTTTGATTGCTATCGAATAACTTGCTCCAGAGGAAGAAATAGGTGTCTCTAACCTTGAAGATCAACTTACTATTGATCTAAGGGAGCGTGAATCTATCTTTTACAGTCCTCCTAGAAGTACTACTTGGTACCTTTCGTTAACCAATTATTTAGACAACTTTGGGCTAGGTTTTTCTACACCTCGTACTCCTTTTCCACCTGGAGGTATTCATACTCCTGTCAATATGGCTGGTCCGTCGTCCGTGTTTTCTCAAAGTCCTGAATCTTTCTTACATGGCGGTCCTTCTGTTCCCACTGGGTATCAATCTCTTTCTGGTACCTTTGCGGGGGCATCTCCTCAACCCGTTGATCATGGGTTATTAGTTGGAAACAGTGGTAATATACCATTGGGTGTAGGAGACATTTACATGATGTCAGGTTCAGTTCCCGTTTCCCAACCTCAAGGTGGCCAATTACCGCCTGGGGGGCAGCCTCAGTTAATGCCTGGGGGGCAACCTCAAGGTACATCATTTGTGTCTGGGGGCAACCTCAAGGTCAGTACGCATCTATGGGGCAATACATACCTCAAGGTCAACCCCAGCCTCAATATGTACCCCAGGGTCAACCTCAGTATCAATATCAACCTCAAGGATGGCAACCTCAAGGATGGCAACCCCAAGGGTATCGACCTCAAGGTACCAACCTCAAGGACAAGGTCAACCCCAGTATCCGTATTTACCTCAAGGTCAATACTCAGGTCAAGGTTATCAACCACCTCAAGGTCAATCATATGGTCAAGGTATGGGGACTGCACCTTACAATTATCAATCCTATCCTCAATCCGGCTATGGATCTCAGTATCCTCAACCTGTTATGGGTCAATACCCTGGAATGTTAGTGTGGGATCCGTCACAGGGTCAACAGGTGTTGCAGCCAAGTATACAGTTGGTACCTCAAGCTGGACAACCCGTAGTTTCTGGTCCACCCCAGCAACCACAACCTGTCCAGTCAAGTGTTCAAACTTCTGTAACTTCGGTAGTTACTCAGCCGCCAATTGCACCTAGTACTCCATCTCAAACGGCTGCTGCAACTACCGCCACATCTACCATACTTACTTCTGGAGTATCGACGGCTCCGGTTTCTACTGTCTCTGTAACCACTCCTCAGACATCTTTACCGTTGTCTGGATCTACGATTCAAACCACGGTCCAGATGCCTGCAGGCCAGCCTGGTATAAGTACGGTTGTCACTACGCAACCTCAATTTGTTCACCAATCGTACCAGGGACAGTACCAACCTGGGCAAGCTGTCCAACAACCGGTTTACCAGTATCAACTGTATCCTGGGTATACTTATCAACAACCTCAACAACCCCAGTACGGTCCGGTTAATCCTGGTTTTCCAGGAGGATATAATATCCCAAATGCGACTCCTGTTCCTAGTTATCCTGGATATCCTCCTCCTGGGGCCGGTATTGTGACCCAGAGTTTTAGAGATCCTAACCGGCAGTTACCGTTTATCGCAACTTTGGATTTACCAGACTTGACGCGCCTAACGAACGATCCAATTCAATATCTTCCGTTCTGGCTGCCAATGCCAAATAAGTTGCCCAGCGATATACCCAAGTTCGAAGGTAAGTCTGGAGAGGATCCGTCCAATCACGTGATGACTTACCACCTCTGGTGTGCTTCAAATTCTATCTCGGATGATTCGATCCGCTTACGTCTTTTCCAGCGTACACTCATTGGTCTCGCGGCCAAGTGGTACATTGAGTTACCACGGGCCTCTTTTTACAATTTTAGCCAGTTAGCTACCTCGTTCTTAACTCACTTTCAGTTGCCAGTCAGATACGATAACAGCACGGAGTTATTAACTTCACTAAAACAATCAACGTCCACGTATATTTCTGATCACATTCATGAGTGGAGACGTCGAAGAAGGCTAGTGAAAGTTTTTATCCCGGACCAAATCTTAGCTGAATGGTTTGTTAAATCATTATTACCGAAGATTACTGAAGATGTAGCTAAGGCCGGAGTAGTTACTGAGGAGCAAGTCATTGCTCAGGCGCAATACCTTGACTTAGTTTACACTCAGTCGGGTACGTTACACGAGAAGATTCTAGATCTTCCAAAGTCGAATCAAATCGCTGCTTCTCCTTCGAGATCTCATGCCGCTGATGGTATGATTGGTATCGTGAATACAAAGAGCAAGAAGAAGTCTTCCAAGGCTTCAACTACTCCTATTATCACTTTGCCCGATTCCCCGACAGGAGAGTCTTCTCCTGAACTTACCGCCGATATTCACGCTGTAGAGTCATCTACAGCCAAATCAAAAAACGACGGAAAGAAGAAAGGAAAGAAGAAGACTAAAGCAGACAAGGCTCCGAAGGAGAAAACAGAAAAGCCAGAAACCAATGACGAAAAGCGCAAACCTCGATATCCTTGTCTTATCTGTGAAGAGGATCATTTTACGAGAGATTGCCCTCATTGGGTCGAGGTTGTGAAAATAGTCAAAGGTTCTCCCACTCCTGCTGTGTTAAAAAATCCATTTCCGGAGCAGGAGAATAAGATGATAGGTTCTTCCTCGAATGCCAGTGAAGAACCCATTTTGATGATGTCTCATGTGCGGATTGCGACTCGATCGCAAGATTATGGTAGTAAGAATCCTGTTGATGGTAAGGAAGCAGAATCTTCTCACTCTAACCCATCAACCTCAGCTCCTGGTTCCGATCCACTACAGATCGAGAAACCTAACCCGGACTTAGTAATTAAACCGCCCGCCAAGGGTGTACTTCGAAGGTCTGCTTTCAATCCACATGCGAGAGCAGCCCAGAATTACAACATTGTTGAGGACTTAGCTATTTCACCCTCAGCAATGTCGGCGTTAGAAGTGCTGCAATCATGCCCAGCACAACGAAAATTACTTTTGTCGGCTATCGGAGCTGTTGATGTTCAGGACCCGAATCTAATAATCTTCGATCTAGAAAATAGTACACCGCGTCTCCCCCATCAAATGGCTTTCCAAATTCCAGTGATAGTCAAAAACAGGCCTATTCATAGGACTGTGATTGATGAGGGAGCTTCTACGTGTATTATGTCGATTCAATGTTGGAGATCCCTTGGTTCTCCTTCGTTGAACCAATCCCCCACCATCCTTAAGGCCTTTGATGGCCGTGGGTTCCGTCCGTTTGGTATTCTACAGGAATTGCCTATAGGGGTAGAAGGTAAAACCGTTAGTCTGGATGTGGAAGTGGTTGATGCCCCTCTAGACTACAACCTTCTTTTGGGTCGAAGTTGGTCATATGCTATGACGGCGGTCGTTTCATCGGTCTTCAGAGTAATTAAGTTTCCACATAACGGTAAGATCGTGACTATTGATCAGCTGACATACTTTTCATCCGACCCAGCCTCTTCAGAGAGTATCCAGCATGTCGGTAAGACGACAATTCCTTATAGGGACGTTGGTGTAGGTTTAGTTAAGGATTCCGGTTTACTGGGAACTTTTCCTCTCCCTCCACTCAGCGTAGAACCTTCATTTGCAACAATTCATATGATTACATCAGAAAACATTATTTATGATGATCCTTGGATTGTCCCATCTGACTCTGAGATAGACTCATTCGGTGATGCTATGCCTTTGAGTCCATATGAAATTGCTTATGAAGGTGTCATGTCTTTTACTGACTCTCGTTCAACCGAGACCGACCAAATGAATGTGGTTAGTGAAGAATCACTTTTCACCTCAACCTTAGAACGGATAGCGTTTCCCGAAGTCGTGTCATCTGACGAACAACTTCGCGAAATCCTAAGTGTAGACGATCTACCATGGGAAGATCTCCATCACAGATCTTCGTTTTTACCTAAGGATGATGCATTTGAAAATGATTTTTCATCTATCTTTACCGCTGAATATGTCAAAGACGCTCAGGATCCAACGAAACATTCTGATTCAGAGTTGAATTTAGGGAATATTTCTCGTACTATTCCCATTGATATTTCAGTGAAGCCCGGAATTGAGGAGAACATTCATATAGGTGCCGCATGTACAGAAGATGAAATCCAAACTTACAAGGCCCTATTCCAAGAATTCCGCGATGTGTTTGCCTGGTCTTACGAGGAAATGCCGGGAATCGATCCTGCCATTGTTGTTCATGAAATAAAGACCTACCCGGATGCTAAACCCGTCCGGCAACGGTTGCGTCAAATTCACCCTCGAAAAGCGGCTGCGATTAAAGCAGAAGTCGAAAAGCTGTTGAAAGCAGGTTTCATTTATCTGATCCCGTTAACGGATTGGGTATCGAATATTGTTCCGGTCAACAAGAAACAAGGAACAATAAGAATCTGTATCGACTATAGGGATATCAATCGAGCTTGTCCAAAAGACAACTATCCTACGCCTTATATCGATCAAATTATTGATGATTGTGCCGGAAGTGAAATGTTTTCCTTCATGGATGGTTTTTGGGCTATAATCAAATCAATATTCTACCTGCCGACCAACCAAAAACGACATTCATTTGTCCATGGGGGACATTTGCTTATTGCAAATTACCTTTTGGGCTTAAGAATGCCGGGGCCACTTTTCAACGGGCAATGTCTTACGCATTTCATGATATCAAGCACATTGTGCAACCGTATCTCGATGATTTGCCTGCTCATTCATTACATCGAGCTGATCACCTTGTCCACTTACGAGCAATCTTTATGAGGTGTAGGCATTATCGAATTCGGTTGAATCCCCACAAATGTGTTTTCTGTATAGAAACAGGTCGATTGCTGGGATTTGTTGTTTCAAAAGCCGGCATTCGCGTCGATCCCTCGAAAGTCGAAGCTATCATCAAATTGCCTCCTCCTTCGAGTTTGCGCCAACTCCAAAGTTTGCAAGGGAAAGCAAACTTTTTACGCCGATTCATCCCAAACTACGCCGAGGTCACTAAAGGTTTTACACGGTTGTTGAAACAGAACGCTCAATTCTTTTGGGACGAGATTGCCCAACAATCTTTTGATGCACTTAAACACGCGTTGACCCATGCACCGTTGTTGCATCCTCCCAACTACAACCAGGACTACTTCTTATACCTCGCAGCTTCGCATTCCACCATTGGAATGGTGTTAGTTCAAGAAGATGAATTCGGAGCGGAACATGTGATATATTATCTCAGTAGGACCTTAAATCCCACTGAGCTAAAATATTCGCATGTGGAGAAATTGGCCCTGGCAGCCGTTCAAGCTGTCCAGCGTTTTCGTCACTACATTCTTCTCCGTAAAACTACAGTTATTTCGGATTGCAACCCTATGATTTACATTTTGACAAAACAACTGCTAGGGGGCAAGTACTCTAAATGGATTGTTATCCTGCAAGAGTTCGACTTGGAGTTCGAGAAGTCCAAGTCTAAGAAATCCTTAGTTTTTGCGGAATTGATGTGTGATTTCCCGCGTGCTGACACAGAGACTGTGGCAGAGGAGTCCATTGCGGACGAATCTTTGTTTCTTATCAGTACTTTAGATCCGTGGTACGGGGATATAATCATCTATCTCCAAACCCAAACCTTTCGGCCTGAAGCTTCCAAGGCAGAACGTCGAAAAATTCGGTTTCAATCCCAGCAATACAAAATTATTGGAGATACACTTTATCGCCGGGGGCAGACTTAGTTTTTCGACGTTGTTTAACTCACGAAGAGGCTGAGAGGGTTTTGAATGATTGTCACTCTGGAGCATGTGGCGGTCATATGTCTGGGTATGCCACAGCTCAGAAGGTGTTGCGCGCTGGTTACTTCTGGCCATCTATGTTTAAAGATTGTATCATTGCAGTCCGGAAGTGCCACAACTGCCAAGTGTTTGATCGAAAGATGCGCGCACCACCTGCTCCTCTCCACCCTATAATTGCCGTTGGTCCATTCGCCAAATGGGGTATCGACTTTATTACTTGTAACCCTCACTCGGCCGGGGGGCATGCGTATATCATCCTCGCGGTTGATTATTTCACTAAATGGGCCGAGGCGATGCCTACATTCGACGCAAGCGGCAAAACAGCTGCAGTTTTCATATTCAATCATATTATAACTAGGTTTGGTGTCCCACAAGCAATCATTACTGACCATGGGAGCCATTTTCGAAACATCATGATGACTGAGCTTACAAGCCAGCTTGGTTTGCGCCACGATAGCTCTACTCCTTATTATCCGCAAGCCAACGGTTTGGTTGAGTCTATCAACAAAGTTCTGGTTATCATGATCCGACGAACCATTGGTATTCATCGGTCGAATTGGCACAACATGTTATTTTCAGCGCTATGGGCATACCGAACCTCAGTGAAAACTTCAACAGGGTTCACTCCTTTCCAGCTAGTTTATGGCTTGGAAGCTGTGTTACCCATTGAATGCGAAATCCCATCACTTCAAATGGCTGTCGAATTACTCCCAGCTACTTCCGAAGAGGAGAAACGTTTATTGTACTTAGCTAAATTAGATGAGACTCGACGTGACGCTGCATTGGCAATCGAGACTCACGCGAAGCGAATGAAAGCTCAGTATGATAGAAATGTGACCCCTCGAAGTTTTTCGGAGGGAGACCTAGTGCTATTATATGATCAAGCTAACGATAAGCTAGGTGCTGGAAAATTCGTTCCTATGTGGCATGGACCCTATATTGTAAAGCGAAAGCTAGCAAAAGGGGCTTATGAGCTGGTAGATTTTGATGGGGACTCTTTGGGTAAACCCAGAAATGGACTTTACCTAAAGAGGTATTATGCTTAAATGGTGGGTATGGAGAAGTTTTAGTTAGGTTAGGTTTTCTTTCTAGCTAGTATGTTTGTTAGTTAGTCAGTGTGCTTAGCTTAGCGAGTGTGTTTTTCGTCATTATTCTGGCTTATCTTGGTTTTACTCTTGATATTGCAGATGTCGACGCCTCTCCAAACATACATTGGATTTGCTGATGGTGCTTGTCGTAGTACACGGAATATCTCTTCCGCAGCTTGGGTTATCTATTCACCCTCTGACGAGTTAGTTTCTATGCATGGGGTAAGCCTCGGTCAAACAACAAACAACATTGCAGAATACAGTGCAGTGGTTGAATTATTATCCGAATCTATTTCATTTGGAATTCGACGTTTGATAGTGAGGTTAGATTCTGAACTTGTTGTATTACAGCTTAATAGAGTTTATGCCATTAGAAATCCTGTGTTATTAAGGTTGTTTTGAGAGTGCGTCTCTTGGAACGTGAATTTGATTACATTGAATATCAGCATATTCCAAGGTCTTTAAATACATTAGCAGATGCAATTGCTTCTCGAGTGTTGGACAGACATTTACGATAAATCATGCAAGTAAATTTAAAAGCATTTCATCACATATGTTAAACAAGATAAGCCGGTAATAGTGATATATATATAGATAGGAGTGTGTCAAAAAATATACATCGTCTTCGATCATAGGTTGAAAAACACCTTATGATCGGCAAAAATGATAAAGTACAAAAAGTCAAAAATGTCACATGTGTCTACAAAGTGACTAGCCAATCACTGGTGGTGCTCCCTATACGACACCACTGCACGGGCTACCTTACGCAAAAATCTCCTAAACGGTCCAGGGACTGCGACTACATAGCGCTGAAGCCTGATAGGAATATCATCCATAGTAGTCTCAGGCATATCCGCCGTCAGACGCTCTAGATCATGCTCCAACTCAGCTAGTACCTCTGCAGCCGCGTCCTGTGGGGCCGGTACCGGTGCAACTGGATGTCTCCTCTCAAAAGGCCGGAGGTTGGCTGGCGCTGTGGACCAACATCTGCATTTTGAAAATTTTTACTGTCAGTTTTGAGACGATATATATAAAAAACAAACAAAAAATACATAATTTGAAAACTTGTGAAAAATAAAGTACCTCTGTCATCCCATTGTTCTCCCTGTGGAAGAACCATGTCCGGATCACCTCGAAAATCTACTCCGGCATACGGAAAGTCCTGGATCGAAAAAACCTGGTCCTCTAACCAGTGAAAATAACTATCAGAGAATCGAACAACCGCCGCGCCCTCGTCAGGATGCCGGGCCATCACCGCAACCCATCGTACCAGCTTTGGCTCCCGAGGACCCAAGATATCAACAGTGAGTTGCTGAGGGATCAGCATCGGAACTCTCTCTAAGGCAAAGCTCACGACTAAAGGCCCATATCCAAAAGTTTTCAGTCGTCCGTTCTTTGCCTTAGTCAGTTGGCTCTTCATATTAGCCGACACAGCATCACACCAGTTGAAAATGGTGCCTTGGTAACAGTCAATCGCCATCCGCATTTGGGACCCAGAAGCAATATGTAAAGCGGCTGCGCCGCAAATTCTGGTAACCGTGAAAGCTATAACTTTGAGTTCACGCAGAGAGATGTGTTTGATTTCCACGCCTTTCGCATGGTGTGCATTGGGTGTGCACCAATCTTCCCGGAGACTAACAAGGGATTGGCCACCCGGCCTAGTCCCAGCTAGATTGAGTTGCTCGCCTCTATTTGGCAAGCCAGTGAGAAAGTATACATCAGAGGGCTCTATCTCGAGCTGGTGCCCTCCTATGTAAAAGCATTGCTCTTGAACGTTCCATCTCTCAACCAGCCATTCTAAGAATCTCACCTGAGCCCTCATGCCAGGTATGGCCCAGTATTTATATAGCCCGCATGCTTTTAGGGCATCAATGGAAGGTTGGTGTTCAATTGCAGCTAAATCAACGTCTTCGTGCTCTCCTTCTCTCCAATCCAACATGGTGAGTGCCCTACACACCAAGAAACAATGATTAGAATTAATTTGGGGAAATTTGAATGGTTGTTTGTGAAGATTGGGGTTTCAAATTCCGCATTCCACGGAGGACGCACCCCGCGTTTAGAACACAGGGCGTCTGGACGCAGCTGGCCTGAAGGTGGGCTGCGTCCCCCGACCATTTTCCTGTATAGGAAAAAGTCGGGGGACGCAGGTCACCCGAAGGGCACCTGCGTCCACCGCAGAGCGCATTTTGAAACCTAAACCCCCCCAAAAAACAAAACTAAAACCTAAAATACAATTTCAATCGGATGAAATTGAAGAGTAGGATGTTGTAAAATACCTGGAAGAGACGACGTTCGATTCTGACGGTCGAATTTTCCGCAGCGACCACGGGAAGTTTCTTGCCAAAAGCCCTTTTTTCAACCTCAACAGTAAAATGGTAAAAATGACATGGTAAAAAGTCTTTTTATAGGTTTTTTGGATGAATTTGTTCATTTTTCACCATGGAAGGATGTTTTTCGATGTATTTTTGCCTATCTTAAACAGGTATGAGTAATGTGTTGTTTTTGTGCAGGACAAAGGGACTTAGAGGGAAAATTGTCATTTTTCACGAACCAAAATATCAGAGTCATCTTTTAAGCCCTTTTCTGACTCCTAAAAAATCAAAAGATTGCGAGCGTTTCTTTTACACTCGTTAAAATGGAATTAAAAGACGGTCCCCTTATAGCTCTTTTCTGACCGTAGAATCAGGAAAAGATTGCCGGGTTTTTGTCGTTTCAAACTCGATACGGAAATAAAACGACGTGTCCTTGATCGCTTTTTACTTTTCAGGTCAGTGACACTAATTATGAAAGTACTCCTTGGTCGCAAGATCAAGCGGTTCCCCCAGGTATTATTTTATACTTTTTCGGGCTTAAGGGACACAAATCTACGAAAAAGTTCAACTTGGAGTCTTCTTAAGTTTTTCAGACTCTCTAAAATTGAAAAATGCCGAGTTTCTCCTATACTGGGCTCGTTAAACATTTCACAGTAAAGGACCTGTTCAATTACAAACAGGAACGAACCACTCCTTCCTAGGGTTCGAATCAAAACTAGGTTGGACTCATCCGAAGGATGAGCTTATAATCAAGCATATGTTATCCTCCTCAAGCTTGTTAAAAATAAAGAGGTACTTGCCAGAAATGGTGGGGGAAAAGAGAGAAGAATGAGCCTATTTGTTACCTTTTGTCTCAGAAGAAACTTTATTACCACTCTTGAGCATGACACTTTTCATTCACCTGGGTTGGGAAATCCTTTACCTCACAGTTGATCAAACCACTTTGAAAGTCTTCAGCCGGGTTTTGGGGATTAACTTTGAGTTATTCAACACCAAGCCATCTGTCGTGTCGTTATGTGTTCAAGAGGTCTGCAAGCAAAACTTTCATCTGCAAAATACTTGTCATACATTTGACCATCCCTGAGTCAGTCTTTACAGCAACATTTCTTCAACTTGAACAATGATTTCGTGTTACGGGCTTGCCTGCAACAGGTCGCTTTCTATCGACATCAACACATTATCTAGAGAGATGACTTAGAAATCGTCAGTACCTTGAAGTCTGCATGCATCAATGGCAGGTTTCTCGCCTTTGACGTCAGTTTACATCATTGACTTTCGATCAAAGGATTCCATGAAATGTTCGACATCAACTCATTCATTCACATCTCATGGATTGTACTGGGTACTTTGAGAACCATTGACATTATTGGTGGTCTCTCTCACGCTTGTTAACAGTTTACATCATCGACTGGTAATCAAGTGGTTTCTACCATGTTTGACATCAACTCATTTATTCGCATGGCTAGAATCGTACCAATTCGAGAAGTAGAAATGAAGACCCTGGATCTAGTTTCCACCATCCAGGCTGCGAGGAGTTTTGTATTCATTATCTAAGTAGACTAATCATAAACAGATGGCTGCGCCCATACTGTGTCTACAAAAGTCTATGATTATGATGTACTGCAAGATCATTCCTGTATCAGAGTAGTTAGTCTGTTAGTTAAAGTTTTAATCTGAGTATGGGAATGCCTACCTCAGTGATGATATAATCTTATACATGTATTTTGTGTTGAAAATTGCAGGTTCTGACCAGGCTCTCCACGAGATAATCCTTGAAATGATAAAGCGCTTCACCCTTCCTAGATAATACAAAACCCTAATCTATTTCAGGCTTCGCACTTTAGGGGGCAATCTGTTACACTAAAAAATGTCACCATGACTATTTACAGTTATGATGACTCTATCAACAGTCATGCTACCCTCTTAGGCAAGTCTTATGCCTCTGCTCTCCATGTCAAACTCCAAAAAAGAGAGAAAGTCTTTCTAAATGTATTTATCTCTGGGGACGCAGGTTCTCTCAACCTTACCTGCGGGGACGCACCCAATGTTCACAAAAGCTGCATCTTTGGACGCTCTGTATGTAAAGGGGAAGGTGCGTCCCCCTGAAAAGGTTAAAATGTGCAAGTTTCATCTTTAAAAAGTTACTTGTGGTCATTTCTAGAGCATTCTAGAAGGTTGTTCGACGTGTATTGAGCGCCTCCAGATGGTTCATGCACTCCTACCAAAGAGGAACTTATCCCATCAATAAGGGAGCTATCCCATCCAAAGAGGGGATTATCCCATTGATGGTGGACCTGATTAACTTCCTCTTGAGCACTATAAATACAGGCATTGGGCCAGAAGGAGAAGAGGTTGAAATCTATACATTTCTAAGGGTAAATGCTGCAGGAATTAGGACTCCCATTTAGAAGCTTGTGAGGAGAGATTGCCATCTTTGCTTGTTCTATTTGGAAGTGGGTGAGCTTTGTCAAAGTAAAGGAGAACTCTTGATGGACCCTGGGAGGGACTTGTACAACACCAAGGCTCAGGTTGTATTTGTTCCTTTTGTTACCTATTAATGCAAATGAGTCCATTCTTCTCAATAACTTGTTATTTATGAGTTGTTTCATGTACTCCTTGGTCTATGTGTTAAATATGTTTTATTCTATGAGATTATCAAGTGCTATTTAATCGTTTGATTGTTAGTGTATGCAGGTTTCAAAGTGAAGGAGGAGCTCATCCGGATCAGCGGAGCTGGACTGCTACAACAGCGTTGGATTACAGGTAGGATCTAAACACTTGATTTCCCGTACAGTAAATGCATGTTTAGAGAAGGATTGCTCTTGTTTGTCTTGTTTGTCACTAGAGAGTCTTAGGCTCCTAGGGAGGTTGGTTGTGTCCGCACAATCGAATCTTTCCACCTGACACACCTGAAGGCCAATACGATCAGTATTTGCCACCTCATGGGTATTTGACAGGTCAACCGATGGTTGAGGTCTCAGTCCCATTGTCTATCGATTGGAGTTCCACCGTTTTCCATGGTGGTCAAGCTTCGTATGCACAACCCGACAAACCACCTCAGCAAAACCTACAAGGTCAATCCTTCCAAGGAAATCCTTTTGCCTCTGGTGGTCCGTTTTTCACCTCTCAACCTACTGGTAACCCAGGTCAACCTTCTATGCAACAAGCCCAACCTGGCATCCAGCAAGGTTCGCCTACTGGACACACTGGTCAATCCTTTCCTAATCTAAATCAACCCAATGTCCAGTATGGTCCAATATCTGGACAAGTTACTCGATCACTTGGCCAGCCTACTGTCCAGTATTCTCAACCCTCTGGGCAAGCTGGTCAGCCTCAAACACAGTTGGGCCAACCAACTGCCCAGCCCTCTCAGCCATCTAGTCTGTTCGGACAACCTTCAGCTGCGCAACAACAGCTCCAATCCCAGCAGGTAGGCCAACCTCAGTATCAGCAGGTACAACCTTCTGGATAGGTAGGCCAACCTCAGTATCAACAAGGTTATCCTTCTGGCCAGATAGCCCAACCTACAGGACAACCTACTGGCGCTGCTCAATCCGGTCCGTGGCCCCAAGCGGGACCCCAAAACCCATTGGGTCTTCAAATGCAGGCTGGAGCTCAGTCACAAACTTTTTATCAAACCCAGCCTGGTGCTCAAACTCAATTTGCAGTCCCACCACCGTATGGTTACCAGCAACCTCAAGGGCAACCTTTGTTCGCCCCATACCAGAATTACCAACAACTGCAGGTGAATCCTTCGCAGATGTATCAACAGCCCTATGGCGCATCTGCAGCATCGTTTGGTAATCCTTATGCTGGGGGGCAAAATACAAATCCCTACGGCCAATACAATATGGGGCCAAATCCGTCCGGACAGAGTCCATGGGGGCAACCACCACCTGGTTGGAACCCTGGTGCTCCATCCTACCAGCAGCCCCAGATGTCTTTCAATCCTCAATTACCATTCTTAGTGACTTTAGAATTACCGGATGTGTCCAAATTGACCAATGATCCTATTCTTCATAATCCTTATTGGCCTCTGGTTCCAACCAAAATTCCTGGTGACTGTCCAAAATTCGATGGCAAAGCTAATGAAGATCCGCAAGCCCATGTCATGACTTATCATTTGTGGTGTTCATCCAATTCATGGCTTGATGATTCCATTTGGCTTCGCCTTTTTCAAAGGACTCTCACTGGCTCTGTCGCTAAGTGGTATATCGAACTTAATCACGGGTCCTTTCAGGATTTCAATTCTTTGGCTATGGCATTTCTCACTCATTTCCAGTTACCCATTCGATATGAAACAGGTACACACCTCCTCACTTCCTTAAGACAAACGACAGCTACACATATCTCTGATCATATCCATGAATGGAGACGGCGTAGACGTATGATCAAATTTTGGATTCCCGACCAGCTTCTTACCGATTGGTTTACGACTTCATTCGTTCCTCCAATAGCTCGGGATATTGCCATGGGGGCGTGTGTCACTGAAGAGCAAGCTATTGCGCGCGCTCAGTACCTCGATTTAGTCTATTCTCAATCAGGTACATTATATGATTACTTGCCTGATGCCCCAAGACCAGGAACATCTAAAGCCCCGCCAACACCAACTGTTGACGGTATTATCGGTTCGGTTAGTTCATCCTCAAAGAAGAATCCCGCGAACCCTAGGAAGCAAAAATTGACTGCTTCAAGTGAACAACCTTCCCAAGCACCACCCGTTTCAAATGTCACTTCCGAGGTTAATGTCGTCCAGTCCAATACGGCAAACAAGGCCTCGAAGGAAAAGAAGAAAGGGAAAGCGAAAAATAAGCCAGAGCAACCCAAACAGGAAGCCACTAAACCTCCAACCGAGGACGGTGTTAAACGCAAACCCAAGTATCCTTGTCTTATTTGTGATGAGGATCACTATACCAAGGACTGCCCGAGGCGGTCCGAAGTTAGTCGTTTGTTGAAAGGCGCCCCTGTGACTCCTGCGGTGCTCAAAGAGCCCTTTCCCACTCAACAAACTCAAAAAACTCAAATGGTGGCTGACCCTTCTCAGCCTCCTTCTTCCTTTGGTTCTCAAGTGTTTATGGCTGGTACGGTACCTATCAATATCAGTACTCGCATGAAAGATTATCCGCCATCTGCCGGGAAGGAGCCTGAGATTCCCTCTAGTGCTCCTCCGTTCAGTTCAGGTCCTCTCCACATCGAGAGACCTACCACTGAGACGCCTCTTCGACCCCCTCCAAAAGGAGTACTCCAGAAATCCTCTTACAACCCGAATTCTCGTGCTGCACAGCACTACAACATCGTTGAGGACTTAGCACAGACTCCGTCGGCTATGTCCGCTTTAGAAGTTCTCCAGAGTTGCCCTTCTCAGAGGAAGTCCTTGCTATCTGCCATTGGTGGCATAGACCCGTCTGATTCAGATTTAATCACTTTTGACTTAGAATGCCATACTCACAGACTGCCTCCCCAAATCGCCTTCCTTATACAGGTTATTATTGATTCCAAGACGATTCATCGTACAATCATTGATGAAGGTGCTTCAACCTGCATCATGTCTGTTGCCTATTGGAAAGCTATTGGATCTCCAACGCTGAGCCAGTCTCCTACTACCTTGGAAGCTTTTGATGGAAGAGCGTCCCGTCCTTACGGTATACTCCAACGTTTACCCATCTCTTTGGAAGGGAAAACGGTCGAGATGGAAGTTGAAGTCGTTGATGCTACTCTAACCTAAAACCTCCTTCTCGTACGTAGCTGGATATACGCGATGCAAGCTGTCGCTTCATCTTTCTTTCGTATCATTCATTTCCCTCATCAAGGGAAGATCGTTACCGTTGACCAACTATCCTTCTTTGCTTCTTCTTCCGAAGGCACCATCTCGTTTGTGGAGCATACCTCCAAATTATCTGAGAGTCTGGGAGCTGGAATTTTCAAAGATCCCACTCTTATGGGTGTTTTTCCGCTCCCTCCTCCAAATATCACCTCTGTCAATATGATCACTACTGGTTCTGACCCGTGGATTATACCTCCAACAGACCAAGTAGATTCCTGGGGCGACCGGATGCCATTGAGTCCTGCCGAGCTTAACTATGTTGAAATCATTGCTGCCTTGGCTCCCTCTTCCACGCTTACTCCATCCTCAGGGCTTTTAGAAGAGGCTTCTTCGGATTCTTTAAGAGAAACATTCCTCTCCGACGAAGCCATTATTGAGACCATGTCTCTAGAGGAACCTCCTTGGCATGATTCTCACCATCGTTCCTCATTTCTACCTGCCCAACAGAATTTTCTGACTTGCTTCGAGCGGTTTTCTCCTTGTCTCCCATCACAAATCCTTCAAACACCTATTCAGATTGATCAGGTGTTTTCTGAAGGGAATATGGCGAACATTACACAAACCCAACCCATCAACATCTCTGTCAAACCAGGGATTGTCGAGCATCTTCACATTGGAGTCACTTGTACTCCAGAGGAGATTCAACTTTATTCCAAACTTTTTCGCGAATTTCATGATGTCTTCGCCTGGTCCTATGAAGAAATGCCCGGCATTGATCCTAGTATAGTGGTGCATGAGATAATCATGTACCCAGGTGCTAAGCTTGTTCGTCAACATTTACGCCCTGTACACCCCTGAAAGGCTGCAGCGATCAAGGCCGAGGTAGAGAAGCTTCTTAACACCGGTTTTATTTATCCTATTCCTCTCACAGATTGGGTTTCTAATATTGTACCTGTAACCAAAAAACAGGGTACAATCCGGGTTTGTGTCGATTATCATGATATAAACAGAGCCTGTCCTAAAGATAATTTTCCCACACCATTCATTGATCATATTATTGACGAGTGTGCTGGAAGTGAAATGTATTCTTTTATGGACGGTTTCTCTGGTTATAACCAGATCAATATTGCTCCTGCTGATCAACACAAAACTGCCTTTATTTGCCCATGGGGGACTTTTGCCTATAAGAAGCTCCCTTTCGGTATTAAAAATGCCGGTGCTACCTTCCAACGTGCAATGTCTTATGCATTTCATGACATTCGACATATTGTACAGCCTTATCTGGGTGATCTCCCTGCTCATTCAGCTAAACGTCAGGACCACCCTACACACCTTCGCGAAATCTTTCTTCGCTGTCGATACTACCGAATTAGGCTTAATCCCCACAAATGTGTCTTCTGCGTCGAATCTGGCCGACTTCTCGGGTTTGTGGTCTCCCGAGAGGGTATCCGCTTGGATCCCCTTAAAGTCGAGGCCATAGTGAATCTTCCTCCCCCTGCTTCTTTACAGCAATTGCAAAGATTGCAGGGTAAAGCAAATTTTTTACGTCGTTTCGTTCCAAACTATGCCGAGGTAGCCAAAGGTTTTACACGGTTATTAAAATGCGATATCCCTTTTCATTGGGATACCATTGATCAAGAATATTTCGAGCGTCTCAAGGGTCTCCTTGTCTCTGCTCCATTACTCCGTCCTCCAAATTATTATCGCGATTACACGCTGTATTTGGTTGCCGCCGATACCACTATCGGCATGGTTCTTGTTCAAGCTGACGATGATGGCACTGAACATGTTATTTACTATCTCAGCCGCAACCTTCTAGATACGGAAACTCGATATGCTTATGTTGAAAAGTTGGCTTTAGCCGTGGTTTGTGCTGTCCAACGTTTCCATCATTATATCCTGCTGCAAACAACTACCGTGATTTCTGATTGCAACCCCATGACATATATATTGTCACGCCAGTTGCTGGGGGGCAAATACTCGAAGTGGATTGTTATCCTCCAAGAGTTTGACTTGGCATTTACCACTGCCAAGTCTAAGAAATCCCTTGTGTTTGCTGAGTTAATTTGCTCTTTGCCATCTTCTTCCTCGACCTCGCATGTAGAGGATCAAATTCCGGATGAGACCCTTTTTCTCATTAGCACCCTCGATCCATGGTACGGAGATATAATCACATATCTGCAAACATCCTCCTTTCACCTGGGTGTGTCTAAAGACGCTTGGCGAAGGATTCGTCATCAATCTCAACCATACCGTATCATTGGAGATACATTATATCGTCTCGGCGCAGACTCTATTCTCCGCCACTGCCTTACTCTCGAGGAAGCCGAGCGGGTTTTGAATGACTGCCACTCTGGTGCCTGTGGCGGCCATATGTCCGGATATGCTACTGCCCAAAAAATCCTTCGTGCTGGCTACTTTTGGCCCTCTATCTTCAAGGATTGCATCCTTGCCGTCCGCTCTTGTCATGAGTGCCAGATATACCAGCGCAAGATGCGAGCGCCTCCTGCTCCATTACACCTTGTTGTCACCGTTGGCCCTTTTGCAAAATGGGGCATTGATTATATGACCTGTAACCCTCGCTCAGCCGGGGGGCATAGGTTTATCATCGTTGCCGTCGATAAATTTACTAAATGGGCCGAGGCGATGCCTAGTTGACTGAAGACGGTCACACAGCGGCGCAATTTTTATTCAATCATGTTATTTCGCGATTCGGCGTCCCTCAAGCCATCGTCACCGATCGCGGAAAGCATTTCTAAAATCATATGATGTCGGAATTAACAACCCAGCTAGGCTTGCAACACATAGTTCAACTCCATACTACCCTCAGTCCAATGGTCAAGTTGAAGCTGTCAATAAGATCTTGGTTACAATGCTTCAATGTATCATTGGCGTGCATAAGTCTAACTGGCATTTGATGTTGTTCCCTGCCTTGTGGGCCTACCGAACCTCCGTGAAGGATGCCACTGGTTTCACTCTGTTTCAACTAGTTTATGGACTAGAGGCAACCCTTCCAATTGAATGTGAGATCCCTTCATTGAAATTAGCTGTCGAGCTACTTCCCAACACCACTCCGTTAGAAGAACGCCTTCTTTATTTAGAACGGCTAGATGAGACTCGTCGCCTGGCCTCTTTGGCCATCGAAATGCAAAAGAAGCGAGTCAAGACTCACTTCGATCAGACCGTCCGTCCACGTTCTTTCATTGAGGGAGACTTAGTCCTGCTCTATGATCAGGCAAAAGACAAGCTAGGAGCAGGAAAGCTCGAGTCTATGTGGCTAGGCCCTTACATTGTCAAGAAAGTTCTACAGAAAGGGGCCTATGAGCTGATTGATTATGAAGGAAACCCTCTTGGGAAGCCCCGAAATGGGCTTTATTTGAAAAAGTACTATGCGTGATGCTAGTACATTTTATTGTGTACATACATGTACTTTAGTGTGTTGTGTGTGTGTGTCAGTTTTCAAGACATAGCTACCACTTATTGTGTTTTTCGCTTCTTGTGCAGATGTCGGATGCACCTTATGTTGGTTTCGCTGATGGTGCCTGCCGCAGTACTCGCGATTTGTCCTCTGCGGCATGGGTGATCTACGATCCTCATGGCGAGCTAATAGATTGTCAGGGTGTGTGTTTAGGTCGTACTACTAACAATGTCGCCGAATATTGTGCTGTAATTGAGCTACTTGCTAAAGCAATTAATTTCGGCATTCGCGAATTGGTAGTGAACCTGGACTCTCAACTTGTTGTCCACCAGCTCAACGGGCAATATTCCGTCAGAAACCATCATATTCTAAGGTTGTATTTACGTGTAAGATTGTTAGAAAGGAATTTTGATTTTATCACATATCAACATGTTCCAAGACAATTAAACACATTATCTGATGCATTGGCCAATCATGTATTAGATAGACATTTGCATAATTTGTAATCAAAACAGTATATAAGCAAGCACATGAAAACACAATAGTAAACCATAGGCATATGTATATATATACGTGTGTGTCATAATGTTTGCGCCACGCACATTACATAACCCAAAAATAATACATGTCCAAGTCCCATACGGCCGCTGACAACATGTCTCTCAAAAATATACAAAAATGAAACCTAGGCGTCTAAGCACGGTGATGCTCATGATAGCATGTCACCGCTCGCACCACACGTCTCAGCAGACGATGGACGCGAGTAGATACTCCCACCGTGTGCCTCTGATATGCTCTGGGCATGTCTGCCAACCTGCCATAATCTGGGATCCCTCGAGTAAGTGCCTCGAGGTTCTGTACTAGGTCATCATCCGCATCACCCTCTACCTGAGGGTCGGCAGCAGGTGCCCTCCGTGCTATATGAGACAGGTCAGCTGGTCATTCTGCACCGACATCTGCATACAAAGTTGTTGTTAGAGAATGGCATGTATTACCAAAAAAAACTTAAATACATAAAAACATCAAAAACACAGAGAGTTCTTACCTAGCTCCTCATCCCAGTCTTCCCCTGCAGGCAATGGGAGATCGGGATCTCCAGTGAAATCAGTGCCCGCATAGGGCCAGTCCTCTACGACGATCATCTGGTGACGGAGCCAGATGAAGAACTCGGGCCTCCAGGCCATCTGCTGGCCCCCTCCTCCTCTGGGCATGAGTGGTGCCCATCGAGCCAACCTTGGCTCCCGTGGCAATGGATCTGCCACTACAGCTCCCTGGATCCGGAATATCGGTAGTCGCTCCAGGAAAAATGATACTATGATGGATCCATATCCAAACTGTTTGTTGCCATCACGCTTACACTTGGTAAGCTGCCTTTTGATGTTTGTTGTCACTGCCGTGGCCCAATCAAACAATGTAGGATTCAGACACTCAGTTGCCAGCAGCAAGTGATTCTTGCTGGCCTCGTGGGGTGCCTGTACCCCAGCCGTCCGGGTGATAGTGAATAGTACCACTCGTAACACCAGGTCCGGAATAGTGACAATATCCACCTTGGCACTGTTGGATCCAGTCTGTGCCCCAGGACAAACTCTTTCCATCACCTCGCCCATCTTCTCACCAGAAGGTCTGCTACCAGTCAAGATGGGCCGTGCGCCCCGCCATGATAGTCCAGTAATAAAGTAGACATCGGAGACATCCAACTCCAATGTCTGGTCCTTCAGGCGGAATACCTGATCCTCCGTGTCCCAAGCATCCACAATAAACCTCAGTAACTCAGGTTGTGCACGTAGATATGAGGTAAGGAAGAATTTCTTCAAGCCGCAATCTCTTAAAGCATCCATGCATGCATCATCCTCCAATGCCAAGGCATCTATGGCCTCATGTTCCCTTTCTCTCCATTCTATAGCCATTCTGACCAATCCCTGCAACCAAAGAGTCGAAAATGTCATCATTAGATCAATGGTGAAGACAAAAACCAGGAAAAATTGCAAAACAAACGGTGGGATTTCTTGGAAAATCAATTCGCGCGGTTGGCGCGACTGTTTTCAAAACAGTCGCGAAAATGGCGCGCCTCCTTTTAGGAAAATAGCCCATTGGCGCGAACCCGCGCGGGAAACTCGCGCCAATGGGCGCAACCCTAGTTTTTGCAATCCCCCTTGCAGAGGATCATGCTGTGGATGGAAAACTGAATAAATGGAATGAAAATGAAGCTAAGGATGAGGCCTCTTACCTGCTTCAGACGGTGGCTTGAATGGTCTCCTGGATTGATCGCAATCAGCACTTGAACTTTGCACCCAAAACCCTCCAATGGTAAACTCACAAGGTAAAAAGTGAAAAGTAAATTTATTTTTTACCATTTCACTATTTATAGCATTTTTGACCTAAAAATACATTAAAAATGATATTTTTTGAGTATTTTTGGAATATATTTATGTCAAAGTGGGTTTTACGCTGTTCTTTGTATGATGACAGGGGTTGGTGCCATTCAAGCAACAAAACGAGCTCATTTTCCTACTTTTTCAGGCTAATGAAAAGGTTACTCTAAGGTTTGCTTTCAGCTCTTTTTTTGACCGTTTAAAAAGGAAAAGATTGTCAAGTTACTCCTCTTGACTCGTTAAACGTTAATAAGGGGCGTTCGTTTTAAGTTCTTTTTATCGACCGTTAAAACATAAAAAGATTACCGGGTTTTGTCGTTTCAAACTCGTTAATGGTCATGAAACGACGTGATTCCAACCGCTTTTTTACTTTTTTAGGTCGAAATCACTACTTATGAAAAGTAATCCTCGATCGTAATGGTCGGGCGGTTCTTTCGAGCATTGTTTTATACTTTTTCGGGCTCGAGAGACACAACTTTACGAAAAAGGACACCCCTGGAGTTTCCTTTTCTGTTGTCTTTTCAAACTCTCTAAACATGAAAAGACGCCGAGTTCTTCCTTTGTCAGACTCGTTAAAACCTGATGACATCGGAATGACACACCACAAGCATATGCTATCCCCATCAAGCTTGTTAAAAATAATCGGGGTACTCGCCAGAAATGGTGGGGAAAAACAAAAATTTTGGAACCATAATTATTGTCGTGTCGGCAGTATGTCGCTCTTGAACATGGCACTTTTCTGCTTTCGTGTCTGGGTAGGGATATCTCATCTCATTTTTCACTGGCCTCCATGGATTTGGGTAATCCTATTTGATCTCTCATCTGCTCATTGCCTCGTCATCATGACCTCTGATCCATTGATGTCAAATACTGCCAATTCCACTGTCGTGCCGCCAATATGTTCAAGAGAAGTTGACCTCTGAAAAAAAACAACCTCCATCTGATAGTTCACATGATCTTGATTCACAACATTATCTCTCTGTCTCGTGTCGATGATGTGGGAAACATTATGGCCCACCTTCGATCAAGGTCACTTCCTGTCGACTTCAGCTCATTATCCAGGAAGCTAATCTAGAGACTCCCTTCCGGTGCCTTGGAGCCTGCATGCCTCAATGACAGGTTCTTCGTGTTTGACGTGAGGTTTTCATCATTGGCCTCCGATCGAATGATTCTACGGGTGTTCGACGTTAGCTCATTAATTCGCATGCCGTAGATTGTACCTATAGTACCTTGAGGGCCATTATCATTATTGGTGGTACCTCTCGCGTCTGTTAACAGTTTCCATTATTTACTGGTAATCAGACGATGTTCATGCATGTTCGACTTCAACTCACATATTCGCATGCTTGAACTTGTACTCTTGATCGGGTCGAGATGGAGCGCAAGACCCTGGATTGTGTCTGTTGTAATCCAGGCGTGATTCTTGATACATGACTCATTCACTGGATGGCTGCGACCATACCTGAGTCAATTCATTGATCCTAACCAGATGGCTGCGTCCATACCATGGATCTAGATTATTTATGTACTCTCTTATGGATGGCTGCGACCATACCATGTACATCATGTAATTGAACTATCAGTCGTTCCTCTCAATGCAGATCTTCGGCGGCAGCTATATGTGTTCTTGTAAAGCATTTCACCCCTCTCTCCCTCTCGGGCCTCATGCTTTGGGGGGCATATGTTACATAGTAATTTGTCACCATTGGTCACCGTCCCTATCGCCCCATTCCTGTACATTGGAGGACGCATTTCGGGACCTGTGAGAAGTGACATAACCCAAAAACACTTGCATTATATTCCCCTGAGTATGTACTTCATGTTCCCTGAAGACACCTTCTGCAAATTATCCCTGAAAAATGCTATTTTTCCATTGGCGCAGGTCCACAGTGTCCTACCTGCGCCAATCACTGAAATCCTCAAAAGGGGGTGCAACCATTGGCACTCTGTCACAGAACAACACCCGCGCCAACCCATTTTGGTAATGATTTTTGACAAATGCGCACCCATATGTTTTTTCCCTTCAGATCACGAAGTCTTTTGAGGGTAAAATCCATCGGATAGAGGTCGAGAGTTATCATCTATCCTTGACATCTATCCTTTCAGAGATAATGCCAATCCACAATGGGTGTCCTGGTTCAATGAATCTTCCTCCCTTCTACATCTATAAATGTCTGTCCTCATGCATTAGACAAGCTAGTTTTTGAGTAATGCTAGTTGTGATTATGCTTGTCGTGAGTGATAGTGAAGAATAGAGAGGTTATGCTGCCGGAGAGAAGGTATATTGCAAGACACACATAGCTGCTCGCCCAGCCAGAGGAGAGGTTCAACGTCAGAACCTTGGTTGTAACTTTTCCCGTCTATTATTCATTAATGAACGACTGCTGTTATGGTTCCAATCTCATTGTCTACTATAATGATGTTTGATTTATTTCCTTTCTGACTGAAATATAGTTGTACTTTGGTGGATTTTATGCTTGTATCTGCTTTGTCCTTTGTGTGTGCAGGTGTCCGTTCGCGAGGATCGCTAGGATTGTGACCTGCTGGAGCAAGGGAGCGAGGATATCAACTCTGCATCGACTTTAGCGTTGGACTCCAGGTTGGTCTTCTTAATTCACCTTTAGTGTACAACTAGGAACTTGCGTGGCAGCATGAATTGATTGTGGCTAGTTCTATCTTAGGCTAGTGGGATCGCCTCTGTCTGCAGAGGGGATTTACCTATCCAACACCAACTATGATGCTAATAGTGTACGGCCTAGCAAATGGACTTCGATGACAAGGATTTTGTGCAGTTGACCCATAACCGTGACGTTGGTTGTTAATGAAGTAGCAAGTGCCTACATAGCCTAGTGTGGGAAGGCACATTTCCAAATAACCAAAGAAGAATGCTGCTATGCTGATACTGATGAATGTGAAGTAGGTGCCAACTAAAGTGCGGTGGGAGGGCATGTCTCTAATGGGAACCCGCTCTAAATGCTGCTCCAGAATTAAAATAGACATAACTCAGTCAATATAACTCATAATATTTATTATAACCTATTTTTGGAAGCAGAAGGACCATTTTGCATCTTCCCATGTGTTGGAAATCCTTTTCTCGACAATTTAGAATCTCATATTCACCCTACAATTTTTCCACCGTCACAAAAGTTCTGAAAAAATAGTTGATTTTAAATGAGCTATATCTCCCACATACGAACTCCAATTCGACCCATTTTTTTTTTGAAATTCGGTGATTTTTCAAGAGGAGCTCAGATCTATAATAATTTTTTTGAAATTCTGTACAAACATTTCAAAAAATTATAGGAGAGTCTATGTCCACCAGTTGTCATCAGAAAAAATTTCTACAACATCGTTGATTTTAAATCAACGATGTCTCCCTCATCCAGACTCTGATTCGGCCTTTTTTTTTTAATTTTGGTATTTTACTGACATGTTATTTTTATTTTTTGGTAAATATTGCACCAAATTTTTCAGATCTGATCTGCAAATTCATCACCAAAAAAAAAATCTGCACAAAAATGAAAAAAAAATCTTCCTGCTTGGCCCAAGAAAGTGTTATGTGGAGGTCGCAGCACATGTCTGAAGTTTGTTGAATATTTCTACAAAAATTTAAAACTAAAATATGGATTAAATCTTCATTCTCATAAAATCGTAACCTTCTCTGATAACAAATGAAATGGATCTTTGGGGGGAGGCCCCTAAGATCTGAAAATTGAAATGCCAAAAGAAAAAGAGGAGAATGCCCAATAAACAACCGCAATTTTTTTATTAAAATAGAGAATAATTGTAAAGGCTACATTGTGGCAGACAATTTATCCTTTTACAAAATGCGACTTGTTACTTATAGTCCTTTTCAGTTACAATACCACGGTCAATTCCATGGGTGGATTTCACTTACAATACCATGGGTGGATGAATACCATGGGTGGATGCCACTTACAATACCATGGGTAAATTCCATGGGTGGATGAATAACATGTGTTGATGCCATTTTGCATTCATATGAAGGACTGGTGCAACTGGAACAAAGATCAATCGCTCCGGTCGGCACAAGGGATAGTGCTAATCCCTACATATCGGCGCGAGGAAGACAAGGGAAATTAGCGTCGGTCTTATAAACTGGGAAAAAACAGAAGTTTCAGGGGAAATGGTGCAAAGAGGAATTGATCTACTCATGAAGAGGGACATAATGGGGGTTTCTTCATGTAGGGTTTGCTGTAGAGGTCCTACAGGACCAAGGAATGGGCAGTACAGGGACAGTGACAAAATGATGTGTAACAGATGCCCCTAAAGCATGAAGACCGAAATAGAGTGAGGGATGAAATGCTTTATAGATTAGTGCGAGGAACCATAGTCTGCGGGAAAATGACCTGCAAGCAAGTACAAATACATATACATAAATGAGAACTCTATCAAATGACACATGAATCGTGGCATGGATGCAGCCATCCAAAGAATGATCATGTAAATGGATCCAAGCATGGGCACAACCATCCGTCAAAGAGGATCATAATGAAACCAAGGTATGGTCGTAGCCATCCAATAATGAGAAGGATCACATATGATAACTCATGGTATGGTCGCAACCATCCAATAATGAGAAGGATCACATATGATAACTCATGGTATGGTCGCAGCCATCCATCTGAAAGAGACATGTATATCAACATATCCATGTCACATCACTTCGCAACCTAGATTTTTGTGATATGAGACCAAGTTCTTGTGCACTAACACAATCTGATCAAAGTACACATTATAACATGCGAATAGATGTATTGACATTGAATGTGCTAGAAAGTTGCTTGATTACTAGTCAATGATGTAAACTATTAGAAAGCACGAGAGAAACCACCAATAATGACAATTATCCTCAAGGTAATATTAGCAAAATCCATGGAATGCGAATAGAGGAACTGAAGTCAAACACCCATGAAATAAATTAATCGAAAGACAATGATGTGAACTTGTCGTCAAGTACAAAGAACTTGCCATGGGGGCATGCGAGCTCTAATGTACTGGAAGGGAGTCTCTCAGTAAACTTCCCGGATAATGAGATGAAGTCGATAGGAAGCAACCGTGTCGAAGGAGGGCCATAATGTATCCCACATCATCGACACGAGACAAAAGGATGAAAAATGATTTTGGATGATACAGAGAATCAGAGGTAAATGTAACTGCATAAGGACAACTCTTGAACATATCAGCGACATGACTGGAAGTTTGGTAGCTTTTGGATCCATAGGATTGGTGGTCATGATGACGTGGCAGAGTTCAAATGGAAGGCAAAAATGAACGACCCAACCCAGGAAGGCAATGATACAAAGGAGGATATTCCAACCCAATACAAAGCAGAAAGTGTCATGTTCAAGAATGAGCTATCGATAGAACTAATTAGATTTCAAAATTTTTCCCCACCATTTCTGGTAGGTACCCGAATTATTTTTAAATCGCAAGCTTGAAGGGGATAGCATATGCTTGCACTATAAGTTCATCCTTCGGATGAATCCGACCTAGTGAGTTTAACGAGCCCCAGGAAGGAGAAGTGCATGCTCATTATGATGATGAATCCGATGTCCTTTAACCTTTTAACGAGTCTGACAAAGGTGTAACTCGGTATATTTTTCATGCTTAGAGAGTTTGAAAAAGACACGGAAAAGAAAACTCCACATGGTCCCTTTTCATACATTTGTGTCTCTAGAGCCTGAAAAGGTAGAAAACGATACTTGAGAGAACTGCTTAACCATTTCAGTCAAGGAGTACCTTTTTTGTAAATAGTGCTCCTAATCAGAAAAAGGGGTAAACTTATACTGGGTACATGGCGTTTTGCATCCGTCAATGAGTTCGAAACGATAAGGGCTTGTCCATATTTTCGCTTTTAAAGGGTTAGAAAAGAGCTTGAAAGAAGACCCCCCATTTTATTCTCTTTTACGCGTCAAAAGAGAAAAAAATACTCCGCAATCTTTTCATATGAGCTTAACAAGTCAAGAAAAGAGCTGAAATGTTACTCGTCATCATCGTCAAACGTCCATCACCTACCGCTACGCAAAAAAGGTAACATGTATTATCCATTTCTTGAGGCAAAATAGGTTAATATTTACAAAAACCTAATATTTTCATGAAAAAAATGAATTACAAGGAGAAAAGTAAATATTGTTTTTACCATTTACCATTTTACCTTGTTGTGAAGACTTTTTACTCACTTTTTCCCTAATTATTCCAGAGCAGATTGTAGGAGATCCAAGAGGTCATTCACCGAGCCGCTAGGTACAAGTAAGAGCCAAGGCCTTGTGCTCCATTTTCATGTCTTTTATTCTTGATTTTAACCATTTTTTTGGTTTTTTTAGGGGGTTTTGCTAAAAGTTTTTCGCCCTCAGTCGATGTGACTTCTGGGTATAAAACCGCGCCAACCAAGGATGACTAACAAGGTCTGTTGCGTTGGCACCGTGAATAGGGAAAACTCCTATTTCCTCACAAAATCATCGTTAAAACTTGAATTTTATGGGCCAAGCATGATTTTTGACTCAAATTAATTTCTTTTGCAGGAAAGAATCACTGAAAATGATGGACTAGAAAGAACGGGAACATGAGGATGTAGACACCCATGCACTGAATGATCCAAATTTCATGGGAGATTTGAGGGCTTGTGGGCTCCTCAAATTCTTTCTCACGCTAGGGATATGGGCCCAACCTAAGTTGCTTCAGCACCTAATTAGTCTTTGGGACATAAATTGGGAAATATTTGTCATTAGTGACCAAGAGTTGGAGTTGGAAAATTCAGATATATATTTCATCACTAGACTATCCCGAAGAGGGGAACCAGTCAACCTGTAGGGGTCATGACTGATTAGGCAAGCATATCCTCATTTCTTGTTGAACACTACCCCGAGGCCCTGAAATCCAAGAGTGGGAAGATTGAGATTTCCACTATTCAGGATTTGACACTGTGAGTGCTTCTATTGACCATCAATAGGGTGGCAGGGTCCCTGGTAGTACATGAGACCAACAAGTCAAATTTCCTGTATGCCATTAACTATACAACACCTATGATCTTCAACTAGGAAGAGGCCATGAAGATCAACATAAAGTGCCAACTGACCAAAGCTACGTCGGGGAATCTAAAGCAATTTTTCTTCAAATCTATGCTTGTGACCTTTTTCTTGGAACGAGTGCCATTGTTCCAGTACCAGCTAACTAAGGTGGATCCTCCCATGCCATGTGATCCGCGGATGGCCCACTAGAATCATTTGATGCCCAAGATCACTGGGGGTCAAGACATGTCATACATACCTACATTATTTTCATGGCTACGACGACAGAAGATCATCATGGAGGACTGGCCATATAGTGGCACTGACTTCCGTGGAGACCCAGACATGCCCTTACCAGATGGAGAGGATTTTGACGATGAAAGTAAAAAATCAATTTTTTAATTTTGATATTTATTAATTGCTTTTGGTATATATGTGCTTATAACATTTCTTTTGTTAATGCAGACGTTGGACCAGAGTATCCTGTTGGGATGTCCCCAATAGTCAGGCATGTCCCTCGCCCGATTGATGTCTTCACTCCCTATGAGGAGGGGAGTGACAATGATGAGGAGATCACGAGGAACCTTGAGGGGTTGACTCATGGTATTCCAGAGTATGCTCAGGTAGGAGATATTCCTTGTCAGTACCAGAGACACACGGTGGGACTCTCGGATCGGATCTGCCAATCACTAACTCGTATTGCACGAGCTTTGTCATGCTACCATGATCACCATGCTGATTGGTTCCTAGGTCCAGAATTTACATTTTTTAAAGCCTGCTAGCCGTCGATGTTATTTTGGACACACATATTATTTTTTGGGGTTCTGATGTATCAAACATTATCACCATATATATATATACATATATATATATATATATATATATATATATATATATATATATATATCTAGATATATATATATATATACATATATATATGTTGTATTTTCTTACTTAATATGGTACAAATGGTTTGTTTTATCTTTCACATGTTTCGTAAATGTCTATCCAACACATAATCAGCTAATGCATTTGTCAATGTATTCATGCGCCTAGGAATATGATGATATGTAATGTAATCAAAATGTCTTTCCAATAGATGAATATGAAGATACATTCTCAATATTTGAGGGTTTCTAATGAAATATTGCCCATCGAGTTGAAGGACGACAAGCTATGAATCCAGGTTGACAACCAACTATCGAATGTCAAGAGAAACGGTTTCTGACAACAACTCGATGACTGTACTGTATTCAACAATGTTGTTAATTGTATGACCTAAATAGATACCTTGAAGGTTAATCAACTCACCGTTATGGTCATAAATGGCCCATGCCACAAATGATAGGTTCCGGGTACTATGGCAAGCACCATTAGTGAAACAGATGTGAGGAGTCCCAGACATCTGCAAAGAAAGAAAAGCATAGTAAAAAGGAAAGCTGTTTGAAAACTAACATACCAGACCACATTGTACAAAAATGAATGACACACTAATGTACACAAGCAACCATGCAAGATGACCTAAGCATATTACTTCTTGAGAGAGTCCATGCGGGGACTCGGGTAATCAATCAACACAGATCAACATCGGATTTTTACCATTGTCATGATGACTAAGCATTGACTCGGCCAAATAATAGAGTAGAACTGATATAAGGCTTTACCCCCATGCCCCCTGGGCGAGGGAGGTTTACAAGTCAGATGACAACCCAAATGAAATAATAGGCTGTCGGTAAAAACTCGGGGAGGGGGAAAACTCCTGAATTCATGATGGGATAAAGGTGCCCTTGGTTGAAAGATCTTGATCATGTCAAGATAAACTAAAACCTCAATAGACAACGGAGAAGATAAATCTTTGAGTTTGGTAGACATGACCATTAGGCGAGGCAGGAATGAGGAACGATAATGAGTATTGGTCCAAGGTGGTTCCTCGAGAGACATGACTTCCATGATACCTTCATCAGCAAGGAAGGTCTCAGCCAAGGGATCAGGTGATTCCAAAGTGCCAAGCCAAATGGATTGAAAGTGAGTATCAAGAGAGGTCTTCGAAATAGAAGAATCAGAGGATGTGGAACTTGAAGTCGAAACAATTTCCACGTAATTGATTTCTGTGGGACTAAGCGGCATAACCTCGCCCTAGGTATCAACATGATCTAGTGAAGGTATGACCCAAGGATCATATTTAACTCAAACCATGTTGATAGAGGCAACATGAGGAGGTGGGAGCAGAAAAATTCCCATTAAGGCATAATCTTTAAAAATACCTGCCCCCACGCTCTCATAAGGAGCACCTGTGTGCTTGACGTACGGAACATTGCCATCTGAGGAGGAAGAGGCAAAGAAATACAGCTGGTCAACATTGACAATCTTCCCTTGATGGGGAAAACGAATCATGCGAAATAGGGAGGAGGCTACAATGTGCATAGCATGGGTCCAGCTCCGGCCGAGTAGAATATTGTAATTGAGATTGGCGTCAACAATATCTACCTTGACTTGCACTATCTTTCCTTCCAGGATAATGGCAAGGTTAGGTAGGACACTAAAGGGTCGCGAATAATGCCCATCGAAAGCTTCCAAAGTGTTCAAATATTGATTCAAAGCAGGAGAACGAATAACCTTCTAGCATGTGGTTGACATGATGTAAATGTAAGCACCTTCATCGATGATAGTCCTATCAATGGTCTTCTCATTGATGATTACCTCGATGAGAAAGGCAATCTAATGAGGGAGGCATGAAACATGGTTTTCTAGATCAAAACATATCAAATTGGAATTGGTGGGATCGATACCCTCGATAGCTGACAATAAAGATTTCTATAGTGATGGGAAGCTTTGGAGCACCTCGAGAGCTGACATAGTTAATGGCGCCTAAGCCAAATCCTCAACAATATTATAGTGTTGAGTAGCTCAGGATTTAGGGTTGTACGAGTATTTCTGCAACACATCTTGAGAGGGTGGCCATATAGTGGAATCAAGGTTAGAGTGTTTGATATGGAGAGGGCCAGAACTCGGGGCAAAATAAGAAGGGGTGGCTTTTTTCTCCTTCCCAGCTGCCTGAGTAGGAGTTTGATAATATTTCGATCTATTAGCCACATTAATAAGCGTACTCATCATGAACACTTGAGATCTTGAGGAAGAATATGATTGGGGTTGGCCTACCATTTGGATCTATTGAGATGGAAATGGATCTTTGAGGACAATGGGGGTCCCTTTGAGCAAGCAACTAACTTCTGATCATCAGGGACAATCCTTAGTTTAGTGATCTTCATCACAAATGAGGCAGGGATATTTAGGTTTCCGTTGCGAATATTTTCCAACAGATGATTTGGGAGGACCCTATTTTGGGGCATTGCCCTTACCCTTGACTTTGTCTTTCTTCTTACCTTTAGAGGATTTGTATGCTACAGAAGACTGGACAACATGGACCTCTGAGGTTTTACCAGGGCCAGGTGGATTTTCAGAAGAACTATTAGGAACAACATTTGAGACTGAATTTTGTTTGGAAGAATATTTAGTAGGGGTCTGGGATACTATCCATCAATAGGAGGTAAACTTGTGATTTTGATGTTGTGGGATCGGATGATGGCCACGGAACATCAAGTAACAACTCATACAAAGTTCCAGATAGAGAATAAACTAGATCAAAGTACTGGGCACGAGCGATGGCTTGCTTTTTAGTGAGCCATCCATACATAGCTATATCGTGAGCAATTGGGGCCACAAATGATTTACTTAACCATTCATTGAGCAATTGATCAATAATATCAAATTTGATCAGGCGACGCCTACGTCTCCATTCATGGATTTGATCGGAGATGTGTATCATAGTATATTTCTTAAGAGATGTGAGAAAATAGGTGCCAATTTCATAGTGAACCGACAGCTGAAAATGCATGAGGAAAGCCATGGCTAAAGAGTTAAAGCCATGGTAAGTACTTCGAGGAAGCTCGATGTACCACTTGGCTGCAACATCTGTGAGAGTTCGTCGGAAGAGACAGAGATGAATGGAATCGTCAATCTAAGAGTTCGAAGGGCACCAAAGGTGATATGTCATCACATGGGTCTAAGGATCTCCTTTTGCTTTCCCATCAAACTTTGGACAATCGCTTGGTATATTAGACAACACCAAAGGCTAGTATGGAAAATTAAGGATTGGATCATTCATAAGGCGAGATACATCTAGAAAATCGAGTCTGGCCAAGAATGGCAATTAGGTGTTAAAAGGCATCGGAGGTCGGTAAGTGGGTCTAAACGGAGGAGCCCATCCCTGCTAGTAAGGATTTTGGCCCCATAGTGGGGGATTTTGGCCATATGGAATTTGATGTTGCCTCCATTGTGGGTTACCTTGACCATAGGGAGGATTTTGACCTTGTATACCTTGGAACTATCCGGCCATAGGTTGCTGATAAGCAAAGTATGGGTTAAAAGGTTGTTGAGCCTGTTGAGCCTGGACATATGGATATTGGACCTATTGTCCTTGAACATACAGGTGATGAACCTATTTTCCCTTAACAAGAGGGTTTTGGACTTGATGTCCTTGGGCATAAGGTTGATACACTTCTTACCCTTGGACATAGGAATTTTTTACCTGCTTCCCTTGACCAAAAGGATTTTGAACCTGTTGACCTAGGACATTAGGGTTTTGTACCTGATTCCCTTCGCCAAAAGGATTATGAACCTGTTGACATAGGACATTAGGATTTTGGGCCTACTACTGTAGGACTTGACCTTGGCCTTGCCCTTGTAAGGGTTGGCCCAACTGATATGTATACAAGGGTTGATGTTGCCTAGGTTGGTTTTGTTGTTGCAAGGGTTGACCTTGCAGTTGCAAAATTTTTCCCTAGGGTTGTAGAGGTTGGCCCTATGAGGACGTGGGATGGGAGCTGTGCAGAGTATATTGCATCTACTACTGCACGGTTTTCTGCAATTGTTGCAAGGGTTGACCCTGCAGTTGTTGCAATTGACCTTGTCGCGGGACCATTTTCTCTTGTTGTTGCGTGGATAGCCCTTGCTGCAACAAAGGTTTCCCTCATTGTTGTAGAGATTATCCTTGCTATTGCAAGGGTACTTGAATAGTGCCCGAAAAAATTCTGAACTAAATCTGACCACAACCACCTTGGAAGGTAGATGAGCTAGGCTGAATGTACTACCCAGGATGAAGGGTATAAGGTTGATTAACCATTCCTTGAGAACCATATGGAATGTAAGGAGTTTGGTATTGGACCTGAGCCTCATAGGGCTGCTGATACTAAACATTAGTTAATCCAAACAGACCAATGAGATTCTGAACCTATTGATACTAGACATTGCTTGATCCAGTAGGATCAACAAGGTTGTGGATAAAACCAAAAGAAGGCTGGGTCATACCGAGCATGTGAGCTTATGAGCCACTCAAATTGGTGGCACTTGACACCATAGAAACATTCAGGTTTTTCCTCCATGCGGTGGCACAATTTGGCCACTGACTAAAGGGATAGAGAAACTGACAGAGACATTCTTCGAAACTTTTGGTTGGGACTGACGAGTGACTAGGATTGATGATACATGGGTGTTCAGAACGCTGGGTTGCACCGACACTAAGGTAATAATTTTTTGGGAAGCCATGTTCACAATGAACGGACCTGAAGTAGGCATTATGCCTGATGCCCAAACAGGGTTATGGTAAAGTGACGAGGCACTAGGTGTACCTGAAACCAACTGTGCCAAAGACACATAGTTAGGTGGCAAACTGGCGGGAATATCCCCGGTATAGGGGAAACCCTCAAGAGGAAAAGGTTGTTCTTCCTCCTCGACAGTGTGTGGAGTAGAAACTTATGACTCCTCTAGAGAGGTGACTGGAGCATCGCCTTCGAGTTCCATATCTGGGAACAAATGATGATGAATGCTCGAAGAAGTACGAGGGGATAGTTCTAAAGGAACACCCAACTGGTTGTATGGACTGTAAGGACACTGTGGTGATATCACAATAGGGTCAAATAGAGGATTCAAAGGGTAGATAACCAGTCCAAGCTGACCATCAGTGGTCGACGAGTTCTCAAGAGTTTGAACAAGATTGTCCAGAGATTCCGGGCCAAGATCAATAGATGACCTAGTATCAAAAGTAGGCAGAGGATGAGATGAAAAAGGTTGACTACTCAGAGAAATTCTGAGTTCAACACCTTGGTCCTCGAGTGACTTTGGTAAATCAGGAAATGACTCCTTAGACAATCTTTTAGATGGAGGAGAGGAAGAGGAACTGGGTGAACCAGATGGTTCAGCCACGATGACCTTGTCTTAGACGACCGAAAAGTAAACTTCAAGGCTTTAAAATTTGCTTTATTGGAAACTCACAATTTGATCTCAGAAAATACTAACAGGGTGTTATCAGATCATGGGAAATAAATCATTAAGACACATAAAAAGACTGGTGCTCTTTCATTTTTTAAGAGTCGAGAAAGAAAGAAAGATGAATCTATCACTTTTGATTGGAAACGAGCTTGAAAGGACAAGTGCTTGAATGATATTTTAAGTTTAATGAGTCAAAAATATCAAATGACTACTCTGGATGATCTAGGTAAAGAATATTACCAGACAACTGTGAACTATAGAATACCTCTTGGTGAACCGAGAAGTACGAGCAAGAAATCTCCCCAAATGTTGTGTTCAATGTATCACATTTACAAGGTGGTCTACTCGACTTCCTAGGGATAAAGGATTGCAACCTAGAGGGGTCTACAGTTATATACTCGATTGTACGGGGATCACAAATCCGTACTAGCGTTGTCTAATGCTGAAGCTAACGACAGCTGCTAGGTTTCAGATGTCGATACATGTCTCTAGCCTAGACCTTCTAGATATGATCATTAAGTGTCAAATACACCTTAGGTTAATTGAATTCATTTTAAAGTTTATCTTGAGTTATATTTCAGTTTTCAGGTCTTAGTGATGCAACTCAAAAAACCCTAAATGCAACTAAATGAGACAAGACCCTTTCAATTCGATGAATTGCCTACACTAGAGAGGGTATAAACTACACAATAAAATGCAAACAACCAAGCTACTAAAAGAAAAATTATCTTTCACTACTTCACTTTTCGCAAGAAATAAACTAATGAAAAATGCATTCCAATTCCTAATTTTCTGACAAGCACATTTCTAACAGTCCTTTCAAAAGCAAGAGAGTTCTTTTCCTTTCTTCAAATGCCAATGCAATTCTATTCTTTAATGATGCAAGATATCATAGCACAATGATGCAACAAACTATAATTTGATAATTTTCATGAAACAATGAAATAAAATTTTCGCGTACTTCAATGAACAGGTTTTCGAGACAATTAACTCTTCAAGAAGACGAAAACATGAAAAGAGAGGCTCATTCAAAGTAATGAATTACTAACTTTACCAAGAACAAGACAAGCAACACAATCCATGCCAAAAAAGAAACGTTTAGACAAGCAAACGAAAACTTTTCAAACTTGTGTAATGGAAGTCAAAGTCGTAAAAGGACCACAAACAAAATGCGAGTAAGTACACCTACAACTCGACTTAATGAGTTCACAAAGAACTAAATGGACGACAATCTAGATGCCCTAGTGCCACTAACCACTCAATGACTCAAGAAATCAAGCAGAAAGATGATAAGCCAACAAGAAAACAAAACCAAATGAAAATTAGCTTTCTAGTCAGGGCGAAAACAGTCTAAAAGGCTTACGGGGTCAAAATCATGAGAGCAAAACACATTGTCCAAGATTGGGGACAAACCATAATCTTCACTTACAGGCATCAACATGACTACCAAACTGACAACAAGAACTAGAGGCTAGTCAACATCATTGTTTCTTGGCATATCGCACTAATTGGCGTGACTGTAAGCGGATTAAGTGCGCTAATCAAGGAATCCAAGAAAAAAAAAATTGAAACAGGGACCAGATCTACTACTATGAATTTCCAACATAGGCCAGTAAGCAGGAGAAAAGAAATAGAACCAAATGGAAAATGTGGAACTAGAAAAGTTCACACAAAATCATGAAATCCAAGACAAACGAAAGGATTGGTTCCCCAGTGGAGTCGCCAATTTGTGGTGAAGTAAAATTATAAGTGCGGACACAAACAAATTCCTCTAGCCTGATAATGGGTCTAGCCACAACTAATACATTCTATGGAAGATCTCCTTAGGTTAGAACCAATTTAGAGGGCCTACCTCTTAGTACGCTTATATCATTTGATGATGTCCTTGCTTGCTCACTCAAGCTATCTCTCGATTCCTTCTTCAAACACCTGAAACAAGTAAACAAAAACAAACAACAACCATGATAATAGAAAAATTGTAATTCAACCTACTGAACAAGTCAAGAAACATTAAGCCATGAATATGTAAAATGACAAATCATGTAGGAAATCAATCAATAGTTGCATATATATTGAATCAAGAAGAGATTACAACCATTGTTTTGATGTCGTTGTTCTCCTCTAACAAGACCACACACACTTCTGATAGCATCCCACGATGGCCTCAACAACAATAGTTTTAAGGCTCTTCACTTTAGGCTTCACTCCAAACCATATCACACATCTCCCTCACACAACTAGAGAGCTACAACTATGAATAGCTTGCTATTTATCCAAACTTAATTAGCACTAGCACACCAACATTAACACTAGCTTGTACTTGGAAAAAATGGAGCTTTATATAGGATGAATGGATGGGAGATGGATCCTCTTCTCACAGGAGAAGGTGTTATCCCTTGAGGTAGTTCCATCATTATAGGGGAAAGGAGCCCACACTAACATCCTCGACCCCATCTGGCCAAACCATTTACCAAACTTTCGTTACGAAGCTTCTAGAGCTAGAAGCTTTGGCTCTTAATTTAAAAAACTTTCCGTAAGAGGACCGGAGCGACTGGAAAAAATATTAGTTGCTTCAGTTGGTGCAAGGGACAATGCTAATCCCTTCATATCAGTGCAAGGAAGACAAGAGCCATTGGTGTCGGTCTTGTAAACTGGGCAAAACAAAAGTTTCAGGGGAAATGTTGCAAATGAAAATTGATCTTCTCATGAAGAGGGACACAATGAGGGTTTCTTCATCAAGGGAAAGCATGTGGGGTTCACTATAGAGGTCCTCTAGGATCAAGGAATGGGGAGTATAGGGACAATGACAAAGTGCCATGTAACAACCCTAAATGACATTTTTATGGAGAATGGAGAGACCAAAAATGTTCCAAACTGGCTTGGTAGTTTAATTTCAGCATTCTCTTCGAGATCTTTGAAATGAGGTATTATGATAGCCAAACGGAGATCGTATGCCAAATTTATGAAGCTGGGAAGTTGATGTACCAATTTACCCAAACGAGGCCCATAGTTTTGGCGCTTCATCTCCTAGGGCTAGGTTTTTGGATGTTTAGGTTTTTCCATGGTTTCTCAATAATAAATAGGCATTTGAGCCTCATTGTAACATAATTCAGATGCATGTAGCCACCACATCTCTTCTTAGAGATAAGCTACCATCGCCCGAGCTATATTTTTTCCATTTTGTTTGTAAGAATAGTTCAGTATTTTCTATTAATCAAATTAAGTGTTTTTCTGCTACATCTCTATATTTATGATTATATCTATAAGTTGTTGCATTCCTGTTTAAGTTCGAATTAGTGGTATCAGAGCGGTCTGCTTTTTCTCTATTTTTCTTTGCATGTTGATGATCCTCAGTATTGCAACAAGAATGTTGAAACTCCCAAGGATACCGACTTTAATTATCAACCCAGGGTCCCTACAAACTTAAGAGGTATCGAAACTATATGTTCAGCATACAATATGTCCTTCCTTTGCTGTCATGGTCTAATGGAGTACATGTACTGAAGTCAAACACACCATTTTCATACTAACTACGAAGAGGATTTTCTTCAAAAGAATGATAAGTTAACATGTATACAATCCTACTATCCTAAGCATGTAGATTCAAACCATCAAACCTTCTACTATTGTGCATGTAAATGAATAAAATAAATCTGTTTTTCTTGTTGTATTTTTTCATGTGATAGTGTGAAAGCTAATCTCTTTTGGTGATGTTAGGTGGCTTGGAGATGATGGTGAATGTTCAGAAGGCTTGGGAGACAAGTAGGGACCCTTTGCTAGCTTCCTAGAGGTTTTTTCCTCAATTCGTCCTAACAAGATGCTACAGGATGTCCTGAAAACCTACAGGATACAGTTGAGAGAAAAAGGATGGATGTTGAAGGTGATGGAAATCTTAGGGAAGATTGTTGGTGGATGGAATAAGGCAAGGGAGTGCCTACGACCCCTTTAGAACTGAAAACCAAAGTTGGGAGATGGATGGATTCGCTCAAAAATCTTGGAGAAGTTTCCTTATGAAATGATGAAATTGGTGAGGGTTTAGTGAAAGAAAGTGAGGGCCATGGGTGGATGAAGTTGTGATGAGGTTGTTGACTATGAAATCTCTATGTACTCTTGAAACACCTACACTGCATCAAACACTGACATTTACCCAAAAATCATCCAAACAAGAAGAATTTAAATTATCTAAAAGAAATAAAATTTCATGAGCTATCTGCCTACTTCATGCATGAGGAAAACTTTGTAGAATGATATAAAACGTTGATGAGATCTAATGTAAGACTGAAGATAGAAGAAATGGAAATCAAATCGTACCCTTGAAAACTAGAATTTTTTTGACATAAGTTAGGAAAAAGAGGTTTAAAATGGTATTGATAGCATGGAGGTCAAGTAGAGGCCTAATCCCATCTTCAATTATGATTTTTCTCAATTCAGGCTCAAAACAGGCTTTCCTACAAGATGCTACAGTGATTTACTACAGGATGTACATATTTACTATAATTCATCGAATGAACAATCAAATCAAATCCAAATTGGATAAGAAAATATTTTTATTTATCTAGGATGTCTTAAGTCCCCATTACAAGTGGAATCACTCAAAAATACATATTTAACCCATGCTAAAAAATAGAAAAACATTACTAGTCGAAAATCTAGAAATTCGAGAACTAGTGAGCTAGTAAATCTAAAAAATTCCTATACTTATCAAGTGCAAATGAAATGGGGTGATTTTTGTTATGAAACAGAATTTTTTTGTGATCTAATGCAAGTAGAACCAACTTGATTTAATCTCATTAGCATGTTGTAAAAAATAGAAAAAATTTATTGTTCTTTGCCACAAAGGAGTTCCAAAAATCTAGATTTGGGAACAAGAAGAAAAATCCAAGCAGCTCAATGATTACTATGAACTTACAAAGCTTTTTCAAGGATTAAATAATGCTTTTTATCCTACAAAATAACTTACACTAACCATTTATCTCAATCCTACAACAAGAAATCATTAACATTAAATGCAGAAGTAGAAAGAAATAAAAACAAGAGATGCATGTGAATAAGAAGTGAAAAGAAGGAAAGAAAATGATACAAAAGGACTCTAAGGCTATTGGGATGGCCAAGCCCAAGTAAAATCAAAGACCTATGGATGAGACCAAGATTTAGAAGTTGAACATGACACCAATCTTCATTATTTCATCAATACAATTACATCCATCACAGAAAATACAATGGAGCTGCAAAAATATGAGTTCTCTACACAAGAACACTAATGAAAATCTCTCCCTAGAGGAAAATTTGACTTCGTACTTATAAAAAATGATTAGTAATCATTCCCCATGAATGGAGGAAGCTTTACCCACCAAAATGCATTTATTAGTGAATCTGGTCCCCAATACTAGGAATCTGCATTAAATGGTAGGGAACACATTCCTAGATTTTCTCAATTACTAGAGTTCCACTATCTGTGCCATGAAAATTCAACTTTGTACTTTTACCAAATGATTAGGAATCATTTACCATGAATTAATGGAGGAATATTTCCCCACCAAAATCCCTTGATTTATGGATTTGGTCCCCAATACTAAGAATCTGCATTAAATGGCAGGGAACACATTCCTAGATTTTCTCAATCATTGGAGTTCCACAATCTATGCCATAATTCCATAATATCTCGTTGATTTGTTATTATTATTGATCCTCCTATAGCAGGGAACAAGTCCCTAAATTATCCCTGTTGAGCCCCAGAAGTACCTCTCTTCTACATACTTTTTTAAACCTTTTCTCTTCCATTTTCCCACATTAGTGCCTCATAAGCTATCAAAGATTGTTCCATATTGATTCTAGGAGTGCATTTAAGTGGTTTTAAAACTATATTCTTGTGTGTGCTATTTGATTTAGATTTTGTTCATTAGCTACGGAATGTAGCCACTTTCCACAACTGACTCGCAATTCTGCAGCTGTTTTTATTGTTCTGTCGGTTACAGGTGTCAACAAGAGAAACGAGGCACATGGGTAGTTCATAAATCATCCATACATGGACAAGGTCCTATATGTTTAGCCGAATTCGTGAAGAAAGGCATTGGTCAAAGGATGGTCAACAGAAGAGTCCTACGTCAATCAAACTCTGTTCCAGCACGTGAAAAAGTCTGAAACTGTTCCTGGGTTCATGGATCCACTTTTGCCATCTGCAGGCCGTCTCCATGACGCAATCTAACACCCACCTTTCGTAGATTTAATGTTTATGGCAACCAAGAGGCTAAACTGCTAGGTTATATCATGTTCACGTGTCCTCTGCTGAAGATTTTTCTCCAAAAGATAGTTATCCATTTCTCCTATAAGTATAAGCGTTTGCAACACAAGTAGTTAGTCTTGATGTTGTTGTTTTAGCGTTAGCTTTGCTGTTGTAACAAGAAGACATATTCTCTGTTTTGCAATACAAAAACTATGTTTTCTTATGACTGTTTAAAGTGTGATTTTGAGGTGACAACGTATTAAGCCAAGGCTGTGCAGAGGGCCCCTACTGGCTAAGGTTTTGCTTTTCATTTTTGTATAGTTTTTCATGCATGTTTTCTTTTATTTCCACTGTATATTTCTCATGATTTGTTTATGGTATTAATCATTTTATTCCTGTACATGTTTTTGCAGCATTGTTGCAGCATTGTTATATTTTTCACTAACACTGATCAGTGCATTTCAGGATAGGTTATGCTCGAGCTTTTTAATATAGTTTTTGCATTAAGTAGTGATATGAGACTTGCTTCCTCTGTTGTGCTTTAGCTTTTAATTCCAGTTGTCATGCTTGAGATTTGTTTACTGCTTTTAGCTAGTTTAGATATCAATTTCTTCATGCTACATGACGTTATCTCCGGTGCCTTTAGCTTAACCCCCTTTTAGAAGTTAATTGGTGAGCTATCGGATTGTAGGTGAAGTAATTTGATTTTGCTTTCATTAATTTGCAAGTAGCTAGTGTAGATATCAGTTCTTCATGCTACATGACGTTATCTCCAGTGCCTTTAGCTTAACCCCCTTTTAGAAGTTAATTGGCAAGCTATCAGATTGTAGCTGAAGTAATTTGATTTTGCTTTCATTAATTTGCAAGTAGCTAGTTTAGATATCAGTTCTTCCTTAGCTTAACCCCCTTTTAGAAGTTAATTGGCGAGCTATCGGATTGTAGGTGAAGTAATTGATTTTGCTTTCATTAATCTGCAAGTAGATAGTTTAAATTTCATTCTTTCATGACATATGACATTATTTCCGGTGTATAGCTTAACCCCATTTTAGAAGTTAATTGACAAAATATCAGAATTATGGGTGAAATCAATCACTAGTCTCCAGCTTCTTTATTTTTGGTTTTGAGTGCAATAGTTTAGATTTTATTTTTGTAATTAGATTGACAGCAGAGATAGTAACCTCATGTTCAGTATATCATCTTTTGCTTGATTTATGTAGCTACATGTTTACACTTTTGCTCAAAGTTCTGATTTTATAAATGGCATGTTTTGAGATCTTTGAAGTGCTAAGTTTGGAAATTACCATAAGAGGCATAAACCTTGTCTTAAATTCTACATCCATACTTGACCTTTAAAAGTATTCTTAAGACCTTAGAATAGGATTTTCATTTGCATTAGACACTTTAGGAGACCAACAAGAAAAAAACCCCCAAAAAAAAGATAAAAACTGAAAACAATAAAGCAAGAAAGAGGTTGTCTTGCACATACATTGCGCCACACTTCATCAATTTACGACTCCTGTATTGATAATTAATGCAAAAATTTAGGACACACTAAATTGACTAAAAATTTTGGTGTCATTGTCGGGGAAGTGTAACTAGATAGCCTATTTCTTACATTAAAAAAAAAAAAGGGAAAAATTGATAGCTTCTTGAAGTATGCTCTCCTCTTACAACTAGTGTGATCTAGAGGATCAGAACAAAGAGTTATTAGTTTAAAAATTTCTTGAGTATGCTCTCTTCTTGCACCTAGTGGGATCTGGAAGATCAAAAAAGTATTATTAGCCCGATTAAAAAAATCATTAAAAAATAAAAAAATGACATGAAGAGAGCAGGAGATTCTAGGGGAAGGTTTATAGCTAGGGCTAAAAGTTCGATTTTTACAACTCCAGCTACTTCAAAGAATAGACAAGATACACCTCCATCCCAGACTCATACTCCCAGCCTTACGATTCCTGGAATTCAAGGGGCAGCAACTAAATTAGAAGATTCTCCCTCACTATTTAGTAAATATGACCTAGGAGAAGAACCCTTCTTCACCTCTATAGGGGAACATATTGTAGTAAAAGAAGTAGAATCACCTAGAGAAGAAGAAGAGGTAGAGACTCTCTCTCATCAGCCATTAATAGAAGAACCAGAAGACCCTGAGGAAACTATCATGGCAGAAGAAGTGCTAGATGGAGTATTTCCACTATTTGGAGGAGGGGGTAGAGGTAGAGGTAGAGGAAATAATGGTGGTGGTAGAGGTAACAATAGAGGAGGTAGAGGTAATGATGGGGGAAATAGGGGAGGAGATAACTCATTTGGATTCCCTATAGTCAATGAGGAAACCCATACAACAATGAAAAAAATTTCACCATCTGTCCTCCCAAACTTTTATGGATTGCGAAGTGAGGATCCTGAGACATTTATATTTGAGTTTGAAGTCTTATGCCAAACCTATGACTATCTAGAAGACTCTCAAAAACTCAAACTATTTCCTTCAACATTGAAAGGAGCTGCTCTGAAATGGTTCATGGGATTAGTCACTCAAATCTATTAAGACTTGGAATGATATGAAGCAAACATTTTTGGATAGATATCTGGATTATTGTATGTCCACTAATCATAAGGATGAGGTATTCAAAATGATGCAAAAAGAATATGAGAACTTGGAGGATTTACTTAAAAGATTTCAATAAAACTTAAAGAGAGTGAAAATGAGCAATTTAGATGAGGAAACCTTGAAAGCCCTTCTATTGAAAGCCATTAGAGATGAATGGATAGATATTTTAAACATGATGGGGAAGGGAGACATTTCTCAACTTCCACTACATCACATAGTAGAACTATGTGTCCATATCTCAAGGGAAAAATCTAAAACTCGAAAAGGGCCTAGAGATCATTCTCTTATTAGAGCAAACAAATCTGCAACTGGATCGGTAAGTAGGGCAGAGATTGGAAATATGCTTTATGAATTCAAAACTGAAATTCTAGGGAGCCTTAGTGAATAGCTAGACACCCTTAAAATTCAAAACCAGCAGAAAATAGAAGCTTATGCCTTAGCCATTTTTTGCCCAAAATGTAGAAAGAAACATGCTCTAAGGGAATGTCCCTTGGATGCAAAATTTGTAGAAACATGTATGATTTTCTTAGAAAGTCATGAGACCAAGGATTTTCCTTCAATCCCAGGGCTCAAAGTTGTCTTTCAGCAGGACCCAATTTAGTAGAATCTCTTTTTTTTGTTTCAAGAAGACTTTGGCAAGGACAACAAAATCAAGGATTTAACAATCCTATGAATTTTCAGCCCCCACCAAATTGGAATTCTTGGCAACAACCTTGGCCCCAACCTTAAAATCAATATCAATCTCAATCATGGGCACAAGGGGTACAAAATCCTTATGGGATATTTTCTCAACAATATCCTCCATCCTTTCAGGGCTATTCTATCCCACAAAATCAACAACAAAATCCACAACAACAACCTTCTCAACAAAATCAAAATCCTCAACCCTTGCTTCCATTTTAACAAAATCCAAATCAACTACCAACCCATCCATTACCCAATCCCAACAATAAAAACCCTCAGAATTCTTACATGGTAGAAGGACAACAATTTCCTACCTACATGATTGTTCCTCTAGATCTTAATGATGTTCAACTTAGATCTGGTAGGATTTTAGAAAGGGAAAAACCTTCTATAGATGTTCAAGAGCAAGATGTTTCTGAGGAGGATTCTCTTAAAGTCATTAAAAGTTTTGAAGAAGCATCCCTTCAACACCCAACCATTCAAACAAAAAAACAAAAAAAGTCAACCCCCACAACTCCTATAGTTGAGCAACCTGTATCTATATCCACACCTCCTCTTCCTGAAAGATTGCAAATTGACAAGGGGGTGAAAAAACAAATATTGCTGCCTGACTATGATTTTCTAGATGAATTGAAGAATGTCTATATCAATTCCCTTGCTACAAGCCATTAGAAAGATTCCTATTCTAGAAAAAACAATAAAGGAGTTGAGTATCAAAAGACCAAGTAGGAAACCAGGAGACACAAAAAGAATCCACCTGGTAGGAAAAATAGCAGATATCATGATGGGAAAGATTAGCATGCAAAAATATGTGGATCTAGGTAATCTAATTGTCAAGACACACATAAATGGGATAGAAATTCCAAATACATTGATTGACTTAGGGGCTGCTATAAACATTATGACTAGACAGACTATGGAACAACTTAAACTTCCTAATATTCTTTCTACACCTACCTTACTGCAACTTGCAGATAGATTAGTAATCAAACTAGATGGTGTACTAGAAGATATTTTAGTCTCCTTAGATTCTTGGGAATATCTAGTAGATTTCATGATTTTGACTCCCAAGAGTAATCTAGGAGGGCACCCAATCATCTTAGGAAGACCTTGGCTAGCCACAGCTGATGCTTTTATTAGTTGTAGATCTGGGGACATGTACATTTCTGATGGTATTTCAACAAAGAAATTCACTTTGTATCCTCCAGTAAAATCCATTACAGAAGTAGGAGATAATGAATGGGTCGATGATGAAGATACTATACAACTTGTCTTTACTCTCTCTGAAGTTAGTGAAGATAGTCAAATCTTGAATACATTAGAAAATTTTGAAACATCTTTAGAATATGACCACACACAGTTTTAGTTAGATTTTGATATTAAATATTTGTCATCAAGGCAAATGTCTCTCTAATCCATGGAAGAGTTTGGCAGTTCTGCAGTTGAAATTTTTCCAGGTAAAACATTGAATATTAAGAAAAATTTGGAAAAGTTACAACAGGAAGAGCTAATCAAAATCTTGCAAAAACATTCTGTTGTATTTGCATGGGAGTATACTGATATGAAAGGTATTGACCCTAAGACTTGCATCCATCATATCTATATTAAGGAAAACAGTAGACCAATCAGACAACCTCAGAGAAGGATGAATCCAAATCTTAGGGAGATTGTGAAAGAAGAATGTTGTGGGGAAAAGTATCCGACTCGGAATGACCCTATCCCTACTCTAAGGGTGATAGTTCCTTAGCAACAACTGAAAGTAAAGCTTTGATATTTTTCCTTTATGAAAGTACAGAGAAGGAAGAAAAGATTGACCAACCGATGTCTTTCGCTTTTGTCGATCCTATCTTCTCTCTTTGCCTCTTGTTCCCAGCTCCTTGCTCCCTTTGCCGGCCCAGCTACACAAAGATCCTGCAAAAACAAGAGAGGGAAACTACAAGAAACATGTACTCATAACTGATGCATGGATTAGAATGAATCAAATATACAGATAAAAACAATACATCATTGCAATACAAGTATATAGGAGAACATCAAAAGCTTTATTGATAGAAGAAAAAGGTTCTGAGAAGGTTACAACCATAAATGGCTCCAATCCAGCAGCGCCTCCCCAGCAGCAAGAAATCTCCTCTTCCCCTCTATAAAAGCAATCACCCAATAGCTCTAAATGTAAACCAACAGCACTTCCTTGCTTTGCACAAAATTCCAGCCTCCCTAGACCTCATAGAAGAGCTCTATATATAGGGTAGAAGGAGAAAGGATGAGTCAGCTTGAGACTGACATAAAGCTGCCTTGTGTCCTCTCCCTCTTCAGTTAAACTTCAGTTCTTGAGTCCACTTGGAGATCCTTGCTTCCACATGGAGATCAAGTACCTCTTACTCATCACAGGGCGAATTCCCTGAACCAAGTGTCAGTTTGGAAGCTTCCTGGGCAATTGACACCTTGCAGAATGACTGTGCCACTTGGCCAATCTCGCCTAGCGCAGGTAGCCTTCATTAGAGTCGACTTTCAGCGCAGGTACAAGGAGGAGCAGTTGACATTCAGCGCAGATGCTCAGTGGAGCAGCTGACATGATCCAAAAATAGCCTATTTTTAAGTGTTTTCAGGTGGAGAACTGATAGGCAGTGCTGTGGTTTGCTGACCTTGTTCCTCTAGGGGTAAGAACAACATGTTTAGGGACTTTGGATCCCTGTAATTATCGACATTTCATGCTCCATGCTGCGAGGCACAAAAATGTCTATAACAGTTGCCCCCTAAAGTATGAGGCCGTTTATCGGGTGAAATGCTTTATCCAGAGGGTCCGAAGTTCATTCAAGTGCTGAGAGGTGCCCTGTAATACAATACAATACAATACATTATTTTTCATTCTGTTTTCATGATCTAGCTGAGGCGGGCATTCCCATGCTCAGCTTTATAAATACATTTTGGTACATAGAACAGACGATCGTCTGATGGTAGACTGATAATTCTCTGCTGAAATTATCATCCTTTGAGTAGGATGATAATCTGCTGCAATGATGTACATGACAAATGCTTTTATATTTCCTGAATATGTATCGCAGCCCGGATGGATGAAACTAGATCCGGGGTCTTCAAACTCGTTCGATCTTCACTCTAAGTACAAGTCGATCCATGTGAGAATTTCGCTGAAGTCGAACATGGAAAGACATCGCTTGATTACCGGTCAATGATGAAAACCGTTAACAAGCGCGAGAGGAATCACCGATAATGATAATGACCCTCAAGGTACTGCAGTACAATTCACGTGGCGTGAATAAAGGACTTGGCATCGAACGCCACGCAAAATATTCTGGTCGAAGGTCATTGATGTATACCTGTCGCCGGAAGTGAGAAACTTGCCATTGAGGCATGCAAGCTTCAAAGTACTGATGGGGTTGTTCCTAGATCAACTTCTTGGATAATGAGCTGAAGTCGACAAGAAGCGATCCGCCAAAGGAGGGCCTTAATGAATCCCATATCAATGACACGGAACGGAGCTAATGATTTTAGTGGAGGTGAAAACAAACTGTGACATATGATTCAGGGTGGCGATCATGAATGGATGAAGGATAATGTATGGCAGTGGATGTGACACGGTTGACACTTTCAGAATGACCTCTCTTGAACATATAACGACACTGATGCGATGGATCGGTAGCATTACCCCAAAATGTGGATGGTTTGGCGAAGACCATGGTGATGAGACCGGTGAATGAAACAACCCAACCCGATGTGGTACGGAAGAAAAGTGTCATGTTCAAGAGCGACTTGCTACCATTAAGCTTTGATGTTCTCCCAATTTTTCCCCAGTCATTTCTGACCAGTACCTCTTTATTTTTGTCAAGCTTGAGGAGGATAACATATGCTTGTTCTATAACTTGCCCTTCGGGCAAGCCCATCGCTATGATTTAACGAGCTTAGCGATAGGGAAATTCGTTCTCGTCTAAAGACAAGTTTGTCGCTATTTAATCATTTTAACGAGTCTAACGACAAGGAAAACTCGGTCCTTTTCATTTTTAGAGAGTCTGAAAAGGTACAGAAAGTTAACTCCATAATTCCTTTTTCGTCATCTAATCCCTTAAGTCCGAAAAAGTATAAAACAATACAAAAGGGATGGGTGTTCGGTACTTTTAACGAGCCGAACAAGACAAGCACTCGATCTTTTTGTGTAATAATCCCTCAGGTCCAAAAAGATTAAAGTCTAAAAGAGGGATAGCTTTCCGGTCGCTTTAACGAGCTGGAAGGCCAAAACTCGGCAAACTTTTCATATTTTACGAGTCAGTGAAAAGAGCTCAAAGAAGACTCGTCTTTTGAGGAACGAGTGATAAACAGGGTAGCAGCAGATTCCAGGTACAGGTTGGAATATTCCAATCACAGCAGTGTCACAAGGATGGCTTAGTGAAATCACTCTTCGCAGCTGTTCCTCAAAAGAAGGTAAACAATTATATGGAGATGAACGATTGGCCAAATGAACGGATGGAGGTGATGGCATATAAACACGACCAAGGGCTTTTAATATGGCAGTCAAAGGTTACATTTTACCAAGGTTATTTACCGGTTCATTTTTTCTGGGTGAGCTTGAACTCTAGGGAAAGATTGCTCACAACTTATGTTTATTTTTTAACGAGCATGAACATTACTAAAACTGCTCGAATCTTGCGTTTATTTTTTAACGAGCATGAACATTGCTAAAACTGCTCGAATATACCAGTCATAATACAAGGAACGCCTCAGGTGAGGTAATCTTATTTAAGGAGCGATACCTCACTAATTACTCCAATTTGGCAAGTTTTAACTTTTGCCCCACACCCTTTCTTTGTGCAAGCTGGAAACAGCTAATCCTACGAGTTTAACGGGTTAAACCTACAGGTTTAAAGGGAGGACCTAAAAATTTAAAAAAATAAATAGTCATCCCGTGCTTGCACTCCAAAAGGTTCGCATGCCCCCAGGTATAAAGTATAATCTCGAGGCGCTGCCTCTTTCTTATTATCCGAAAAATGGTTTTGTTTGCTGCCGCAAACTAAACTCTTTTTCTCGGCGATGTCTAACATTAGGTTACTAAAGATGGCGACCACTTGTTGCAGCAATAGAATCTCTTTCTTTGGAGGCTGCCCCTACTTATCCTTCAAAACATATGTTTTAATGGGTGAGGCTTGTCTTCAAAGACGGTTACTACTTGCTACCGCAAATAGTCCCCTTCCTCGGTATCCTGATTATCTAGACAAGGGGAGTGAGAAGCTGATTATCTCACTCACATAACTTTGACAAAAGAATCTTATTCTAGAACAACCCTCTCTTCCTTCTTTCGGATGGGGTACGGACTAGTCATATTCTTCTGCGGAAATCAACTTTATACCCAAGGTTTCCTCTGCCCAAGGCAGGCCAGGGTGCATGCCCCCTGGGTCCCAGTTCTTTCTTCCGAATCACTCGCATTCATCGGGAAGTAGAACCGGGGGTGGAGGCATTCCTTGAGTGAATAGACCGTTAAGGGATGGTATTTGACTATTTGCGATGCGTGATCCTGGAAATGAAAGTTGGTCTACGAGCTTGACCATTCTTCCTTCGTGCGGAAAACACATAACCCTAAAGAGTGAGGACACTATCGCCTCCATGCAATATATATAGTCTCGTCCAAGGAGTAAATTATATGCCAAGGGTCCTTGGACGACCATCATGTTCATATGAACTGTTTTCCCTTTCAATGTAACTGGAACATTGGGGAGAATCCCTAACGGGCGACTGGTTCCTTTATCAAAACCTGATAGATTTCTCATCTCAGGTAAAAGCGCCGGGCAACCCAGTGCTTTCCAAGCAACAGAGGAAAGGATACTCACAGATGCCCCTTCATCAATGATAGTTCCAGCCATTACCATTCTATAGATCTGGACAATGATTCTGAATGGAATACTGGCTGGTAACCGGGGTCTGCCTAGTTGATTCCAGTCAAAGGATACAACTAGGTTGCTTGGCGGTGGGACCGAATATACGGCCGGATACGACCCTGACGATGTTCCTTCCTGCGACAAAGGAATGGGCGCATTGCCCTGATGCTCATCAGAGTCTGTGTTGATGAAAAGAATATGGACGGTGTCATCCTTATCCTCTTCAGTGGGGGTGTCATTTGAAGATGGATCTTCAACAACGGTGTCATTTGAGGATGAGACCTCTGAAGGAAGAACCGGGTCAACTGCCGTTTCGACCTTTAGACTTTCGTCTGGTCTGGATTCAGTTGGTTCATTCTCAATGACTGACACTTCAGCTGACCACTTGAGCGGGCCAGCTGGATTTTCAACTATCGAGGGATTAGGCACGAGTTTTTGGTATCCAGGAGGAAGTCGTAACGGTGATACCGGACGATCTTCCAAAACTCTCTTCGCCTCATCTAAGAATGGACATCGGTGGATGGCGTGATCGCCTTCACACAACATACAGGGTGATCTTGGTCTCCCTTTTCGTCCTTCACTCTCGCTAGTTGATGGACTGCAATCAACATGACTACCAGAGGTTGATGCTACCGGATTGTGCAACCTTGGGGACCAGTCCCTTAGTATCCGGGGAATACAAGGACAATCACAATGGAAGTGGGCCCCTTTGCAAATGACACATGGCGATTTAGGCCCGGTCGGTGCAGTGTGTGGGTTTTTGTCAGCTGTCTTTTGCCTGCCCCCAGTGGCTTTCGCCATAGGCTCCTTCTGCTTCTTTTCTTTCTTCTTCTTTTCCTTCTTCTCTTTGGGAGGCTGACTTTTGCCGGCTCTACCTTGTGAAGATGAAGGATCAGAGGGAGAATTGTAAGAAGTGGAAAGCTGGTGGGTAGCTCTAGACTAATCTGACTGTTGATTCGACTGCTCAGGATTAGTGGCGATCTGGACTACATTAGTTGAAAAGAGCCATACAGGTAGGCCAATTGTCAATCCTGGAAGTGACAATGTTGCCATATGAGGCGCACCAACATCTCCCCAAGAGGAGAAGGGATTTGGACTTCCGCCAAGGTTACTTCCTTGGTTGGTGGGCTCCATACTTTTTAACTGAAAGATCAACGTAGGAATAACAGGTGATTATGTTCCGCTTAAAATAAATTTTATTAACGACGCTTTTAGACACAAACTTGCTTTTTCATGTTTTAAGAGTCGAGAAAAAGCTAAAGATGACTCTAGTCTCCTTCGATGTTTTAACGAGCCCGAAGTGACAAATGCTCGGTTGGACTTTTTCAGTTATAGAGTTTGAAAAAGGCCAAAAGAAACTTCTCTAGAGATCTAGGCAGAGGGTGTGCCAAACCTTTCGCAAAACCACGGAATACGTTTTACGGTACATGTGGTCAATCTTCGTGAATGCTGTGTTCACTGCATTGCGATCAGTAGGGCGGCCGACACGGCTTCCTATGGATAAAGGCTTTGTTCCTATAGGGGTCTCCCAATATATACGCGACGGTACGTGGGAGCACAAGTCCGTATTAGTGCCACCGACTCTCAGGAGGAATCACCCACCTTCGTAGAAATCGATAGTCACTAAGTTTAACGACGCCGGAACACGTCTCTACCTAGACCTCTATATGTTTGCGTTATGTTACAAAGCGTTGTTATGTAAATTGAATTTATTTTAATGTTGATCTTGCTTAGCAGTTTGCCTTTAAGGATCACCACGAGATGTATGTAACAAATTCCTGAATGCAATCTAAGATGAGAAGCAAACTTTTCAATCTTTCAACTTTGAAAACCTTAATCTACTGAGGGAAAAGAAAGACATCAACTTTTCACACAGATCATAGAACACACACTAAATGCACTTCTTCCTAAATCAATATGCAAACTGTCAATAATGCACATGCACAATGCAGATATTTCTTTTCTTTATCCTTAATGTTGATGTAAGACAAAAAGGAAACTGTTGCATAACTTTGAATCTAATTTCAAGCGAAAGTAAACAAGCTTGTCCAAAATCAAAAGACACCTTAAGATCGACTTGTTTAGACACTGGAAATGTATAGATTCAAACCACAAAATGAAAAACAAACAAACTCAAACAGCCATGAACAGTAATAAAACTAGCTCTTAAGATCACAAAGACACTTTTACAGTTCAGGATCTAAGAGGCCACAGCTATACTGGTTTGCTTTTCACAATGGGAAACTGTAACTGAAACAAGAAATACTGAAAGAATAATCACAGTTTCATCACACAACTGAGGAGAATAATGTCAAGGAAAGTTGGTTTACAGCAAGTACAAATGACAAGCAATCAGCAGCAAAATAACAGTGAAAACAGGGCCAAGACTCAGTAGGAAACCTCAGCAAGACACTGGCTAACTGATCCAGCGCAGGCTCTGGTCTGTCAAACTGACTTTCAGCGCAGTTCCCGAAGGGAGTACCTGCGCTGAAATGCAGACTGCCTTTGGGCAGCCTGCACTGAGCCACGAGAGTTGCGTTTACAAGGATTTCCGGGTCATAAAAAACTCAAAAATTCACTCTTTTTGCTGAAATAAAAAGCTATAGGTCAAGTACAAGCTAAGGGATGATTAAGAGGATGAAAAGCTATCACAAAGAGCTTACAAGGATCTTTGTAGATCAGCTCTTCAAATCATGAACTTGCTCAGAAATGAGCTGGAGTAGCTGCCCTCTACTTCGCTTTTGATATAGTCAAAAGCTTTTCGATTTGGTACTCTTTTGTTCAGGAAATGAATAGCAAAATACTACAAACAATCAAACAGATACGATCCCCAGTGGAGTCGCCAGTTTGTTGTGGGGAAAAGTATCCAACTCGGAATGACCCTATCCCTACTCTAAGGGTGATAGTTCCTTAGCAACAACTGAAAGTAAAGCTTTGATATTTTTCCTTTATGAAAGTACAGAGAAGGAAGAAAAGATTGACCAACCGATGTCTTTCGCTTTTGTCGATCCTATCTTCTCTCTTTGCCTCTTGTTCCCAGCTCCTTGCTCCCTTTGCCGGCCCAGCTACACAAAGATCCTGCAAAAACAAGAGAGGGAAACTACAAGAAACATGTACTCATAACTGATGCATGGATTAGAATGAATCAAATATACAGATAAAAACAATACATCATTGCAATACAAGTATATAGGAGAACATCAAAAGCTTTATTGATAGAAGAAAAAGGTTCTGAGAAGGTTACAACCATAAATGGCTCCAATCCAGCAGCGCCTCCCCAGCAGCAAGAAATCTCCTCTTCCCCTCTATAAAAGCAATCACCCAATAGCTCTAACTGTAAACCAACAGCACTTCCTTGCTTTGCACAAAATTCCAGCCTCCCTAGACCTCATAGAAGAGCTCTATATATAGGGTAGAAGGAGAAAGGATGAGTCAGCTTGAGACTGACATAAAGCTGCCTTGTGTCCTCTCCCTCTTCAGTTAAACTTCAGTTCTTGAGTCCACTTGGAGATCCTTGCTTCCACATGGAGATCAAGTACCTCTTACTCATCACAGGGCGAATTCCCTGAACCAAGTGTCAGTTTGGAAGCTTCCTAGGCAATTGACACCTTGCAGAATGACTGTGCCACTTGGCCAATCTCGCCCAGCGCAGGTAGCCTTCATTAGAGTCGACTTTCAGCGCAGGTACAAGGAGGAGCAGTTGACATTCAGCGCAGATGCTCAGTGGAGCAGCTGACATGATCCAAAAATAGCCTGTTTTTAAGTGTTTTCAGGTGGAGAACTGATAGGAAGTGCTGTGGTTTGCTGACCTTGTTCCTCTAGGGGTAAGAACAACATGTTTAGGGACTTTGGATCCCTGTAATTATCGACATTTCATGCTCCATGCTGCGAGGTACAAAAATGTCTATAACAAAGAACTCCAAAAACTACTCAATGTGAACTTCATTTATCCACTTTCAGATAGCCGATGGGTTTCTCCCTTGGTTGTAGTACCCAAGAAGAATGGTAAGTGGAGTGTGTACATTGATTACAGGGAATTGAATAAAGAAACTTTGAAGGATCACTTTCCTTTGCCCTTTATTGATCAAGTATTAGATACATAAGCAGGAAAAAAGTACTTTTCATTTCTGGATGGTTTTAATGGTTATAATCAAATTCAGGTAGCACCTGAAGATCAAGATAAAACCACATTTACTTGTCCATGGGAAAATTTTTCCTACCAAGTGCTTCCTTTTGGATTATGCAATGCACTAGCAACATTCCAAACAGCAGTACTAGGAATTTTTTCTGATCTAATCCATGATTGTGTAGAGGTGTATATGGATGATTTTACAGTCTATGGTAATAAATTTGAAGAAGCCTTAGAAAATTTGGAAAAATTCCTTATAAGATGTAAAGAAACAAACCTTTCATTAAGCCATGAAAAATTCTTTATGATGTTTACTGAAGGCATTGTTTTGAGACATCATATTTCAGGGGGTGGGATTAAAGTTGATAAATCAAAAGTTGAAGTCATCTCCAAGTTACCTATTCCAAATTGTCAATAAGATGTTAGAAGTTTTCTAGGATTTACTGGTTATTATAGAATATTTATAGAAAACTTTACCAAAATAGCATCTCCACTCTTCAAACTGCTTACAAAAGACAATGAATTCAAATGAAGTCCTGATTGTCAATCAACATTTAAATGAAGAATTAGATAACTGGGAGAACTAGTTGCATGATGTATCTACATTGCGTTGTAACATGATGACCAAGTCATTGCGTTGCATGTCATCAAAAGTAAGGTATCTACCTCACTATGATGGGCTAACTGATGTTGATCACTCTTTGGATACATTTTAGAGAGAAGTGTCAGAGAAGCATCACTTCCAGGCCTTGGACTGGGTACTACACGCTACACCCGCAAGATGGTGGGGTATGCACAAGGATAATTTCATTGATTGGCGCGACTATAGGAGGATGATGAGAATACGTTTTGGATAGCCAAAAGTGTGGATGAAAAATAAGTATGATGGAAGGGATGATCTGTGTGATCACCTGGCCAAATGGACTAAGGCTTATGGAGTGAAGCCCCAACCTAAATGGGTGCATCTGTTTTGTCATACCCTGGATGTCATACCAATGAATTGGTACTTGGAGACAAAGCTCCATCATGGAACTGAAGAATGGAACATCTTGCACCATGGGTTTATAATGATGCTCAGCTTTGAGGATGGGTTTAACTGTATTGACACAGCACTACAGGAGGTTAAAGCAACGGTCTTTAGGATACAGTAGAATCCTTTAGCCCTGACTCAACCTGACTAGACTACCTACCTGAACCACACGTTGGAATGTTGTAATGTAACTGCCCAAGAAGAAGACAAGGATCCTAGAAAGATTAATATTCCCAAAACCAAGGGTCACCGCGAGGTTGAAGGTCCACAAATAAGGGATCCTGACATAACCGCGCCACTAAAAACTAGGCAGGTCAACATTGGCAGAGAGGTGGAGTCGAAATTTGCAAAGATTGGCAACTATTGGGATGATGTGACAATAGACAAGGTCACTGAGCTCCTCCGTGAATATCAGGATTTGTTCCCCATGAAGTTTTCTAATTTTAAGTGAATAATAGGAGACCTGGGTGTCATGAAGATCATCTTGAAAACGGGCGCGAAACCTATAAAACAAAGACCTTGCTGCCTTAATCCAAAGTATAAGGAAAGGGTCCATGCTGAGTTATATAAGATGCCCATGGTAGGAATTATTAAACCAGTGGAATAATCTAATAGGGTAAGCTCGATATTGGTTCAGGAAAACAAACGAAAAGAAGAAATAAGTATATGCATGGATCTCCAAAAATTGAATGACGCTTGTGTGCAGGATCTTTTCCCAACCCCATTCACTGACGAGGTCTTCGATAATGTAGGTGTCCAAGAAGCATACTCTTTCATTGATGGGTTCTTTGGGTACCATCAGAACAAAATCGCACCTAAGGATAGAAGCAAGACAACCTTCGTGAATGAATGAGGATGTTTTCAGTACACCATAATGCATTTTGGGCTGAAGCATGCACTAGTAATCTTTTCACGCATAGTCATTGTAGCATTCAAATACTTCATTCATAAATTTTTGGAGGTATAGTTTGACAATTGGACAATGTTTGGATTGGTCAAGCCCCATGTGGAAAGTTTGCACTTGATGCTGGATACCTGTCGAAGATACTAGATCATGCTCAATCTAAAGAAGTGTTTGTTTTGTGTCCCTTTTGGGATCTTGCTAGGTCATGTGATATGCAGACAAGGATTGATGGTAAACCTTGTAAAGATCGTGGTGATAATCAACTTGAAGGCACCGAGGAATGTGAAATAGCTGCGCACAACTCTAGGGAATACCAAATACTATAGTAAGTTCATCAAGAGCTATGCCTAGATCACAATGCCCATGGAGAAATTGTTGAAAAAGGATGCTACGTTCTATTGGAATGATGAATGTCAGAAGAGCTTGGACGTTCTGAAAGAGAAAATGATCATCGTGGCGATCCTAGTCTTCTCGAACTACAAGAAGGAATTTCATGTGCATGTGGACGTGTCATGTATTGCGCTGGGGGGCGTGCTGACACAGGCTAGTGAGGGAGAAATGGATCACCCTATAGCATTAACAAGTAGGAAGTTGACTAAAGAAGAGAAAATTTATTCCATGATGTAGCACAAAGGATTAACTATGGTGTACGTGCTCAAGTAATTCAAGCACTATTTGTTGGGCGTACACTTTAAGATGTATACGGATCATTTTGCGCTAAAGTACCTAGTCAACAAGCTTGTGTTGGGGGGGGGAGGGGAATATGTAAGTGGATGCTAATGTTCCAAGAGTACGACTTTGAAGTTATTTTGAAGCCAAGATGACTAAATGCAGGACCTGATCATCTGTCGTACATTGAAATGGAAGAGGAACCTACTAAGTTGGAGGAAGGGATTCTTGATGGAAACTCTTTGTGGTACGAGTCACGGATGTCACTTTGATGATATTATACACTTCCTCATGATGGGAACTGCTCCAGAAGGTTATACAAGCCAGCAAAAGAAGGAGTTAGTGGTGTGCGCGGAAGACTTCTTCGTCATTGCAGGACACCTGTATAAAATGGGGTCTGATGAAATATTGCAACATTATGTACCGGAGTTTGAAAGGAGCACTATCCTCACTGACACTCATGGGGAGTCGTGAGAGGACATTACATAGGAAAAGTAGCTGCATAGAAGATTCTACCCACTGGGTTGTGGTGGCCAACCCTTCATAAGAATTCAAAAGCATAATGTAGGGCATGTGATGCATGTCAAATGATCAGTAGGCTGTCGTGGAGGGATGAACTACCTCTGATGCCACAGGTGACGTTACAACCATTCGAGAATTGGGTGACTGACTTTGTGGGCCCAATTCAACCTCAAGGAAAGAAGATAGGTGCGCGGTACATCATCACTGCGACCGAGTATTTGACCAACTGGGCGGAGGTGCAGCCTGTGAAGGACTATACAAGCGACACAATAACAATGTTTATTTTTGAATATGTGTTGACAAGATTTGGTTGTCCAAAGATCTTAATGAGTGATCACGGTACATACTTTCTTAACGAAACAATCAGCACATTGACAGAAGAATTTTAGGTGTATCATCAGAATGGTATGCCTTCTCATCTGCAGGCCAATGGGATAGTGAAATCATTCAATAAGATACTGGAGAGCACACTGACGAAGCTCTGCAATGCTTATAGAAATGACTAGGATGTGCGCATACGCGCGGTGCTAAGGGCCTAGAGAACAACTTGTAAGAAGTTGACTGGGAAAACACCTTTCAGAATCATGTATGGCGTAGAAGCTATGATGCCAATGGAATACATTGTACCTAGTATATGCATAACGACACTCATAGGAATGGTAGACCATAGAGTCCTAGAAGAGAGGCTTGCACAGCCAGGAGAGATTGTGGATGACTGATTTCTAGCTAGATTTCATCAACAAGTTCAAAAGGAGCACGAAAAATCATGGCACGATTGGCACATCAAACTGCACACTTTCGAGGTAAATAATCTGGTCTTGTTATATGACAGTAAATTTGATAAATTTCTAGGGAAATTTAGGATGCACTGGCTAGGGCCGTATGTCATCAAGAAGATTACCGATCGTGGAGCAGTTTAGCTGGTTAAATTGAATGAAAAACCCTTCCTAGGGAAGGTGAATGGCATTCGATTGAAGCCAGACACTGGTGATCTAGCTATGTGACTATATGAGGGAAGCACAGTCTTAGCGCTTCAGGCAGCTGAAAGGAGGCGTGGGACTATAAAATACATTGGCCGGGTTGGAGAACTGCGTGAGGAGAGAACTGTGCGGAACAAGGGAATGTCACATAATCCACAATAATGTGCAGAGAGTTGCACTACCAAGGGAGAAACCATGCAGAACAACTGGAAAGTGACTGTTAAAGTTATTGTTCATGATTTGACAATGAACAAATGACCAAATAAAGTGGGGGGGTGACATTTAAGTCAGATTTTATGGGCAAGATCTTTGAAAATCTACCATCAATCTAGCATTAATGAACCGATTTTGGGGGGAACAGTTGGATTTGAATTCAAAATGGCCTATAAATTACATGTGGCTGCCCAATAGAAAACACTTTGCATATTGAGAAATTGTGAGTTGTGTTGTCTGTTGTCTTTTGTGCATGAACTACACATTTCTCGAAGAGCTACTTGTTTGCCTAGTGTTCAATCGATTTCCAGAAACTGGCCGCAAAATCATCTGTGAAATTATTCTAGGAGCAACAACCATGGACATTGAAGCAATGATAGTCGAGGGAGTTGTTCTGTAGGTCGCTATGGCAGCAGAAGGAGCTGTCGTGGAGGTTGCGCCTGCAGAGGTACCAACTGAAGTACCAAAGTCTCCATAGTCACCTAGACCAAGGCATACCCCAACCAAGGAGGGTCCCAAGAACAAGAAGGGAAAGTAGGTCGGGACAATGCAACTGGTGCGCGGATCTCCTAGAAAACACCCATAGAAGGATAAGCCCACCGCACAGGAAAAGGGAAATACGATTAACCTAGAGCCGGTAGAAGAAGAGATTGAGGATATCCCAATGGATGATGAGGATGTTAGGGTGGAAATGGAGGATGTTGAAATTAAGGAGTCTGACCCCATCACTAAGCTTCCTGAGTACGTTCCTCTCCAAAGGGTAAAGACCAAGGTGCCCAAAGACATTGATGAGAGTAAGGTCACCTGCACACACCCCTCTTACTAGACCAAATTATGTTCAAAGGACCACGGTTGGGGCTTGTCCTCCTTTTGAAATTAGAAGACTAGGATTTAGCGAACATAGAGCAGTTCTCTCATTTAGAAATGGTGCAACTTATGCACTGGATGTTCCACAAAAATATTGGAGTAACCGCATTGGAGCCGAGGAAGTGGCTGAAAGGCGTGGATAAGGTAGAACTGCTCAACCTGTTGTGGGTGCTGCATTACAACCACACACCCATCACAATGGTGGTAATCAATCAATTTTTGTGCTTGGTACATGATGGTATCTATCATTGGAGGAGCCGATACCCATTACTGATATGTTGATCCATAGGATCGCGCGGTTGTCCTAAATAGGGGAAAATACGACCATGACATTTGGCGGAAAGGCTGGCGAGCATGCCCTCATGGCGGCCAAGAAGGAAAAGCTCAAGTTAGTAAAGAATTTGCAAGGCTATGCCATTACAAGTATCTTTGACCCTACCGTTAGTGGAAACCCAAATCTTTGCAAGGAAGGTCATGTGGAAGTGTTGTAGAGACGAAGTGTTGGCATCCATCATAGCTTTGGTGGCCCAATGCATATAGGGAGTTCGATTTAATTGGGGGCATTACCTCTGCAGTGAGTTCCTCATGAAATGCTGCGAGGCGTGGGTTCTCAGCAAGCCATTCCTCTATGCATGGCCCTTGCTGTCCATAATGCTGGTAACATGGGAGCTACCTGAAGATAGTTAGTTTCCTTCGATCGCACCAGACCTACCAGGGGCAGCGAAGTACACTTCATTTTGGGTGACTAAGGATCCTCAATAGATAAAGGACAATAATATCTTTTGGATCTTGATGGAGATGAACTTGCATATGGCCATCAACCGCAAGCCACAGTTGTCACCTACCAATTTTGACAGGTTGCAGGAGTACGTGGAATTCAAGGTTGACTTCCACCATGTCTCAATATGGGAATGGAAGGACCCTAAGCAAAAGTGGCACGACTTTCCATACTTGGCAACAGATGATGTGATGAACGCGGTCCTTGACTGCTGGTCAAGAGAGTGGCACACTACCACGGACTTGGCTGTGGGATTGAGCAAGTCCACCGCACAACGCAAGAAGGAAGAGGCCAAGTTAAAGATGGAATAACTAGCCACGAAAAGGAGAAAGGAGGTTGAGGAAAAGGCTAAGGAAGAGCACACTACCATGTAGCACTCGGGTGGGTAGGCAAGAGAAGAGGAGCGTGGCTCTGACGAAGGTCAAAAGTCGCCTTCACCAGAAATAGAGGAAGAAGAGGACGAACAGATGAAGCAAGGAGGAGCTGACCCGAAGACGACTCCGTTCCATATCAAATGCACAAGAGGAGAAGAAAGGGTAGGGCCAAAAAATAATTCCAATGCTAGCAAGACGCCTCTTGATATGATCACCCTAACAAAGGAGGATCTGAATGATACAGAGGATGTAGTGCGGGATGCCACTGCAAAACTACTGCAACAATTCCAGCAACAACAGTAGCAAGCATTAGGGGCTATTCAAACAGGTCTATGTGAATTGTAGATCCATGCATCATAGATTCAGATCAGCACGACATCCACCGATTTGGCCCTTGGAACCTCAAAAGCCATAGGGATGTGTTGATGCCTCGAAAATCGCTGCAACAACATTGGGGAATAACCACCCGGTCCGGACCTTAAAGCAGCTCCTTTTCCGTTTGGTGTGGTGGCTCCGACTGTTCAACTAGGTCCAATTACCTCCTCCCTACTGCTATTGGTTTATAATATATCTTTAACTCCCAACAGACAGGGACATCAGATCACATCTTCTTGCTGATCAGGCAAGAGAATGAGCCTTAAGCTGATTTGGGTTCAGCCAAGCCACAACTAAAATTTTGCCTCTTTGAGGAGAGGACTTAAAAGAATGTAGAATTTACTCTAAATGCAAGCTTATTCTATGATGCAAGCAAAAGAAACTAATCTAAATCCTATCTTAATTAGGCAGATATAGATCTAACCCAACTAAGGGCAAGATAATTAAAGTATTGGGATTTAGATATGTCTTGTTTATAATGAATACCAAGTTAATGAAGTAGTTCAATTAACTGATATTATGGATATCAAAACACATCCTATTGAGACCTCTTAACTGAAATAATAAACCAACAACACTCAGGAAGTAGTTCACATAAATGATATTGATTATCAAATCAACAAATCCAATAACTAAACAATAATATGTGGAAATAGTTCACAACATATTATCATTCAATAAATCAGTTTTAACAAGGCAGATTTATGAGTAAATAGTTACTCAAAAATCAGAAATTAATCCATAAGAACAGAGATACATGATAACAACATTGAGACAAACTGCCCATATTGACAATAGTGCACAAACATGAATAAAATGACACATTCTTGTTACCATAAAAATGAAACTGATATTTGAAATAGTAGTATTAAAAATACCAATTTATTGCATCCATTTCTCTGATCTTGGTCTCCAACAGTCCTTTACATTGCTTGAACTTCTGCCTTTAAAACTAGAGCCACAATAGTGCAAACTTTGCCCCTCATACATAATCCAAGATACAAAGGAAAAATCCTCAATAATCCCCAGATCTGAGATTTTCTCTCCTCTCTCCTACAACTCTAAATTCCTATTACAGTAGTGCTTTTAGAAGTCTAGCATTGCAGAGGAGAGCAGCCCCTTTTACATTCTGCAATCTATTATTTATAATATTTGTGAAGGAATTCTTGAGAGAAGATGTTGTTGAAGAGAAATATGCCAAATCCAATTGCTGGAGCATTCTCATTGATTGAGATCCTTTTCTTCATATTTCTTCCACTGTTTTCCTACAAAAAGAAATCAAAATAAATTAAAATGCAATAATAAAATCAACATGGCATTGCTGGCATTTAAATCAAATCCAATCAAATTCTATAAAATATAAATTCTCTTTTGATGCCTGGGATGATTTAATTGGCTAAGAATATCATTGACGAGTGAATCTGCAATTAGAAGAGGCCTGGACTAATGAAAATAAAACTCAGAAAAATGATTTTGTTTTCAAAATTCGGAGCTTGATCTTCTGTCTGATTTTTGACCCAATAAATGACCAAATCTGTCAATGAAATTTCCTCAGAAATATTCTCCTTGATTTTCTCTTTCCAATGAGCCGTCCTGGGCCTCATTTGGCCAAGTATACCTCAATTTATGAGCTTCCAAAGTTGATGAGTCAAATCTAGCATGAATCTGGAAATTCTGTTGCCGGGCTAAAAAAAATCAAAATTCTCATTAAAAATTAAATCCTAAATTAGAATTCTAATTAATTCTAAATTAATTGTTAATTATAAACTAAACTAATTATTAATAAACTATTTATTAATTTAACTAACTGATATCTAATTAGCGATTTATAAACAAATTTAATCTAATTAAAACTAATCAATATTAATCTAAATGATATTTGAATTTTAATTAAATTAATTAAATATTACATATTAATTTAAATAATATAATATATTACATATTATTAACTAATTTAATTAATATAATATATTAATTATAACATAATAATATACAAACTAACATTAAAAACATATACTAACCATTGTCACCATATCTAATGTATATAAAATATTTAAAACTAACCATTATCACCATACGTGAGAGTTTAAAGGAATAAGTCGTTGAACCAACCATATAAAACTTTGATTTTATTCCTTTTCGCCATCGGCACATACCTTATCGGTACATCGCATCGGGGGGATGGAGGGGTTGCTAAACATGTTTCGCATAAAAGCCCCGATGCGATAAGACTTGTTTAATGCCACTTTGTTTAATGCAAGTTTGAATTATCAGATCGGGGAATGAGGGTATGGTTTCTCAAACGTGTTAAAATGCCAAAGTCCCCGATGCGATATCGGCAATCGGCGTCGGGAGGGTATGAGTCCATCGGGGTTTTTAGAAACATGTCATTTGAAAGCTCCCGATGCGATCAATGCTTCGGATACGATTAAAATCTATTTTTTTTTTTTTTTATATATTAAATTTTAATTTAATTAAATTAATTATATTTTAAATAATAATTAATTTAATTAATTTAAGATTTAATATTAAAGATTAATTTTTTTATTTTGGTTTATTTTACAACTATTTTTAATAAAATGAAAAATAAATTATAGCCACTTTGAAATTATGATTTTTCGAGATTAATAATTTATTGGAGTAAATTACTAAAATCCGGTTGCTTCATGATTTGGCTATATGGAAAAAATGTTAGTAAAAACTCGCTACGGGTTAATATTTAAAATGAATGGGTTATTGAACTAATTTATTTACAAAATGCGATATTGTACATTTTATGCATTTTTAACCCAGGCTAGATAAATGATAAGACTTCAAAGGAGTGCCATTTTCAAACCAGTTGACCAAATGAGGCGAAACAAGCGTCAATGGGAAGCTTGTAAAAAATCGATTCTAAGAAAACAATCAAAACAAGAATCCAAAGAAAACTAAAAATTAACAAAAGCGTAGGGAAATCAACTAAAATAAAAATCCAAAAAGGTGTTTAGCCAAATTTTTTATAGAAAGGGTCCCCATTATTTGAGTTGAGCAAGTCAAAAATGGGGGGTTGTGTTTTTTACCACAACAATGGCGACACGCGGGAGAAGAACCAGTTATCTCTGTTTAATGAGATTTTCCTAAAATTAAAGTAAAAATAATTAAAGAAGAGAGAATTATTTTTTGGCATGCTTGACTAGGTTCATTAATTTGAATAAAAACAAGAATCATCTAACTGTAATTTTTCTTAAAACATCTCATAAATTAAAATATTTCAAAACTCTATATCAGTCCTTAATTAGTTGTAGAGATAAAGCAGGGGTCACTTTACAGCTTAGCTTTTAAAATATACTCCTTTGTCATAGGTAGAGCCACTGCTGCCAGCAAACATCTATAGTCTCGGCAGGGTTACCTTTTCAATCATCAATGATTCAGAATCCCATCTTTTCAAGAATTATTGACCTAGAGATAAATTCATTTATATATGTATTAATTTTTATTATTTTTTTATTTTTTATTAAATCTTAAAAGCCATTGTCCTAGTATGGTAGCCAGATAGTTGACAATGCCATTCACTGGTTAAAATTGGACTGAACAAGCTGGCTCGTGATGAGACCCCTTGTCTTATAATTGTTTGCAATCATAAGCCATTACCCTGGTTTGTTTAGCAGTGTTGGTAATGTCAGCCTATTTTCCCCTATGATCATGGTAAGCAGGCTCATGATGAGACCTCTTATCTTTTAAGTTTAAATATATTTCTGGATTATACTCTAGACAAATAATATTTTTTGGGACAGGGAGAATCATTGACTCCTTAAGAGTTAAGAATGACAATTTCAGAGTTAAAGGTGCTTTGCTGTAAAGTGTCTTTACTTGGTTAAAAATAACTTTTCTTGACTGATAATAGAACTTTGAAAGATCCTAATGAAATTTTGAAATCTCAAAATGATTACAATTTAATGAAAAAGAAATTTTTCAGATTTTATGATACTTTGCCAACTTCTCTTGATTGGTAATCTCTTCCTTAAGTATGTCTACTTTTATAATAAGAAAATCAAACTTTACTAAGAGATTTAAGAAAAAGCTAATAGGTGACTATTAACAATTTTTCTCCACGTATCCTGACCATTGTTAGGTAACAAATAGGCCTTCCATATAAATAATGGCAAAGTCACCATAATCAAAGCTAAAATCCGAAGGAAAAGAATTCTTATACTACAATGAGAAAATAAATCAGTGAACAAAAATAAAAACAAAGAAATCTCTAAAAATGGAAAGGAAAATCCAAGTTTCGCAAAATAAACTCAAACAAGAATATTTATACCAATGTCTCCAACAATATGAAGAAAAAGAAAATAAGCATGTAATCATTCCTTCTTATGTTGAGATTTAGAAAAACATACCTTGCAGAGTTGTGAATGCTTTAGGCTTTTAGATAACAGTGATTGTAAAATTCAGCCACAATGAATACCTTCTGTCTGATATGAATCTTCTTGTTTCCAAGCATCATCTTAATCATTTTCTAAAAAGGAATGCTTAAAGAAACAAACTAAAGGTTCAGAAAATTCCTGGTGTAGCTGTTTCGATGAAGATTATTGCTGCTTATTGAAATAAAACTTGGAGAAAAGTATGGACTTTGAAAATATGATCTGGCGGAGGATTGGAAACTTTAAATGGAGAGCTGCAAAACAGAGTTTTATATCAGCATAATTTAAAAACAAAAATGAAACTAGAGTGATGAAATGGAAATTAATGAAAGTGGGCACATGAATCTTACCATTGGATAATTGCTTTTGATCTTACCTGAACAATATCAGTTTCTCCAAGCTAGCTGACTTCTTATTTTAATTATCATTAAAAACATGAAGAAGTAAAACTAACCAAAATCCTATAACCCAAAATCATTATTTATTTTATTTACACTAAAGCAAGCAGTAAAATGTAAAAATAGAATGCTTAGTGCTTAGGGGAATTGAAATTAAAAGAAATGCATCAGAAATAAGAATGAGAATGTGCAGTGATGACTATTTCTCAAAATATTATTAGTTTTATATAAACTCCATGATTTTATAAAATCCAAAATCAAGACCAAATCGAAGATAATAGAATTCAAATATGAAGATAGAGAGGTCTTGAATTCCATTTTTAATTATGAAATTATATATTTAAAACTAAAATGTATGAGAAATTGAAATGTTTTTTTGTACGCTGCAAATTTGTCAACAATTGCTTTTTCCCATAATGGTTAACCAAGCTCTCTTTAACACATCGCCTCATCGGATGATCTACACAACATGTTTCTTCACCATGCTTGGTTTAATTTGCAAGAATTCAATTTTGTTGCTATGCCACATATCGATTAAATGTTAACGACTTAGAGGCATGCATTGGAAGTTCTCGCATCAAATGCTGCAATGGCGAATCACCGATATGAAAATATGCGATGAGAAGTTGTGCTATGGGATGGAGTGATCGCATCTTTAAAGAAATATTATATCGGGGATTGGGGAATATTTACACTGTGCTTCCCGTATCGCAAAACGTACATCGTAGATTCAGAGAAGTGACGTGAGCATAATAAATGTGATGAAATGATTGCACTATCGGTGATGCGATGGATGTCGTAGCTTAATCGGCAATCGACAAACTTTAGGTACCAAATGTAACACAATATGCCGATATGCGATGAATGACGTGGCTAATCGGCGATCGCGATCGGAAATCTTAAGCACACGATATAACAATTCTCAATATGCCGATATGTGATGAAGAATGGACCCGATAATTTTATGATGAAAATTTGATAACATTTCGGATCCAAGATATCAGTCCTTTTAAGGTTATGCTCCTACCATTATTGCGATTGAACGGACGCGATATTTTAATGAATTTGATTTGAATTTCATATCGGGTCCAGAATTATGTGTTTATCGCAATATCGGTAAAGTCAATTATCGGAGATCGGCGATTCATGTTCATGGAAGTATACTTCACTTGGAAAGCTCCGATATGCAAAATGCAATACGGCATATGAGTAAGGTAATACATCAGAGGTCTTTGATCAACAATTTGTTATCAAAAGAAATACTAAGAACTTCTTCCGATGAAATCTTGTGATGCGAATGGTCTTATGATATTTCTTGAAATTTCAATTGGGTTTTCTAATGAATGAAAGCAAAGTTAAAAAAAATGCTTAAATTCTAATGAATCAGAATTGAATTTTCCTGAACCTGTTTGCAAATTTGAAATGAGTTTGCTACTTACTTCAAGTTTTGAAAAGAAATAAAAACCTGCAAATAAAACAGAACACAAATAAAAAATAAGCTAAGGAAAAGATGAATTAATAATGGATGAGAATAAAGTTGTAAATGCGTACCTGAAAGGAATTTGTCTGATAAATCTTCAAATTCTTCCTTTGATTAAAATCATCTCATTATTTATTCTAAATCTAAGTGTGCAATCAGCCTAAATGAAATCAATCATTCATGTTCATGGAATATAAAATTTACCAGAAATGAATATGAAACTATGCTTCATTTTTGAATTGAAACAACAATTTATTACCTCTGATCATTCCGAATTAATCTTGAGAAAAATCTGTATTGTTATAGTCACTGTTCAATAATGCCTTTAGTAAATAAACATGATGCGTTTTACAGCATCAAATAATAAACTAAGATTAAAATGAGATTAAGCCACCAATTGTAGAAAAATATCAAAACAGATTTAAATGTGTGCACTCGGCAAAATGGGCATTCTTAAGATCAGCTTTTGGCAAATTTCGAGAAAGATAATATGAACTTCATATGATTACCGTGACAGGTTAGACAGACTAATAATGATTGAATTAGAATTAGGCTTATCATAGTCAATCAGACATCTCATGGGATAATGGGGTCATGAAGCTTTTTATATCCTCAAATCCTTACCCTATAAATTTCAAAAGAAAATCTTAGAAGGGAATCTCGAAATAAAGAAAAGTGGTGTTTGAGGCAATCGATACCAAGTGCAACTTTAATTGAATTTAATCAAGACATTATTCAAAATAGGCAGAGTAGAGATATTGTTATAAGAAATTTCAAAAAGGAAAGCAAGAATTAAAATTTTCTGATAAGGAAAAATGTTTCCACTGAACATGTATGAGAAGGCTGATTGCTTTGTTTTATTTTTTAATCTATAGGAGTATTGCAAATAAATTAACTACATAAAACAAGCTAACTAAATGAATTCTACTCCTATACTAACCATATACATGAAAATGACTAGGTATAGTCATATTTCCAGTGTAGCCATTTTCTCATTTTTATTTCCGCGTTTATGTACAGTTCAAATGTTAGTAATAAAAATACAGATTTGACTAAACTAAGGAAAATAAATATGAAATCAGAATGTACAGTTATTGTTAGGAACTTAATTAAAATCTCTCTCTCCTGAAATTTCCTTTCCAATTGACTACCAATTGGATCATAAAAATCTGGATGGATTTCTATTAAGGATTGAGAAATGTTCAAAGGAAGAAATAACATGCCAGATTGTGAAGATGAGCTTTTAGATTCTGTGACCTGAAAAATTTTGTTAGTGTTATGAACAAATGTTAAATCATTGACAATTTTCCTTGAAGGAAAAATTTCCAAACAATTTTCAAATGAGTCAATGAAAAATGGATGGAAGCCTTTCAAATAAAATGGTAATTTATTAATTGAATTGAATTGCTGGCCAGATTGCAAAAATACATTCTCTTGTTGACATTGCCTTTGAAAAGATAGAAGCTTTTGATGAAACATTAGCATTGATATAAATTGGAATATTAATTTCTTTCGATGCTGATGATTATAATATGAAACTTGAATTTCCCAATTGGGCAATGCATCAATTGAGTGTTTGATAGTAAGGTATTCAATATGCCAGCGAAAAGTGTGGAAAATTTGAAAAATAAAATCAGAAAATAAATCTAAATTTAAACAAAATAACTGAGGAAATAAAAATAAAATGAAATCACTATTTTTACAACTAATGTTATAGCACAATTGGGATTGTTTTGAAATGATTTCATTTTCACAAGGATTGGCCAGAATTATGGATTTTGAAAAATTTTGAATTCCAACTTGTGAATTAGAAAACGAATTATGATTGTGAGTAGGAATGAGAGTTTGATCATGATATGAATCATAAATTGGAATGATTTCTTGAATGGTGAAATCATGAAGATAATTTGCTGCTCTAAAATGAGGATTAGTTGGGATAATTCCTAAATTGAAGCGTTCCTCATCCTCAGATGTTATTTGAAGTTTATCATGAGGATTATCTTGATAATAATAGAAATCAACATCCACAATGTCAAAGTAATCATCATAAATGACCTCACAAGATTGTCTGGAATTCCGTTCGATTTCATCCAATATACCAAAACAAGGAGGAACAAAAATCTCATGTTCATTAGTGGCAAAAGAATGACCAATTATTGTTCCTTTATCTTGATAAAAATTTAATGGTAATTCATTTAAACCATCCTCTTTATTTTTTGAAATATCATTGATACTAAGAGGAGAAAATTACTATCATTAAAAATATCAAGATAAAGGGAAAAATGTGAACCTCAAACAATGCATTTAAAACTGTCTCTGTTCGAGAGCTCTTGTGCATTATGCTCATTGTAATTTTCAGATTGCTGATCATTCCTTTGTGTGCGTATGCTTACTTGAAGAACGCTGCTTTGCTGCTCTGATTTTGACATTTGCTCATCATGGAGAAATTCAGAAATTTGTACAGCAGTTTGCATTTTATTTACTTTAATTGCTGCTTGTACTTGCTGATTTGCGATTTTATTTTCTGAATTTACTTCAAAGTAGCTTTCAGATTTCAAGGCGGCTTTTTCCCCAAAATTGCTATTGTTGTCTTCTTGCATTTGAATGGAAATATTTTCCAAGCTTTGTGAAACCACTTCATCACCATTTATTTGCACATCCATATTGGAATTCTCATTTATATTAGAAGGGGATGGAACAAAGCTCGAATTAATTTCATATGGATTGGGAATGGTTGGAAGAGAACAAATATATTCAAACCAATCTAATGATTCTTCTTCCGTAGGTTTATCTTCATCTTTAAATCTTAAGCAATTCAAATGAAATCGAATATTAAAATCATTAACAGACTCATTTTCAAACCTACGTAGATATTCAATTTTTTCACATACCTGTTCATAATTATAGCCGTCAAATTTACAAATGAAAATTGTAACAAATCGATCCCAGCTGTGGATTGAATCAACTGGAAAAGTTCTACACCAGCTTCTAGCTTTTGCCGCAAATGTGAGGGTAAAAATTCTGCATAAAATGCCTTCATCAATTCCTTGAAAATCGTAATTTGAAACATTTTGAATAAATTGAAAGACATGGTTAAAAGCAAAAGAATTTTTCTTACCATTGAATTTTACCTGAGACAAGAGTCTTACCACTTCGGGTGGGGTATTGGAGGATGCACGTCCATGAATACAACTCCAAATTGGAAGTTTAAGAGGAGCCATCACAATAAATAAAATATTAAAATCGAAAAGACTCCAATAGACAAAAAATCTCAGGCCCTCCTTCTAGCGCCAAAAATGTTGATGCCTCGAAAATCGCTGCAACAACATTGGGGGATAACCACCTGGTCCGGACCTTAAAGCAGCTCCTTTTCCGTTTGGTGTGGTGGCTCCGACTGTTCAACTAGATCCAGTTACCTCCTCCCTACTGCTATTGGTTTATAATATATCTTTAACTACCAATAGACAGGGACATCAGATCACTTCTTCTTACTGATCAGGCAAGAGAATGAGCCTTACGCTGATTTGGGTTCAGCCAAGCCACAGCTAAAATTTTGCCTCTTTGAGGAGAGGACTTAAAAGAATGTAGAATTTACTCTAAATTCAAGCTTATTCTATGATGCAAGCAAAAGAAACTAATTTAAATCCTATCTTAATTAGGCAGATATAGATCTAACCCAACTAAGAGAAAAATAATTAAAGTATTGGGATTTAGATATGTCTTGTTTATAATGAATACCAAGTTAATGAAGTAGTTCAATTAACTGATATTATGGATATCAAAACACATCCTATTGAGACCTCTTAACTGAAGTAATAAACCAGCAACACTCAGGAAGTAGTTCACATAAATGATATTGATTATCAAATCAGCAAATCCAATAACTAAACAATAATATGTGGAAATAGTTCACAACATATTATCATTCAATAAATCAGTTTTAACAAGGCAGATTTCTGAGTAAATAGTTACTCAGAAATCAGAAATTAATCCATAAGAATAGAGATACATGATAACAACATTGAGACAAACTGACCATATTGACAATAGTGCACAAACATGAATAAAATGACACATTCTTGTTACCATAAAAATGAAACTGATATTTGAAATAGTAGTATTAAAAATACTAATTTATTGCATCCATTTCTCTGATCTTGGTCTCCAACAGTCATTTACATTGCTTGAACTTCTGCCTTTAAAACTAGAGCCACAATAGTGCAAACTCTGCCCCTCATACATAATCCAAGATACAAAGGAAAAATCCTCAATAATCCCCAGTTCTGAGATTTTCTTTCCTCTCTCCTACAACTCTAAATTCCTATTACATTAGTGCTTTTAGAAGTCTAGCATTGCAGAGGAGAGCAACCCCTTTTACATTCTGCAATCTATTATTTATAATATTTGTGAAGGAATTCTTGAGAGAAGAGTTTGTTGAAGAGAAATCTGCCAAATCCAATTGCTGGAGCATTCTCATTGATTGAGATCCTTTTCTTCATATTTCTTCCACTGTTTTCCTGCAAAAAGAAATCAAAATAAATTAAAATGCAATAATAAAATCAACATGGCATTGTTGGCATTTAAATCAAATCCAATCAAATTCTATAAAATATAAATTCTCTTTTGATGCCTGGGATGATTTAATTGGCTAAGAATATCATTGACGCTGAATCTGCAATTAGAAGAGGCCTAGACTAATGAAAATAAAACTCAGAAAAATGATTTTGTTTTCAAAATTCGGAGCTTGATCTTCTGCCTGATTTTTGACCCAATAAATGACCAAATCTGTCAATGAAATCTCCTCAGAAATATTCTCCTTGATTTTCTCTTTCCAATGAACCATCCTGGGCCTCATTTGGCCAAGTATAACTCAATTTATGAGCTTCCAAAGTTGATGAGTCAAATCTGGCATGAATCTGGAAATTCTGTTGCTGGGCTAAAAAAAATCAAAATTCTCATTAAAAATTAAATCCTAAATTAGAATTCTAATTAATTCTAAATTAATTGTTAATTATAAACTAAACTAATTATTAATAACCTATTTATTAATCTAACTAACTGATATCTAATTAGCGATTTATAAACAAATTTAATCTAATTAAAAACTAATCAATATTAATCTAAATGATATTTGAATTTTAATTAAATTAATTAAATATTACATATTAATTTAAATAATATAATATATTACATATTATTAACTAATTTAATGAATATAATATATTAATTATAACATAATAATATACAAACTAATATTAAAAATATATACTAACCATTGTCACCATATCTAATGTATATAAAATATTTAAAACTAACCATTATCACCATACGTAAGAGTTTAAAGGAATAAGTCGTTGAACCAACCATATAAAACTTTGATTTTATTCCTTTTCGCTATCGGCACATACCTTATCGGCACATCGCATCGGGGGGATGGAGGGGTTGCTAAACATGTTTCGCATAAAAGCCCCGATGCGATAAGACTTGTTTAATGCCACTTTGTTTAATGCAAGCTTGAATTATCGGATCGGGGAATGAGGGTATGGTTTCTCAAACGTGTTAAAATGCCAAAGTCCCCGATGCGATATCGGCAATCGGCGTCGGGAGGGTATGGTCCATCGGGGTTTTTAGAAACATGTCATTTGAAAGCTCCCGATGCGATCGATGCTTGGGATACGATTAAAATCTATTTATTTTTTTTTTATATTTTTAAATTTTAATTTAATTAAATTAATTATATTTTAAATAATAATTTATTTAATTAATTTAAGATTTAATATTAAAGATTAATTTTTTTATTTTGGTTTATTTTACAACTATTTTTAATAAAATGAAAAATAAATAATAGCCACTTTGAAATTATGATTTTTCGAGATTAGTAATTTATTGGATAAATTACTAAAATCCGGTTGCTTCATGATCTGGCTATATGGAAAAAATGTTAGTAAAAACTCGCTACGGGTTAATATTTAAAATGAATGGGTTATTGAACTAATTTATTTACAAAATGCGATATTGTATATTTTATGCATTTTTAACCCAGGCTAGATAAATGATAAGACTTCAAATGAATGCCATTTTCAAACCAGTTGACCAAATGAGGCGAAACAAGCGTCAATGCGAAACTTGTAAAAAATTGATTCTAAGAAAAGAATCAAAAAAAGAATCCAAAGAAAACTAAAAATTAACAAAAGCGTAGGGCAATCAACTAAAATAAAAATCCAAAAAGGTGTTTAGCCAAATTTTTTATAGAAAGGGTCCCCATTATTTGAGTTGAGCAAGTCAAAAATGGGGGGTTGTGTTTTTTACCACAACAGGATGATGTGCGCAAGGGACCCCTGATCCATAGTGCTGCCATATGGAGCCTTGACAGCAAGGCTAAAACTGACAGGCCCGCTGTTAGTGCCCGCAAGGGAGTGGGACTTAACTTGGTAGTGCTTCGTAGCAAGGCACTTCACCTTCTGCAGGATGGTGTGATTATGGAAATTTGGGCTCGCGAATAGTGTGCTTTGCAGGTGATCAGCGAGAAAAAGGTCAACAATGCTCATACGACTCTATAGAGAGACTCCATTGTTAAACTTGTGATAGACCTAATCGACAAGAGTCATTTCATAATCAAGGTTGTGGATGAGGCATGCAGAACTATCCCGGAGCTGGCCATTCCTCAGGCTGAACCAGTAGATGTGCGGGTTCGGAAACTCGCCAAAGGATTGCGCGATGCACGCACAGAGCTGGAAAAGATTCAATTGGAGTTGAACCTAAAAATTAAAAAAATTTAGTTGAAGGCCCAACCTTCGACTCTGTCGAAAGTCTGGGAGCAGCGCGCGACTACCATGACAGGTGCGCTAGCAGTAGTAGCGAGTGCAGTGATGGATTGTACGACACTTTTTGACTAGTTGCTCGAGGTACTCACTAGCTTGTAAGAAGACCCCAATGTGTAGAGGCTAGAGAAAGAAGTCTGGTAACTACAACAACGCTACGACAAGGTTAAAGTGACAACATGCATTGTCGCCATCATTCATAGCATTGCAAAGCTGGAAGAGGCCAAGGCATTGAGAGAATAGGTCGATACAACTCAACACAAGGAAGTAGTGCTGAAGGCCCATTTGAAGCCTTGGTTGGATGAGGCCTACTTGATCACAACCTTTATTGAAGGCAAGCTAGCTAGTTTGCAAGAGACTCAACAGAAACTCGAGGCTAATACTGCAAGGCTAGTGACCGAGCAGTTGGTTGAGGGGATGAAGCAGGCAGCCACGTAATGAACCACCGAGGTAGCCATTGTCCAGGTCAAGTTGGGAGGTCTTCGCAACAAGATCTCCATGCCAGTAGAGTGAATCGAGGGTGAGTCACCATGTTTTTTTTTGGGGCCTGTTGGGAATGGGTTCCCCTAAGAGTCAGTTTTGGGGCTAATAGCCTATGTTTTGGGGCAAAAAGCCCAATTTTTTTATAAAGAATGTGAAGTATTTGCATTTTGTGGTCATGGAGCACGAAGATGTCAAGAGTCATTAAGGGTTGTCTGCCCTTGTTTATAAAGAATCATGTTGGCTATAAAGATCTAGATTGTATAAAAAGAAGCTAAGTAAGTAAGTTTTGGGGTAGTAGAGAAAAGAAGTAGAGTTATAAGTGCTTTGGGTCATAGGAGAGCTAAGAGCAAGAGTCTTAGCATAGGTAGAGGCTTTGCAGCTGAGTGCGCAAAGGCCTAGGGTAGAAGCCTGCAGCTGTGTGCGCAAAGTGGATAGAGTCTGTAGTGGGAATTTGAATCATCAATAAAGTGAAGTATTTTGAAATTGCTGTGTATTTTGTCTCTGATTATTGCATCTGATTATGTTATGTTAAGTTCTGGATTTACATTATAATGCTAATTTGATGCACGAATGTATCTGTTTCTATCTATTATTTGAACGCAAGTAATAATATATGTTTACTCGAAAGATAACCTTAATTGCATGGTAAAATTGGCAAAACCTTAAGGTAATTCGGGAACTTGTAGCCGTACATAGTTACAGAGGCGTGTAAGTGTCTGGATCACTAGTTAGGGTTGCATGAAGGTTAGTGGTATACCTTGGCGAAGGTTCTGAAGGTCGGAGAAGAAGGAACATCGATAAGCCCTAAGGGCTTATCGATTTGTGTGAAGACAATGGTTAGGGTATAAGATTGACATCATGACCATCTCAAGGTGCAAAAACTTGGTTCTTGCATCCCCCCATACTGCTTCGGGTGAGACTTCAGTGCACGCTCTACAGGTTGATGCCAAAAGGGCCAGTAACGTAAGGATTTTCTTGGCTGCTTAACACTGAACCTGGGTTAGGGCCCATCAAGCCAACACTAAGGGGGGAGGAATGATACAGGTGGATATTGGTGGCCACCCACCTATTCCACTTAGACCACCAACATTATCTCTTTCATTTCTTCGGTTTCCTTAATTGTAGCATTCTTTACTATTTTTGGCAATTTTTCAGGCCTTGAACTTTTGGAGCCATTTTGAGGCCCTAAACGACATTTTTAGGGAAAATGGATAGCCCACAAATGTCGCAAATCAACATGCAATTTCATTTCAAAATGAGTTATTATGATAACCAAACGGAGATGGTATGCCAAAGTTATGACCTTGGGAATTTGATGAACTAATTTACCCAAACGGGGCCCACCATTTTGGTGCTTCATCTCCTAGGGTTAGGCTTTTTTATTTTTATGGTTTTCCATGGTTTCTCAATAATAAATATGCCTTTGAACCTCATTGTAACACAATTCAAAGGCATGTAGCCACCACACCTCTTCTCAATGATAAGCTACCATCGCTCGAGCTATATTATTTCCATTCTGTTTGTAAGCATAGTTCAGTATTTTTTTATGAATATAATGAAGTGTTTTTCTATTGCATCTCTGTATTTATGATTATATATGTAAGTTGTTGCATTCCTATTTAAGTTCGGATCAATGGTATCAGAACAGTCTGCTCTTTCTCTCTTTTTCTTTGCATGTCGCCAACGAGGTTGGGGTATAAGGAGTTAGGGCTCGATCTGGTTGAACCGTTACAAGATTAGCTTCACAAAGCCCGATGACCTCCATGACAGAAGAAAAGAAAGATGGGGGGCATGAGATCCTTTCAAAATGTTGGTTGAAGAAGCCCTCGAGAAACAGAGAGATGCGATGTTGGATAACTTTGCCCAGATCCTTCGATGACTACCCATGGGAAATGCATCTTCATCTAGCAGCCACTCTAGAGGTTCCACTCCTTTTAAGGTACAAGTTAACTTCGATATTCCCATATTTGAAGGCCTGATAGATGCAGAATTCGTAGATAAATGTTTAAATCTATTGGAAGGACACTTTTCAATTCATAACTTTTTCAATTAGGAAAATATTACTTTTTCACTTCTCAAAGCCACCCCACATGTCAAGGACTGGTGGGAAACATACTGTGAACAAAAGGACGAGAGTGAACCCTCGTTTTTTCAGCTACACTAATGAGCCTTGGTTTTGCAACAAGAATGTTGCAACTCCCAATGTTAACAACTTTAATTATCAACCCAGGGTTCATACAAACTTAAGAGGGATCAACACTATATGTTCATCATACAATGTTTCTTTCCTTTGTTGTCATTGTTACACAAAAATATCGTCACCATGACTATTTGCAGTCAGTATGGGTCTATCATCACTTATATTGTCCTCCTAAGCAAGTCTCAGACCTCAGCTCTTCATGTCAAGCTTTGAAAATGAGAGAAAGACATTAAAATCAACAAAGCTCTGGTTCCGCACTTTCTCTCACTATTGCCTGTGGTCCCGCACCCCCTGTTCAAATTACCTGTAGACCTTCCCGCTCTGTCCCTAAAGGAGTGGGTTCGGACCCCTGTGAAATTCAAAAAGGCGCAAGTTTATTCTAAAAAACTCACTTTGGGTTAATTCTAGATGATTCTAGAAGGAATTTTGATGTGGATTGTTCGCTCTTAGGTGGTTCATGCATCCCAAAAGAGAAGGATCTAATCCCTTGATGAGAGGAGCTATCCCTTTGAAGGAGGGCTTTATCCCTTTCAAGGAGGACCTAGTAACTTCCCTCCATTGCACTATAAATTAAGGCATTGGGCTGGTTGCTAGGGAGGTTAGAAGCTGAACATTTTTTAGGGTAAATGCTGGTGGAATTGAGACTTCCTAGTTAAGCTTAAGAGGAGAGATCACATACCTTTTGGCTTCATTGGGAAGAGAGTGAAACTTGTCAAAGTAGAGGAGACTTCTTGTTGGACCCTGGGAGGAGCTTGTATAGCATCAAGACACAGGTTGTAAAGTTCTTCTTTGATTTGAATTAATACAATCGGATTCATTTTTCTCAAGAAATTGTCTTATGTCATTTGTTTCATGAATTCCTTGATCATCATGATAAGTATGCTTTATAATATTGGCTTTTCAGGTGCTATTTAATTTGTTTTCTTGTTTGTGCTTGCAGATTCGCTACAAGGGAGCTCATTTGGATCAAAGGAGCGAGGCTTCCACAAACTTGCATTGGACCCAAGGTAGGCCTAAAACACTTGTTTGCCTTTGTTTATAAACTGCATATTTAGAGAAAGATAGTTTTTGATTGGCTTGCTTGTCACTACATATCGTTAGATACTAGGGAGGTCTATCTTGTCCGCAAGATCGACTCATTCCGTGTGAAAAAATGGCGACTCCGTTGGGGACTTGATTTCTTTATTTGCTTTACTTTGACCTAAGAAACTGTGTTTTTGATTCTGTTTTTGGCTTGTTGTGTGTGGAATTGTGTAGATTTAGCAGATCTTGGATTATTTTTTGTTTTTCATAAATTTGGGAGAGGACCGCACCCTCGACTTGCAACACAGTGCGGACCTATCCACACTTTTTCTTTTCGCACAGAGCGGTACCGCACCTGTGTGAACTGTGGTTTCAAAATTTTGGAAAACTTAAGATTTTCTCTTTTACTCAGCTTAGTTTTTGTTTAGATGTTGTTATCCCCTACCCAAACCTGCATATGACTTGTTAAGAACTTTTCTTAGGTTAATTCCATTGGTGTTAGGTGAAATTCCTAGAAGTTTTGGTTTTCGGGCTTGGTTTTCATTTTGGTATTGTAGTAGCTCAGAGCTTAGAAGCTATCGAAGCCTCAGATCACCTTGGTTTTTACTAGCCTTCTTATTAGTTTGACCATTTGCAAAATCTACCTTTGTTGAGGAACCCATCTTGTATTTTCTCTTGCGAAACTTCGAAAAGGCTTTTGTTAAAAGTTTGGATTTCATTTTTAGAAAAGAAAACAAAAATTGGTTGTATTTTGACTGATTTGTGATTCTGGAAAAATTAGTCCTTAGTTTGCTTATAGCTAAGTAAAACATCCTTGAAAAAGACATCTTGTAAGCTTTGACTTCAAATAGTTTTTTATAGTTTATAGATCTCAAGATTAGTTATTTCCATAGCTTTGAGTGTTTTATAAAAAATAAAAATCTCTTTCGGAAAAAGTTTGTTTTTGTAGTATTTGAGTGTTTGAAAGAAAAGGGAATTTTTTGTGAAAATAACTAGTTGTCTCGTTTTGAGTGCATTGGAAAAGACAAAAAGCTCTTCTTTTAATTTGTTTGTAAAGGAAAAGATTTGTGTTTACAAGCATTTGCATTCTCAAACTCTTTCCTAGCTAGAAATTCATTGAAGGGAAAAGATTGCTTATCATCTTAAGTGCATTTTTTAGTGATTTCGAGTCGAGTCTTCACACCACAAGTTTCATCTCCGCACCTCTTGACTTAAACAAAAACCAATAAAAATAACACTTAAAGTAAAATATTTCTAGTAATCTTTTTATTTCTAGGGCTCTATTATACCAACATAGCTTATGCTAGTGTCTTGGAGTAGGGAGTAATTAACTCTCCAAGACAGTAAAACAAACAAGTAGATATATCTTGCGGTAGGAGAAAAATCCAATTGTTGCATCTATGCTCTGGGAAAGCTCCTCTTAAAGGAGAAGCACGAGATCGTGTCCGAACTAGTGTGAGAATCAATCCTTCCTCATTGGGAATGACGCCAGATATTCAGGAATTAAAAATGGTAAACCTCGGATTAACCATTGTCGAGGAGCCTGGGGTCACTTGTTGGTAAACCTTGGATTATGTCAAGGAGCCTTCAAGGGGATTGAGCTTGTTACTATGCCCTTGCATGCGTATCAGATCATAGACTGTTCCCCTAGGTATATTTGTTTCCGTTGGTAACCATAGTGACCATATTCTATAGGATTCTTCCTAAGGTGACGGTGGAGGGAAGATCCCACTGTACCTGGAGTAGACGTCAGCTAGACTCACTTGGATTTTCTGGGGGGTTCTCTTCACTCGAGACGGTTTAGTGGAGGAACTTGTTCCAGTCTATTCATTAAGCAGGTTGCCAGGGTAACTGTTCCAACCGCCATTTCTGTATTGAACTCTGCGATGTTGGATTTCATCACCAACTAGTGTTTTCAGTACGGAAAGTTACTGTTTGTCTGTGGTTTGATCTTCTAGATTCTTTAGGCGTGTGATTCAAATTTTTTTGGTTCTTTAAAAGCTTTAGGTGGTTTTCATTGAGATTTTACTTTGTTTTCATGTGAAGTAGTTAAAATATTTAATCGTGGCTGAATTACCGAGGAAGTCCAGTAGAATTCGGGGCCAACCTCCTGAGTTTTCACCAAGCCAGCCTGAAGGGTTAAGAGCCCCCGTAACTCCTAGAGATAGTAGAGTTGGGTCACCTGAAGAAGGAGAGTCTTCTTTGGTGGTACATCCTAATTTTCAAGCTCTAGTAGCAGATTATAATCCACAGTCTGTTTCTGTTTCCGAAGTCACTGGTAGCTTTTCATCTACTAGTGATTTAGGTGAGGAACCTGAAATATCCGAACCTAAAACTAAATGTGTTGCTACTCCAACATCAGGGTTTACCTCTCCAACTTCTAGTGGTCCTGGTTCACCCAGGGTAGAAAGAAAATTTACCCAAAATATTCCTTCTGGACTTATAGCTATTGAAGAGCTTGCTACTCCGGAAGAAGAAGTAGGCATACCTATCCCTGAAAATCAACCTGTTATAGAACTTAGGGAGCATGAATCAATCTTTTACAGTCCACCTAGGAGCAGTGCATGGTATCTTTCATTGACCAATTTTTTGGAAAACCCGAGACTAAGTTTTTCACGACCTTGTATTCCTTATCACCCAACACCTAGGGGTTACTATCCTCCGTTAAATATGTCAAAACAGTCATCCATGTTTTCTCAATCTCCAGAATCCTTTTTGTACGAGGGTCCTTATGTTCCCTCTAGGTGTCAGTCACTTACTGGTACTTTTTCGGGAGCATCTCCTCAACCTATTGAACAAGGGTTATTAACTGGAAACAATGGTACTAAGCTGTTGAGTGTAGAAGATATTCTCATGATGTCAGGTACTATTCCTAATCCTCAACCTCAAGGTGGCCAGTTACTGCCTGGGGGGTAGCCTCAAAATCCTCAATTATCGCCTGGGGGGCAACCTCAAGGTACCCAATTTGCGCCTAGGGGGCAACCTCAAGGACAGTACATACCTACGGGACATTACATTCCTCAAGGTCGACCCCAGACTCAATATGTACCTCAAGGTCAACCCCAGTATCAATATGTACCTCAAGGTCAACCCCATTATCAGTATGTGCCTTAGGGTTATCAACCTCAAGTTCAGTACTCGAACCAAGGTTTACAACCACCTTCCAGTCAATCATATGTTCAAGGAACTAGAAATGTACCTCTGAATTATCAACCCTACCCTCAACCAGGTTATGGTCCTCAATATTCTCAACCTGTTATGGGTATGTACCCTGGAATGAACTTAGTGTGGGATCCATCTCAAACTCAACAGGTCTTGCAACCGAATGTATAGTTTTTATCTTAAACTGGACAACCCTTAGTTTCTAGTTCACCCCAACAACCTGTCCAGTCAACTATTCAAACTTCTGTACCTTCTGTAGTTTCTCAGCCTGGGCCTAGTACACCTCGTACTCCGCCTCAAATGGCTGCTACAACTGCTGCAACATCTGTTCAATCTACCCCACCTACTTTTGGAGTATCGACAGCTCCGGTTTCTACTGTTCCTGTATCAACTCCTCAGACATCTTTACCTCAGTCTGAATCCACAATTCAAACTTCGGTTCAAATGCCTGTAGGACAACCTGGTTCAAGTACAGTTGTCATAAGTCAACCTCAATTTACTTATCAACCGTACCAGGGATAGTACCAATTCGGTCCTGCTGTGCAGCAGCCAGTCTATCAGTGTCAACCATACCCTGGGTATACATATCAAAAACCTCAACAACCCCAGTACAGTCCGGTTAATCCTGGTTTTCCGGGAGGATACAGTATCCCAAATGCAATTCCAATTCCTAGTTATCATGGATATCCTCCTCCTGGGGTTGGTCTCATGACCCAGAGTTTTAGGGACCCTAATCGTCAGTTATCGTTTATCGCAACTTTGGATTTGCCTGACTTGTCGCGCCTTATGAACGATCCCATTAACTATCTTCCATTTTGGCTGCCAATGCCGAATAAGTTGCCTAGTGATATTCCTAAGTTTGAAGGCAAATTAGGAGAGGACCCGTCGAACCATGTGATGACTTATCACCTCTGGTGTGCGTCTAATTCCATTTCAGATGATTCAATCCATTTAAGGCTTTTCCAACACACTCTAATTCATCTTGCGGCCAAGTGGTACATTAAGTTACCACAAGCTACTTTTTATAATTTTAGTCAGCTAGCTACTTCTTTTTTAACTCATTTTCAGTTGCCAGTCAGATATGACAATGGCACGGAATTATTAACTTCATTAAAGCAGTCTACGTCCACTTACATTTCATATCACATTCATGAATGGAGACGTCGACGACGTTTAGTGAATGTTTTTATTTCGGATTAGATCTTAGCTGAACGGTTTGTAAAATCTTTATTGCCAAAGATCACTGAGGATGTAGCTAAGGCCAAAGTTGTTACTAAGGAGCAAGTAATTGCTCAAGCACAGTACCTTGACTTAGTTTATACGCAGTCAGGTACGTTACACGAGAAAATCCCCAATCTTTCCAAGCAAAATCAAATTGCTGCAGCTCCTTCAAGGTTTCATGCCGCTGATGGTATGATTGGTACGGTTTATACCAAAAGTAAGAAGAAATCTTCCAAGAATTCTTCTCCTATCATAACCTTGCCAAATTCCCTGACAGGAGATTCTTCCGTGGAAATTTCCGCCGATATTCATGTTGTAGAGTCATATACAGCCAAATCAAAATCTGGTGGTAAGAAGAAAGGGAAGAAGAAAAATAAAACAGATAAAAATTCGAAAGAGAAACCAGAAAAAGTGGAATCAAATGATAAGAAACGCAAACCTCGTTATCCTTGTCTCATTCGTGACGAAGAGCATTTTACAAAAGACTGCCCTCATCGTGCAGAGGTTGCGAAGATTTTCAAAGGTTCCCAAACGCCTTCTGTTTTGAAGGATCCTTTTCCAAGTCAAGACAGTAAGATGATAGGTTCTTCCTCAAATGCCAACGAAGAACCCATACTGATGATGTCCCATGTTAGGATTGTGACTTGATTGCATGATTATGGAAGTAAAAGTCCTGTTGATGGTAAAGAAGCAGAATCTTCTCATTCTAACCCATCAACCTCAGCTCCCGGTTCCGATCTGCTACAGATCGAGAAACCTAATCCAAACTTAGTAATCAAACCGCCCGCCAAGGGTATACTTCGAAAGTCAACTTTCAATCCACATGCGAGAGCGGCTCAAAACTATAACATTGTTGAAGATTTAGTTGTTTCACCTTCAGCAATTTCGGCTTTGGAAGTGCTGCAATCATGTCCAGCACAACGTAAATTACTATTGTTGGCTATAGGAGCTGTTGACGTTCAGGACTCAAACCTTATAATTTTCAATCTAGAAAATAGTACACCGTGCTTACCTCATCAAATGGCTTTCCATATCCCAGTGTTAGTAAAAAACAGACCTATTTATAGGACTATGATTGATGAGGGAGCCTCAATGTGTATTATGTCGATACTGTGCTGGAGATCACTTGGTTCTCCTTCGCTAAATCAATCCCCGACAATTCTAAAGGTCTTTGATGGCCGTGGGTTTCATCCTTTTGGCATTCTACAGGATTTACCTATAGGCATAGAAGGCAAAACTGTTAATCTAGATGTGGAGGTGGTTGATGCCCCTCTAGATTACAACCTTCTCTTGGGTCATAGTTGGTCTTACGCTATGACAACTGTCATTTCATCGGTCTTTCAGCTTATAAAGTTCCCTCATAATGGAAAGATCGTAACTATAGACCAGCTGACTTAATTTTCATCCGACCCAGCCTCTTCTGAAAGTATTCAGCATGTCAAAAAAATGACTATCCCGTATAAGGATGTTGGAGTAGGACTAGTTAAAGATGCTGGTTTACTGGGAACTTTTCCTTTTCCTCCTATCAACGCATCATCTTCTACTGCAGCCATTCATATGATTTCGTCAGACACCATTGTTTATGATGATCCTTGGATCGTACCTTCCGAATCTGAGATAGACTCATTTGGTGATGTTATGCCTTTGAGTCCATATGAAATTGCGTATCAGGCCGTGCAGTCATTTTCCGACCCATCTTCAACCAAAATTGACTTAATGAATGTGGTCCATGAGGAATCACTTTTCACATCAAACTCAGATTCAACAACGTTTTCTGAACTTGTTCACACTGATGAGCAAATTCGTGAAATCCTATGTGTCGATGATTTACCATGGGAAGATCTTCATCATAGATCTTCGTTTTTACCTGAGAGTGATCGTTTTGAAAATGATTTTTCATCAATTTTTACGACTGAATATGTCAAGGAACCTCAGAATCCAATGAAAAATCCTGATTCAGAGTTAAATTTGGGAAACATTTCTCGAACTATTCCTATTGATATTTCGGTTAAGCCTGGAATTGTTGAAAACATTCATATAGGTGCCTCATGTACGGAAGATGAAATTCAAATATATAAGGCCCTATTTCAAGAATTCCGCGACGTGTTTGCCTGGTCATATGAGGAAATGCCAGGAATTGACCCCGCAATTGTTGTTCATGAAATCAAAACTTACCCGGATGCTAAACCCATCTGGGAACGTTTGTGTTAGGTCCACCTGCGAAAAGCTGCTGCTATTAAAGCAGAAGTTGAAAAATTACTCAAAGCAGGTTTCATTTATCCGATTCCGTTAAACGATTGGGTATCGAATATTGTTCCAGTTAACAAAAAGCAAGGAACAATAAGAATATGTATCGATTATAGGGACATTAATCAAGCCTGTCCAAAGGATAATTACCCAACTCACTATATCGATCAAATCATTGATGATTGTGCCGGCATCGAAATATTTTCCTTCATGGATGGTTTTTCCGGATACAATCAAATCAATATTCTACTTGTTGATCAACCAAAAACAACTTTCATTTGTCCATGGGGAACATTTGCTTATTGCAAACTATCTTTTGGGTTCAAGAATGCCGGGGAAACTTTTCAAAGGGCCATGTCTTATGCATTTCATGACATCAAGCACATTGTGCAACCCTGTCTCGATGATTTGCCTGCTCATACATTACATCGAGCTAATCATCTTATCCATTTACGAGAAATATTTATGAGGTGTAGGCATTATCCGATTAGGTTGAATCCACAAGTGTGTTTTCTGCATAGAAACGGGTCGGTTACTAGGGTTTGTTGTTTTGAAAGTTGACATTCATGTCGATCCCTCGAAGGTTGAAGCTATTGTCAAATTGCCTCCTACTTCGAGTCTTCGCCAACTCCAAAGTTTTGCAAGGGAAAGCAAACTTTTTACAATGATTCATTCCTAACTACGCCGAGATTACAAAGGGTTTTACCCAGTTGTTGAAACAGAATACTCCACTCTTTTCAGATGAGATAGCTCAGAAATCTTTTGATGCACTAAAACACGCATTGACCCATGCACCGTTATTGCATCCTCCCAACTACAACCAGGACTACTTCTTGTATCTCGCCGCCTCCCATTCCACCATTGGAATGGTATTAGTTCAGGAAGATGAATTCGGTACTGAACATGTGATATATTACCTTAGTCGAACTTTAAATCCAACTGAGCTAAAATACTCACATGTGGAGAAATTGGCATTGGCAGCTGTTCAAGCTATCCAACGTTTTCGTCATTACATTTTACTACATAAAACTATAGTAATTTCTGATTGCAACCCTATGATCTATATTTTGACCAAGCAATTGCTAGGGGGAAAGTACTCCAAATGGATTGTCATCTTGCAGGAGTTCGACTTGGAATTTGAAAAGTCGAAGTCAAAGAAATCTTTCGTCTTTGCAGAGTTAATGTGTGACTTCCCGCATGTTGACTCAAAAACTGTGGCGGAGGAGCCCATTGCGGACGAATCCTTGTTTATAATCAGAACTTTAGATCCATGGTATGGGGATATTCATTTATCTCTAGACCCAATCCTTTCGGCTAGAAATATCAAGGTCAGAACGTCGAAAAATACGATTCCAGTCCCAACAATTCAGAATTATTGGCAATACTCTTTATCATTGTGGCGCGGACTCTGTTTTTTGACGTTGTTTAACTCATGAGTAAGCTGAAAGGGTTCTAAATGACTGTCACTCTGGAGTGTGTGGCGGTCATATGTCTAGGTATGCCACTTCCCAAAAGATATTACGCGCTGGCTATTTCTGGTCATCCTTGTTTAAAGATTGTATTAAGGCGGTCCGAAAATGCCACAACTGCCAAATTTTTGATCGAAAGATGCGCGCTCCACCTACTCCTCTCCACCCTATAATTGCCGTCGGCTCGTTTGCAAAATGGGGTATCGATTTTATTACATGTAACCCTCACTCGGCTGGGGGGCATGCGTATATCATCCTTGCGGTAGATTATTTTACCAAGTGGGCCGATGCGATGCCTACATTTGAGGCAGACAGCAAAACAGCTGTGATTTTCATGTTCAATCATATAATTGCTAGGTTTGGTGTTCCACAAGCGATTATCACTGATCATGGGCGTCATTTTTGAAATGTTATCATGACTGAACTTACAGGCCAGCTTGGCTTGCGTCACGATAGTTCAACTCCTTATTATCCACAAGCTAATGGCCTGGTTGAAGCCATCAACAAAGTTCTAGTCATCATGATCCGACGAATCATTTGGATTCACAGGTCGAATTGGCATAACATGCCTTTTTCAGCGCTTTGGGCATATCGAACCTCAGTAAAAATGTCAATAGGGTTCACTGCTTTCCAACTAGTTTATGGTCTGGAAGCCGTGTTACCCATTGAATGCGAAATCCCGTCATTGCAAATGGCCATCAAGTTACTTCCAACCACTTTCGAAGAGGAAAATTTTTTGTTATACTTGGCTCAGCTAGATGAGAATCAACGTGATGCTGCATTGGTGATCAAAACTCATGCAAAACATATTAAAGCTCAGTATGATTGAAATGTGACCCCTCGAAATTTTTCGAAAGGAGACATAGTCTTATTGTACGATCAAGCAAATGATAAATTAGGCGCTAGAAAATTCGTACCTATGTGGCATGGTCCCTATGTTGTCTAGCAAAAGCTAGCAAAAGGGGCCTATGAATTGGTAGACCTTGACGGGGACCCTTTAGGTAAACCCAGAAATGGTCTTTACCTGAAGAGGTATTATGCTTAAAAATGGGTGTGGAGAGTTTCAGTTAGGTTAGTTTTCTTTCTATCTGGTGTGTTTTAGTTTAAAAAGTGTGCTTAGCTTAGAGAGTGTTTTTTGTCATTATTCCTGCTTATCTTGGTTTTACTCTTGATATTGCAGATGTCGATGCCTCTCCAAACATACATTGGTTTTACTGATGGTGCTTGTCGTAATAAACAGAATATTTCTTCTGCAGCTTGGGTTATCTATTCGCCCTCTGACGAGTTGGTATTTATGCATGGGGTAAGCCTCAGTCAAACAACGAACAACATTACAGAGTATAGTGCAGTGATTGAGTTATTATCTGAATCTATTTCATTTGGGATTCAGAGTTTGATAGTGAGGTTAGATTCTGAACTCGTTGCATTACAACTTAATAGAGTATATGCCATTAGAAATCCAGTGTTATTGAGATTATTTTTTGAGAGTGTGTCTCTTGGAACGTGAATTTGATTATATTGAATATCAGCATATTCCAAGATCTTTAAATACATTAGCAGATGCAATTGCTTCTTGAATGTTAAGTAGACATTTGCAATAATCATACAAATAAATTTAAAAACATTCCATAACATGTTTTACAAGATAAGCCAGTAATAGTGATATAGTATAATATATGAGTGTGTAAAAATACACATCGTCCTCGATCATACGTTGAAAAACACCTTATGATCGGCAAAAATGATAAGTACAAAAAGCAAAAAAGTCATATGTGTCACTGGTGATGATCTCGATAAGAAACCACTATATGGGCCACCTTACAAAGGAACCTCCTGAAAGGTCCTGGGACCCCAATCACATAGCGCTTTAGTCGACGAGGAATGTCATCTATGCCGGTCTCCGGAATGTCTCTTGTCAAACGCTCTAGATGGCTCTGCAATTCGGCCAAGGTCTCTGCTGATTTGTCCTATGGGGCTGGTGCCACTGCAGCTGGTTGTTTCCTCTCGTAAGGCCAGAGAGTGGCTGGTCGCTGTGGACCCACATCTACATTTGAAACTTTTACTATCAATTTTGGAACGAGATAAAAACAAAAAAAAAAAAATTAGGAAAATGTTGAAAATGATTTTACCTGAGTCATCCCATTGCTCTCTTGGTGGAAGAGCCATATCTGGGTCACCGTGAAAATCTACCCCAGCGTAAGGAAAGTCCTGAATATCAAAAACCTGGTTTTCCAACCAATGAAAATACTCAGGTTTGAATCGAACGACCTCTGTCCCCTCGTCAGGATGACGGGCCATAAATGCAACCCATCGCATCAGTTTAGGCTCTCGAGGAAGTCCAGCTCCAATAGTGAGGTGTTGTGGGACCAACATCGGGACCCTCTCCAAACCAAAACTCACAACTAAAGCACCATATCCAAAGGTCTTCAGTTGTCCGTTCTTGGCTCTAATCAGTTGGCCTTTTACATTAGCCAACACAGCATCGCACCAGTTGAAGATGGTGCCTCGAAAGCAGTCAACTGCCATCCGCATTTGGGATCCAGTGGCTATATGTAGTGCTACACTCCTGCAAAGCTTGGTAACAGTAAACACGATCACCATGAGTTCAAAACGGGATATGGTTTTGATGTCTATCCCTTTGCCTCTAGTCTGGTTGTTACAGAACTCTAGCCGGAGGCTATCGACAGACTAGCCACCTGGCCTAGTCCCGAATAGAGTCAAGTGTTCACCTCTCTTAGGCAAACCAGTCAAAAAGTATATGTCTGTCGGCTCCATTTCGAGCTGGTGACCACCAATGAAGAAGCACTGGTCCTGTATGCTCCACCTGTCTACCAGCCACTACAAGAAGTCCACCTGGGCCCTCATGCCAAGTATGGCCCAGAATTTGTACAAGCCGCATGCCTTCAATGCATCAATCGAAGGTTGATGATTTATCGTGGCAAGATCTACGTCCTCATGCTCCCATTCTCACCAATCAAGCATGATGTATACTCTACATCCAACAAAAAGGCGAATTAAAATACAAAAAATTGAAATTTTTGGGTGAATTTTGAGAAATCTAGGGTTAAAAACCCTTGTTGCGGGGACCGCACCCTCTCTGTTAGAGACAGTGCATGGGTCCGCACCTTGCCTTCAGGGCAGGTGCCGGCCCCTGACTTTTTCCCCATTGAGAAAAAGTCAGGGTCCGCAGGCTACCTGTGTTGTGCCTGCGAGCCCCTGTGCGCGGGTTTCTAGCCTAAAAATCCTCTAAAAAATGAAATGAAACCTTAAAAAATAGTTTGAAATGGATGAAATTGAAGAGTAGGATGATTTGGATTACCTGGGGGAGACGGCGTTCGATTCCGACGAACGGATTTTCCGCAATGTTCACAGGAAGTTTATGACCAAAAGCTCTATTTTCTCACCCAAAACTCAATCGGTAAAAATGAATTGATGAAATCCCTTTTTATAAGTTTTTTGAATAAATGAATTGTTAATTTTTTTATGTTTCACTTTAGAAAGGTAACTTTTGCAGCATTTTTATCCATTTCAAACAGGTATGAGTAATGTTTGAATTTTTGTTCAGGATAACGGATTTTTCAGGCGAAATCGGTCGTTTTCGATGACAAAACATTAGATTCACCTTTAAGCTCTTTTCTGACTCCTAAAACATGAAAAGATCACCGAGTTTTTTCTTTTTAAACTCGTTAAAACGGAACTAAAAATACGGTCCACTTACAGCTCTTTTTCTGACCGTAAAATCATGAAAAGATTGCCAATTTTTTGTTGTTTCAAATTCGATATTGGTTATAAAACAACGTGTCATTGATCGCTTTTTTACTTTTTCGGATCAGAGGCACTAATTACGAAAAGTACTCCTTGGTCTTAATGATCAAGCGGTTCTCTCAGGTATTATTTTATACCTTTTCGGGCTTGGGAGACACAAATTTACGAAAAAGGACAACCATGGAGTCTTCTTAAGTTTTTCAGACTCTCTAAAATTTAAAAACGCCGAGTTTCTCCTATACTGGACTCGCTAAAATTTAACAGTAAAGGACTTGTTCAATTACAAATAGGAATAGACCACTCCTTCTTAGGGTTTGAATTTAAACTAATTTGGACTCATCCAAAGGATGAGCTTATAGTCAAGCAAATGTTATCCTCCTCAAGCTTGTCAAAAATAAAGAGGTACTTGCTAGAAATGGTGGGGGAAAAGAGAGAAAAATGAGTTTGTTTGTCATACTTTGTAACCACTCTTGAACACGACACTTTCATTCACCTGGATTAGGAAATCCTTTGCCTAATAGTTGATCAAACCACATTGAAATTCTTCAGCCGGTTTCTGGGTATTAACTTTGGGTCAATTGTCACCAAACCATTTCCTGTGTCGTTGTGTGTTCAAGAGGGCAATGCCAATAAGCCATTCATCTGCAAAATATTTGTCATCCATCTTGACCATCCCCGAGTCAGTCCTTGCAACTAAATTTCTTCAAACTTGATCTATGATTTTGTGTTGTGGGCTTGCCTACGATGGACCGCTTTCTATCAACTTCAACTCATTATCTAGAAAGATGATCTAGAAATCATCAATACCTTGGGATCTGCATGCCTCAATGGAAAGTTTCTCTCCTTTGACAATAGGTTGCATCATTGACCTTCGATCAAAGGATTCCGTGACATGTTCGACATCAACACATCCATTCACATCTCATGGATTGTACTGAGTACTTTGAGAGCCATTGACATTAATGGTGGTTTCTCTCACGCTTGTTAATAGTTTACATCATTAACTGGTAATCAAGTGGTTTCTACCATGTTCCACTTCAACATATTCATTCGCATGGATAGAATCGTACTATTTCGGGAAGTAGAAATGAAGACCCTGGATCTAGTTTCCGCCATCCAGGCTGTGAGGAATTTTGTATTCATTATACTGTGGACTATTCATAAACAGATGGTTGCGTCCATACTATGTCTACATGTGTCTATACTTGTGATGTATTACAAGATCATTCCTATATGAGAGCAGTAGTCATTTTTATAGTCAGTGTTGATCTGAGTATGGGAATTCCTACCTCAGCGATGATATGATCTCATATATATATTTTGCTTTGAATGTTTTTACAGGTTCCAACCAGGCTCTCCACAAGATGATCCTCTAAATGATAAAGTACTTCACTCTTTCTAGATGATAAATGGAATCCTCATCTATTACAGACTTCGCGCTTTAGGGGGCAATCTGTTACACAAAAATATCGTCACCATGACTATTTGCAGTCAGTATGGGTCTATCATCACTTACACTGTCCTCCTAAGCAAGTCTCAGACCTCAGCTCTTCATGTCAAGCTTTGAAAATGAGAGAAAGACATTAAAAATCAACAAATCTCTGGTTCCGCACTTTCTCTCACTGTTGCCTACGGTCCCGCACCCCCTGTTCACATTACCTGCGGACCTGCCCGCTCTGTCCCTAAAGGAGTGGGTGCGGACCCCTGTCAAAGTCAACAAGGCACAAGTTTATTCTAAAAAACTCACTTCGGGTTAATTCTAGATGATTCTAGAAGGAATTTTGATGTGGATTGTTCGCTCTTAGGTGGTTCATGCATCCCAAAAGAGAAGGAGCTAATCCCTTGATGAGAGGAGCTATCCCTTTGAAGGAGGGCTTTATCCCTTTCAAGGAGGACCTAGTAACTTCCCTCCATTGCACTATAAATTAAGGCATTGGGCTGGTTTCTAGGGAGGTTAGAAGCTGAACATTTTTTAGGGTAAATGCTAGTGGAATTGAGACTTCCTAGTTAAGCTTGAGAGGAGAGATCACATACCTTTTGGCTTCATTGGGAAGAGAGTGAAACTTGTCACAGTAGAGGAGACTTCTTGTTGGACCCTGGGAGGAGCTTGTACAACATCAAGGCATAGGTTGTAAAGTTCTTCTTTGATTTGAATTAATACAATCAGATTCATTTTTCTCAACAAATTGTCTTATGTCATTTGTTTCATGACTTCCTTGATCATCATGATAAGTATGCTTTATGATATTGGCTTTTCAGGTGCTATTTAATTTGTTTTCTTGTTTGTGCTTGCAGATTCACTACAAGGGAGCTCATTTGGATCAAAGGAGCGAGGCTTCCACAAACTTGCATTGGACCCAAGGTAGGCCTAAAACACTTGTTTGCCTTTGTTTATAAATTGCATATTTAGAGAAAGATATTTTTTGATTGGCTTGCTTGTCACTAGATATCGTTAGATACTAGGGAGGTCTATCTTGTCCGCAAGATCAACTCATTCCATGTGACAGTCATGATTTAATGGAGTGTATGTACTAAATGTTATAGCTCCAAATCTCACTCTTATGGTTTGTGATGCTGTACTCATGGCCTAGGGCAACCCCTCCTTCCAGACCTGGTCCTAAAATTTAAAAAATAGTGTTTTATCCCTTATACGCGACATTTCCCTGAGTTAAACGCATGTATATGCAGGTCTGTGTATATCCAACCCACGTATATGTATTAAAACACTTCAAAAAAATATAAAATTCCTTATTTTCGGGCGGAGATCGCGGGTTTTACCTGCTGATCACCTGTTAGTGCCTGTGGCCCAACTGTTCCCAACCAACTCCCAACTAAAAAACTACTTTGGGAGAGGTATAAAAAGACCTCAAAGAGAAGGCCTAAAGGAGGAGAGAAGAGAGAGAAAGGTTGTTATGCTGAGATTTTTTCCCTGACCAGGTTTGAAGTCCCTTGTGCCTTCTGCACTTCCCCCATTTGTCCAGGAAACCTTTGTTTCCTTGTGTGTTGATGTTCTTCCACCATTTATGACATCATGGAGAGAGTCATGGAAGGAGTTTGTTAAAGGCTTGAGGCTGGAATGGATCCGGAAGGAAGCTTTGCTTGGAGCCTGCTGAAGGTGATTCAGGTGAAAATATTCCTTTTTATGTACTTTATTTGTCTATAATAAAAGAAACACATGTCTTGGTTCCCAAAATGAATCTTCTTTATGTTAATGATAGTCATGTTTAGAATTCATATGTAAATGGTTGTTTGGATTTCATAACTAACTACCTTTATTTATAACATGAAGATGGTTTCTTTATAAGGTTTTGTCCATATACTATTGTGTTCTTTGAATTGGTTGTTTTGCAGGACAAAAGAGAAGAAGGGAACTCCAAGAAGGGTTTGGACCCTAAAGGCCTTCTCAAACGTAGGACCTAAGGTACGTACCCTTTACAATAGAATTTGCTTATAATAGCATAATGGTTGTGTGAATGTGTGCTTCTTTGAATAGACAACTTTCAGTCTGCTAGGGTTTCAACCCAAAAATCCCTAGGGGAACATTTCCCTCCATCAGAATTGGCGACTCCACTGGGACAACACTCTTGTTGTTCCTAGTTTGGGTGTTTTTGAAGCCAATCAGGGCTCAGCTGCCTGTTTTTTTTCTGTTGCTGTCTGGCCTGTTTTTGAACTTTAAGTTTTGCCAGTTTCTTCAATTTGTTTTTTATTTTTCTTGAAACCTTTTATATACATTGTTTTTCTTAGTTACAGAGGCGTATGTACGCATGTTGCTTTAAGTGAACCCATGTATACGCAAGTTTCCTTAGTTACAGTAGCGTATACACACATTCTGTACATAAGTACAGTCGCATATATCTTGCAATTTTCAAGATTTGTAAATCTTTTTGTCTCTGAAGGTCTGTCTAGTAGTTTGAGTCAGTCTGAAACAGTCATTTTCCAGTATCAATTATTTTTTTTACAACGAGCATCTTGTTCCGAATTATCTCTGAGTATAAGAAGTATTGGTCTTGTTTTTCGTTGATTGCAAGCGTCATCGTTTTTGCTAAAGCACGCAAGATTTCTTGCCAGGAATCTTGGCTGCTCTGATTCATCAGGGTAGGAAGATTGATCTCAATCTTTGTGTTAACTTTGCTTTTGGTGATTTTTTGTTTGCTTGAAAAAAACCGCTTTTTGTGACCATCCACTTCTTTGTTTCATGAAAAGTTGTTGATTGACACTTTCTTGGAATTTGTCTTTTTGATCTTTTTGGTTTTTATTCCCAAAGCTTTCATTACTGCTTTTGATTGTTAAGAGCACTTTTAAACACATTTATTTTTGTTGAGTTTTCATCCGTTGTGTGGTGTCAACTTGCAAAAGTGTTTGACTGCCTATTCTTCAATCACAAGTTTCAGTGTTGTTGAGAGCATTTTTTGAAAATACTCTTTTGTTATTGCTTTTGAAGAAAATATTTTGAAAAACTTAGTTTTTCTTTCTTGAACTTGGTTTTCATTTGGTTTCCTTTTAGTGAGTGAAAGTGCTTTATGTTTGTCTTAGAACTTGTTTTTAGTGTTTAGATGAAATGAATAGTAGCATCTTGTTACACAGTAATTTGTCACCATCCCTGTTACTCCTCTTGTCGTACCTTGGAGGACTCATTTCGGGAGTTATAAGAAGTGACAAAGTCTAAAAACACTTGCATTATGTTCCCCTGAGTATGTACTTCATGTTCCCAGAAGACACCTCCTACAGATCATCCCTGAAAAGTGCTCTTTTTCCATTGGCGCAAGTCCACAGTATCTTACTCGCGCCAATGATGGAGATCCTCAAAAGAGGGCGCGAGCATTGGTGCTCTGTCTTAGAATAGCAGTCGCGCCAACCAAATTTGGTCATGCTTTTTGCCTTAATGCACGTCCGACTGTTGTTTCCTTCATTACATGGAGCTTTTCTGAGGATAAAAAATCAGTCTTTTGTCGAGCTTTATCCTATATCCATCTTTAATGGCTTTTGAGGATAATGCTAATCCACAAAAGGTGTCCCAGTTCATCGTATCCTCCTCCTTTCTTCATCTATATAAGCTTGTCCCTATGCATTTGACAAGCTAGTGATTAGAGTGATAATGATTAGTCATGGAGTGTTAGATGTTGAGTTCTTGAGTTCTTGGAGGAATGCTAGTGAGTGCTAGAGAGGTTATGCTGCCGGAGAGGAGATGCATTGCAAGACACATATAGTTACTTGCCTAGCCAGGAGAGGGTCAGCGTCAGAACAATGGTTGTAACTCTTCCTGTTTATTATTAATTGATGAGCGACTGCTATTATAGTTCCAATCTCATTGTCTATTATGGTGATGTGTTGATTTATTTCCTTTCTGACTGAAATATAGTTGTGCCTTGGTAGCTGTTATGTTGGTATCTGTCTCTTCCTTTGCATGCGCAGGTGTTCATTTATGATCTGCTGGAGCAAGGGAGCGGGGATATCAACTCTGCTTCAATCATAGCGTTGGACTCCAGGTTGGTCTTCTTGATTCACCTTTGATGCATAACTAGGAACTTGCGTAGCAGCGTGGTTTGATTGTGGCTAGTTCTGTTATAGGCTAGTGGGATCGCCTCTGTCCGCAGAGGGGATTTACCTAACCAACAATTTGGCGACTCCACTGGGGAGGAGCTATTTGATTTTTGTCTTGCATGTTAATTTTCTTCCGCTTGCTTGAGTGAATGAGCTTCCTGAGTCAGTTTTGAGTTTATTCTTTACTGTTTGACCCATCTGAGCACTATCAACCCGACCTGAGGTCGTATTATCTATTTTTCTAGCCGGAAAGCTTGATTGGCGTGGTTATTACTCTAACAGTCGCGCCAGTTGGCGCATGTTGCTCTAAAGAAACTCGCGCCAAGCCTGTGGTAGCGCAAGTTGCAGGCTGACAGTCGTGCCAGCCCTGTAAATTTTGCCTGTGTGTGGGTGGAAAGCTCTTTCAGTCTCTTTTTATATCTCTTACAGCCTCTGGAAGTGTGTCGAACCTCTGCTTGACTGGTCTTAGCCTTTATCCTTCAGTTGTTTTCCTATTTCTTTGCTTTTCATCTCAGCCCTAAGACATCTAGTGACTTTGCATGTCTAGCCTTCTGTGGGAAATTTTGGTCTCTTGATTATCCAGTCAGCTTGTTGGTTGTGTTCTGCACCTATCCAGTGATTTGTTAAAGCTTGATCTTCTATACTCTGAGTACTTCACTTCTAGCCTCTTTGGATTTCACTTGACTTCATTCGAACTTAGATTACATGGTTCAGTGAAAGTCTTTGTGCTTTTCCTTGCTTGCATGGTTCATTTTGGTGTTTCAGAATTGGTTCTATTTCATTGACTGAACTTGGATTGTGTATATATCCTAAAATTTGTTTACATGCATCATGCCATCTTAAAGGAAAGAAAAACAAAAAATTTTGTTTCTTGTTATTAGCTGCATTAGGATCTTTGTTGTTTGTTGAAGTGATCATTTCGTTTGTGAAAAAGATCTCAACTCTCCTGTAGATAGAATTCATCGAATCAAATGATATAATATTGGCATACAGTTTGCATGTAAGAAGTTTTTTAGATATCACATACGGTAGGACCAAAAACTGAAACATAATCAAAGATAAACTTTAAAATGAACTCAATGAACATAACAACGCATTGGAACATAACGCAAATACTCTAGAGGTCTAGGTTAGACACGTGTTCCGACGTCTTTAAACCTGGTAGTTTATCGTCGAGTGGTTGGTGATTCCTCCACGGTGAAACGATAGGTACCAATACGGACTGTGCTCCCACGTACCGTCGAGTATATATTGGGAGACCCCTATAGGAATAAAGCCTTTATCCATAGGAAGCCGTGTCAGCCGCCCTACGATTCGCAATGCAGTGAACACAGCATTCACGAAGATCGACCACCCGTACCCTAAAAAGTATTCTATGGTTTTGCGAAAAGTTTGGCACACCCTCTACCTAGAATTCCAGAGCAGTCACTTTTGATCCTTTTCGGACTCCCTAAACGAAAAGGTGCCTGTGAGCATCTTGTCACTTCGTGCTCATTAAATATTCGAAGGAGACTAGAGTCATCTTTTATCCTTTTCTCGACTCTTAAAAATGAAAAGGTTAAGTTCAGTGTCTTAAAATTTATTGGCCACGATAACATAAACCCAATTAGCTTTTGTTTTTGTTAATTCGAAGTAGGGGTTGTCTTGGTAGACTTCGTAAGTTTCACCCTGGCGGAATTACCAGTTTCATCTTCTACCGAAACGTTGGTTGTGAGTCTTCCTATGGTTTTAAGTATACAACCACTTAGTTCTCGTGCCCCAGGTGACGAGACTTACCAGTTTCATTGGAACCCTGCGTGGGAACCTTTTGAGGACGGTGTCCCTTTCTGGGACCATACTTCTCCTCGTGTGTCGGTCCCGCCTGTTCCATCTGACATGGATGATTTGTCCCCTGCAATGACCGATGAGTCCGTTGCGACAAGCGGTGAAATTCCCACCTCCACGGACCTCATACATGTTAGTAGTACACCTACTACTACAAATTTACCACCAGGATATAAAGCTTTAAGAGATGCTATGCCTTCTGAAACTCCGTTCACAAGTCCTATCTGGCCATCACACATTTTCCCTACTACGGAGCCTTTTACTCCACAAAGTCACAGTCTATCTGTTACCTCTGTCGCGACCACTCCAACGGTTTGTCTTGCCTCTTCGACTCCTATTTTTGGTCGTCCTTCGGCTTCATTATTTGGAGTCTTTGATTCCACGACAAATGTCCCAATACAGGGGCCGTATGATCCACATTTGTCATCTCAATCAGTTGTTGAGGTATCAGTTCCATTGTCAATTGATTAGACCTCGACCTCTTTCCATGGTGGTCAAGTTTCATCTGCGCAATCTCCAAAACAACCCCCTAAAGACCAACCAGAGCAATCCCTTCGTGGAAACCCTTTCGCTACTGGTGCTCCTTTTTCCTCTTCTTATATGCAACCTTCTGGCAACTCAGGTCATTCATCTTTTCAACAAGTCCAACCTGGTACCCAGCAAGGTTATCCTGCTGGACAAATTGGTCAACAAACTATTAATCCGAGCCAATCCAATATCCAGTATAGTCCAATGTCTGGACAAGTTACTCAACCACTTGGTCAACCTACTGTCCAGTATTCACAACCCTTTGGGCAAGCTGGTCAACCTATCGGACAGCCTCCTCAACCATCTAGTGCGTTGGGTCAACCTTCAGCTGTACAACGTTTCCGTCATTATATTCTTTTGCGTACTACTACTGTCATTTCTGACTGCAACCCCATGACGTATATATTGTCACGCCAGTTACTGGGGGGCAAATACTCAAAATGGATTGTTATCCTACAAGAGTTTGACTTGGAATTTACCACTGCCAAGTCTAAGAAATCCCTTGTGTTTGCTGAGTTAATTTGCTCTTTGCCATCTTCTCCCTCGACCTCGCCTGTAGAAGATCAAATTCCAGATGAAACCATGTTCCTCATTAGCACCCTCGATCCATGGTACGGAGATATAATCACATATCTGCAAATGTCCTCCTTCTGCCCGGGTGTGTCTAAAGACGCTCGGCGGAGGATTCGTCATCAATCTCAACCATACCGTATCATTGGAGATACATTATATCATCTTGGTGCGGACTCTGTTCTCCGCCGTTGTCTTACTCTAGAGGAAGCTGAACGAGTTCTAAATGACTACCACTCTGGTGCTTGTGGCGGACATATGTCCGGATATGCTACAGCCCAAAAAATCCTTCGTGCTGGATATTTTTGGCCCTCTATTTTCAAGGATTGCATCCTTGCCGTCCGCTCTTGTCATGAGTGCCAGATATACCAGCGGAAAATGCGAGCGCCTTCTGCTCCATTGCACCCTGTGGTTTCCGTCGGCCCTTTTGCAAAATGGGGCATTGATTATATGACCTGTAACCCTCGCTCGGCCGGGGGGCATGGGTTTGTCATCGTTGCCGTTGATTACTTTACTAAATGGGCCGAGGCGATGCCTACATTAACTGAAGACGGTCACACTGTGGCACAATTTTTATTTAATCATGTTATTTCACGATTTGGCGTCCCTCGGGCCATTGTCACTGATCACGGAAAGCATTTCCGTAATAATATGATGTCGGAATTAACAACCCAGCTAGGCTTGCAACACGATAGTTCAACTCCGTACTACCCTCAGTCCAATGGTCAAGTTGAAGCTGTCAATAAAATCTTGGTTACAATGCTTCAACGTATTGTTGGTGTGCATAAATCTAACTGGAATTTGATGTTATTCCCTGCCTTATGGGCTTACCGAACCTCCGTGAAGGATGCCACTGGTTTCACTCCATTTCAACTAGTTTATGGACTAGAGGCCACCCTTCCAATTGAATGTGAGATTCCTTCATTGAAATTAGCTATCGAGCTGCTTCCCAACACCACCCCGTTAGAAGAACGCCTTCTTTACTTAGAACGGTTAGATGAGACTCGTCGCCTGGCCTCTTTGGCCATCGAAACACAAAAGAAGCGAGTCAAGACTCACTTCGTTCAGACCGTCCATCCATGTTGTTTCGTTGAGGGAGACTTAGTCCTACTCTATGATCAAGCAAAAGATAAGTTGGGCGCAGGAAAGCTTGAATCTATGTGGCTAGGCCCTTATATTGTCAAGAAAGTCCTGCAGAAAGGGGCCTACGAGCTGATTGATTATGAAGGAAACCCTCTTGGGAAGCCCCGAAATGGGCTTTACTTGAAGAAGTACTATGCGTGATGCTGGTACATTTTATTGTGTACATACATGTACTTTAGTGTATTGTGTGTCAGTTTTCGAGACATAGCTCCCACTTATTGTGTTTTTCGCTTCTTGTGCAGATGCCGGATGCACCTTATGTTGGTTTCGCTGATGGTGCCTGCCGCAGTGCTCGTGATTTATCTTCTGCGACATGGGTAATCTACGATCCTCATAGCGAGCTAATAGATTGCCAGGGTGTGTGTCTAGGCCGTACTACTAACAATGTCGCTGAATACTGTGCTGTAATCGAGCTACTTGCTAGAGCAATTCATTTCGGTATTCGCGCATTGATAGTGAACCTGGACTCTCAACTTGTTGTCCACCAACTCAACGGGATATATTCCGTTAGAAACCATCATATTCTAAGGTTGTATTTATGTGTAAGGTTGTTAGAAAGGCATTTTGATTTTATTACATATCAACATGTTCCGAGACAATTAAATACGTTATCTGATGCATTGGCCAATCATGTATTAGATAGACATTTGCATAATTTGTAATTAAAACAATATATGAGCAAGCACATGAAAACACAATAATGAATCATAAACATATGTATATATATATATATATATATATATATATACGTGTGTGTCATAATGTTTGCGCCGCGTGCATTACATAACCCAAAAATAATACATGTCCAAGTTCCATACAGCCGCCGACAACATGTCTCTCAAAATGTACAAAAAATGAAACCTAGGCGTCTAAGCACGGTGATGCTCATGATAGCATGTCACTGCCCGCACCAAACGTCTCAACAGACGATGGACACGAGTAGATACTCCCACCGTGTGTCTCTGATGCGCTCTAGGCACGTCGGCCAATCTGCCATAATCTGGTATTCCTCGAGTAAGGGCCTCAAGGTTCTGAACTAGATCATCCTCGCCCTCCACCTGAGGGTCTGCTACAGGTTGTGCTCTCCGCACATTATGAGGCAAGTCAGCTGGTCGCTCTGCACCAACATCTGCATACATATGGATGCTGTAAGAAATAGACATAAATTACTAAAACTTGAATATGTTAAAATATTAAAAACATAAAGGGTCCTTACCTAGCTCCTCGTCCCAGTCCTCTCCCTCAGGCAACGGGAGGTCTGGATCTCCAGTAAAATCAGTGCCCGCATAGGGCCAATCCTCCACGACAATCAACTGGTGTTGGAGCCAAATGAAGAACTCGGGCCTCCAGGCCATCTGCTGGCCCCCACCTCCTCTAGGCATAAGTGGTGCCCATCGAGCCAACCTCGGCTCCCGTGGCACTGGGTATGCCACTATGCCTCCCGGGATCTGGAATATCGGTAACCGCTCCAGGAAAAATGACACTATGATAGATCCATATCCAAACTGCTTATTGCCATCACGCTTACATTTGGTAAGATGCCTCTTGATGTTTGTTGTCACTGTCGTTGGCCAATCAAACAGTGTAGGGTGCAGACACTCAGTCGCCAGCAGCAAGTGATTCTTGCTGGCCTCGTGGGGTGCCTGTACCCCAGCGGTCCGGGTGATAGTAAATAATACCACTCGTAGCACCAGATCTGGAATAGTTACAATATCCACCTTGGCACTGTTGGACCCAGTATGGGCCCCAGGACAAACCCTTTCCATTACTTCACCCATCTTTTCCCCGGAAGGCCTGCTACCGGTCAAGATGGGTCGTGCACCCCGTCGAGATAGCCCAGTAATAAAGTAGACATCAGAGACATCCAACTCCAATGTCTGGTCCTTCAGGCGGAATACCTGATCCTCAATATCCCAGGCATCCACGATAAACCTTAGTAACTCGGGCTGTGCACGTAGGTATGAGGTAAGGAAGAATTTTTTCAAGCCACAATCTCGCAAAGCATCCATGCATGCGTCATCTTCCATTGCCATGGCATCTATGGCCTCATGTTCCCTTTCTCTCCATTCTATCGCCATTCTGACCAAACTCTGCAACCAAAAAGTTGAAAATGTCATCATTAGATCAATGGTGGAGCCAAAATTCAACAAAGATTGCAGGTTAAACGGTCAAAATCTTATAAAAATTTGGTTCGCGCAATTGGCGCGACTGTTTTCAAAACAGTCGTGAAAATGGCGCGACCCCTTGTAGGAAAATCGCCCATTGGCGCGAACCCGCGCGGGGAACTCGCGCCAATGGGCGCAACCCTAATTTTTACAATCCCCCTTACAGAGGATCATTCTGTGGGTAAAAACCTAAAAAGATGGAATAGAAATGGAGCTAAAGATGAGGCCTCTTACCTGTTTCAAACGGCGGCTCGAATGGTCTCCTGGATTGGTCGCAATCAGCAATTGAAATTTGCACCCAAAACCCTCCAACGGTAAACTCACAAGGTAAAAAGTGAAAAGTAATTTTATTTTTTACCATTTCACTATTTATAGCTTCTTTTGGCCCAAAAATACATTAAAATGATGTTTTTGTGGGTATTTTTATGTCAAATTGGGTTTTACGCTGTTTTTTGCATGATGACAGGGTTTGGTGCAACTCAAGCAACGTAATGAGCTCATTTTTCCGACTTTTTCGAGCTCAGTAAAACATAAGAAAAGGTTACTCTGAGGTCTGCTTTCAGCTCTTTTCTGACCATTTAAAGAGGAAAAGATTGCCGAGTCGCTCCTCTTGACTCGTTAAATGGTAATAAGGGGCGGTCGTTTTAAGTTCTTTTTGTCGACCGTTAAAACATAAAAAGATTACCGGGTTTTTGTCGTTCCAAACTCGTTAATGGTTACGAAACGACGTGGCTTTGACCGCTTTTTTACTTTTTCAGGTCGAAATCACTAATTATGAAAAGTACTCCTCGATCGTAATGATCGGGCGGTTCTTTCGGGTATTATTTTATACTTTTTCGGTCCCGAGAGACACAACTTTACGAAAAAGGACATCCCTAGAGTTTCCTTTTCTGCTGTCTTTTCAAACTCTCTAAACATGAAAAGACGCCGAGTTCTTCCTTTGCCAGACTCGTTAAAACTTAATGACATCGGATTTTGTCACAATGCAAGCATATGCTATCCCCATCAAGCTTGTTAAAAATAACTGGGGTACTCGCCAGAAATGGTGGGGGGAAAATAAAATTTTTTGAACCATAATTATTACCGTGACGACAGTATGTCGCTCTTGAACATGGCACTTTTCTGCTTTCGTGTCCGGGGTGGGGATATCTCATCTCATATCTTTCACTTGCTTCCATGGACTTGGGTACCTTATTTGACCTCTCATCCATTCATTGCCTCGTCATCATGACCTTTGATACCTTGATGTCGAATACTGCCAATTCCGTTAATGTGCCGCCGATATGTTCAAGAGAAGTTGACCTCTGCAAAGAAACAACCTCCCTCTGATAGTTCGTACAATATTGATTCACAACATTATCTCTCTGTCTCGTGTCGATGATGTGGGAAACATTATGGCCCACCTTCGATCAAGGTCACTCCCTGTCGACTTCAACTCATTATCCAGGAAGTTGACCTAGAGACTCCCTTCCGGTGCTTTGGAGCCTGCATGCCTCAATGGCAGGTTCTTCGTGTTCGACGCGAGGTTTTCATCATTGGCCTCCGATCGGATGATTCTACGGGCATTCGACTTCAGATCATTAATTCACGCGTCGTAGATTGTACCTATAGTACCTTGAGGACCATTGTCATTATTGGTGGTACCTATCGCGTCTCTTAACAATTTCCACTATTGACTGGTAATCAGACGATGTTCATGCATGTTCGACTTCAGCTCATATATTCACATGCTTGAACTTGTACTCTTGTTCGGGTCGAGATGGAGCGCAAGACCTTGGATTGTGTCTGTTGTAATCCAGGCGTGATTCTTGATACTTGACTCATTCACTGGATGGTTGTGACCATACCTGAGTCAATTCATTGATCCTAACCAGATGGCTGCGTCCATATTATGGATCTAGATTATTTATGTACTCTCTTACGGATGGCTGCGACCATACCACGTACATCATGTAATTGAACTATCAGTCATGTCTCTTAATACAGATCCTCGGCGGCAGTAACTATATGTGTTCTTATGTGTGTTCTTGTAAAGCATTTCACCCCTCTCCACCTCTCGGACTTCATGCTTTAGGGGGCATCTGTTACACAGTAATTTGTCACCATCCCTGTTACTCCTCTTGTCGTACCTTGGAGGACTCATTCCGGGAGTTATAAGAAGTGACAAAGTCTAAAAACACTTGCATTATGTTCCCCTGAGTATGTACTTCATGTTCCCAGAAGACACCTCCTACAGATCATCCCTGAAAAGTGCTCTTTTTCCATTGGCGCAAGTCCACAGTATCCTACCCGCGCCAATGATGGAGATCCTCAAAAGAGGGCGCGACCATTGGTGCTCTGTCTTAGAATAGCAGTCGCGCCAACCAAATTTGGTCATGCTTTTTGCCTTAACGCACGTCCGACTGTTGTTTCCTTCATTACATGGAGCTTTTCTGAGGATAAAAAATCAGTCTTTTGTCGATCTTTATCCTATATCCATCTTTAATGGCTTTCGAGGATAATGCTAATCCACAAAAGGTGTCCCGGTTCATCGTATCCTCCTCCCTTCTTCATCTATATAAGCTTGTCCCTATGCATTTGAAAAGCTAGTGATTAGAGTAATAATGATTAGTCATGGAGTGTTAGATGTTGAGTTCTTGAGTTCTTGGAGGAATGCTAGTGAGTGCTAGAGAGGTTATGCTGCCGGAGAGGAGATGCATTGCAAGACACATATAGTTACTCGCCCAGCCAGGAGAGGGTCAGCGTCAGAACAATGGTTGTAACTCTTCCTATTTATTATTAATTGATGATCGACTGCTATTATAGTTCCAATCTCATTGTCTATTATGGTGATGTGTTGATTTATTTCCTTTCTGACTGAAATATAGTTGTGCCTTGGTAGCTGTTATGTTGGTATCTGTCTCTTCCTTTGCATGCGCAGGTGTTCGTTTATGATCTGCTGGAGCAAGGGAGCGGGGATATCAACTCTGCTTCAATCATAGCGTTGGACTCCAGGTTGGTCTTCTTGATTCACCTTTGATGCATAACTAGGAACTTGCGTAGCAGCGTGGTTTGATTGTGGCTAGTTCTGTTATAGGCTAGTGGGATCGCGTCTGTCCGCAGAGGGGATTTACCTAACCAACACATCTCATATTCCATCTAGACATTTTAAGTGGCAAGATAAAGATTGATAAGCAAGAAACTTTAATCTTTTGTTTTTAGAGCAGTTTTAAATCTTGCATTCGCATATATTTTTTGCATTAGGATAGATTTTCATACCTTCTTAGGCATACATAGAGTTGTTAACTTTTGTGAGTGTGAAGCGTGAATTAACGAAAAGAAAATAAAAATTTGTTTTATTAGAAGTTCCTCCAAACCCTATAGAAATTTCTCTTCATCGAAAAACGAAAAAGTGCACGTGCATGTAGTTAAGTTTTTATTAATTTCTTTTGCGTCAAAAAACACCACTAGTTTCACTTCCGTTACCTTGTGACTTAAAGAACAACCTATTTTAAAATCAAGCGCTAACTAAAATTCACTAGAACTTTTTGTTTTAGTCAGTTACACCAACAAGTTTAGGATTTTAGGGCCTTGGATTAGGCGAGTGGAGAGTTAACTCTCCAAGGGCATATAAACAATAAACGTAGGAGTCTGAATAGCGAGAGAAAATCCAATAGCGTTAGGAAGACCAAGAAAGCTCTGGATCTGGTATTTAAGCACAAGGGTCTGTGAATACAGGGAAGAGAGATACCCCCTCTCCTACTTGTCCGAACTTACCTCACGACTGTTCTGCCTGGCTTCTGCGACGAGTTGGTATCCATAGTTGCTACTCCTAGGGATCTACACAGGTGGCTGTGCAGGGGAATCCCATGGCACCTGAGGTCGACGTTGCATCACTCTTGACAGTACTACTGGAGGGCACCCTTGCGAAGCTTGGGGGCTTGCACTGGCACAGGCTGTTGTTAGGAGGTCAGCGTAACTTCCTCTGATACCTTCGCTGATAGGACTGGGCCCTCATCATCCCAAACTATCTTTGGAAGGCCCCTTAATTCACTTTCTTGTATTTTGGTGTCCGGTCCTAATCACCCGGAGCGGAAATACTTGGAAGTTGTTTGACTTGCTGTTATCTTTAGGGACTTTATAGTGTGTGCTCTGTGTTCTTAGTTGCCTAGCTTTCAATTTTTTGAGTCTTTAGTTAGATCATAACAAAAAATTCAAAGTGGCTGACCGATCTCCCAGACGGCCTCGAACACTTCGTGGTCTTTCACCACCAAGTTTAGAGCCTTCTCCTAGAAGGCGCAGAGGTAATACTACTGGTGGGTTCCATCCCACGCCGGTTGATGCATCGGGGATTGATCCTCCTCTCGGGGGCATTAGTGTTCAAGCAAGGCCTCGCACTTTTGAACAAGGGAGGGACACTCCAGTCCTTTCTCGAGCTCTCTTTCAAGCAGAGAATATCATAGAGGTAGAATAACTCTCAGATTCGTTAGCGGCTCCAAATTCTCCACTACCATCTAGTCATCCAGACATATTACAATACGTTGGGACTCCGACGCATAGACCGTCAAGTCCATGTTACGCTACGCGCTTACCATCGATGACCACTACTGGAAGCATGGCTTTTACAAGTGCTACGACTATGCAAACCCCAACATAGGTGCAAGGAGGAGGAACGATTCCCATCTCCTCTGCTTCCTTGTTTGGATCTTTTGCTAGCACATCTTTATTTGGGTCTACCTCCATTCCCTCCACGAGTGGAAATGCCCAAACCAATGCTTTTGGTACTAGATTCTTCCCATTTGGCACCCACTCACAGGGTATTCCATCGGTTCCGTTTAGTGTCGCTACATCCATGATGAGTGGATTGGCTTCATTCTAGGGTTTTCCTTTCGGAAGTGGTCATATACCACATTCCAACCCGACGATAGGATCCATGCCTTTTTCTTCTGTAGGACAAAGCAACAATCCTTTCCAAGGATGGAATAACCCTAGGGTTAGTAGTGCGAGAACTGGGAATCCGTTTATCGGCCAACAAGGGAATAGGCCATACTCCACGATTAGTTCATTTCAAAGTATTCCTCCCCTAGCTTCGGCTTGGAATCCTTATCAAGGGTTATCAACCCCTTATAATCCTTTAGGAGGAAACTTTGCTAGTATGGAGGTTTTGTGGCTGGAGTTGGTCAAACTCTGAATCTTGTTGGATCACAAGGTTTGCCTTTTGGTTCAACTGGTTCTACGGGTTACTTCGGGCAGCCTGGTGCCTCCCAAAATCCAGGACAATCTTTTCAGAACTTTGGGAGTTCTGCCCAGTCTGGGTGGAATCCCCAAGGTCCTCCTAGGATTCCGTTTCTGACAACGTTGAACTTGCCAGATCTCACTAAGTTAACAAATGACCCAATCAAATACAATCCAGCCTGGCCTCCGGTACCAACCAAACTCCCTTCGGACATTCCAAAATTCGAAGGGAAGAGCAGTGAAGACCCAGGCGACCATGTAACCACATTCCATTTGTGATGCTCATCTAACTCCCTTATCGATGACTCGATTAGGTTTAGACTCTTTCAGCGCACCTTGACTGGTAATGCGGCCAAATGGTATATAGAGTTGCCAGGGGGCAACTTTACATCTTTCGCTAACTTAGCCAATATTTTCTTAAATCATTTCCAGTTGCCTGTCCGTTATGATGCCGGAACTGAACTTCTGGCCACTTTTCGTCAGGATAAGGCAACTCACATTTCTGGCCATATTCAGGAATGGAGATGGATAAAGAGGCTCATTAAAGCCGAAATCCCTCCGGAGTACCGTCTCGAGTGGTTTTTGAAATCTTTACAACCCGAGATCTCCAAGGATGTCTCCATGTCTGGAGTCTATTCTGAGGAGCAAGCCATTTTTAGGGCCTAGCAATTAGAATTGATCTACTCTCAGTCTGGGATCCTACAAGGATACTTTCCAGATGCTCCTGGGTCTAAGGTTGACGTAGCTAAGTCAAAGCCAGGTCCCCATGCGGATGGTATCATTGGGTCAGTAGAAACAACTACCGTGAACTTGTTGAATCAATTATAGCAATTGTCCTTACAAACTGCTTCTAACAACCAAGTCACATCATCTAATCCCCCAACTTCCCAAACTTCTTCAATTAATGTCGTCGAATCTGATAACCCCAAAGGAAATCAGAATTCCAATGGGAAAAAGAAAGGACGAGGTAAGAAAAAGAACCAGGATGGGAAGCCTGATGCAAATAAGTCCGGAAACAACACTAGTGGTGGTAGAAATGAGTCGAGAAAGAAAGTTAAGTTTCCATGCAAGTTGTGCAGTGGAGACCACTTAACTCATCTTTGCCCTAATATTGAAGACGCTCAGCACTTGTTAGGACAACAAGGGACTTCTAGTTCTCAAGCTGTGTTAACTAACCCATTTCCCCAAGGGCAGCAACTTCTTTCTAGCGCGAGTTCAAACCCTGGAACCTCCGCAGGGGGCAACCAGGAAGGGGAAAAATCATCGAATGTTTTCATGATGAGTTCTAACTTCCATGTGGCTACTCGGTCACGTGATTATGGTGAAGCCGAAACTTCCAAGGACAAGACTGTTCTTGGAAATACAGACCTTCATATTGAGCGACCCCCTGTTGAGACTATACCAAGGATATCGAAAGGTTCCACTAAACGCGCGACTATTAATCCTAATGCCAGGGCTGCCCAGAATTACTCCATTGTGGAGGATCTGGCTCAGAGTCCATGCGCCATGTCCACTTTAGAGGTTCTCCAGTCGTGTCCGGCTCAGCGAAGTGCTTTACTTTCCGCGATTGGAGCAGTCGATCCAGCTAATTCTTTAGTGCTCACTTTTGACATGTTAAATGTCAAAAAGCGACTCCCTCATCATATGGCTTTCCAAATAAAGTCTACATACCGGAAAATCAATATTTTTCATACCGTTATAGATGAAGGAGCTTCCACGTGCGTCATGTCGATGTCATGCTGGAAGGCTATTGGATCGCCTTTGGTTGTTCCTTCACCCACCGTCTTGACTGCATTTGATGGTCATTCTCATAAGCCGCATGGGATTATCCTGGCCTTTCCTATATGTGTTGGGGGGAAGGTCATCAATATTGAAGTAGAGGTCATAGATACTAACCTAGAATATAATCTCCTATTAGGAAGGAACTGGGTATACGAAATGGACGTCGTTGTTTCGACTCTGTTTCATGTCATTTGCTTTCCTCATGAGCAGAAAATCATTAAGGTTGATTAAATGGATTATTATCGAGTCGATCCTCAAGCATGCTCTGACTCTTCTGTTCCTTTAGTGGATAACCCTCGCCCGCCTATTGAGAATTTAGGAGTGGGAATGTATTTCTCATTAATGGGTACCTTTGATCTTCCCTCTCCTTTCGCTAAAATCAATGCCATTTCATCATCTAAGGAGTCCCCTCAAGAAGAGTCCTTTCGAACTCGTTATTTTTTAGACCCTTGGACCTTGCCTTCACCTACGACCACATTAGATGAAGGACAAGTAAATGGAATGGAATTCCCTATATCTGCAGCTGAAATCTTTCGTAGACTCTGCAGACAACTACCCTGCTCCTTTTTCCGAAGAGGAGTTAGATGGTGATGTGGCCCTGGCTTGGAGCATTGATTCTACCTCTGCCTTGGACTGCTTAGATACGGTTTTACCTTCTGAAGAAGCAATCCTCGAAGCAATGATGGGTATAGATCGACCTTGGGAAGACTTACACCATCGCTCGTACTTTCTTCCTCCATTGCAGGAAGTAGAATCTAGATTCTCCGAGCTCTTTACTAGGGATTTTTGTATGGTGTCAAATCCTTTGGCTCCAGCACACATTCGTGCCGAAGGTAATATGTCGGTAATTTCAAAAATGATACTTATAAACATCTCTAGGGACCCTAACGTCATCGAGAATCTCTTCATCGAAATTGAGTGTTCCCCTGAAGGAATTCAAATTTACACCGACCTATTTAAGGAATTTCGAGATGTATTTGCTTGGACTTATGAGGAAATGCCTGGCATTGATCCTTCTATAGTTCAACATGAGATCAAGTCATATGAGAATGCCAAACTGGTTCGTCAAAGGCTTCGGCCGGTTAACCCTAGGAAAGCAACAACTATCAAAGCTGAAGTTGAGAAGCTGCTAAAGGCGGGTTTCATATACCATGTTCATCTTACTGATTGGGTTTCTATTCCAGTCCTGGTGGATAAAAAGTAAGGAACAATCCGAGTATGCATCGATTTTAGGGACCTAAACAAAGCTTGTCTGAAAGATAATTACCCCACGCCATTCATTGATCAGATTATCGACGAGTGTGTGGATAATGAGATTTTTTCCTTCATGGATGGTTTTTCGGGTTATAATCAAATTTCTATCCGTCCGGAAGATCAACATAAGACAGCCTTTTTATGTCCTTGGGGTACCTTTGCATATAGAAAGATGCCTTTTGGTCTTAAAAATGTTGGAGCCACTTTTCAGCGGGCCATGTCATATGCTTTCCACGACATCAAACATGTCATCGAGGAATACTTGGATGATATCACTGCTCGTTCTCGAAAGAGAACTGATCACCCTAGTCATCTTCGATTGGTTTTCGAGCGATGTCATTTTTATAAAATCTGGTTGAATCCCAACAAGTGTGTTTTCACGGTTACGTCTGGTCAGTTGTTAGGATTCATCGTGTCCAATGAAGGGATTTAGGTTGATCCCTTCAAGGTTGAGGCGATAGTTCAGTTGCCTCCCCCGTCATCAATTCGACAACTTCAAAGTCTTCAAGGGAAGGCTAATTTCTTAAGACAGTTTATAGCAAACTATGCCGAGATCACTAAAGGGTTCATGTGTTTGCTACAGAAAGGAGTTCCATTTGTGTGGGACGACTTTGCGCAGTGGTCGTTTGATGCTTTGAAAAAGGCATTAGTCTCTGCCCCGCTTTTGAGTCCATCGGATTATGGTAGAGACTTCCTTTTATATCTCGCTGCAGCAGAATCAACCATTGGTATGGTTCTCGTTCAGGAAGACGATGCTCTCACCGAGCATGTGATTTATTATTTGAGCTGAGGTTTAATAGGTCCTGAACTTCGCTATTCTCCGGTTGAGAAGTTGGCCTTGGTAGCTGTCCATGCTGTCGAGCGGCTCCGTCATTATATCCTGCTACGCAAAAGTTTTGTCGTAGCGACAGTCAATCCATTTCAATTTGTCCTCAGTAGGTGAGTGATTGTGGGCAAATATAATCGATGGATAGTCATTTTGCAAGAATTTGATCTCGAGTTCTTGTCTGCCAAGTCTAAGAAATCCATGGTTTTCACGAAGCTAATTTCTGAGCTACCTTGTGAAGAGGATACTGTTTATGAGGAAAGTTTTCCCGACGAACATTTATTCCTCATCTCTTCACTCGACCCTTGGTATGGAGATATCATTGTCTATCTCCAGACTTCAAAGTTTCCCTCTACTTTCTCCAAGGATGAACATCGAAAATTACGTCACCTGGCTAAAAACTATGTTATCATCAGGGACACACTATATCGTCCAGGGGTTGATTCAATCCTTTGGTGTTGTTTAACCTTAGAGGAAGCAGAGTCAGTTCTCAATGACTGCCACAGTGGAGCTTGTGGTGGTCATCTATCAAGGCTTGCTACAGCCCAGTGCATCTTACTTGCTGGCTATTTTTGGCCTTCACTCTTTAAAGACTATCTGGAAGCGGTCAAATGTTGTCACCCGTGTCAAATTTTTACTTGGAAAATGCACGCGCATCCAGCTCCTCTTTTTCCCGTTATCACCGTAGGTCCCTTAACTAAGTGGGGTATTGATTTTACGACTTGTAATCCGCCTTCAGCAGCGAATCACAGGTACATTATCGTGGTTGTAAACTACTTTATGAAGTGGGCTGAGGCCATGCCTACTTATAAGAACGATAGTGACACGGCAGCATTGTTTCTTTTCAATCAGGTTATCTCAAGATTCGGTATCCCGAGAGAGATTGTCACTGACCATGGAAGTCATTTTCAGAATCAATTGATGTCCGAGTTGGCTCTCAAATTGGGTTTTCACCAAGAGCATTCGTCTCCTTATTATTCTCAGGCCAATGGACAGGTAGAGGCAATCAATAAAACTCTTAATACGATACTCCAACGGACAATCGATAAAAATCTGTCCAATTGGCACGTTATGTTGTATTCGGCTCTTTGGGCATACCGAACCTCCGTGAAAACGGCTGCTGGTTTTACACCTTTTCAATTAGTTTATGGGATGGAATCTATCTTTCCGGTTGAATGTCAAATTCCATCTCTTAAATTGGCTGTTGAGCTCCTTCTAGAGACTTCGAGTCTTGAAGAGCGCCTACTTCACTTGGAACATCTCGATGAGCAGCGTCAAGATGTCGCCACGATGAATGAGGCTCATCAGAAAAGGGTTAAAATGCAGTATGATAAATCTGTCCGTCCTCGAGTATTTTCTGAAGGTGACCTTGTCCTGGTCTATGACCAAGATAAAAACACCTTGGGGGCAGGAAAATTTAAGCCTATGTGGTATGGTCCTTTCATTATTAAACGAGTTTTAGAAAAAGGGTCGTATGGGTTAATCGATTTTGAGGGAAACAAGCTGGCGGAGCCCCGAAACGGGCTCTACTTAAAGAAGTACTTTGCTTAGTTTTGGCTAGCAATGGCTTCTTTGTACTTTATGTATATTTGTACATATCTCGTCGAGATTTTTCTGATATCAGCACTTTTTGGTCTACTGTGGCAGGTGCTGATGGATGATTTGGTCTATTTTGGGTTCGCCGATGGTGCTAGTCGGCACACTTGGAATCTCGCTTCCGCAGCTTAGGTACTCTATTATCCAACTGGTCAATTGATGGCATCAAGAGGCATGTGTATCGATCCTGCTTCAAACAATATGGCCGAGTATACTGCCATTATTAATTTATTATCCGAGGCAATCTCTCATGGGATCGACTCATCGGTAGTATATCTTGATTCTCAATTGATAGTGTCTCAATTAAATAACATTTATCGGGTACGGGATCCATCTTTATATCACCAGTATTTAAGGGTGAGGTTGTTGCAAAGATCATTTACTTATATTAATTATTTGCATATTCCAAGATCTCATAATTGGTTAGCTGATTCTATCGCTAATCAGGCATTAGACTGCCACATCAATCATTCATCATAATAAAATCAAGCATCAAAAAGTCAAACTATATATATATATATATATATATATCGTAAAGCGTCTCGAGTGTACATATGTGTGTCCAAAAATATACAAAATTTGGGACTCAAATGCCCATAATCATGTCCGGCATATCTAATGCCTCGGCTCAAGATGAGCATCTAAGTATGTAACTATCGCATTGGCCACACGTCGAAAAGTGCGAACCCAGTCACATGGCATGCCAACCACATGACGCTGCATATCCTCAGGAAGGTCCTCTATGGCGGCCATCGGGACTCAGCAGCTCAGCCTCACCAAGTGTCACTAGATATTATTTAGAGTCCGTTCTGTATCCACAGCCACCTCTTCGGCTCCTCAGCCGCGCCGTCCATGCCGTGGGAACCCATCTGGTCATACCGGCCCAATATCTAGAACATGATCATCATATCAATCATTTGAATCTCATCAAAAATATTTTTCAAAATGCATCATTATATTTGAAAAATCCAAAAAAAATCATAAAATCAAAAAATTCTTACCAATCTCGCCCCATGTTGCGTTCGGTGGTAATACTAGATCAGGATCTCCTTGGAAATCCAACCCAACATAGGGGTAGTCAGCCACGACGATGATCTGTTGATCCCACCAGGTGAAGAAATCATCTTTGAAGGCAGTCCTTGGGACCTCCCCACCCCCCAGACGTTTCATCAGATCGGCCCACCGGCCCATGCGTGGATCGCGTGGGGTGCTGATGGAAACTGCTACCCTGGGGCAGAGTGCGGGAACCTTCTCGAAAAAGAAAGTACACAGCATATTCCCATATCCAAAGTTCTTGGTCTGTCCCCTCCTGATAGAAGTGAGCTGGCTCTTCATGTTGGCTAGGAGAGGAGTACACCAGTCGAACACAGTAGTGAGATAGTCAACTGCCACGCTCATGATGACCCGTGACGCCTAATGCAGAGAGGATGATCCGTCCACTCAATCTATGGTGAATAGGACTATCCTAAGTGACAAACTCGCCACATGTGTGATGGAAATATAGCTCCCAACCTTCTTGGGATGTCTCGGGCAGTATATCTGTATATAGTCCTCTATCGTGAGGCTACTCTGTGTCCTGCCCCGGAAATGTACTACCTCTCCCCTTTGGGAAAGGCCCGTGATAAAATAGATATCCTCCACTTCTACCCTGAGTGGCATCTGATTGATCATAAAGGTTTTCTCCTCGACGTCCCAATAATCAATGAGCATCTCAAGCAGACGCGTGTTTGCTTTCATATTTGGCAGTTTGAAAAATTTAAGCAAACCACATCCCTGTAGGGCATCTAATGCTTCAGGACTATTCATAACTGCATTATCTACCGCTGCGTGCTCTCTTTCACGCCACGTGATAGGCATCCTGAGAAAAAAATTGATTTAAAACCGTTAGTTTTTGTTTAAAAATGGTTCGCGGCGTATACGAGGGTCCCTGTCCACACAGTCGCGTATAGGGCCCGCGTGTACGCGGGTTAAATATTACCAACCCACGTATACGCCGCGGGGAAATTTTTGACAAAAGTTCAACGGTGAAACATCAATAAAAAATCTTAAAACCTGTCACAATCAATTGCAAGTTAACTATAAGAGTTACCTGGAGGTCTTTGACGAATTTGAAGGGTTGAATCTGGCTGTGGGAAGTTTGCTCCTTTTGCTCCAAATCCTTTGCTCTCAAACTCAAATGGTAAAAATGGTGAGTCCAAAATGCTTTTTATAAGTTTTGAAAATGCAAAATTTTTTCAAAATTTTATTTTGTTTGGCCTCATGTGACTTTTAACTTGGGAGCTTGGCATGTCGAGAATGGTTTGTTTTTCAAGACATTTTGGACGTTTTTCAGTTTCGAGACAGTTCTATGACTGTTGACCAGTCATGGCAGGTATCGTTTTCTCACTGGCATATAGGTTAGGGACACCATTTTTCTGTTGCATTATGCATACTAGCCTCTATTTTCCGATCCATCTGCCGTAGGGTCGATCCCATCGTGTTATGGTTCGTAAGCCATCTTCACTCGCCAATTCTTTAAATCATGACACGATGGTAGAGCCATCATTTACATGGGCATCGTAGTTAGCACCTCACTGACATTTGTTGCCCATGCTGCTCCATTGAGTAGGCTCGGGAGTCCTCTGTAGTCCCACCATGACTTATGCGTTGAAGAATCATTCCTCTTAGCTTCTCCGTTTTGTTCTGGCCTTATACCCTAGAGGCTCCTTTGTGTTGAGTTGTACTACTGCATTGCATGTTGACCACTTGCACCTTTTGGCCTAGAGCCGGCTTCACTTGGACTCATGTATAAGCCAACTTTTGACCATGACGACTGCAAAATCAACATTGCATACCTTTGACTTCTGCAGCTTGACACACCTTGACCCGTGGAAGGAACACACCTTTGAGTGTCACTGACCAGTTTTCACCTCCCTGAATTGAGCATAGGAACGTTCCATTCCCAAGAACTAGATCATATGTTTCACCGACACTCATTCTTTCCACTGTACCATAGCATTATTTTATTCTTTTTCCGGCTTAATAGAAAAATACAAAAAAATTAAATATTCCAAAAAGAGCGGGAACGGGACAGTATTTCCATTTATTGTTGGCAGCTAGAGTCAGTCGTGTCGCCTTTGAACAAAGCACTCAAAACAAAGTCTCCTCCACATGGCTGGGATTTAGTTTGACTTAGGTATGCCATAACCTTGTTATTGAGTCAGTTCTCCCCCGATTGGTTATCTCTTCCAATCATATGGAGGGTTCATTCGTGCCTCCTGCATGGCGATCTTATACAGAGTCATCATATGTTGCCACATAGTCACATTGAGTCATGCTTTTGTTCAAGGGAAGTTAGCCTGAGTCGGCCTCTCTGCGGTGTCTCTTGACTCATTTTTCAGTTGGCCATCCCTGGTTGTCAGTTTCATATCTGTCATCACATCAGCTATATTGGTCCTTTACTCGTGCCGGTTTGAGAAGGTCCACATTGAATTCTTGCTGGTAGGTCTTGTCCTTATCGACGACGACACCTTGCTCTGAGGACAGGCCTAAAGCTGCACCCTGGCCCTATTTTCATTATTGATAGGTCACCTTGTGCTCAACATTGATCAGTATCATGGGTCTTTGACTAAGTGGTTTCCCTTGTGTTCGACATCAACTTACATTATCACACATTGGGATTCGCGCATTACCTTGGTTTCCATTTGACCCTATTAGTGGATACCTCTCCTCTGTGTCAGCTTTCATTATTGGTTGGTTCAGAGGGTTTCTGCCGTGCGCTAGCTACATGTTGTGTATGCGCGAAACGTACTTCGATTGGGTTACTACATCTTTTTCATCTAATTCCTTCCACATTATTGGCCTACGGGTTACACTTGTGCTAGATTGATGAAGGATGCCTTAATTCCTTCCTTCTAGCGGATCTTTCCCTATCGACTCTGACTCATTTCTCTGGGGCAAAAATCTAGAGTCCATTTGGCAGTACCTTGGGGTTTGCAGTCATTAGTGGCAGATCCTTCGCTATCGACAGTGGGAAATCATCATTGTCTCCTGATCGATAGATTCTTACAGGTGTTCGACTCCAGCTCATCTATTCACACTTGTTAGATTGTACTGGGTACCTTGACACTCATTATCATTATCTGTGAGTAGTCTCGCGTTTGTTAATGGTATACATCAATGATCGGTAATCAAACGATTTCTCACATGGTCGACTTCAGATCATTTATTCCCATGGTGTAGAAATGTACCACAACGGTCGATGAAGACCTCAGGTTGTATCAGCATTCATTGGTTCACTTGACAGTTGCTCCTGTTACTGCTAGTTGATACCACTCCTCTTTGTATGTTGTAGTCAGTCATGGCAACATTCTATATGCTGGCACCTGAGTTTGCAGTGTAGTACCATCCTATTCCATCATGTTCAGTTGGTACCTTTTGGGATCAATCTTTGATATCAGTGATCCGTTGCATCTTTCAGCATCATTGACAGTCTTATATGTGATATTCAAACATGTACTTGTTCATTATGATCAGATGATCCATTATGTATCTTTCCGTCATTTATACTTATATACTTAGTGGATCCGCTTGTACTTGATATGCGGACATGCTTTACTTTTTCTGAGCATGGGTATGCCCGCCTTAGACAGTGTTTCTTTCTGATCTCCTTTGGTGAATTGGCAGGCTGAATTCTAGTGAAGTCCTCCTCGGTTTTTGACGGACTTCCTTTCCATGTACTCGCATAATATATTTCGGCCATCATGTACCCCTTCTGACCTCATATATTAGGGGGCATCTTTTATAGCTCCAAATCTCACTCTTATGGTTTGTGATGCTGTACTCATGGCCTAGGGCAACCCCTCCTTCCAGACCTGGTCCTAAAATTTAAAAAACAGTGTTTTATCCCTTATATGCGACATTGCCCTGAGTTAAACGTGTGTATACGCGGGTCTGTGTATATCCAACCCGCATATATGTATTAAAACACTTAAAAAAATAAAAAAATTCTTATTTTCGGACGGAGGTCGCGGGTTTTACCTCCTGATCACCTGTTAGTGCCCGTGGCCCAACTATTCCCAACCAACTCCCAACTAGAAAACTACTTTGGGAGAGGTATAAAAAGACCTCAAAGGGAAGGCCTAAAGGAGGAGAGAAGAGAGAGAAAGGTTGTTATGCTGAGATTTTTCCTCTGACCAAGTCTGAAGTCCCTTGTGCCTTCTGCACTTCCCCCATTTGTCCAGGAAACCTTTGTTTCCTTGTGTGTTGATGTTCATCCACCATTTATGACAACATGGAGAGAGTCATGGAAGGAGTTTGTTAAAGGCTTGAGGCTGGAACAGATCTGGAAGGAAGCTTTGCTTGGAGCCTGCTGAAGGTGATTCAGGTGAAAATATTCCTTTTTATGTACTTTATTTGTTTATAATGAAAGAAACACATGTCTTGGTTCCCGAAATGAATCTTCTTTATGTTAATGATAGTCATGTTTAGAATTCATATGTAAATGGTTGTTTGGATTTCATATCTAACTACCTTTATTTATAGTATGAAGATGGTTTCTTTATAAGGTTTTGTACATATACTGATGTGTTCTTTGAATTGGTTGTTTTGCAGAACAAAAGAGAAGAAGGGAACTCCAAGAAGGGTTTGGACCCTAAAGGCCTTCTCAAATGTAGGACCTACGGTACGTACCCTTTACAATAGAATTTTCTTATAATAGCATAATGGCTGTGTGAATGTGCTTCTTTGAATAGACAACTTTTAGTCTGCTAGGGTTTCAACCCAAAAAGCCCTAGGGGAACATTTCCCTCCATCACTAAAGTCTAATCCTAAACCAATTATAGAAAATGAAATGTTCGAAATGGAACCTTTAACTATTGCAAGGAAGAAAGTCCAAGGAAAGAAACCAATTTTAATTGCATAAAGATCGTGAACTAAATGTAAAAGAAACCTAGATTAACCCCATTTATCACATGTGATGATTTAAAATAACTGAGCATGAAATCTTATCTAGAGAGTACTAACTGTTGTGTGCATGTGTAAATATAAAAGAACTCATTTCTTAAATATTTTTTCTTTATAAATGCAAATGCTAATCTTTCCTTGATCTTTGGTAGGGGAGACAAGTGTGGAGCAAGAGGGTTAAAATGTTCTTGATGGCATGGAGGTCAAGTAGAGGCCTAATCCCATCTTCATTGATGAATTTTCTCAATTAGGGCTTAAAACAGGCTTTCCTACAGGATGCTACAAGAATTACTACAAGATCCCTTGATTTATTACACGATGTTACAGATTTACGATACAAAATTATAATTCATCGAATGACAAAGAAAATCAAATCCAAATTGGACGGGACAAATTTTTTTATTGAATAGGATGTCTTAGGTCCCCATTCCAAGTGGAATCACTCAAAAAGACCTCTGTTAACCCATGCTAAAACATAGAAAAACATTACTAGTCGAAAATCTAGAAATTCGAGAACTAGTGAGCTAGTAAATAAAAAAATTTCCTAACCTAATCAAGGAAAATGCAATGGGGTAATTTTTGTTATGAACCATAATTATTTTGTGATCTAATTCAAGTGGAACCAACTCGGTTGAAGCTCATTAGCATGCTCTAAAAAATAACACAAATTTACTATTATTTGCCACAAAGGAGTTTTAGAAATTTAGATTTGGGAATAAGAAAGCTAATCCAAGTAGCTCAATGATTACTATGACCTTACAAATCTTTTCCAAGGATCAAATGATGCTTTTTATCTTGGAAAATGACTTAATAAACCATTTAACCCAATCCTACAACAATAAATCATTAATATTAAATGCAGAAATAGAAAGAAATAAGAACAAGATATAAATGTGAATAAGAAGTGAAAAGAAGGAAAGAAAATGATATAAATGGGCTCTGAGGCTCTTGGGATGGCCAAGTCCAAGGAAACTCGGAGACCTAGGGAGGAGAAGAAGATTTAGAAGCTGAACATGAAACCAGTCTTCATTATTTTCATCAATACAATTACATCCCTGCAAGAAAATACAATGGAAATGCAAAAGTACAAGTTCTCTCCAAATGAACACTAATGAAAATCTCTCCTTAGAGGCAAGTTTGACTTGGTACTTATAAAAAATGATTAAGAATCATTCCCCATGAATGGAGGAATCTTTCCCCACCAAAATCCCTTGATTAGTGGATCTAGTCCCCAATACTAGGAATCTCCATTAAACGGTAGGGAACCCATTCCTAGATTTTCTCAATCATTGCAGTTCCAAAATCTGTGCCAGAATTCCATAATATATTGTTGATTTATTATTTAATAATGATCCTCCTGCAGTAGGGAGCAAGTCCCTAAATTATCTCCTCCTCCAAATCTTCATAATCTGCCCAATATTCTCATAATATTCCACAAAAATAAATAATATTAGGCACAAATATTAAATTATTCATAAACCTTCCTAATGAATATATTAAAGTTAAAAATACATTATCTAATGCAAAAAGAGAGGTTTAATGTGCTGAAGGATAGTCATAGGTCTTAATTTATGTTTAATTTAGAGGCATGGGCTTTAATTTATGTCTAATTTAGAGGCCCATCATACCCCCTGATGAAAGTGTTGCTCATTCTCTAAGCAACTTAGTGACCTCATTGTGCCTCATCCATGGCCTTGGTGGCCTCTCTCTTGTGCATTAATAATCTTTGATATAATTTCTGCAAGGACAAGACCAAAAACATATTTATGTAAAGAAAAATCATTGTTTCTTGATACCATTAGCTTGCTTTCTTGCCCTTATTCAAGATGGGTTCTTGAATATTTTTTAGTTTAGCAAGGTCTTCCATATCCTTATCAACCTTCTTCTACCTTGTTCCATCATTTGGAAACCTCTAAAACCTTCAAACTGCCTTTAGATGAGAGCTAGGACATCCTGTAGTAATTCCTGTCAAAACTACAAGAAACCTACAGGAAACCTTTTTTGAGCATAAATGATAGTTTGAGCCTAGGACAGGCCCTGAACTTGAGTCCCATGCCTTTATCTCATTTCTATAACATCGTTTAGGCCTTGGACAAAAGCTAGAAAGATATTAGATGCCTCTTGGAAAGCCTCTTTTCATCACTGCAATTTGAGTTCTATTCTGATGGTGGATGCCTCATTTCCTTTTGTTGCCTTCTTCTTCTCTGTTGTGGCCTAAGTGATTGCCTAATGGCCTTGGAATTCCCTGTTTTTATTAGGTCTCTCTTAGGCACTGTCATTTTGGGCTTTAGCACAATTTTTTGTTTCTTCCTTCTTGTAGCAACATTCTTCCTTCCTATAGTAGTCATTCATTCTTCCTTCAGAGTCTTCTATCCATATGGGAGTGATGAGAAATGATGTAGTTTTGTGAAAATGGAGAGGATGCTATGTTTTATTTTTCAAGAAATTTTTGAGTTGAGATAAGGTTTGTTCTTGAAATTATGAAATGGGATGGATGAATGATGGATAGATAGTGAATATGAAGTGGGTGGAGGGCTTGGAATGTTGTGGCGACTTGGCCTTTGAAAAAAATCTTCTTTTAACTGTTGTCCTCATTCTTTGAAATCATCACCCTTCATAGTTTGACTTGTCAACATTACATTAGTGAAGGAGTGAGCTACAATTAACTAGTTGAATGTGGCTAAGACTGATGACCCATCCTTAGCTTATAAAATCTCATCTCTCATGCATTGAGAACAAATTTCTAACTATTATATGCTCAAGAGACGAGGTCAAGAATATTTCATACCTGTACCTACCTGATGGTTGTTGGAGAGACATGAATGTTGCTACTGAGTTGATGTTGATGTGCAGGGGTTGGGGGACCTATATCAACATTACTAAAGAATATCTGATCCATTTCTCCATCATATTTCCTCTGTTAGGTTCTTCTTGGCCTTCATGTAGATGATTTTTGTTGGAGAGTTAAGTCCTTGCTTGTATTTCCTGCATGTGTGTGTTTTTTTTCGATGATGTTTTTCCTTGATGTGCAGGTACTAGATGGTGATGCCGATGATCCTGATGTTGTTTCTAAGCTATGGAGGAACTTATATGACCTTTGGATCTCCATGTTGAAGTTGACTACAACCTGTGATTTTTTGCTTTGTGGGATAGACTGCTACAGGATGTCCTGTAGTTGCCTCTCCCTCAATGTTTTTAATCATTTCTTCACTACTAGAGTATGAGGATGGTTGTGATGGGTATATAAGGGGTCTAGGTATTGGTGAATGAGAGGTATATCTTTCAGGTGTTGTGCCCTTGTACTCTGCCTTCATCGTCTTTTTTCTTTTTTCTTTTCTTTGAAAATTGTAAGTTTTTTGAAACTAGCTTTATTGGATGATTGCAGGGGTGATCATGGTGGAGAGAGGCATGGTGACGAGTTGGTGGGGTAGAAATTTATTTTTTTGACATAAGAAGGTCATCCCCTTGCTCTAGGGTTACTTTTTTGGGATTCCCAATCCACTATAATTCCTACAAGATCATCCTATAGGTTTTTTCAGGGAATCCTATAGAAAACACATAACCCTTGCAAACTGAGCTAAATGAGTAGAAAATTGGAGGGAATGATGGAATGATGAAGGATTTGGAATCGATAAATGAAAACATGAACTATATAGGTCCCCTTTGATCCTCTCTTGTTGCTCTGATCCTCCTCCTTCTGACCTGCAAACAATATTTTCAAAATTTGGGACAACCTCTTGTAGTAGACTTGTTTTCTCCATATCTTCGAAATGGTAGAATGTATTGACCTGAAACTTTTTAGGCATGTTTCCATCATCATCATTATGCACATCCTAATAAAAAAAAATTGGTCAATGGATGCACAGATCTCGAGAAAAACTAAAATTGGTTGAAGGTGATGGAGGTTGATTTCTTGGAACCGTGCACTAGAAATGGCTGCAATTGTTTGGGCATGTTACCATCATCCATATGCATCTCCCCATGAAACAAATTTTTAAATGGATGCATGGATATTGATAAAATGCAAAACTGGTTGTAGGTGATGGAGGTTTATTTCTCAAAAATTGTACACTGGAATTTGCTTGAATTGCTTGAGCATGTTACCATCATCCATATGTGTCTCCCCCTGAAACAACTTGGCAAATGGATGCATGGTTTTCAAGTTATGAAAAAAAAAAAATCTCTATTTATTTTTGTTTCTTGTAGTAAAATAGATCCTTACTATAGTATTTTAGGACAGAAAGAAAACTTAATGGGAAAATCTTGAGAATGATGGGTAGATGGTGGAAATATATGAGGGTAATAGATTGGCATTGCCTTGGTCCTATTGGATCATTTGAGCAAAGGAGGAGAAAGTCAAAATTTGACTTCTTTTAACTAGGTTTGACCTATTTTTCTTTTCTTTAGTGCCAACTTGTTTTTGTTTCTTGTAGATGTTGGAAAACACCTATATTCATCAAAGAGATACATGAAGCAAGGATTTTTTAATTTTTTTTTTTTTTTTTGTTCTAGGCCTACTAGCCGCCTCAAGGAGGTTTTCAACTAGTAGGTTTGCCTAGGCACCTCAAAGGAGGTTTTCACCTAGGATTTTTTATTTTATTTTTTCTTTCTTTTCCCAACCCATTCATTGCCTCATGGAGGTTTTCAATCAATGAGGCAATATCAAGTGCCTCAAAGGAGGTTTTTAACTGAGATTTTACTTTTTTTTCTCTTATTTTTCATCATTTCTTTTCTTCTACACTACCCTACTTGAAAAACAAAATCACTTTCAAGTATACGAATACTTTCAATGGAGCCATGTGCACATCAAGATGACAGACAAAATGATGTGTAGGATTGAAATGTATGCTTTGACATGTACTTGGATTTCAGAGACCAAATGATTTGACTCTAAAAGGATCAAGCATAGTTGAAGAAGAGAGTGATGCTCCATATTGTTGATTTTCTAGAACCAAATATCAATATAACTTTGATGTCCTTGATTTTCTTGCTTATCTGGATCATTCTTCATGTCTTCTTCTACTATGACCTTCAAATATTCCTCTCTTTTTTATTTTTCTCTTGAATACGAGGAGGATTTTATGGTAACCATGAGGGAGCTCTCTCGATCTTTGATTTTAACATATGCTCTTCATCAAGTGTAGCCCATGATTATGTGGTCTTCTCATTTGAATCTTCTTCTTCTAGATGTGGTCCTTCAATGATATCAAGATAATCTATTTTTTGTGATACTCTTCCTAAGCTATGGTGAATACCATTGAGCTCAAGAGGAGATGTTTGGAAGTGTTGTACCTCATCATTGTAAGTGGGTTGAGCTACTTCAATGTGTGGGTTTGGAAATGGTGGTACAAGTAGTTGAGTAGGAGTGTATGCTTGAGATGGATGTGGTTGGGGTTGTGGTTGTGGTGGAGGTGAATGGTAATGATAACATGGAGTTGAGTATGGAGGATATTGATGATATTGTGGATGGTTCTCGTAATTTCCTTGCAAACCTTGCTGCTAATATTGGTTTTGGGGTTGAGATCGCCAATGTTGCCAAGAAAAGGGTGTGTTCCAATTACTTTGAGATGGATGTGCATAATCTTGAAATTGTGAATTAGGCTCTTGCATCATGTCAGGTTGAATAGGCTGCCATGTGTTAGAAAATTATATATTACAGAGCAATGGAACACATAAAATATTGCAGAAATATAAACACAGAAAATGCATAAAACAAGAGAGACATAGATATATGTGGTTCACCCAGTTTGGGCTATGTCCACGGAGAAACAGCTAGTCCTTCTTTTTATATTATCTAGCAAACTTAAGAGATACAACCTACAACAGATCCATTGTAACTCCCTCTTCGCTCTTAATCTCCTCTCTTTTCCTCACTCCGAATATAGATATACATAGAAGTAATATAATTCCCTCATATATAGCAAGGGGTTGCCTTCTAGGGAAAAAAACCCTAAATTAAACATAACTTCTACCGTCAGATCATCCACCTAATGAATGGCCCAGATTGACTAGAAATTACTATATTTTTACAAGGCAATTTTACATCTATTTTTAACTTCCAGCCCCGAACCCCCGCCTGGGGACCGCTAGCCCCCTATTATCGGGAAAACTAGTTTCCATTCAGAGCTGCTAGTCCCACTAAGATGGGTAGCTATATTAGAAACAAACAAACTAAAGTTAATTATATTTTCCTTTATGAGAGATAGATGAGAGAGAAGCAGAGAGTACCAACCTTAGTATTTTTCTTGGCTCCTTGCTTGTTTCCTCTCCCCTTTGACAGAGTTCTGCCACTCTTTCCTCACTTGTCCCACTTCAAAGAACACCTGTAGAGTCAAAGCAGCATAATACCATCAAAGCATAGAGATCTATAACCATAAACAATATAGGATCAGATGTATATTAACCATACAAATGCATATACCAATACAAGATTCAGAAATATACAAGAATATGGAGGAAAACTCAAATAGCTTTATTGATAGAAGTAGTAGAAGAGAGGATTACAACCCAGTGGTCTGACCCAGTGCCATCCTCCCAGCATGAAAGCCCTCTTCACCTCATGAAAAGCTAGATCACCCAACACTATGATGTTTCACAAAGAAACCAACAACACTTCCTTACAAAATACAAAATTCCAGCCTCTGGATCTCTAGGATGAGGGATCCATATATAGATATATGCACGTCTGTGAGTCAGCTTATGGGATTTTGATTAGTGTCATTTCCTGATAGTTCTTGGTTCCACTTGGAGATTTCATGATCTCTTACTCATCCCTGGGAAAATTCAGAGAGGTAAGTGTCAAATGAGCAGTTTTTAGAAGATTCTCTAGGTTTCCACCTAGCAAACTACCTCTGCCATTTATATTCTCTCACTCATCGCACCCTACAGAAGCGCTTTTCAGTATGCATCACACCCTCTATGTGTAACAGGTGAGATGCATCACACCCTCAGCATGGAGAAATATGTATGGTCCGGTTTTGGCTAGTTCTAAGTAGTTTTTCAGGGAGAACGTCTGGGAAATGATGTAATCAGTTGACCTTGTTCCTTTAGGGTATTAAAAAACACTTTTAGGGGATTAGAAGCCCTTGGTTTATGGACATATGTGATTGGGGTTGCAGTTCCCAAATATGTCTATAACAGTTGCCCCCTAGAGCATGAGGTCGTAAATCTTTTGATGTCGAGTTAAATGCTTTATCATGAGGATCCAAAGTTTTTCAAACTGGAAGGTGACTTGTAATAAGATACAATACAATACATTATCTTCATAATATTTTCATGATCTAGCTGAGGTGGGCATTCCCATGCTCAGCTTTATAAATTCATTTTCATGTACATAGGACAGACAAAAGTCTGTGTGGCAGACTAATGATTCTGGTAGAGCCATCATCCCTTAGCTTGGATGATTATCTATGCAGTTATGCTATACATTTGATGTCTTTATTTTCCTAAATATATCGTATCTCGGATGGATGAAACTAGATCCAGGGTCTTCAAACTCATTCAATATTCGCTTGAAGTACAAGTCGATCCATGTGAAAATATGTTCTGATGTCGAACATGGAAAGACATCGCCTGATTACCAGCCAATGATGTAAGCTATTAACAGGTGCGAGAGGAATCACCAATAATGATGATGACCCTCAAGGTACTGTTGTACAATTCATGTGGTGTGAATACATGAGTTGATGTTGAACACCACGTAGAATCTTTCAGTCGAAGGCCATTGATGTAAACCTGTCGCCAGAAGTGAGAAACTTGCCATTGAGGCATGCAAGCTTCAAAGTACTGAAAGGGTTGTTCCTAAGTTGACTTCTTGGATAATGAGCTGATGTCAACAAGAAGTGAGTCGTTGTAGTGTTGTGCTCTACAACAACCCCCCATTTCATATCATTTTTATTCACGAAATTATCATATGAAATGGGTCCCTTTTAGTTTTGATTGGTATCAACTTTGTATTATTCAAAAAGGTTCGAAAACAAAATGAAAACATTATAAAAGACCTTTTTGACAAACCAATTTTGGTCTTATAATATAAATAATCAATCTTTTATCATTGCGATAAAGTGATCGCAAGATCGCATATCGCATTGAAAAAGGAGTCATAACTTAAAAAACCATCGATTTGCTCCGACGCGATAACATGCAATAGCTTATCGGATATCGGCAATCATAAGTTCCCATAATTAAAGCGCCTTTCGACCCAATGCGATGCGATATCGCTGTCAGCGATCAACAATACACTATGCATTCTTTTTAAAGTGTCTCTCGATCCGATGCGATGTGATATCGCATATCGGCGATCGGCGATATACCATGCATGCTTTTTAAAGTGCCCATACTCCCAATGCGATGTGATACGATATTGCCATCGGCGATCGGGGAATTCAAAAGGTGTCAATATGAAGATTTAAGTCTTCCCTCACACCCGATTGCGATAAAGCCAAAAGTGAAAACTTCAAAAAGTCGTTAAGGCAAAGGGATATTGTTGTGTGTGGAGCATGATTGTTCAGAGGTCTTTGTTTCAGCCGGATGTATACCCCAGGAAGTTTTTACACCCCTCCACGTGGGGGGGTACGGGGGGGACTTGTCCCCCCCGCAGGGGTCCGGGGGCCAGCGGTCCCCCGGCGGGGCTCGGGGGCAGCGCCCCCGAAGCCAAAAATAAATGTAAAATTGCCTTGTAAAAGTATAGTAATTTCTAGTCAATCTGGGCCGTTCATTAGGCAGATGATCTGACGGTAGAGCTTATGTTTAGTTTAGGGTTTTTTGCCCTAGAAGGCAACCCCTCTCTTTATATGAGGCCATTGTATTTGAGGTTGTGAGATAGATGTGTATTCGGTGAGCGAGAAACATAGAGGTGAGACTGTGAGAGAAAACAGAGGATATTACAGCGGTTTTGCTGTAGGTTGTATCTCTTCATTTTGCTGGATAATAGAAAGGAAGGACTGGCTGTTCGGGGTGGACGTAGCCCAAACTAGGTGAACCACGTATATCTGTGTCTCTCTTGTTTTGTGCGTTTTCTGTGTTTATATTTCTGCAATATTTTATGTGTTCCATTACTCCGTAATATATAATTTTCTAATAGATATTACGATTAATTCGTATTAAAAGCCTTATCTTTCAAACAGTGATTTACCTGCACTCAACCGCCAAAACATTCAAGGCACGCTTAAACAAATCATTCGGCTGATTAATGATATGATGGGCATTTAAAGGATTGGCAGGTTTTAATGGCCATTTAATGAAATAGTAAGTCTTAAAATATTCTCATAGATTGTATTCGCGACCACTTTAAAGTTAATCCCTCATCACGCATTGATCAATATATCTCACTTGTATTTGGTTTTCGCTACCAATTCTCTGTGTTACGCTTATTTCCACTTCTGTGCAGAATTCTTCCGAAGTAGTAGATTCAAGCAGAATGTGGAAGAAGTCTAAGAAAACTACAGTCGCTTCTACTGCACCAGCCACAGGACAAGCCGTCGCTGATCCAGAAAATAAAAATAAAGGATTAATATATGATACTACATGCTTAGGACTCGCCAAGACCACTTGGCAAAGTACCTATAATTTGATCGAAGCCGAAGAACCAAAGGTGACGGGAGTACAAGCTACAGCGGGTTCCAGTAGAAAATCTGATGGTACTTTGAAAGACTTGGCCGACTCTTTCCTTCATCGAATAGCGGCTCGAGAGAAAATTATCCCATATACGGATGTAGTAAAGTGGGTAATTGAGGAAATCCCAATTACAGACAGAACTTTCTGCACCAAGGATGGGAGAATCTTCGGTTCATTCAAGGCTGATGATTTAAGGCAAATGTATCATTTGCATGAGCCAGAGAAGAAATACAACAAGGCATTTCTGGAGAAATTTCGAAATGAGAACGAAACTGAATCTGAACCCATTCAGGAATGGAGGAAAAATCCGGCGAAACACAAGCATGAAACTTCCGGTAAGTACTCTGTGGATTCTCTTTGTTCTCCGTATTGTTATGCTGGGATAATAATGTGTAGATTGTGGGGGTTGCACGATTCCACTAATTTCACTATAGAAATGGTTCCCTTGATGGAAGCGGCATGTAATAGCGAGATAATGGATTGGGAAACCATACTATCAGATAAGCTAGCGAAAACAGTTCTTAGTTTTAGAACTAAAACTTCCGTCTCAGAAAGGATTATTCCCCCATTCTACTACAATGCTTATATTCTAGATACCCTGTGTTTTAATGCTGAGTTTCCTGTACTCAGCTGGAGGTGGACTCCACAAGACCCCACGCCTATTCACATATACCATCAGAAATTGTGGAATACTTCCTACAAGCACCATTTGTACCAAGTCTGTAACGGCTTCATGTTACCCATTCATTATTCTATTTTTAATAAACCTGCTCCCAAAATTTCTTACCAAGAATGGATTGATTTAACATCAATAGGAAGATGGTTCGAAGAGGATAAATTTACTTATGTAAGAATTTTCAGCAGCCAAGCCGAACCTCATGTCCTTCCTTTGTACATACCTAACAAACTGCTGGCAAGGGAGATAGCCTATCAAATCATTGCCGAGGGAGTTACACAGAATCTCAAGAAAAATAAGAAGCAGGTCTGGCCATCCTTTCCTCTGAGATGTGGTGTCTACACTTTGCATGATTTCAAACATGCAGAAAAAGAAGATGCAAAAATCAAATCATTAACTCTGGCAACTCTCCCAAGTAGGCGATTTGATCCCAAAAAATTCGCCTATAATGCACTTGAACAAGCCAAATTAACAAAGTTTGATCATGTAGAAGATCAGTTTGACGACCTGTTCTCTTCAGCTGAATCAATGTATCAGGTTAGATCGCTGGCCATAATGCAATACAAAGATGAAGGGTTAACTGAATTCAACAGACTTAGAGAACAGAGGTTGCAAACTCTGCCTCTAGATCTGTTAGCAACAACCCCAGCAACAAGACCAAGTGAGCCTGAACAACAACATTCAAAGGAACCTCTGGTTACAACAAAAGAACAAGAGAAAGCGCAGGAGGAAACCCAGACTAAAGAGCAGGAGAAAGTGCGGGAGGAGACCCAGACTAAAGAGCAGAAACAGAGCAACATAGAAGTGAATGTGGATACTCATATTGATCCAAAATTGCTCCAGGAATGGCAGCAATTTGATTCTATTATCAGTAGTCTGGAATGTTCAAAGGACACCGAAACTTTGAAAGCAGCAGATACACAGGAAACCACTTCACAATAGGTTCCAAGTGGAACCAGCGGCCTACCCAGTTCAAAGGAAGTAGAAATAATACCAAAGGACCCCTCCGATCAAATCATTTTGCAGGTAGAAAAAATTCCTCCCTTGGATGTCTTCTATAGCCCAAGGCACAAAGCTGTAGTAAAATGACAGAGGAAGAGAAGAAGGACTGATCAACCTTCCCTTTTCCCAGAATAGACGGTCACGGGCAATGTGGTTTGGAAGGAGGAATTTGACCCCTCTGATGACCTAACAAAACTATCACAATATGTTGGATCCTATTCGGCAGCAACAATAGACAAAGCATCAGAGGTGAGTCTTTTATCAAAAACAAAAGACCAGGAAATCTTTTTATTGCAGGCACAACTAACATTAGCACAGCAGAAAGCGGAGTAGGCAGAACAGCAATTGTTAACACAACAACAAATAAATAATCAATTAACTCAACAATTGCAGGCAGAGAAACAAAGGATTGATCACACCGCAATCCAGAAGCAGAAAGCGTTGTCTGAAGCCTTGGCACAACTGAGGGCAGCAAATGAACAAATGTTGAAGACAAAAGATGAGCAGATTGCTCAACTATCAACACAGCTTGAGAAGACAAAGGGCATCCCACAAATAACCGAATTCAAATTAGAAGCATTATAGGTAAATAAGGCATTAATATCCCAAATCAAGCTTCTATGTCAACAAATCGCCCAGGCGGAACCACTATACGAATTGACGGCATCAATAAGTAAACAAACAGAAAAGGCTAGAACAAAATTAGATCAAGCTGAAGAAACGTTAACTGAATTTCTTGACTGGCAAGATACCGATCAGGGACAAGCGAAAAATTTACCAAGAATTTTAGAGTCGCATAAAGATATATTGTTTACAGAATGGCAGTCCTAGTTAATGAAAGCAGAGAGGGCAATTTCAAGGTGCAAATCAACCACAAGTAATTTGGTTGATTTGGTTAATAATACTCTCTACTTGTCAAACATGATTTCCCAATGCACTCCAGGTAAATTGACAGTGGTCAAAACATTGGAGCAGTCATGCTATCTAGATCTAGAGGAAAAGGGGAGATTAATTGCTGGAATTAATAGCTTAACATGGGATACCTATTGGTTCTTCTTGGTAAAACCACACAGTCAAAGAGCCGCCCTCAAATGCCTTACAGATGCAATCGGGCATATTATCCCTGATATTCAAGATGCCACCTATGCCGCCCAGCTTAACTCTCGCCTCAACAGACCGCCCGAAGTGGAGCCAATGCTTGCAATAAGTCAGCTCAAGTTTAAAGGCAAACGACCTGCTTGATGATTCATGCCACCGACTGCCAGGTTGCTGAGAAGGAGATATTCAAAATCATTTGATACCAATTAAGTAGGATTTGCGTTTCATAGATAGTTAGTTTAATTCAGTATTTATAGACCCTTTCATGTTTTTAGAAAGGGTCGTAAGGTTTTGTACTTGACTTAAAACCTAAAGTTGCACTACTGTGTTTCAGGCATATTCTTTTATAAAACTGGACCAATCATTCTGATTTGGAAAAGAAGCTTTTATGCAAATGTGCACTACTGTCTTTGTTTGAAAGTATTTCTCCGTTAGAGGAAGAATTTCAAGTAGCGATTGATGTTGGAGAGTGACTCGTAGCTCATATGGTACTATTATCTATGTCTGAATCCATTCTTTTTATATGAATTGTTATTTGATCGCCTTTGCTATTATCGAATATATATATGTGTTTTAACAACATTTCTTTATTCCCTCCACTATTGGATGTTTATGGTAATGCTTTTCTTTTGATCATATATGTATTGATGATAAAAATGATGAGTGTGGCAATATTGCGTTAATCACTTTGTTTAACTATTTAAGAAAAGTAATCTTTGAATGAGTAAATGTCTATGTTTATTAGATGGAGTCATCTACATGCCTATTAATAAACATAGATCATCAAGCGCTACACCTCAAAGTACAATAGTTCCCAGGATTAGTAGTAATTCTTTTTATTTTGCTAATAAATTAAGTTATTCGCCTATCATTAGGTTAGTTAATCAATCATTCATTCATTTCATTTATTCATTGCCGGGAATCTGGTCTCATTATCCCCAGTCGGAGCCACCATTCGAAACGAAAAAGGAGCTGTATTAAGGTCCGGACCGGGTGGTTATCCCCCAATGTTGATACAACGATTTTCGGGGCATCAACATTTTTGGCGCTAGAAGGAGGGCCTCAACTGTGAATGGCAAGAAAACCCAAATCTGCAGGCCATTCTAAGAGTAATTCTCCCTCCCCATCACCTCGTACTTCCCAATTGCATGCTGGTTCTCCAGTATCCAAACCAGAAGAAGAGGAATCAACTACCACTGCTCAAACCCATCATACTCCAGAACAACTAAGTCTTGAATCCCCTGAAGTCCAGTCTCTTATCCACAAACTTCAGAGCTTCTCGATTTCACCACAGAAATCTGAGGTATCTCAAAGCAGTGCGACTTTGCAGTTTAATTTACCTCACCCTCTCACCAGACTTCAGAGCGGAAAGCTGGGTATTGAACCCACTGAGTTCCCTTTACCCAAAAGGAAAAAGGTGAAGAAATACACTGAGGGATCTGACAGTGAAGAGCTTTCATCCACATCCTCCATCTCACCTTCCCCTGTACGAAGTCAACCATCCACTCCCCCATTACATATCGTTGTTCATCAGGGATTAGGAACTTCAACATCCCGACCTGCTCACTCTGCAACATCATTTCCTTCCCAGACATTTGGGATTTCAACAGTAGTATCATCTACTACTACTGTTATAATGGCAGATCCATGGACCAGGCCTAGTGCAATCAACATGCCTGCACCATTGCATGCATTACCTGATGCTCCTGAAAAATGGCTACCCAAGTTTAACCAAGATGATGGAACGCAAGCTGAGGAACATATTAATAACTTCATGTTTGAAGTTAACCTGAAGGGAGTAACAGAGCAATATGTTGTTGTTAGGCTTTTCCCTTATACTTTGCAAGGATCAGCAGGATCCTGATATTTTTCTTTACCTTCTAGTTCCATTACCAGTTGGACGACTTGCCAAGAACAATTTCTTACTAAGTATGGAGATGATAGGTCTTTGGCTACACTAATAAACGATCTCTCCAATCTTAACATAGAGCATAGGGAACCAATTAAGGAATTTAATGCCCGATTTAATAAACTCTTGAATAAAATCCCAACAGCCTCCAAACCAAGTGAGCAAATCCGAAGCGAATGGTATATAACCACCTGTTGTGCTCTACAACAACCCCCCATTTCAGATCATTTTTACTTATACTCATTAACATATGAAATGGGTCCCTTTAAAATTTGACTTGGTATCAATACTATTATAAACCGAAAAAGTCCAAAAAATGAATAAAAGCGCTTTATAAAACTTTCTGGGCAAACCCTTAAAAGAAATCATATAATAATTTGTCATTGCGATAAAGCGATCGCAAGATCGCATATCGCAATGACACATGAATTATAATTAGGCACCCAAAGTTTTCCGTCGATGCGCATTCGACGCATTCGGCGATCAGCGATATTCCATGTACATGTTATAACGCTCCATGCCACTAGTCCCGACGCGATGCGCATTCGGCGATCGGCGATCGGCGACACGCTACCACAGTTATGATGTTCCCAAAGACTAGTCCCGATGCGATGCGCAATCGGGAATCGGGTATCGCGGCAATATCACCCAAATCCTTATTGCGCTCAAAGCTTTTCGCCGATGCTATATCGCATTCGGTGATCGGTGATATCCAATACACGCCATTAAAGCACACTAATTACTTCCCCGATTGCGATCTGATAAATCACGGTTTTCAATGAAGAGCCGTTAAGTGATGGGATGGCGCAATTCATTTGTAATAAAGGCTTGATCTCTCACGCAATCCTTCATCTACGCTCAACCGCCAAAACATCCATTGCATGCTTAAACGAATCGTTCACCCGAAAAACGATATAATGGGCATTTAAGAAATGACGGATTGGAAACCGCTAATTAATAAGATCATGTCCTAAAATCTTTTCACAGATTGTATACGCGCCCATTTTAAAAGCTAAATCTTTTAGTTACGCATCTATTCATATGTGCTGTATCACTTAAGAATTTTTCATCGCCACCTCTGTGTATTACGCCCAATTGCCTCCTTGTGCAGAATTCATTCACAGAAGCTAGACCAGAAAAGATGGGAAAGAAGTCCAAGAAGACTGCAGGTGCTTCCGCAACACCATCTGCGGGACAAGCAGGCGCAAACGAGAAGAAGGGACTAATATCCGATACCACATGCACAGGGCTCACCAGAGTGACTCGGCAGGGCACTTATAACTTAATTGAAGCTGAGCAACCAGAAAAGATAGTGTAGCAAGCTAGTGTGGACTTACTCAAGAAGTCTGATGCAACTCTCAAAGATTTGGCTGACTCTTTCCTTCACAGGATAGCAGCTAGAGATCAAATTCTTCCTTATACTGATGTTGTGCGATGGGCGATTGAAGAAATCCCCATTTTGGACAGAACTTTTAGTACAAGAGATGGGAGGATCTTCGGATCATTCAAGCCGGATGACCTAATGAACCAGAGAAAATATATAACAAAGACTTCTTGGAGAAGTTCACAAGCGAGAATGAGATTGAATCTGAACCTATCAAGGATTGGAGGTAAAACCCCAACAAGCACAAACACGAATCCTCCGGTAAGTACTCGGTCGATTCTTTAGCTTCTCCTTATTGTTATGCAGGGATTATGATGTGTAGGCTGTGGAGATTGCATGATTCTGCCAATTTTACCATTGAAATGGTTCCTTTAATGGAGGCGGTAGTAAACAGTTGGATTATGGATTGGGCTACTATCCTTTCGGATAAATTAGCAGTAGTTGTTCGTGATTTTAGGTCTCAGTCTGTGGTTTCAGAAAGGAAGATGCCCCCGTTCTACTATAGTGCATATATCCTAGACACTCTTTGTTTCAATTCAGAATTTCCTGTTCTTGGGTGGAGGTGGACTCCACAGGACCCTTCACCCATTCATATATATCATCAAAAATTGTGGAAGTCTTCTTATAAAGACCACCTGTATCAAATTTGTAATGGTTTCATGGTGCCCATTTACTATTCCATTTTTGATAAACCCATTTCAAAAATCTCCTATCAAGCTTCCTTCGATTTACCAGCAGTAGCAAGTTGGTTTGGAGAAGAAAATTTCACCTACATAAGAGTTTTCGGTAGCAAAGCCGACCCACATGTTCTTCCTCTTTATGTTCCAGATAAGCTGCTAGCAAGGGAGATCACATATCAGATCATGGCTGAGAGTACTACACAGACTCTCAAAATAGAAAAGAAGAGAGGATGGCCATCATTTCCCTTCAGATGTGGCGTTTATACTCTGCATGATCTTAAACATGTAGAAAAGGAAGCCACGAAGCTCCAGTCTTTAACGCTGGCCACGATCCCAAACAGACCATACGACCCAAAAAAGACTGCTTATAATGCATTAGAGCAGGCTAAGTTAACAAGGTTTGAGCATCAGAAGGATATGTTTGATGACTTGTTCATTGCCGCTGAGACAATTGGTCATGTTAAAGAACTCGCTAGGATGCGATATAATGATGTGGGATTAACTGAGTTCAATAAAATTAGAGAACAGAGGTTGCAAACTCTGCCTCTGCATTTACTGGTAACATCCCCAGCAACATCATCAAGCCGACCTGTTCAAGAACAGGAGGAGCAGCAGAAAAAGCAACAGGAGGAGCAGTAGAGAAAAGAACAAGCAGAAAGGCTAGAGAAAGAACAAGCCGAGAAACAACATAGAACACAAATGGAACAAGAAGAAAGAAGGAAGAAAGAACTGGCAGATAGGTAGAAAAGGGAGCAAGAAGAACAGCAAAAGAAGGAACAGGAAGAAAAACAGAGGAGAGAAAAAGAGGAGCAGCAGAGGAAAGAGCAGGAGAAAGAGCAGCAGAAGCAAACCACCAATGTAGACACGACTATAGACCCCAATTTACTACAAGAATGGCAGCAATTTCACTCCATCATCAGTGGATTGGAATGTTCAAAAAATGGGGATACCTCTAAGACAAGTGACACTCAGGATGTTACCTCTCCTCAGGTTCTAAGTGGAACCAGCGGCCCACCAAGTTCAAAAGAAGTTGAAGTTATTCCAAAAGATCCCTCTGACCAGATTATTCTACAGATAGAGGATATTCCGCCATTGGATGTCTTCTACAGCCCGAGACACAGGGCAGTTGTAAAGCGGTCAAGGAAGAGACGAAGGATTGATCAACCTTCTATCTTCCCCGAACAAACGGTCACGGGTAATGTAGTATGGAAGGAGGAGTTGGATCCCTCCGATGGCTTAACGAAGCTATCACAGTATGCAGGCGCTTATTCAGCGGCAAAAATTGAGAAAGCATCGGAGGTGAGCCTTCTATTGAAGAATAAGGACCAAGAAATCCTTGCGTTACAAGAAGAGTTGATTGAAACAAGGCAAAAGGCAGCACAAGCTGAAGAACAGTTGCTGGCGCAACAGCAAGAGAACAATCAGTTGACTCAGCAATTGCAAGTGGAAAGGCAAAGGATCGATCAGGGTGCGATCCAGAAACAAAAAGAATTTTCGGAGGCGTTGGAGAATTTGAGAGTGGCGAATGAGCAAATGATGAAGACCAAAGACGAGCAGATTTCTCAAATGTCATCACAGCTGGAGAAGATGAAAGGTGCATCGCAGGTAAAAGAGTTTAAAACAGAGGCATTATTGATAAACAATGCGTTGATAGCTCAGGTTAGACTCTTATGTCAACAGATGGATCAAGCTGAGTCCCTATTTGAGCTGACTACAGCGATAAATCAACAGGTAGAAAAGGCCCGGACTGAACTAGATCAAGCGGACGAGGCCATTACTGCACATCTTGACTGGCAAGATACTAATTTGGGAAAAGCATCAAAATTGCCCAGGATTAATGAAACACAGAAAGACATCCTTTTCACAGAATGGCACACTCAAGTGATGAAGGCAGAAAGGGCGGCTTCAAGATGTAAAACAACCGCCAGCAATCTAGTGGATCTAGTCAATAATACTCTTTACCTGGCCAATATGATTTCTCAATGTACACCGGGAAAGATGACAACTCCAAATGCATTAGAGTTAACATGCTACGCTGAATTAGAAGAAAGAGGAAGATTAATCGCTGGAGTTAAAACCTTATCCTTAGATGCATATTGGCTCTTTTTGATCAAGCCACATACACAGAGATCTGCCCTAAAGTGCCTTACAGATGCAATCGGGTGTATGATTCCCGATATCCAAGATGCCACCTACACTGCACAGCTCAGTTCGCGCCTCAACAAACCTCCGGAAGTTGAGCCAATGCTTGCAATTAATCAACTCAGATTCAAAGGAAAGCAGCCGACTCAATGAGTCACCCTCCCGCTTGCCAGATCGCCAGCCAAAACAGGATCAAATGTTATTGATACCAGTTTAGTAGGATTTCTGTTTAAGTAGATATTTAAATTAGATTAGTATTTATAGACCCTTTCATTGTTTTGGAAAGGGTCGTAAAATTTTGTAACAGACTTAAAGGATGAATTTTGCACTACTGTGCTTCAACCTATATTCTTTTGTGAAATTCGACCGATGGTTCTTAATTTAATGGGAAAGTTGTTTTATGCAATTGTGCACTATTGTCTGTTGTTTGGAATGCTTTCTAAGTTGAAGGAAGGACTGCGACGTAGCGATTAATATATGGGAGTGTTAAGCAGCTTACATGGTACTTTTATCTGCATCTTTATTCATTCCTCTTATATAAATTGTTGTGTTATTACTTCTTGCTATTATTGAGTACATGCATGCGCTATAACAGCAAATCTCTATCTCAGCCCACTATTGGATGTTTTTTGTGATTTGCATTTCTTTTAATCATGTATGTAACAATGATATAAATGATAGTGTAGTAATTTAGCTGTTATCGCTTTGTGTAACTATTTATGCACAACAATCTTGGGCAATTTAATATCTATGTTTGAAGACAGAGTCATCTATATGCCTGTCTAAAAGCCTAGATCATCAAATGCTACACTTTAGAGATCGATAAAACCCCGGGATAGATTATAGTTATTATATTCATGCCGATAGTTGTATTTATTCGCTTATCATTAGCATAATCTATAAGTTACTCATCCATCCCATTTTATCCATTTTTGGGAAACTGGTCCCATTATCCCCAGTCGGAGCCACTATTCCAAACGGAAAAGGAGCTGCACTAAGGTCCGGACCGGGTGGTTTCCCCTATGTTGTTGCAGCGATTTTCGAGGCATCAACATAATTGGCGCTAGAAGGAGGGCTTCAACTGTGAATGGAACATAAGTTCAATCCTATAAGCCATTCCAAGAGTATTTCTCCCTCTGAATCCCCTCGACCTTCCCATTTGCATACTGGTTCGCCGGTATCCAAACAAGGAGAAGGGGAATCAACTACCACTGCTCAAACCCATCATACCACAAAACAATTAAGTCTTGAATCACCTGAAGTCCAGTCTCTAATCCATAAACTTCAGAGCTTCTCGATTTCACCACAGAAATCTGAGGTATCAGAAAGCAGTGCGACTTCGCAGTTCAATCTCACTCACCCTCTCACCAGACTTCAGAGTGAAAAACTCGGTATTGAACCCACTAAGTTTCCTTTACCTAAAAGGAAAAGGGCGAAGAAAATTACTGAAGGATCTGATAGTGAAGAGCTCTCATCCACGTCCTCCATTGCATTTTCCCCTCTGCGAGGTCAACCATCCACTCCCCCATTACAAATTGTCGTTCATCAAGGATCAGAAGCCTCAATATCTCAACCTATTCACTCCTCATCTTTGATCCCTTCCCATACATCTGGAATTCCAACAGTAGTCTCAACCACTGTCGTTATCATAATGGCAGACCCATGGACTAGGCCAGGTGCAGTCAACATGCCTGCACCATTGCATGATCTACTAGATGCCCCCGAAAAATGGCTGCCTAAATTTAATCCAGATGACGGGACCCAGGCTGAAGAACACATTAACAATTTTATGTTAGTCGTTAACTTAAAAGGAGTGACAGAGCAAGATGTTGTTGTAAGACTCTTCCCCTACACCTTACAAGGATCAGCAAGATCCTGGTATTTTTCCTTACCTTCTGGTTCAATTACCAGTTGGAACACATGCCAAGAGCAGTTTCTTACCAAATATGGAGATGATAGGTCCTTAGCTACTTTAATAATCGACCTCTCCAATATGAGAATAGAGCATAGGGAACCAATAAAGGAGTTCAATGCCAGATTTAATAAACTCCTGAATAAAATACCTACCGCTTCTAAACCAAGTGAACAAATCCGAAGCGAATGGTATATTACTGCCCTACCCGCCAACATAGCCATTTTTGTAGACAGGGCTGGGAAACCTACCTTAGCTGAAAACATGAGAGAAGCACTTGCTGTTGAAAAGCGCATCAATGCTCTAGAAAAGAAAGCTGCTTTGGAAGATAGAAAAGCTAAAAAAGTCTCATTTAAAGAGGATTCCAAAAAGAAAACCCCAAAGGACCCGTATGACATGGAAGGTTTACAAAAGGTCCTTGAAACATTGTCTAATGAAATGGTCGAGATAAAAAAGCAGGTGGCCGAAACCTCAAACAAAATACCATTTAGAACTTATAAGAAAACTGAATCAAAACCGCCCAATGTTATATCTAACGCAGATTCAGAGCAAGAAGAAGAGGAAGAGGAAGCAACCTCACAAACCGATGATGAAGAAGAAGTAGCTGAATGCCACGGAATGTGGGATTTTATACTCCCAAACTCTGATACCGAGAATGAAGAAGAAGCCTTTCCGGTTACTACAAGAAGTAAAAATACTTCTGAACCTGCCCAGGCAACTTCAAAGAAGAGGAGCGCAGGTGATGCTACAGCAAAGGAAAAAGTCCCACCAAAGAAGTCACCTGTAGTAGTTCCCCAAAACCAACCTTCAACTTCTAATTCTCCTTCAACATCCAAGACTTTAGTGGTATCTGATTCAATGGAATATAACATTGTTGATGACATGAAGAAAACTAAGGCAAATATAACTATGTTTGAGCTTAGTAAATTAAAGCATCAACAAAAATTACTCCTTAAAGAATTAAATGTTGTTCCCTCTACTCCCCTTCCCAGTGCAAGAGCTGCCAACGATTCAGGCCAGCCTCCTGCAGGTATGGTTGAAGCTACCGATTCAGTTCTAATTGGAGATAAATCGAATTCTCACACTCCACCCTTCCTGCTGACTTATGAGATTTATAACAGAAACCTGCACAACTGTTTAATTGATTCAGGGGCATCATCTAATATAATGCCAGCTTCAGTTTGCTCTAAACTGAATATTGAACCCCAGAAGTCTGCGATTCATATTGTACAGTTGGACAGGACTAAAGTGCAGGTTGTGGGAGAAATCAATTCTGTAACCATCAGATTGTCTGCCGATCCCAAGATTGTACAGAGGATTGACATCTTAATTGCCGACATACCTGAATTCTATGGTTTAATTTTGAGCAGAGATTGGTCTGAAAAACTGCATGGGTATATTTCCACAGATTGGTCACATATGTGGCTTCCCTACAAGGGAAAGCCAAATCAAATAAGGATCGATCGAGAGAAGCATATGACCCACACAGTTACCGAATTTGAGCAAGAAAATCAACCTGTGGCATTCAACAACAACATTTTGGGGAACTATTCGTCAGAATCATTCTTTGGCAACTTTGTTGCCCAACCATCTCCTTTTTCGGTCAATCATTTTACATCTCAGATTGAAAATTTTTCACAAACTGATAAGTCCAGATGTTTTAATGATGCTGAGAAAAATGTAAATATTTTTGTTAATACTCCTTTATTTTGGTCCTTATATTTTGATGGCTCTAAGTCCAGCAAAGGCTCAGGAGCAGGTTGCATTTTGGTTAGTCCGCAAGGAGAAAAGACAATTCTGTCTTGTAGGTTAGAATTTGACTGCACTAATAACACAGCCGAATATGAAGCTTTAGTCCAAGGATTATATAAAGCAATTGGCCTCGAGGTGCGATATCTAAAAGTATTCGGCGATTCGGAAATCATTGTCAAACAGGTGAGGAATGCAAATCATTGTCTTTCAAGTCACCTCAAGCATTATCAATCGCTAGTACAGGATCTTACCTCACACTTTTCAGCATTCAACATTTCTTCCATCCCTAGGTCACAAAATTCGGCAGCCGACCTACTAGCAAATGTAGCTTCTAAGCTTCTACCTTCTGAAGACTACAACCTTGATAGATTTTCTGTAGAATTGCTTTTTAGGCCTTCAATTCCTGACAATGTCACTAATTGGAGATTATTTAACCATGACGAAGATATCTTGCAGTTTCTAACTTCCGAAAAGTCCTATAACAATCAAGTTATTGAGGAAGATGATCATGATCTACAGATGAAGGAAACGCCTCAAGAAAATTCAATTCCTAAACCAGTAATGAAGCTTGAAGACCTTTATGATATCAAAGACAGGTTTAAACCTGTAATTAATGCAAAGCTTCAAAGTTCTACCCTTAGGTTTGAATTGATAAATCTAGGCACTGACGATGCTCCTCAAAACATCAACTTAGGATTAGGACTTTCTTAGGAAGAAAAGGAAGCATTTATTAAATTATTAAGAAAAAACAAACAGGTCTTTGCTTGGAAATATGATGACTTGAAGACATATGATACATCTATTATCCAACATACCATTTCTATGCTTCCTGATCAGAAACCGATTCAGCAAAAGTTAAGAAAAATACATCCAAATTTGGAGAGCCAGATTAAGTCGGAGCTTAACAAGCTTTTGAAAGCCAAGATTATTTTTCCAGTCTGACATTCGAACTGGGTCTCTAATATGGTGCCAATCAGAAAGAAAAATGGCGATATTCGAATCTGTATTGACTTCAGAAACCCAAATAAAGCAAGCTTGAAAGATAACTTCCCATTACCTACTATGGAGCAAATCCTCCAATCAGTAGCAGGCTCTGAATTGATGTCCTTTCTTGATGGATTCTCAGGATATAACCAAGTTCTGGTTCATCCTGATGACCAACTTAAAACCACATTCAGAACAAAATGGGGAACATATGCATATCAGAAAATGTCTTTTGGACTCATAAATGCAGGAGCAACATTCCAGAGAGCCATGGATATAGCCTTTAAAGGGTTGATTAATCGATCGGTAGTCGTCTATCTAGACGATATTACTGTATATTCCAAGAAGAGATATAATCATTTGCATGACTTAAATCAAATCTTTCAGCGATGCAAAAGATATGGTATTTCTCTAAACCCAAAAAAGTCTTTCTTTGCTCTTGATCAAGGGAAGCTCTTAGGTTTTATAGTATCCAAAGATGGCATTTATATTGATCCTCATCGGATCAAGGAAATTTCTAAAATCCCTTTCCCACACAATAAAAAGTCGATGCAGTCATTTTTGGGCCAGATCAATTTTGTTAAATGATTTGTTCCAGATTTTTCTCAAATTGTATTACCACTTCAAACAATGATCAAGAAGAATTCAGTCTTCAAGTGGGGATTAGAAGAAAAGCAAGCTTTTGATGTTCTCAAGCAATCAATAATCAATGCCCCAGTCTTGAATACTCCAAATTTTTCTAATCATTTTACATTGTATACCGTTGCGTCCGATGTATCTTATGCTGCAGTTCTTACGCAGCTAAATACTCACAATTTGGAGGCACCAATATCATTCTTCAGTTCAAATCTTCAGGGTGCCGAATTAAATTATTCCGATGTAGAAAAACAAGCCTTTGCTGTATTCAAAGCGGTCAAACACTATCGACCCTTTCTTTTAAAAACCCATACAAAAATAATAGTTCCTTTCCCGGCAGTTAAGCAACTATTAATCCAGAAAGAGCTGGGTGAAAAAAGGGCAAATTGGGTCACAGCGCTTCAAGAATATGACCTAGAAATTAAGCCAGCAAAGATTGTTAGGGGCCAAGGTTTTTGCAGGATATTGGCAGGAGCATCCAACATTCCAGAATCAAGCGATGAAGATCAAGCTCAAGAAATTAATCAGATAAGTGTTATTGATTCTGAATCTCAATATGCCGATTTAATCTTTTATCTAAAGAATGGTTATGCACCTCCGAATTTGTCTTACAAAAATAAAAGGGCCATTAGATTAAAAGCGAAGAATTTTACCATCATTGATGACGTGCTTTTTAGACAGAATTACGATTCTATCTTGTTAAGATGCCTTGAAAAACCTGAAGCTCAAAAGGTTTTGCAGGAGTTACATGACGGACCAGCAGGAGGACATTTCGGAGCTGACACAACAACTCACAAAATTATTCGCGCTGGTTACTATTGGCCTACTTTGTTCAAAGATTCTCACGAGTACGTAAGGAAATGTCTAAATTGTCAAACTGCCAGCGGAAGACAACGTAAATCATCTTTCCCCTTGCAACCAATCAACATTGAACAACCATTTGAACAATGGGGATTGGATATCATTGGGGAAATTACTCCAGCATCTTCCAAACAGCATAAGTATATCCTTACTGCTACCGATTACTTCAAAAAGTGGGTTGAGGCAATCCCTTTAAAGACAGCAAACTCTGAAGCAATCATTGAATTCATAGATCAATTCATCATTACCAGGTTTGGTGTCCCAAATGCTCTTGTTTTTGATAATGCATCTTACTTTTCAGGCAATGTTATGTTTGATTTCGCTATTAAGAGAGGATTTAAATTAAAATATTCTGCTAATTATTATCCCCAAGGAAATGGTTTAGCAGAATCCACTAATAAGAATCTGATTAAAATTATTAAGCGAACTATCGAACAAAATCAGAGGAATTGGCACAAATCCTTAGTGTTCGCATTATGGGCTGATAGGATAACACATAAAGTTTCTATTGGAACTTCTCCATTTAATATTGTTTATGGAAAAGAAGCAATCTTACCCACAAATCTTATTCTTCCTTCTTTAGCCCTAGTGCAGTTCATTGAGGAAACCCCTTCCTCTTCTATTCAGTTTAGACATGACCAGATCCTAAAATTAGAAGAGGAAAGAGAAAAAGCCAAGGTTACTCATGCCAAACACCAGCAAGTCATCAAAGCAGCTTTTGATTCAGCCTCATCCGGTTCAAAGCAGTTCCAAGTCGGTGATTTAGTTCTGAAATGGGACAAAGCCCATGAAGACAAAGGTAAGCACTCTAAGTTCCAAAAGTTGTGGCTTGGACCATTTCAGATCTGTGAGAAGATAGGCCATTCAACCTTTATATTGCAAGATTTAGCAGGTTTGAGAGATTCTCTACCTATTAATGGCCTTGTCTTGAAGAAATTCTTTCACTGAGGAGGTAACCCCTTCTCCTTTCATTTCAGTAGGATTTTAATAGTTTGTAGGATTTTAGGAAATAAGTTTGTGAGATGTCTCCCATTGACCTTTTGTTGTATTTTAAAAAGTTGTCCCATAGAATAAATATGAACATTTGCTTTTAAAATGATAGATTTTTTTAACCAAAAAGGATAATTTCTAGGAAATTAGGTGTCTTTGTATTCTGAAATCACAATTCAAATTTTTGTCAACTCCCCTCAAATCATAGGAATATTGTAAACCATTTTTAGTTTTCAAATTGGTCTCTAAAGGTTATCCACACTAAAATAGGAATCAATCCAATCTCAGCATCTTCAACTCTTACTTTGTCATCCATTACTCTTAAGAAGAAGATTGTTCACCCCGTTCACTAAAGTTTATGATTTTTCAGAGTGTAATTCTAAAATATAAGATATTTAAGATAAGAGGTCTTATTACAAGCCTGCTTACCACGTTCATAGAGAAACAGTTTATCTGACATTACCAATACTGCAAACCAAAACAGGGTAATGGCTTGAAATTTCAAGACAAGGGGTCTCATCACGAGCCAGCTTGTTCAGTTAAACTACTATCAATGAGTGGCATTGTCAAACCGCTGGCCATCAAACCAGGACAATGGCTTTTTATCTTATGACTAAGAAGAAAAAGAAATGAAATACAAAATATGTTAAAAAATATTTTGAATTCATTCTGATAATCACACTCTTAATTGGATGAGACAATGGGAAATCACATGGTTAAAAGGTATCCCTGTCGAAACTATAGATGTTTGCTGGTAGCAGAGGCTCTACCTACGACAGACGAGTTTATTATAAAAGGCTGATTTGGAAAGATATTCTATTTTATCATTACAAACCAATAAAGACCTGTTTCAAAGCTTAGAATGTTTTTATTTTCATAGAAAAGAGGGATTCAACAAAATAGTTCATTTTTCTCAGAATATATTGAAATCTAGTTATATTAGAAATTTCCCCATTGATTGAAACTCTATTTTTTCGAAAAAGCTTAAGTGTTTCTATTTTTGAAAGAGATAACTGGTTCTTCCAGCGAATCGCCAATTGTTGTGCTCTACAAAAACCCCCCATTTCAGATCATTTTTACTTATACTCATTAACGTATGAAATGGGTCCCTTTAAAATTTGACTTGGTATCAATACTATTATAAACCGAAAAAGTCCAAAAAATGAATAAAAGCGCTTTATAAAACTTTCTGGGCAAACCCTTAAAAGAAATCATATAATAATTTGTCATTGCGATAAAGAGATCGCATATCGCAATGACACATGAATTATAATTAGGCACCCAAAGTTTTCCGCCAATGCGCATTCGGCGCATTCGGCGATCGTCAATATTCCATGTACATGTTATAACGCTCCATGCCACTAGTCCCGACGTGATGCGCATTCGGCGATCGGCAACACGCTACCACAGTTGTGATGTTCCCAAAGACTAGTCCCGATGCGATGCGCAATCGGGAATCGGGTATCGCAACAATATCACCCAAATCCTTATTGCGCTCAAATCTTTTCGCCGATGCGATATCGCATTCGGTGATCGGTGATATCCAATACACGCCATTAAAGCACACTAATTACATCCCCTATTGCGATCCGATAAAGCACGGTTTTCAATGAAGAGCTGTTAAGTGATGGGATGGCGCAATTCATTTGTAATAAAGGCTTGATCTTTCGCGCAATCCTTCATCTACGCTCAACCACCAAAACGTCCATTGCATGCTTAAATGAATCGTTCACCCAAAAAACGATATAATGGGCATTTAAGAAATGATGGATTGGAAACGACTAATTAATAAGATCATGTCTTAAAATCTTTTCACAGATTGTATACGCGCCCATTTTAAAAGCTAAATCTTTTTACGCATCTATTCATATGTGCTGTATCACTTAAGAGTTTTTTTATCGCCATCTCTGTGTATTACGCCCAATTGCCTCCTTGTGCAGAATTCATTCACAGAAGCTAGACCAGAAAAGATGGGAAAGAAGTCCAAGAAGACTGCAGGTGCTTCCGCAACACCATCTACGGGACAAGCAGCCGCAAACAAAAAGAAGGGACTAATATCCGATACCACATGCACAGGGCTCACCAGAGTGACTTGGCAGGGCACTTATAACCTAATTGAAGCTGAGCAACCAGAAAAGATAGTGTCGCAAGCTAGTGTGGACTTACTCAAGAAGTCTGATGCAACTCTCAAAGATTTGGCCGACTCTTTCCTTCACAGGATAGCGGCCAGAGATCAAATTCTTCCTTATACTGACGTTGTGCGATGGGCGATTGAAGAAATCCCCATTTTGGACAGAACTTTTAGTACAAGAGATGGGAGGATCTTCGGATCATTCAAGCCGGATGACCTAAGGCAAATGTATCATTTGCCTGAACCAGAGAAAATATATAACAAAGACTTCTTGGAGAAGTTCGCAAGCGAGAATGAGATCGAATCTGAACCTATCAAGGATTGGAGGCAAAACCCCAACAAGCACAAGCACGAATCCTCCGGTAAGTACTCGGTCGATTCTTTAGCTTCTCCTTATTGTTATGCGGGGATTATGATGTGTAGGCTGTGGGGATTGCATGATTCTGCCAATTTTACCATTGAAATGGTTCCTTTAATGGAGGTGGCAGTAAATAGTTGGATTATGGATTGGGCTACTATCCTTTCGGATAAATTAGCAATAGCTGTTCGCGATTTTAGGTCTCAGTCTGTCGTTTCAGAAAGGAAGATGCCCCCGTTCTACTATAGTGCATATATCCTAGACACTCTTTTTTTCAATTCAGAATTTCTTGTTCTTGGGTGGAGCTGGACTCCACAGGACCCTTCACCCATTCATATATATCATCAAAAATTGTGGAAGTCTTCTTATAAAGACCACCTGTATCAAATTTGTAATGGTTTCATGGTGCCCATTTACTATTCCATTTTTGATAAACCCATTTCAAAAATTTCCTATCAAGCTTCCTTCGATTTACCAGCAGTAGCAAGTTGGTTTGGAGAAGAAAATTTCACCTACATCAGAGTTTTCAGCAGCAAAGCCGACCCACATGTTCTTCCTCTTTATGTTCCAGATAAGTTGCGAGCAAGGGAGATCGCATATCAGATCATGGCTGAGAGTACTACACAGACTCTCAAAATAGAAAAGAAGAGAGGATGGCCATCATTTCCCTTCAGATGTGGCGTTTATACTCTGCATGATCTTAAACATGCAGAAAAGGAAGCCACGAAGCTCCAGTCTTTAACGCTGGCCACGATCCCAAAAAGACCATACGACCCAAAAAAGACTGCTTATAATGCGTTAGAGCAGGCTAAGTTAACAAGGTTTGAGCATCAGAAAGATATGTTTGATGACTTGTTCATTGCCGCTGAGACAATTGGTCATGTTAAAGAACTCGCTAGGATGCGATATAATGATGTGGGATTAACTGAGTTCAATAAACTCAGGGAACAGAGGTTGCAAACTCTGCCTCTGCATTTACTGGCAACATCCCCAGCAACATCATCAAGCCGACCTATTCAAGAACAGGAGGAGCAGCAGAAGAAGCAATAGGAGGAGCAGTAGAGAAAAGAACAAGCAGAAAGGCTAGAGAAAGAACAAGCCGAGAAACAGCATAGAACACAAATGGAACAAGAAGAAAGAAGGAAGAAAGAACTGGCAGATAGGCAGAAAAGGGAGCAAGAAGAACAGCAAAAGAAGGAACAGGAAGAAAAACAGAGGAGAGAAAAAGAGGAGCAACAGAGGAAAGAGCACGAGAAAGAGCCGCAGAAGCAAACCACCAATGTAGACACGACTATAGACCCCAATTTACTACAAGAATGGCAGCAATTTCACTCCATCATCAGTGGATTGGAATGTTCAAAAAATGGGGATACCTCTAAGACAAGTGACACTCAGGATGTTACCTCTCCTCAGGTTCTAAGTGGAACCAGCGGCCCACCAAGTTCAAAAGAAGTTGAAGTTATTCCAAAAGATCCCTCTGACCAAATTATTCTACAGATAAAGGATATTCCGCCATTGGATGTCTTCTACAGCCCGAGACACAGGGCATTTGTAAAGCGGTCAAGGAAGAGACGAAGGATTGATCAACCTTCTATCTTCCCCGAACAAACGGTCACGGGTAATGTAGTATGGAAGGAGGATTTGGATCCCTCTGATGACTTAACGAATCTATCACAGTATGGAGGCGCTTATTCAGCGGCAACAATTGACAAAGCATCGGAGGTGAGCCTTCTATTGAAGAATAAAGACCAAGAAATCCTTGCGTTACAGGCAGAGTTGATTGAAACAAGGCAAAAGGCAGCACAAGCTGAAGAACAGTTTCTGGCGCAACAGCAAGAGAACAATCAGTTGACTCAGCAATTGCAAGCGGAAAGGCAAAGGATCGATCAGGGTGCGATCCAGAAACAAAAAGAATTGTCGGAGGCGTTGGAGAATTTGAGAGTGGCGAATGAGCAAATGATGAAGACCAAAGACGAGCAGATTGCTCAAATGTCATCGCAGCTGGAGAAGATGAAAGGTGCATCGCAGGTAAAAGAGTTTAAAACATAGGCATTATTGATAAACAATGCATTGATAGCTCAGGTCAGACTCTTATGTCAACAGATGGATCAAGATGAGTCCCTATGTGAGCTGACTACAGCGATAAATCAACAGGTAGAAAAGGCCCGGACTGAACTAGATCAAGCGGACGAGGCCATTACTGCACATCTTGACTGGCAAGATACTGATTTGGGAAAAGCAGCAAAATTGCCCAGGATTAATGAAACACAGAAAGACATCCTTTTCACAGAATGGCACAGTCAAGTGATGAAGGCAGAAAGGGCGGCTTCAAGATGTAAAACAACCGCCAGCAATCTAGTGGATCTAGTCAATAATACTCTTTACCTGGCCAATATGATTTCTCAATGTACACCGGGAAAGATGACAACTCCAAATGCATTAGAGTTAACATGCTACCCTGAATTTGAAGAAAAAGGAAGATTAATCGCTGGAGTTAAAACCTTATCCTTAGATGCATATTGGCTCTTTTTTATCAAGCCACATACACAAAGATCTGCCCTAAAGTGCCTTACAGACGCAATCGGGTGTATGATTCCCGATATCCAAGATGCCACCTACGCTGCATAGCTCAGTTCGCGCCTCAACAAACCTCCGGAAGTTGAGCCAATGCTTGCAATTAATCAACTCAGATTCAAAGGAAAGCAGCCGACTCAATGAGTCACCCTCCCGCTTGCCAGATCGCCAGCCAAAACAGGATCAAAAGTTATTGATACCAGTTTAGTAGGATTTCTGTTTAAGTAGATATTTAAATTAGATTAGTATTTATAGACCCTTTCATTGTTTTGGAAAGGGTCGTAAAATTTTGTAACAGACTTAAAGGCTGAAGTTTGCACTACTGTGCTTCAACCTATATTCTTTTGTGAAATTCGACCGATGGTTCTTAATTTAATGGGAAAGATGTTTTATGCAATTGCGCACTATTGTCTGTTGTTTGGAATGCTTTCTAAGTTGAAGGAAGGACTGCGACGTAGCGATTAATATATGGGAGTGTTAAGCAGCTTACATGGTACTTTTATCTGCATCTGTATTCATTCCTCTTATATAAATTGTTGTGTTATTACTTCTTGCTATTATTGAGTACATGCATGCGCTATAACAGCAAATCTCTATCTCAGCCCACTATTGAATGTTTTTTGTGATTTGCATTTCTTTTAATCATGTATGTAACAATGATATAAATGATAGTGTAGTAATTTAGTTGTTATCGCTTTGTGTAACTATTTATGCACAGCAATCTTGAGCAATTTAATATCTATGTTTGAAGACAGAGTCATCTATATGCATGTCTAAAAGCCTAGATCATCAAACGCTACACTTTAGAGATCGATAAAACCCCGGGATAGATTATAGTTATTATATTCATGCCGATAGTTGTATTTATTCGCTTATCATTTGCATAATCTATAAGTCGCTCATCCATCCCATTTTATCCATTTTTGGGAAACTGGTCCCATTATCCCCAGTCGGAGCCACTATTCCAAACGGAAAAGGAGCTGCACTAAGGTCCGGACCGGGTGGTTTCCCCTATGTTGTTGCAGCGATTTTCGAGGCATCAACACCACCCTACCTGCCAATATATCTATTTTTGTAGACAGGGCTGGAAAACCTACTTTAGCTGAAAACATGAAAGAATCACTTGCTGTGGAGAAACGTATTAATGCTCTAGAAAAGAAAGTTGCTCTGGAAGATAGAAAAGCCAAAAAAGTTTCTTTTAAATATGATTCAAAGAATAAAACCCCTAAAGATCCATATGACATGGAAGGTCTTCAAAAGGTCCTCAAGGCTATGTCAAATGAAATGGTTGAAATCAAAAAACAAGTAGCCGAAACCTCAACCAAAAGACCCTTTAGAAATTATAAGAAAACTGAATCAAAACCACCAAATGTTATATCAAATGCAGATTCAGATCTTGAAGAAGGAGAAGAAGAAACAACTACACCAACTGATGAAGAAGAGGAAGTTGTTGAATTTCATGGAATGTGGGATTTTATATTAACTAACTCCGATACAGAAAATGAAGAAGAAGCATTTCCTGTCACTACCAAGAGTAGAGGTACCTCCGAACCCGTTCAGACAACTTCAAAGAAAAGAAGTGCAGATGCTGCTATAACAAAGGAAAAGGTACCCTCGAAGAAGCCACCTGTGACAATTCCACAAAACCAACCTTCAACCTCAACAATCCCATCAACATCTAAGACACTGGTAGTGTCTGATTCAATGGATTACAATATTGTTGATGACATGAAAAGACCAAGGCAAATATTACCATATTTGAACTTAGTAAATTGAAACATCAGCAAAAATTGCTTCTCAAAGAATTAAATGATGTTTCTACTTCACCTCTTCCTAGTGATAAAGCTGCAAACAATACAGGTCAACCACCTTCTGGTATGGTCGAAGCTACTGATGCAGTCCTAATAGGAGATAGATCAAACTCTCATACTCCACCTTTCCTTCTAACCTATGAGATCTACAATAGAAACCTGCACAATTGTTTGATTGACTCAGGGGCATCTTCTAACATAATGCCAGCTTCAGTTTGTTCCAAACTGAATATTGAACCCCAGAAATCTGCTATTCATATTGTACAGTTGGACAAGACTAAAGTACAGGTTTTGGGAGAGATCAACTCCGTAACTATCAGGTTATCTACTGATCCCAGAATAGTACAAAGGATTGATATCTTGATCGCCAATAAACCTGAATTTTATGGTTTGATCTTGAGTAGGGATTGGTCTGAAAAACTACATGGGTATATTTCTACTGATTGGTCACATATGTGGCTTCCCTATAAGGGTAAGCCAAATCAAATAAGGATCGGTCGGGAAAAGCATATGACCCATACAGTTACTAAATTTGAACAAGAAGACTAACCAATAGCATTTAATAACAACATTTTGGGGAATTATTCATCAGAGTCATTATTTGGCAACTTCGTTGCCCAACCATCCCCTTTCTCAGTAAATCATTCTACATCCCAGATCGAAAATTATTCACAAACAGATAGGTCAATATGTTTCAATGATACTGAGAAAACTGTAAATAAAATTGTTAATACTTCTTTATTTTGGTAGTTATATTTCGATGGGTCCAAATCTAGTGAGGGCTCAGGAGCAGGATGTATTTTGATTAGCCCGCAAGGGGAAAAAACAATGCTGTCCTGTAGGTTAGAATTTGAATGCACAAATAACACAGCAGAGTATGAAGCTTTAGTCCAAGGACTATATAAAGCTATTGACCTCAAGGTCCAATGTTTGAAAGTGTTTGGAGATTCTAAAATTATTATCAAATAGGTAAGGAATACAATTCATTGTCTTTCCACCCATCTCAAACATTATCAATCGCTGATACAGGAACTCACCTTCCACTTTTTGGCATTCAATATTTCTTCTATTCCCAGGTCTCAAAATTCGGCAGCTGAGCTGCTAGCCAATGTTGCTTCCAAGCTCCTACCTTTCGAAGACTTTTAAATGTTGTGCGTTAAGTTCCAAAGCATTTTTACGTTCATTGAGGTTTATTTTACAATTGATATTTCTTAAGAAGTTTTCCTTTAAGGTTCACCGCATGATGTAGACATATAATTCCTAAACACGCAATCTAATATGATAAACAGTTGTTTACTTTCTTTTGCAATGAAAATCCTAGCTACTAAGGAAAGAGAAATAAAATACTTTCAACATAGAGCAGAGAGCATACACTAAGATGCACTGTCCTAAATCAATTTCCACATGCAGTCTAAATGCAAATGCACATGCATGTATTTTTTTTTCAGTTTTTTTAATGTGAGAATGACAAAAAGAAAACTAAGTAAAAATCTGAACTATCTTTCTTGAAAGCGACACTTTAGCAATTTCTTTTCAAAATGAAAGGAATATTTAGACGAAACTTTCAATTTTGACTTGAATACTACTTTCAACACTTCAAAGAATTGACGATCCAAATTGAATACAATAGCAAAAGTGTAATCGACTATATAAAAGAGGAAGACTGTACGACACTCTTTTCTTTGAATAAAAATGACACTTGTGACACTTTCAAATCAAAAGATGACAGTTCGATTAAGCTATTGTTTGCAAAGGAGAGCTATAAATGATGAAAAATACATTAAAAAAAATTCACAATTCTTTATCAATGGAGGTTGAATAAAGCAAAGGAAGATAGTTTCAAAAGTGATATACTGATCACAGACAACAAAACTACTGAATAAAGCTGAAGACAATGAAGATAAAACCAAAATCTGGAGGCAAAAATACTCTCACTCAATCATCGCACCTGTAACACAGGGAAACAAGGATGCACCGCTCCTGCAACACACGAGAGGTGCAATGCATCTAGGTTGCCAATGAGAGACAGTGCGATGGTCCAGGGATGAGACTGAGCTTGGTTTTTTCTGGCAGTTTGTAGCTAAGTTCAGGGGTTTAGGTTGAGCTAATGATAGGCAGTAAACATAAAGTACAAGGGCTGATCTAATGAGGTTATTTGAGCTACCAATAGGGCACTTAGGATGTTTGCAAGACAGATGTTCAGTTCATAAACTAACCCGGAGATTGACTGAAGCAACGTTGATCTACTTTGCAGTTGCATAGCAAAAGCAGTTCGAAGGCTAGCTGGATTAACTTCAGGCTCCGTCTATAGTTTATAAAGCAAACAACAGTGACTAACAATCAAACTATTCTCTCCCCAGCGAAGTCGCCATTTTGTTATCAGGAAAACTAGTTTCCATTCAGAGCTGCTAGTCCCACTAAGACAGGTAGCTATCTTAGAAACAAACTAACTAAATTTACTTGTATTTTCCTTTATGAGAGATAGATGAGAGAGAAGCATAGAGTACCAACCTCAGTCTTTCGCTTGGCTCCTTACTTGTTTCCTCCCCCCTTTGACAGAGATCTACCACTCTTTCCTCACTTGTCCTACTTCAAAGAACACTTGTAGAGTCAAAGCAGCATAATACCATCAAAGCATAGAGATCTATAACCATAAGAAATATAGGATCAAATGTATATTAACCATACAAATGCATATACCAATACAAGATTCAGAAATATACAATAATATGGAGGAAAACTCAAATAGCTTTATTGATAGAAGTAGTAGAAGAGAGGATTACAACCCAGTGGTCTAACCCAGCGCCATCCTCCCAGCATGAAAGCCCTCTTCACCTCATGAAAAGCTAGATCACCCAACACTATGATGTTTCACAGAGAAAACAACAACACTTCCTTACAACATACAAAATTCCAACCTCTGGATCTTTAGGATGAGGGATCCATATATAGATATTTGCAGGTGGGTGAGTCAGCTTCTAGGATTTTGATTAGTGTCATTTCTCTGATAGTTCTTGGTTCCAATTGGAGATTCCATGATATCTTACTCATCCCTGGGCGAATTCAGAGAGGCAAGTGTCAAATGAGCAGTTTTTAGAAGATTCTTTGGGTTTCCACCTAGAAAATTGCCTCTGCCATTTGTCTACTCTCGCTCATCGCACCCTACAAAAGGGCTTTTCAGTATGCAATGCACCCTCTATGTGTAACAGGTGAGATGCATCACACCCTCAGCATGGAGCAGTCTGTATGGTCCAATTTTGACCAGTTCTGAGTAATTTTTCAGGGAGAACTTCTGGGAAATGATGTAATCAGCTAACCTTGTTCCTTTAGGGTATGAAACAACACTTTTAGGGGCTTAGAAGCCATTGGTTTATGGACATATGTGATTGGGGTTGCAGTGCCCAAATATTTCTATAACGCCCCTGGACCCCCCAGCCAGGGGGAATCCCCACGCGCGTGGAGGGGTGTACAATCTTCCTGGGTATACATCCAGCTGAGACCTTTGAATATAGAAGATAATTAGGCTACACACCCAACAATCTCCCACTTGGAGACTGATTATAGCAACTCTAATGCTGCTTCATTTGCTAAACAATGATCCCACTTTGGACCTGGTTGTTTCTCATCTTCTTCATCATACTTGAAGACCAATTGAAACTGAGAAGATTCTCAGTTTCTCCCTGGTTACAACTTTTGTTAATATATCTGCAGGATTCTAGCTAGTGTGTATCTTTTCCAGCTTCAACTGTCCATCTTCCAATGCTGACCGTATGAAATGGTACTTGAGTTGTACATGTTTAGTCTTGGAATGAAATGCAGAGTTCATTGCAAGATGTATGGCACTCTTTCTGTCACTGTATAACCTGCCCAACTCTAGCTTTTTACCCAATTCATCCAGAAACCTTTTTAACCAAATCATTTCTTTACTAGCCTCTGTAGTAGCAACATACTCTGCTTCTGTTTTTGAAAGTGCAACAACACTTTGGATTTTTGAAACCCAACTAGCAGTTGTTCCATCTACAGTAAATACATATCCTGTAGTGCTCCTCATGTTATCTATGTCACCTACCATATCTGCATCAACATATCCTTGTAGAGCAATGTTTGAACCACGAAAGCATAATTCTTGATTTGTGGTACCTCTCAAACACCTGAGAATCCACTTCACCACCATCCAATGTTCTTTTCCTGGATTGTTCATGTACCTTCTTACAACTCCCACTGCATGTGCAATATCAGGCCTTGTGCAGACCATTGCATACATTAAGCTTCCAATTGTTGATGCATATGGAACTTTAGAAATATGAGCCATTTCTTCCTCAGTCTTGGGACACGCCTCACTTAATTTGAAATGGCTAGCCAAAGGTATACTAACTGGTTTTTCATTCTGCATATTAAACCTTTTCAACACCTTTTCTATGTACTCACTTTGAGAAAATGTTAATTTGCGATTTTTACTGTCTCTAGTTATTCTCATACCAAGGATTTGTTTTTCAGCACCCAAATCCTTCATTGCAAATGAGTTTTCCAATTTCCTTTTGAGCACATTTATTTCCTGCATGTTAGAACCTGCAACAAGCATGTCATCTACATACAATAACAATATCATATAGCTGCCATAATTTTTCCTTTTGAGATAAACACAATGATCAGAGTGACAACTAGTATAACTTTGTTCAGACATAAACTTGTCAAATTTTAGATACCACTACCTTGGAGCCTATTTCAAGCCATACAAGCTCTTCTTCAACCTGCACACTAGTTTCTCCTTCCCTTTTACCTCATTTCCTTCTAGTTTCTACAAGTGTATCTCTTCCTCCAAATACCCATGGAGAAAGGTTGTCTTTACATCTAACTGCTCAGTATGTAAATCTTCAGCTGCTACTAGACCTAGAATAATTCTGATTGAAGTCATTTTCACAATAGGAGAAAATATCTCATCATAGTCTATACCCTTTTTCTGTGCAAACACTTTCACCACAAGTCTAGCTTTATACATTTTCCTACCTCCATCTTCTTCCTTCAACTTGTAAACCCATTTATTCTGCAATGTTGTTTTACCTGCAGGCAACCTGACTAAGTCCCAAGTTTGGTTATGTGCTAAGGAGTCCATCTCTTCTTTCATGGCTTGCTTCCACTTCTTCATGGTTTCTACCTACATTGCTTCATAACATTCTAGTTCACCAAAATCAGTCAACAATACATAATATAATGAAGGAGAGTATCATTCATGGGGTCTACTTATCCTAGTAGATCTTCTAACACCACTTTCAGGTGTTTGAAGTGCTTGTTGTTGTTTTGGTTGTTGTTCTGGCTATTGATCATTATGATTTTCAGGCACCATCACTTTTCCTGTGATATCGTCAAGCACTATGTATTCTCTATTTTCTTTTTCCTGTTTCTTTTCCTGCAGCTGATCCTTATACAAAACCATTTCATTAAATATGACATCTCTGCTCCTAATGATTTTATGTTTTTCATAATCATAAAAGTGATAACCAAAATCATTAACAACATATCCAATAAATGTACGTTTCTTTGATTTTTCCTAAAGCTTTCTTCTATTTTCTTTGTTAATGTGGACAAAGGCTTCACAACCAAAAGTCTTTAAAAAAGAGTAGTCTACATTTTTACCTATCCATGCCTCCTCTAGAATACCACCATCCAAGGAACTTGAAGGCCCTCCGTTTATTAGATAAACAGCAGTATCTATAGCATCTTACCAAAATTGTAAAGGCAATCTTGCATGCAATCTTGCATGCAATCTCATGCACCTTGCACGCTCCATGATTGTCCTGTTCATCCTTTCTAACACGCCATTTTCTTGTGGCGTTCCTGGAACTTTATTCTCTCTACGAATTCCATTCTCTAAACAGTACCTATCAAACTCTTTGCTGCAATATTCACCTCCATTATCTGATCTGAGACACTTCAACCTTTTTCATGTCTCATTTTCAACCAAAGCTTCCCATTTCTTGAAAGTATCAAATACATCAGATTTATTTTGAATACAATAAATCTAGGTTTTTTTGGTTGCATCATCAATAAAAGTAACATAATAACGAGAGCCACCAAGAGATGATACCTAAGCAGGTCCCCATACATTTTTATGCACAAGCTCTAATTTTTCGCTCTTATTTTATTTCCCAACTCTAAGGAATCTGACTCTCTTCTATTTTCCATAAACACAATTCTCACAGAATTTTAAATCAACATGCTTCAAACCTGGCAACAAATTTCTTGAGTGAATAATCTGCATCCCCTTCTCACTCATGTGCCCGAGCCTCTAATGCCACAATGACATATCTTCTCCTGTAGAGGTTAAAGCATTAATAGAATTAGAAATACCATTTCATAAATACAATGTACCAACCTTTCCTCCTTTCGCTATTACCAAGGATCCTTTAGTGACTTTCCAGGTTTTATCAGTGAAATTACTTACGCAACCTTCACCTCCCAACTGCCCTGTTGAAATTAGATTTTTATTCAGATCTGAAACATGCCTTACCTCCTTCAATAGCCATTGATTTCCATTCTGTTGTTTTATGAAAATTGTACCCATTCCAACAATTTTACAGGGTTTATCATCACCCAATCGAACCTGTCCAAAATCTCCTTGAACATAATCATGAAAATGTTTCTTATCAGGTGTGGCATGGAATGAGGCCCCTTAATCTACCACCCAGGCATCAATAATATTTTCTAATGAAAGAATCAGAGCATCTTGCAACACATCCCCTGTTACATTCGCTTCATGATTAGTTTTTTGATGCACGTCTCCTTCTATTCCATTCCAAGACTTTCAATCTTTCTTCAGGTGTCCTTTCTTCCCACATTTCCAGCACACTATCCCTGATATGGACTTCGATCTGCCTTTTCTTGACTTACTGCGATATCCTGGGCTCTTTCCTCTTTCCATTTTTCTTCCCCTAGTCTCTGCAGTCAAAGCATTTCCTTACTAAGGATTGCACCGACAACATCATCAAACTTTAAAGTACTAGATCCAGAGACAGGGTTACTAATGGCCATAACTAAGCCATTCCAACTTTCTAGCAATTAGCACAGAAATAGCAGAGCCCTAACTTCATCATCAAAATTTACCCCTCCAGAACTTAACTGACTTGTAACTGTATTAAAATCATTTAAATGGTTTGCAACAAATCCACCTTTTGACATCTTCATATTGAATAAACGTTTCATAACAAATACCTTATTTGAGGCCGAGGGTTTTTCATATAGTTTGGCCAATGCCGACATTAAACCCTCTATTGTCATTTCCTTTGAAATATTAAATGCTACCAACACTGCTAGGCACAGCCGTATTGTTCCAAGTGCCTTTTTGTCAAGAATATCCCATTCTGTGTCTGTCATACTCATCGGCTTCTTTGTCTTTCCACTCAATGGTAGGTATAGATCTCTCTAATACAGATAGTCTTCCATCTGTATCTTCCACAGCTGGTAGTTTTGGCCGTTGAATTTTTCAACCCTAAACCTACCATCTTCCGCCATTTCTCCCACTCGAACTAGGAACCCTTCTCCCCTGTGAGTTTATCAGCCAAATAGACCTTTGGCTCTGATACCAGTTGTTAGAAAATTATATATTACAGAGCAATGGAACACATAAAATATTGCAAAAATATAAACACAGAAAATGCATAAAACAAGAGAGACACAGATATATGTGGTTCACCCAGTTTGGGCTACGTCCACGGAGAAATAGCCAGTCCTTCTTTTTATATTATCTAGCAAACTGAAGAGATACAACCTACAGCAGATCCGCTATAACTCCCTTTTCACTCTCAATCTCCTCTATTTTCCTCACTCTAAATATAGATATACATAGAAGCAATACAATTCCCTCATATATAGCAAGTGGTTACCTTCTAGGGCAAAAAACCATAAATTAAACATAACTTCTACGATCAGATCATCCGCCTAATGAACGGCCCAGATTGACTAGAAATTACTATACTTTTACAAGGAAATTTTACATCTATTTTTAGTTTGGGGAGCGCTGCCCCCGAACCCCTACCGGGGGACCACTAGCCCCCAGACCCCCTAGCCATGGGGGATCGGCCCCCCCAAACCCCCACAGGGGGGACAAGTCCCCCCCGCGTGGAGGGGTGTACAATCTTCCTAGGGTATACATTCGGCTGAGACCTTTGAATACATAAGATAATCAGGCTCCACACCCAATGCCATGGTCCTTTTGGAGCTACATAACGTAGCTGCATTAGCAATTGACTTGCTCCATTGTCCTCTTGGTGAACTTCCTTCAACCTTGGTGATGAGGAGAAATATTTAACATCATGTGATTTTGCATGGACAACACGGATATTAGCGTCTCCCTTTTGCTCATTTTGTATTCTTAACATTTCTACTTGTTCAATTAGATAGCTAATAATTTCTGTTTTAAATTTATCAAGCAAGTTTCGAAGTTTAGCTGGACTTACCGATCTTGATGCTGATTTACCTACTCTTGCCCTTCCTATTGATATGTGTTTGCATGTTTCACAAGTTTCTTCAAATGATAATTGGTATAAATCACCTCTACTCATGAGATCAAGGAGATCAATCCACACATCCCTAATTGTTCTAAGTAAGAGGCTTTTTAGTGTTTCAGATCCTAAATGATGTAGTTTTTCCCTATTAACATTGTACATGAACCTCTCTTTTAGATCCTCAAGGCTCTCATCTTATCTTTGATTCATTTTAAATATTTCTTCCTTAAGATCATGATATTTATATTTTTCTAGAAACATCGTTTGCATATGATTCCATGATCTTATTGAATTAGTCCCTAAACTCATAAACCATTTAAGAGCTCTATCCTTCAATATTTCCATAAACAATCTCAGTTTTTGAGTTTTTAATAAGTAACTATAAGATCTACAAACAATTTCAAATTCAAAGAGAAAGGTTTCTGGATCCTCTGACCTTATACCATGAAATTTTGGAAGAAAAGATGGAGGGATGTTCTTCATGTGCACACTAACATCAATATCTTGAATGGGAAATCGAGAGGATCTTCCTCATTGTCGTCATCTCCATCCATGTCTTCTACATTCTTTGCCATCTTCTTCTTCCACCTACAAAAGTGAATGGTGATGTGGTTCTTATTGCACCACATGATCAAATGGGGAGGTGTGTTGGTGTTTGTTTGGAGCAGGATCCACCACGGGCAGTTTTGGGGCTAAAATCCCATTTTTGTGTCAAATTTTATAATAAAATTGTAAAGCCTTTGCATTTTGTGGTCGTAAAGCACGAAGGTGTCATGTGTCAAAAAGGGTATTCCACCCTTAGTTTTTTCAACTGTAAGAGATCTACCCATGGTTCATATACCATGGGATTGTATAAAAAGAGATAACCTCGAAGTAGTTAGAAACATACAATGTAAGAAAGTCGTAGCTCTGAAGTAAGAAGTCTAAGTCTTGGGTTTTAGCATAGGTAGAGGCTCTACATCTCAGTGTGCAGAGGCCAAGGGTAGAAGTTCGTAGCTGAGTGCGCGGACCCCTACAGCTTTGTGCGCAGGGTGGATAGAGTATGTAATCACTTGGAAGATATCAATAAAGATAAATATTCAGAAATTATTGTACCATTGTAATGTTGATGTATCTTGATATGTGATGTATGAATTCCCTTTATTATGTTCATGTGATGCGTGAATGAATGCAATTACATTGAATAATTGAACGCATTTACAAATATCTATTTACACGGTATTAACTATAATTGTTTGATAAGATAAGCAAGTCACTTAGATTAATTCAGGAATCTGCACGGCACGCTACCATAGTAGTGTGAAATTACATGAGAAGTAGGCTAGGGTTGTGCGAAGGTTAGTCATACCCTTTCGCGAAGGTATTGAAGGACGAGATAAAGGGCTTGTCTTGCAAGCCCTAGAGTGAAGCGACCTATGCGAATGCAGGGATAGAGGAAATCAAACGACATCACAACCATCTCAGGGTGTGGAAACTTGGTTCCAGCATCCCCCCATACTACTCCGAGTGAGACTTCGATCTGCACTCTGCAGGTTGATGCTGAAAGGGCCAATGGTGTAGGGATTTGTTTGGCTAATTAATGTTGAACCTGTGTCAGGCCCCCTCAAGCCAAAAAATGGTTCCGTTTCTAGGACCAAACTCTATATAAGAGATGTGTGATGTCATATCACTGGAATCCAACTAAGAAGGAGATCGGAGACTGGTTGGATAGGAAGATCCACAAATTCGCGACGCATGAGAATAGAAACCCATGACTGACAAAGGAACAGTGGTTGGACAGATAACTATATACACAGATCCACGAGATCTTTTTCTGCTCCTTCCTAATTGAGCTATACAAGTGGATCGTGAAGCTAGAAGAAAACCAAGGAAGGGGCAAACTTAACGGTCCTATTGTTTGGACCCCAAAGCTAGTATAGAAATTGGAAGCATCTGAGGACAAGATCACCCACGTTGTCAATCATTGGCTCAATCGTGTCATAGGAGGGTTTGTGATAGAGTTTGTAGTTGACACCTCAGTCAACTACAGTGAGGTGGAGTAGAGCTTTTTCAAAGGACCACGAGGTAAGTACTTGAAATCTTTGAATACCTGGATTAAAAAGCTATTGTGCAAAAAAATGGTTATGCAACTACCTTGATGTTCGGAACTATGTGAAGCAGAAAAACTTACAAGAATGAAGGAAAAAAGGGTCTGAAATATAGTCCATTGATTTCACCTTCGCAAGGTGATGAGGAAGGGATAGTGAAGGTTTCTTTGCGACATGTTATTCAATTAATAATACAAGGATTCCCGTGAATACCACCTCCACCCACACCACCTATGACTTCACTTGTACCACCTCCACCTCCACCGCAGTTCAGTATGGAAAATTCAGTGAAGTTGAATTTATTCAAAGGCTTGGGAAATGAGGACTCAGACCAATTCTAGTTCATTTTGAAAGTTGTATGGGAAGCTCAAGGTGTTACAGATGATCATATAAAGAAGGTTACATTGGTTAGTGCATTGCAAGACTGTGCACTAACTTGGTATATCAAGTACTCTAATGATAACTTGAATGCTAGAGTGGCTGACATCTAGACAATGCTAAATAGAGAGTTCAGTAGGCCTAAATCTGAGGCACATTTGATTGTGGGATTCAAAGAAATTGCGATGAAACAAGGCGAGACACTTTAGGAACTAGATCAGAGGTCGAAGTGTACAATCCATGAAGCCAACATGAATTTTACAGATGGATAGTATCGCGAGAGGTTTGTGGCTTTGGTAATGCCACACTTAAGGGTCGTGTTGTTGCAATAGAAGATAACCAATTAAGCGGAGCCTTCGAGATTTCCATGAGATTACATGAAACTCCAATGCAAGATCCAAACTTGGGGGTTCAGCAGATCCATGCACAGCTGAAGAGCCTATGCCTTGAGATGCAAAGTCTGAAGCAAGACAGGACGGTTCCACTAGAGGTGCTCGAGGAGGTATGGTGCTTGAAATGCAAGAGTCAATAGCATGACAAGGACCATTGCCTAATATTTTCGAACTATATTGTAGGAGGAGGACCGATGCCTTTAAGGCTAGAAGCTCAAGCAGGACCTAGCATGGGGCATGCATTATGGTGTTCTGTATGTTAGTATTGGGCAACGGATCCCCCCATAGTATGTTTTTTGGGGCTTGTAGACCGAGTTTTGGTCATTGTAATTTAAGGATCCCACAAAATGCAGGTGCGGAGTGTGAGAGTCTAGAGTTGTCTACCATAAAATAATGTAATTTAATATATAACGTGTCAGCATATCCATGGTCCGCGGACCATGGCAATGTATAAATAGAGCAAGGCTTAAAAGGGAATTTTTCTGGAGTCTTAGCTTTGAGAAGTAACATGGGTTTTTGAAGAAGGAATTCACTTTGAGTCTATAAGTCTGAGTCTTGGGTTGTAGTAGTAGGGTGAGGCTCTGTAGCTGTGTGCACAGAGGCCTGGTAGAGACCGTAACTGTGTGCGTTAACCCTTGCAGCTGAGTGTGCAAGGCGGAGTTGGGGTTGTACTTGGACAGAGAATTAATGAAAGCTAAGTTAATTCTGAAATACTGTGTGTTTATACTCTTGTTCTGTTTATGCATCTCTTTATGGTTTTATGATTGCACACACTTGTCATGAATGTTGAATGATTAATGAGAATATTGGGCCCACATAATTAAGTTCAGATCTATAATAAAAGCATAGTCAGAAATAAGAATCTAGACAGCACCTCTCCATACTCTTTACAGAGCTACGCAAACGTTAAATGGTTGTGCAGAGCAGTGCAAGCGCATAGTATAGGTTTGCAAACTTCCCAGACTTCATCAAGACATCCCTAGGGTGCGGAAACCTAGTTCTAGCACCCTCCCATACCACCTCGAGTGAGACCTTAGTCCACAGACTGTGGACTATTGCTGAAAGGGTCGGTAGTTTCAGGATTTTTTCGGCTAAATCATTTATGAACCTGGGTCAGACCCCAGAAAGCCAACAAATGGTTCTATTGCTGGGACCGGGATCTGCCTAAGGGATGTCTGATGTTGTGCCATTAGAACCCCACAAAGGAGGAAATTGAAGAGTGGTTGGACAAGAAGCTTCACAAGTTCGTGACACAGGAAAATAGAACTCTACAGATATCCAAGAAAAGGTGGTTAGATCGCTACGTGTATACAGAAATCCATGAGATCTTCTTCGCATCCTTTCCTTCTGAACTATATGAGTGGATCGCAAGGTTAGCCACTAGCTAGGGAATGTGTAAGCTCAAACAACCAATAGTGTGGACTCTGGAGTTAGTACGTAGACTAGAGGCACCAGAAGATAAGATTGTGTGAGCTATGGACCATTGGCTCGACCAGAAAATAGGGGGGTTTATCACTGAGTTCGTGGTAGACACGACCATGAGCTATAGAAAAGCAAAATGACATTTTCTCAAGGGACCGCGAGGTAGGTACATTAAATCCCTAAATACCTAGATTAAGACATTGTTATGTGAAAAATGGGTGATGCGAATACATTAATGTTTGGAATGACGCAGAGCAAAAAGATCTACAAAGGTACCGAGAGATTAGGAAACAGTCCCTTAATTTCACCTTCATGAGAGAGCGAGGAAGAGCACACTCAAGTTTCTCCAAGAAGTGTGATTAGTTTGATAAGGCAGCGCATTCCGTAGTTACCACCTCCACTTATGCCACCACCCGCTTCACCTACTTCACCTACTTCACCTCCATCTTCACCCACCCGACCTCCACCATGTCAGGCGGAAAGAGTCGATAGTGTGGACACAACCAACCTCCCTAGGAGCCTAAGACTCTCTAGTGACAAACAAGACAAACAAGAGCAATCCTTCTCTAAACATGCATTTACTATACGAGAAATCAAGTGTTTAGATCCTACCTGCAATCCAATGCTGTTGTAGCAGTCCAGCCTCGCTGATCCGGATCAGCTCCTCCTTCACTTCGAAACCTGCATTCACTAACAATCAAACGATTAAATAGCACTTGATAATATCATAAAATAAAACATATTTAGCACATAGACCAAGGAGTACATGAAACAACTCATAAATAACAAGTTATTGAGAAGAATGGACTCATTTGCATTAATAGGAAACAAAAGGAACAATTACAACCTGAGCCTTGGTGTTGTGCAAGTCCCTCCCAGGGTCCATCAAGAGTTCTCTTTTACTTTGACAAAGCTCACCCACTTCCAAATAGAACAAGCAAAGATGGCAATCTCTCCTCACAAGCTTCTAAATGGGAGTCCTAATTCCAGCAGCATCTACCCTTAGAAATGTTTAGCTTTCAACCTCTCCTCCTTCTGGTCCAATGCATGTATTTATAGTGCTCAAGAGGAATTTAATCAGGTCCACCATCAATGGGATAAGCCCCTCTTTGGATGGGATAGTTCCTTTATTGATGGGATAAGTTCCTCTTTGGTAGGGGTACATGAACCATCTGGAGGCGCTTCATACACGTCAAACATACTTCTAGAAGCCTCTAGAAATGACCACAAGTAACTTTTTTGGAGTGAAACTTGCGCTCTTTGACCTTTACAGGGGTACGCATCTGCCCCTTTACATACAGAGCGTACAAGTAAGCAGCTTTTGTGAGCATTAGGTGTGTATACGCAGGTAAGGCCGAGAGAATCTACGTACCCAGAGATAAACACATTTACAAAGACTTTCTCTCTTTTTGGAGTTTTGACATGGAGAGCAGAGGCATAAGACTTGCCAAGGAGGATAGCATGACTGTTGATAGAGCCATACTAACTGTAAATAGTCATGGTGACATTTTTTAGTGTAACAGATTGCCCCCTAAAGTGCGAAGCGTATAGTAGATTAGGGTTTTGTATTATCTAGGAAGGGTGAAGCGCTTTATCATTTCAAGGATTATCTCGTGGAGAGCCTGGTCAGAACCTGCAATTTTCAACACAAAATACATGTATAAGATTATATCATCGTTGAGGTAGGCATTCCCATACTCAGATCAAAACTTTAACTAACAGACTAAATACTCTGATACGGGAATGATCTTGCAGTACATCATAATCATAGACTTTTGTAGACACAGTATGGGCACAGCCATCTGTTTATGATTAGTCTACTTAGATAATGAATACAAAACTCCTCACAACCTGGATGGTGGAAACTAGATCCAGGGTCTTCATTTCTACTTCCCGAATTGGTACGATTCTAGCCATGCGAATAAATGAGTTGATGTCGAACATGGTAGAAACCACTTGATTACCAGTCGATGATGTAAACTGTTAACAAGTGTGAGAGAAACCACTAGTAATGTCAATGGTTCTCAAAGTACCCAGTACAATCCATGAGATGTGAATGAATGAGTTGATGTCGAACATTTCACGGAATCCTTCGATCGAAAGTCAATGATGTAAACCGACGTCAAAGGCGAGAAACCTGCCATTGATGCATGCAGACCTCAAGGTACTGACGATTTCTAAGTCATCTTTCTAGATAATGTGTTGATGTCGATAGAAAGCGACCCGTTGCAGGGAATCCCACAACATGAAATCATTGTTCAAGTTGAAGAAATGTTGCTGTAAGGACTGACTCAGGGATGGTCAAATGGATGACAAGTATTTTGCAGATGAAAGTTTTGTTTGCAGACCTCTTGAACACATAACGACACAACAGATGGCTTGGTGATGAATGACTCAAAGTTAATCCCCGGAACCCGGCTGAAGACTTTCAAAGTGGTTTGATCAACTGTGAGGCAAAGGATTTCCCAACCCAGGTGAATGAAAAGTGTCGTGTCCAAGAGTGGTGATAAGGTTCTTTTGTAACAAAGGATAACAAATAGGTTCATTCTTCTCTCTTTTCCCCCACCATTTCTGGCAAGTACCTCTTTATTTTTAACAAGCTTGAGGAGGATAACATATGCTTGATTATAAGCTCATCCTTCGAATGAGTCCAACCTAGTTTTGATTCGAACCCTAGGAAGGAGTGGTTCGTTCCTGTTTGTAATTGAACAGGTCCTTTACTGTTAAATTTTAACGAGCCCAGTATAGGAGAAACTCGGCGTTTTTCAATTTTAGAGAGTCTGAAAAACTTAAGAAGACTCCAGGTTGAACTTTTTCGTAAATTTGTATCCCCCAAGCCCGAAAAAGTATAAAATAATACCTGGGAGAACCGCTTGATCTTGCGACCAAGGAGTACTTTCATGATTAGTGTCTCTGACCTGAAAAGTAAAAAGCGATCAAGGACACGTCATTTTATTTCCATATCGAGTTTGAAACGACAAAAACCCGGTAATCTTTTCCTGTTTTTACGGTCAGAAAAGAGCTATAAGGGGACCGTCTTTTAATTCCGTTTTAACGAGTGTAAAAGAAACGCTCGGCGATCTTTTCATATTTCAGGAGTCAGAAAAGGGCTTAAAAGATGACTCTGATGTTTTGGTTCATGAAAAATGATGATTTTACTCTAAAGTCCTTTTGTCCTGCACAAAAACGACACATTACTCATACCTGTTTAAGATGGGTAAAAATACATTGAAAACTATCCTTTCATGGTGAAAAATAAACAAACTTAGCATTCATTCATCCAAAAAACCTATAAAAAGACTTTTTACCATGTCATTTTTACCATTTTACTGTTGAGGTTGAGAAAAGGGCTTTTGACAAGAAACTTCCCGTGGAGATTGCGGAGAATCTGACCGTCAGAATCGAACGCCGTTTGACCAGGTATTCTACAACAACCCTCTCTTGATTTCCATCCGTTTAGAATTCATTTTTAAGCTCTTATTTGATTTTTTGGGGGTCTTGGGGTTTCAATATGCGCACTTCGGGGTACGCAGGTCATGCACTGCTGACCTGCGTACCCCGATATTTTCTCAATGAGAAAATTATGGGGTGTACGCACCCGGCCTTAAGGGAAGCTGCGTCCGGACGCTCTGTCCCTAAAGGCCGGGGTGCGTACCCCGCAAAACACAAATTGAAACCCTCATACCTCCAAAATAGACCAAAATTTTTAAATTTTATGGATCCTAACTGATGTTTTATGATGTGCAGGGAGCACACCATGCTTGATTGGCGCGAAAGAGAGCACGAGGATGTTTATTTGGCCGCGATAGGTCATCAACCTTCCATTGATGCATTAAAATCATGCGGACTGTACAAATACTGGGCCATACCTGGCATGAGGGGCCAGGTGCCATTTCTTGAGTGGCTGGTTGAAAGGTGGAACATTTAGGAGCAATGTTTCTATATCAGAGAGCACCAGCTCGAGATAGAGCCCTCCGACATATATTTTCTCACTGGCTTGCCTAACAGGGGCGAGCAACTTTCTCTATTCGGGACTAGGCCGGGTGGCCAATCCCTTGCTAGTCTCCGGCTAGAGTGGTGCAACAATCAAAACCATGAGAAGGGGATAGAAATCAAGTAGATATCCTGACCTGAACTTATGGTGATAGCCTTTACTGTTACTAGACTTTGCGGCGCGGCCGCCTTGCATCCCCAATGCGGATGGCTATAGACTGCTTCCAAGGCACCATTTTCAACTGGTGCGATGCTGTGTTGGCTAATTTGAAGGGCCAACTAACCAGGGCAAAGAGAGGACAACTGAAGACCTTTGGATATGGGCCTTTAGTCGTGAGCTTTTCCCTAGAGAGAGTTCCAATGCTGGTCCCCCAGCATCTTACAGTTCCAGCTGGGGCTCCTCGGGAGCCTAAGTTGACGAGATGGGTTGCGGTAATGGCCCGGCATCCTGATGAAGGAGCAGCAGTTGTTCGATTTCCTGATGGTTACTTTCACTGGCTAGAGAGCCAGGTCTTTGCTATTCAGGACTTTCCTTATGCCGGAATGGATTTTCGGAATGATCCGGACATGGTTCTTCCACAGGGAGAACAGTGGGACGATAGAGGTATTTCATTTTTCACGAGTTTTCAAATTATGTATATATATTTTTTTTCTTTTATATATCGCCTCAAAATTGACAGCACAAATTTTCAAAATGCAGATGTAGGTCCACGACGTCCAGCCAACCTCCGGGCTTTTGAGAGGAGAGTACCAGCTGTACCAGCACCAGCCCCACAGGATGCGGCCGCAGAGACCTTAGCCGAGCTGGAACAGGATCTAGAGCGTCTGACGGCAGATATACCAGAGACCACCATAGATGACATTCCCATTCGACTTCAGCGCTATGTGGTTGCAGTCCCAGGACCTTTTAGGAGGTTCTTGTGTAGGGTAGCGCGGGCAGTGGTCTCGTATAGAGAGCACCACCAGTGATTGACTAGTCACTTTTGTAGACACATATGACATTTTTGGCTTTTTGTACTTATCATTTTTGCCGATCATAAGGTGTTTTTCAACCTATGATCGAAGACGATGTATATTTTTGACACACTCCTATCTTTATATATATATATCATTATTACCGGCTCATTTTGTTTAACATATGTGATGAAATGTTTTTTTTTTTAATTTACTTGCATGATCATCGTAAATGTCTGTCCAACATTCGAGAAGCAATTGCATCTGCTAATGTATTTAAAGACCTTGGAATATGTTGATATTCAATGTAATCAAATTCACATTCCAAGAGACACACTCTCAAAAACAACCTTAATAACACAGGATTTCTAATAGCATATACCCTATTAAGCTGTAATACAACGAGTTCAGAATCTAACCTCACTATCAAACGTCGAATTCCAAATGAAATAGATTCAGACAATAATTCAACCACTGCACTGTATTCTGCAATGTTGTTCGTCGTTTGACCGAGGCTCACCCCATGCATAGAAACTAACTCGTCAGAGGGCGAATAGATAACCCAAGCTGCGGAAGAGATATTCTGTGTACTACGACAAGCACCATCGGCAAATCCAATGTACGTTTGGAGAGGCGTCGACATCTGCAATATCAAGAGTAAAACCAAGATAAGCCAGAATAACGACGAAAAACACACTTTCTAAGCTAAGCACACTATCTAAACTAACAAACATACTAGCTAGAAAGAAAACCTAACCTAACTAAAAATCTCCATACCCACCATTTAAGCATAATACCTCTTTAGGTAAAGTCCATTTCTGGGTTTACCCAAAGAGTCCCCATCAAAATCTACCAGCTCATAGGCCCCTTTTGCTAGCTTTCGCTTTACAATGTAGGGTCCATGCCACATAGGAACGAATTTTCCACCACCTAGTTTATCGTTAGCTTGATCATATAACAGCACTAGGTCTCCCTCTGAAAAACTCCGAGGGGTCACATTTCTATCATACTGAGTTTTCATTCGCTTCGCGTGAGTCTCGATTGCCAATGCAGCATCACGTCGAGTCTCATCTAATTGAGCTAAGTATAATAAACGTTTCTCCTCTTCGGAAGTAGCTGGGAGTAATTCGACAGCCATTTGAAGTGATGGGATTTCGCATTCAATGGGTAACACAGCTTCCAAGCCATAAACTAGCTGGAAAGGAGTGAACCCTGTTGAAGTTTTCACTGAAGTTCGGTATGCCCATAGCGCTGAAAATAACATGTTGTGCCAATTCGACCGATGAATACCAATGATTCGTCGGATCATGATAACCAGAACTTTGTTGATAGACTCAACCAAACCGTTGGCTTGCGGATAATAAGGAGTAGAGCTATCGTGGCGCAAACCAAGCTGGCTTGTAAGCTCAGTCATCATGATGTTTCGAAAATGGCTCCCATGGTCAGTGATGATTGCTTGTGGGACACCAAACCTAGTTATAATGTAATTGAATATGAAAATTGCAGCTGTTTTTCCGCCTGAGTCGAATGTAGGCATCGCCTCGGCCCATTTAGTAAAATAATCAACCGCGAGGATGATATACGCATGCCCCCCGGCCGAGTGAGGGTTACAAGTAATAAAATCGATACCCCATTTGGCGAAAGGACCAATGGCAATTATTAGATGGAGAGGAGCAGGTGGTGCGCGCATCTTGCGATCAAACACTTGACAGTTGTGGCATTTTTGGACCACAATGATACAATCTTTAAACATGGACGGCCAGAAATAGCCAGCGCGCAACACCTTCTGAGCTGTGGCATACCCAGACATATGACCGCCACATGCTCCAGAGTGACAATCATTCAAAACCCTCTCAGCCTCTTCGTGAGTTAAATAACGTCGAAAAAATGAGTCTGCCCCCCGGCGATAAAGTGTATCTCCAATAATCCTATATTGTTGGGATTGAAACCGAATTTTTCGACGTTCCGACTTTGAAGCTTCAAGCCGGAAGGTTTGGGTTTGGAGATAGATGATTATATCCCTGTACCACGATCTAAAGTACTGATAAGAAACAAAGATTCATCCGCAATGGACTCCTCTGCCACAGTTTCTGTGTCAGCACACGGGAAATCACACATCAATTCCGCAAAAACTAAGGATTTCTTAGACTTGGACTTCTCAAACTCCAAGTCAAACTCTTGCAGGATAACGATCCATTTAGAGTACTTGCCCCCTAGCAGTTGTTTTGTCAAAATATAAATCATAGGGTTGCAATCCGAAATAACTGTAGTTTTACGGAGAAGAATGTAGTGACGAAAACGCTGGACAGCTTGAACGGCTGTCAGGGCCAATTTCTCCACATGCGAATATTTTAGCTCAGTGGGGTTTAATGTCCTACTAAGATAATATATCACATGTTCCGCTCCGAATTCATCTTCTTGAACTAACACCATTCCAATGGTGGAATGCGAAGCTGTGAGGTATAAGAAGTAGTCCTGGTTGTAGTTGGGAGGATGCAACAACGGTGCATGGGTCAACGCGTGCTTAAGTGCATCAAAAGATTGTTGGGCAATCTCGTCCCAAAAGAATTGAGCGTTCTGTTTCAACAACCGTGTAAAACCTTTAGTGACCTCGGCGTAGTTTGGAATGAATCGGCGTAAAAAGTTTGCTTTCCCTTGCAAACTTTGGAGTTGGCGCAAACTCGAAGGAGGAGGCAATTTGATGATAGCTTCGACCTTTGAGGGATCGACGCGAATGCCGGCTTTTGAAACAACAAATCCCAGCAATCGACCTGTCTCTATACAGAATACACACTTGTGGGGATTCAACCGAATTCGATAATGCCTACACCTCATAAAGATTGCTCGTAAGTGGACAAGGTGATCAGCTCGATGTAAAGAATGAGCAGGCAAATCATCGAGGTATGGTTGCACAATGTGCTTGATGTCATGAAATGCGTAAGACATCGCCCGTTGAAAAGTGGCTCCGGCATTCTTAAGCCCAAAAGGTAATTTGCAATAAGCAAATGTCCCCCATGGACAAATGAATTCCGTTTTTGGTTGATCGGCAGGTAGAATATTGATTTGATTATAGCCCGAAAAACCATCCATAAAGGAAAACATTTCACTTTCGGCACAATCATCAATAATTTGATCGATATAAGGCGTAGGATAGTTGTCTTTTGGACAAGCTCGATTTATATCCCTATAGTCGATACAGATTCTTATTGTTCCTTGTTTCTTGTTAACCGAAACAATATTCGATACCCAATCCGTTAACGGGATTGGATAAATGAAACCTGCTTTCAACAACTTCTTGACTTCTGCTTTAATCGCAGCCGCTTTCCAAGGGTGAATCTGACGCAACCGTTTTCGGACGGGTTTAGCATCCGGGTAGGTCTTTATTTCATGAACAACAATGGCAGGGTCGATTCCTGGCATTTCCTCGTAAGACCAGGCAAACACATCGCGGAATTCTTGGAATAGGGCCTTGTAAGTTTGAATTTCATCTTCTGTACATGAGGCACCTATATGAATGTTTTCCTCAATTCCGGGCTTCACTGAAATGTCAATGGGAATAGTGCGAGAAATATTCCCTAAATTCAACTCTGAATCAGAATGTTTCGTTGGATTCTGAGCGTCTTTGACATATTCAGCGGTAAAGATAGATGAAAAATCATTTTCAAAAGCATCATCCTCAGGTAAAAACGAAGATCTATGATGGAGATCTTCCCATGGTAGATCGTCTACACTTAGGATTTCGCGAAGTTGCTCGTCAGATGACACGACTTCGGGAAACGTTATCCGTTCTGAGGTTGATGTGAAAAGTGATTCTTCACTGACCACATTCATTTGGTCGATTTGGGTTGAACGCGAGTCGGTAAAAGACATGACGGCTTCATAAGCAATTTCATATGGACTCAAAGGCATAGCATCACCGAATGAGTCTATCTCAGATTCAGATGGGACAATCCAAGGATCATTGTAAATAATGGTGTCTGATGTAATCATATGAATTGATGCAAATGAAGGGTCTGCGTTGATTGGAGGGAAAGGAAAAGTTCCCAGTAAACCGGAATCTTTAACTAAACCTACGCCAACTTCCCTATAAGTGATTGTCGTCTTACCGACATGCTGGATACTCTCTGAAGAGGCTGGGTCGGATGAAAAGTATGTCAGCTGATCAATGGTCATGATCTTACCGTTATGTGGAAACTTTATTACTCTGAAGACCGATGAAACGACCGCTGTCATAGCATATGACCAACTTCGACCCAAAGGAAGGTTGTAGTCTAGAGGGGCATCAACCCCCTCCACATCCAGACTAACGGTTTTACCTTCTACCCCTATAGGCAATTCCTATAGAATACCAAACGGACGGAACCCACGGCCATCAAAGGCCTTAAGGATGGTCGGGGATTGGTTCAGTGAAGGAGAACCAAGCGATCTCCAACATTGAATCGACATAATACACGTAGAAGCTCCCTCATCAATCACAGTCCGATGAATAGGCCTGTTTTTGACTATCACTGGAATTTGGAAAGCCATTTGATGGGGTAGACGCGGTGTACTATTTTCTAGATCAAAGATTATCAGATTCGGGTCCTGAACATCAACAGCTCCGATAGCCGACAAAAGTAATTTTCGTTGTGTCGGGCATGATTGCAGCACTTCTAAAGCCGACATTGCTGAGGGTGAAACAGCTAAGTCCTCAACAATGTTGTAATTCTGGGCCGCTCTCGCATGTGGATTGAAAGCAGACCTTCGAAGTACACCCTTGGCGGGCGGTTTGATTACTAAGTCTGGGTTAGGTTTTTCGATCTGTAGTGGATCGAAACTAGGAGCTGAGGTTGATGGATTAGAATGAGAAGATTCTGCTTCCTTACCATCAACAGGATTCTTACTACCATAATCTTGCGACCGAGTCGCAATCCTCACATGAGACATCATCAAAATGGGTTCTTCACTGGCAGTCGAGGAAGAACCTATCATCTTACTCTCCTGCTTTGGAAATGGATTTTGTAACACAGCAGGAGTGGGAGAACCTTTGACTATTTTCACAACCTCGGCCCGATGAGGGCAATCTCTTGTAAAATGATCCTCTTCACAAATAAGACAAGGATATCGAGGTTTGCGCTTTTCGTCATTGGTTTCCGACTTTTCCGTTTTCTCCTTTGGAGCCTTGTCTGCTTTAGCCTTCTTCTTTCCTTTCTTCTTTCCACCGTTTTTTGATTTGGCCGTAGATGACTCTACAACGTGAATATCGGCGGAAAGTTCAGGAGAAGACTCTCCTGTCGGGGAATCAGGCAAGGTGATTATAGGAGTAGTAGAAGTCTTGGAAGATTTCTTCTTGCTCTTTGTGTTCACGATGCCAATCATACCATCAGCGGCATGAGATCCCGAAGGAGCAACAGCGATTTGATTTCATTTTGGAAGATCTGGAATCTTCTCGTGTAACGTACCTGAATGAGTATAAACTAAGTCAAGGTACTGCGCCTGAGCAATGACTTGCTCCTCAGTAACTACTCCGGCCTTAGCTACATCTTCAGTAATCTTCGGTAATAATGATTTAACAAACCATTCAGCTAAGATTTGGTCCGGAATAAAAACTTTCACTAACCTTCTTCGACGTCTCCACTCATGAATGTGATCAGAAATATACGTGGACGTCGATTGTTTTAGTGAAGTTAATAACTCCGTGCCGTTATCGTATCTGACCGGCAACTGAAAGTGAGTTAAGAACGAGGTAGCTAACTGGCTGAAATTGTAAAAAGAGGCCCGTGGTAACTCAATGTACCACTTGGCCGCGAGACCAATGAGTGTACGCTGGAAAAGACGTAAGCGAATCGAATCATCCGAGATAGAATTTGAAGCACACCAGAGGTGGTAAGTCATCACATGATTGGACGGATCCTCTCCAGACTTACCTTCGAACTTGGGTATATCACTGGGCAACTTATTTGGCATTGGCGGCCAGAACGGAAGATATTGAATTGGATCGTTCGTTAGGCGTGTCAAGTCTGGTAAATCCAAAGTTGCGATAAACGGTAATTGCCGGTTAGGATCTCTAAAAATCTGGGTCACAAGACCAGTCCCAGGAGGAGGATATCCAGGATAACTAGGAACAGGAATCGCATTAGGGATATTATATCCTCCTAGAAAACCAGGATTAACCGGACCGTACTGGGGTTGTTGAGGTTGTTGATAAGTGTACCCAGGATACGGTTGATACTGGTAAACCGGCTGCTGGACAGCTTGCCCATGTTGGTACTGTCCCTGGTACGGTTGATGAACAAATTGAGGTTGAGTAGTGGAAACCGTACTTATACCAGGCTGACCTATAGGCATCTGGACCGTGGTTTGAATCGTAGATCCAGACAACGGTAAAGGAGTGGTTGCAGAGACAGTAGAAACCGGAGCTGTCGACACTCCAGAAGTAAGTGCGGAAGATGTAGCGGTAGTTGTAGCAGCCGTTTGAGATGGAGTACTAGGTGAAATTGGCAGCTGAGTAACTACTGAAGTTACAGAAGTTTGAACATTTGACTGGACAAGTTGTGGTTGCTGGCGTGGACCAGAAACTACGGGTTGTCCAGCTTGAGGTACCAACTGTATACTTGGCTGCAACACCTGTTGACCCTGTGATGGATCCCACACCATCATTCCGGGGAATTGACCCGTAACAGGTTGAGAATACTGAGATCCATAACCGGATTGAGGATAGGATTGATAACTGAAAGGTACAGTTCCCATACCTTGAACATATGACTGACCTTGAGGTGGTTGATAACCTTGACTCGAGTATTGACCTTGAGGTTGATAACCTTGGGGTAAATACGGATACTGGGGTTGACCTTGACCTTGAGGTTGATACCCTTGAGGTTGATACCCTTGGGGTTGATACCCTTGAGGTAAATATTGATACTGAGGTTGACCCTGGGGTACATATTGAGGCTGGGGTTGACCTTGAGGCATGTATTGCACCATAGGTACATACTGACCTTGAGGTTGCCCACCAGACACAATTTGTGTACCTTGAGGTTGTCCCCCAGGGGTTAATTGAGGCTGCCCCCCAGGCGGTAATTGGCCACCTTGAGGTTGAGAAACGGGAACTGAACCTGACATCATGTAAATGTCTCCTACACCCAACGGTATATTACCATTGTTTCCAGCTAATAATCCATGATCAATGGGTTGAGGAGATGCCCCCGCAAAGGTACCAGAAAGTGATTGATACCCGGTGGGAACAGAAGGACCGCCGTGTAAGAAAGATTCAGGAGTTTGAGTAAACATGGACGACTGACCAGACATATTTACAGGAGTATAAATACCTCCAGGTGGAAAAGGAGTACGAGGTGTAGAAAAACATATCCCTGAGTTGTCTAAATAATTGGTTAACGAAAGGTACCAAGTAGTACTTCTAGGAGGACTGTAAAAGATAGATTCACGCTCCCTGAGCTCAATAGTAAGTTGATCTTCAGGATTAGAGACGCCGATTTCTTCCTCTGGAGCAAGTTCTTCAATAGCAATCAGACGAGTAGGAAGATTTTCGGTGATAACTCGTTCTACTCTTGGTGAATCTAGAACACTAGAAGTCGGAGTAACAGGTTCATATATTTCAGGTTCTTCGCCTGTATCACTAGTAGACGAAAAACTACCAGCAAGCTCAGAAACTGTAACAGCTTCGGGATTGTAACCTATCTCTAGACTTTGGTAATCTGGATGGACTACCAAGGAAGATTCTCCTTCTTCAGGTGAACCTACTTTACTGCCACTAGGAGGAGTTACAAGGACCTTCAATCCTTCGTACTGACCCGGGACGTTTTCAGGAGATCCACCCCGCGATCTACGGAGTTTCCTCAACAAATTAGTTCCAATGACAATCTCAGGCGACTTGCCCCGAAGTCTACGGGACTGTCTCGGTAATTCCGCCACAGCTAAAAACTTTTAACTACTACATACGAAAACAAAGTAAAATCTCAAATCAAACCACCTAAAGTCGCTAAAGAACCAAACAAATTTGAATCACACGCCTAAAGAATCTAGGGCGTCAAACCAAGCACAAACAGTAGCCTTCCAGACCGAAAACGCTAGTTGGAGATGAAACCCAACATTGTCGGATTCAGTACAGAAGTGGCGGGTGGAACAGTTACCCCGAAAACCTGCTTAATGAATAGACCGGCACAAGTTCCTCCACTTTAACCGTCTCGAGTGAAGTGAACCCCCCGGAAAATCCAAGTGAGTCTAGCCGACGTCTGCTCCAGGTACAGTGGGATCTTCCCTCCACCGTCACCTCGGTAGAATCCTAAAGATAATGGTCACTAAGGTTACCAACCGCAACAAATGCACCTGGGGGAACAGTCTACACTCCGACAGCACGCAAGGGCAGAGTATCAAGCTCAATCCCCTTGCCGGTTCCTTGACAATAATCCAAGGTTTACCGACAAGTGACCCCTGGCTCCTCGACAATGGTTAATCTGAGGTTTACCGTTTGTAATACGTGCGTGTCTGGCGTCGTTCCTAATGAGGGAGGATTGATCCCCTCACTGGTTCGGACACGAGCTCGTGCTTCTCCTTTAAGAGAAGCTTTCCCAGAGTACAAATGAGACAATTAGATTTGTTCTATCACAAGATAAGCTACTTGTTTGATTTTTTTGTCTTGGAGAGTTAATTACTCTCCTACTCCAAGACACTAGCCTGATCTAAATTGGTGTTTCAGAGCCCTAGTAAATAAAAGTTACTAAGTTGATTTTACTTTAAGCGTTAATTTTATGGTTTTTCTTAAAGACAAAAGGTAGCGGAAATGAAACCAATGGTGTGTAGACTCGACTCAAACCACTACAAAGATGCACCTAAGATGATTTACGCTACTTTTCTCTTTCAATGAAACTCCTAACTAAGAGAGTTGGAAAATGCAAATTTTATAGAAAACAACTTTCTTAGTAAAGACAATCAAAGAAACAATTCTCTTTATCTTTCCAAGCATACAAACATGACCACTCCTTACGTGCACGAAAAAAATTCTTTTTCTTTCAAAATCCCTCAAAGCTACTTGAAACAAAACTTTTCAAAGGAGATGTTTTTGTATTTTCTCTTATTTAATAAAGCATATAAATCTATTTTAACGAAAATCAATCTCAAAAGCTATAAAATCTATGAAAAATTGACTCACAAGCAAATCAAAAAGAAATTTACTCTAAAGCAAACCTAACGAGGCAAAAGCCTACAAAGATGATTCTAGGTTGTTTTACTTGACCACAATCAAGCCAAGGACTAGCTAATGCAGAATCAAAAGACCAGTCAAAACAAAACTCAAATCTTTTTGTTCTTTTTGTAAAATGGAATTCAATACTCAATCAACAAGCACTTCGAAATTTTCCAAAGAGACAACTCAAAGGTAAGTTGCTCTCACAGGTAGACTTTACAATAGGTCCGACTCCTAAGAAGGCTGACAAAACCAAAGAGATCTAAGGCTTGACAACTTCTACCGCCAAAGTCACTACAGGACCTACTCAAAAATCAAACCCTAGGGCTTAAACTTCTATGAAATCCACTAAAACACTCAATGCTATCGAAACAAGTTCAGGTGAAGATCTTTGACAAGAGACTAATGGATCTGGGCAGTAAAAACTAAGAAAAAGTAAAATCTAAGAGGAAAAAAGCAAAAAATGGAAATTTCTTAATTTTTAGCAGGGTACGCAGGCAACCTGTTAAGATAGGTGCGGGCCCACTCTGTGCACACAGTAACAGTGCATACAGGTACGCACTGTGCAATACTCAGAGGGTGCATATTACTAAAAAAGCCAAGAAAAACTAAATTCAATCTAACCCTAAGCTAACCCACCCAAATACAAAGTCACAGAGCCAAAAACCAGAAAATAAATGACTTTTCTCAGATCAAAGTTGCATACAAAGGAAAAGACTTTCACATCAATGGAGTCCCCAGTGGAGTCGCCATTTTGTCAGGTGGAAAGAGTCGATAGTGCGGACACAACCAACCTCCCTAGGAGCCTAAGACTCTCTAGTGACAAACAAGACAAACAAGAGCAATCCTTCTCTAAACATGCATTTACTATACGAGAAATCAAGTGTTTAGATCCTACCTGTAGTCCAACGTTGTTGTAGCAGTCCAGCCTCGCTGATCCGGATGAGCTCCTCCTTCACTTCGAAACCTGCATTCACTAACAATCAAACGATTAAATAGCACTTGATAATCTCATAAAATAAAACATATTTAACACATAGACCAAGGAGTACATGAAACAACTCATAAATAACAAGTTATTGAGAAGAATGGACTCATTTGCATTAATAGGAAACAAAAGGAACAATTACAACCTGAGCCTTGGTGTTGTGCAAGTCCCTCCCAGGGTCCATCAAGAGTTCTCCTTTACTTTGACAAAGCTCACCCACTTCCAAATACAACAAGCAAAGATGGCAATCTCTCCTCACAAGCTTCTAAATGGGAGTCCTAATTCCAGTAGCATCTACCCTTAGAAATGTTTAGCTTTCAACCTCTCCTCCTTCTGGCCCAATGCCTGTATTTATAGTGCTCAAGAGGAAGTTAATCAGGTCCACCATCAATGGGATAAGCCCCTCTTTGGATGGGATAGTTCCTTTATTGATGGGATAAGTTCCTCTTTGGTAGGGGTACATGAACCATCTGGAGGCGCTTCATACACGTCAAACATACTTCTAGAAGCCTCTAGAAATGACCACAAGTAACTTTTTTGGAGTGAAACTTGCGCTCTTTGACCTTTACAGGGGTACGCACCTGCCCCTTTACATACAGAGCGTACAAGTACGCAGCTTTTGTGAGCATTAGGTGCGTATACGCAGGTAAGGCCGAGAGAATCTGCGTACCCAGAGATAAATACATTTACAAAGACTTTCTCTCTTTTTGGAGTTTTGACATGGAGAGCAGAGGCATAAGACTTGCCCAGGAGGATAACATGACTGTTGATAGAGCCATACTAACTGTAAATAGTCATGGTGACATTTTTTAGTGTAACACACCACCCCCACAGTTCAGCATGGCGAGCACGATCAAGCTACCTGTATTCAGAGGAGTAGGGAATGAGGATCTGGACCAGTTCTATAGCACAAGGGGTCATAGATGACAACATTAAGAAGGCTAAATTAGTGAGCATGTTGACATGGTATATCAAGCACTCTAATGATCACCCAAATGCAGGAATAACGAAGATCCAAAATGTGTAGAACAGAGAATTTAGTCGGTCGAAATCAGAGACACAGTCAATCATCTGATTTAAACAAATCGCAATGCTTCCAGGTGAAACCCCCTGGGATCTAGATCAAAGGCTGAAGAGTATGATCCAAGAGGCTAATATGATGCTAACGGATGTGCAGCACCGTGCATGGTTTGTGGAATCTTTAACACCACACCTGAAGACGAAACTATCATAGCAGAAGCTTTCAACCCAGGGTGAAGCATTGGAAATGGCGATGAGGTTGCATGAAACACCGATACAGGATCCAGGGTTGGGATTCCAACAAATCCATGCAAAACTATAGAATATATGATTGGAGATGCAGAGTTTGAAGCAGGATAGGGCGCCATGACCAGAGGCACGCAAAGAATTGTGTTGCATAAGATGCAAGGACCAGGGCCATGACAAAGACCATTGTCCAATATTTGTGAACTACTTGGTAGGAGGGGGGCCAATGCCGTTGAGACCAGAGGCACAAGGGGGGCCAAGTGGTACACCCATGCTATGGTGCACAATCTGTCAGATAGGAGGAAAGCACACGACGGATAACTATCACTTGTTGCAGAAGTATACACAAACTCCCCAGCAACTGTTTTGTAATTTTTGTAGATAGGTGGGCCACGACAAGTGTACTTATCACAATTACGAGTTAATGATGGAACACGACCCCAGCATACAGAATGTAGATAGAAAGGTGGGGCCTCGACCTAGCCGCAGGGATGGCACGCACTTGATTTCAGGGCCGAGGTCGAGGACGAGGAGGGATGGGACTAGGAAGGTACCGGGGACAGTTAATCTATTACAATTGTGGAGGACTAGGGCACTACGCTCGCAATTGTACCAACCCAACAAGAATATCTTGTTCATACGGTGCTCAGTTCGATCATGAAGCAGTAGATTGTCCTATGTTGATCACACAGATGCGCGAGAAAGGAGTACTTCAGTCTACTCTAACTCAAAATATTCAAATGATGTGGTCTAAACCACGCGAATAAGACCCAAATGTGAATATGGTGATTAGAAGCGGCACGAAGACAGGGGGGATAAGGGGAAGCAGCCTGAGGAATATACATGGGTTCACAAGGCTCCTACAAAGGAACCTGAGTTTGACTTGGAACTTGCAAAGGAGACGTTTATGGAAGCTAGGAAGAGCTTCACAGAGGCCTCTACTTTAAGTAGTAAGGATCAACCAAAGCCATGAATGGATCCTTCTATGCTTACTACCTTTTTGGAGACAGAAAAAGAAGAACCTTGAAAGCGGAGTCTATGGAGGGAGTTTTGTCTTCTCTTTATTCACTCTCTAGTTACCGACATGATACATTTCTTCCCCTCAACCTGCTTTATAAAGCCCTGTGTTCCTTGGCCCTGCTTTCTCCAGACCCGAAAATTTCTCATAAGCAAGCACTTTCCCACCAGCTACTTTCTATCTAGGCCCTTGACTTTCTCTTTAGAAATAACTGAACTAAGGGATATAGATAGCCAAAGCAGGGATACCGGCGAGAGAGAGGCTAGAAACAGGAAGAGGCATGCGCGCATCTGGTTCTCCCCAACTACGCTTGGCTCATTACTATGAATCTATTCCCATGCATGAAACTGCTGCGCGACAATAAGGAAATTAAAGGACTACAGGAGTTGATAACTAGGTGTGTAGGTTCAGGGGAACTATGTGTAGTCAGGAAACTGGGAAAGCATGCATTGCATGCCAAGAGGGAAATGAGATTGATGGTGTAGATTTGCGAATATGAAATGGATTAGGTAATCCTAGACTTGGGTTCAGACGTGAATGTGTTACCAAAGCAAACATGAGAACGCATGGGCAGGCTCGTGTTGCAGTGGTCCCCTATTCAGTTACGAATGGCGAACCAACAGAAGATTTTGCCCATGGGGAGATTGCAAGGGGTAATAGTTGATATCGAAGGCGCGAGCATACAGATGGACTTTGAAGTGACAAAGATTGTTGATGACAGTAATGTTATAGACATTTTTGTGCCTCGCGTCAAGGAGCAGGAAATGTCGATAATTACAGGGATCCTCAGTCCCTAAACATGTTGTTCTTACCCCTAAAAGAACAAGGTCATCAATCAACAGCACTTCCAATCAATTCTCCACCTGAAAACACTTCAGAACAGGCTTATTTTGGATCATGTCAGCTGCTTAACTGAGCTTCTGCGCTGTATTGCAACTGTCCCACTCTGTACCTGCGCTGGAAGTCAAAAACAATGAAGGCTACCTGCGCTGGGCGAGATTGGCCAAGTGGCACAGTCCTCCTGCAAGGTGTCAATTGCCCAGGAAGCTTCCAAACTGACACTTGGTTCATCAGATTCACCTTGTGATGAGTAAGAGGTACTTGATCACCATGTGTAACCAAGGATCTCCAAGTGGACTCAAGAACTGAAGATTAACTGAAGAGGGAGAGGACACTAGTCAGCTCTATGCCAGCCTCAAGCTGACTCATCCTCTCTTCTTCTCTCCTATATATAGAGCTCTTCTATGAGGTCTAAGGAGGCTGGAATTTTGGTATAAGCAAGGAGGTGTTGTTGGTATACTGCCAGGATTATTGGGTGATTGTTTTACTAGAGGTGAAGAAGAGAGTTCTTGCTGCCGAGGAGGTGCTGCTGGATTGGGGCCAACATCATTGGTTGTAACTTCCTCTGGAACCCTGTTACTTTCTATCAATAAAGTTTGCATGTTCTTCTATATACTTGTTTTACATAGATGCTTTTGTGTTTACATGTATATTTGATGCAACCTAATCCATGCTTCAATTATGATTGCTTGTATCTCGTAGTTTGCTCCCTTTTGTTGTGCAGATTCTGTGTGTAGCTGGATCGGCTTGGAGAGTAAAGAGCTGGGAACGGGATACAAAGCGAGAAGGACAAGGATCGACTAAGCGCAAGACACCAGGTTGGTTGATCCTCTTTCTATTCTCTCTGTGCTTTCATAAATATGAACATGAAAACTTTGTCATTCAGTTGTTGCTAAAGTCTGTCACCTTTAGAAAGGGTTAGTGTCATCCGCATCGGATACTTTTCCCCACAACAAACTGGCGACTCCGCTGGGGAGATCCTAGTATCTTGTTGTTGTAGTATTTTGCTATTCATTTCTTGAAGAAAGGAGTACCGAATCGAAAAGCTTTTGACTCTATCAAAAGCGAAGTAGAGGGTTTTTGCTACTCTTGCTCCTTTGCTGAGCAAATTCAAGATTTAAAGAGCTAATCTACAGATGAATCCTTACTCTTTGTGATAGATCTTTATCCTCTTGATCATCCCTTAGCCTGTACTTAACCCATAGCATTTTATTTCAGTCAAAACAGTACATTTTTGAGCTTTTTATGACCCGGAATTCTTAGCAGACGTAACTCTCGTAAGTCAGTGCAGGCTGTCCACAGGCAGTCTGCATTACAGCGCAGGTGCTCCCTTCGGGAACTGCGCTGAGAGTGAAACTGGCAGACCAGTGCCTGCGCTGGTCCAGTTGGCCTTAGTCTAGCTCAGCTCTTCCTTTGTGTCTTGGCCCTGTTTGCACTTGTTTTTTGGCTAATTGCTTGCTGGTTATTGTATTTGCTGTAGACCTTATCTCCTTGACATTATTCCGCCTCAGTTGTGTGATGAAATTGTAAACGTTCTTTCAGTATTTCTTGTTTCAGTTACAATTTCCCATTGTGAAAAGCGAACCTAGTAGCTGTGGCCTCTTAGATTACGATCTTATGAGTTAGTGTTATTACTGTTCATAGCTGTTTAAGTTGGTTTGTTTTCACTTTATGGTTTTAATTCATATATTTTTGGTGTAAAACAAGTACCTGTAAAGCGTCTTTTCATTTAGACAATACTTGTTTGTTTACGCTTCAAATTGAATTCGAAAGTCATACAACAGTTTTCCTTTTGTTAAGCATCAACATTAAAGGAAAAGAAAAGAAATACATGCATCTTGCATTTGCATTTTTGATAAGTTTGGGTGTCTAATCTAGGAGAAAGTGCATTAGTTTGTGCTTTGTGCTCTGTGTGGAAAGATATTGTTTTTCTCTCCCCTCAGTAGTTAGGATTTTCAAAGCTAAAAGGATTGTGAAAGCTTGCTTATCATTTTAGCTGCATTTAGGAATTTGTACCAATACATCTCGTGGTGATCCTGAAAGACAAACTGATAAACAAGATCAACTTAAAATATATTGAATGAATCTAAAAACGCATTGTAACATAACGCTCACAATATAGGTCTAGGTAGAGACGTGTTCCGGCGTCGTTAAACGTAGTGACTGTCGATCTCTACGAAGGTGGGTGATTCCTCCTGAGGGACGATAGCACTAATATGGATTTGAGCTCCCGCGTACCGTCGCGTATATTGGGAGACCCCTATAGGCAATTATCCTTTATCCTTAGGAAGCCGTGTCGACCGCCCTACTGATCGCGATGCAGTGAACACAGCATTCACGAAGATTGACCACCCGTACCGTAAAACGTATTCTGTGGTTTCGCGAAAGGTTTGGCACACCCTCTGCCTAGATCTCCAGAGCAGTTTCTTTTGGCTCTTTTCAAACTCTATAATTGAAAAGGTCCAACCGAGCATTTGTCACTTCGGGCTCGTTAATACATCGAAGGTGACTAGAGTCATCTTTAGCTTTTTCTCGACTCTTAAAACATGAAAAAGCAAAGTTGTGTCTAAAAGCGTCTAATAAAATTCATTCAATACGGAAAATAATTCCCCTTTTTTGTATTTTAGTTGATCAAGTAATCTGCAATCGTGGAGGAAAGTCAATTAAAACCCCGTCGTTCAGGGAGGCTTGCAGGTCGACCATCTTTGTCTCCGGAACCGAAAGTAGTACGAGCAAAGTGATCTCGCTGGACCAGGTCAAAATCTCCTTTTAAAGTTAGAACGGAAGTTCCAACAACATCTGAGATTCTGGTCACTCCCAATATTTCTGGAATCCCTGCCTCTATTGAAGAAGTTCAACGGCAACAGAAGGACAATTGTATTGATCCTAGTCTGAAAACAAGTACTTGTTTAACTGAACCAGTTCCATTTGAAACTGGTCCACAGAGTCTTGTTGTTCAAACAACTGTCGCTGTCGAAACAACCCCTTCTTCGGCACCAGAAATCTATTACGGACCTGACGGTCTGCCTCTTCCTCCTGGTCTGATCGCAATAGAAGAAATCGTAGAGGACCAGCAAGCAAATACTCCAATTCATTTTGGAGTAGATTCCACTCTTTTTCCTTCTGCATCAGAAGTTTGTCTATCGCCACAAGAAGTTCTTGAAGAATCGTTAGGAAGTTTATTGGATAGACTTAAAATGTCTGAACAACCGTCGGCATCTAGAACTGTGCCAAACGACACGGCGACAGCAGAAGCTCCTGCTGCCATTCCAACGATGTTTGCCGGCATACCATCTGTCCCAACTAGTTCTCATCAACTAGAAGGAGTCCACCCAGGGACTATTATGACAACTTGGTCTGTTCCAGTTTGTTCTTTCGGTATAATACCCGGTAATTCTTATGTTGAAACTAGACAAATTGATCCCTTTGGGAATCATTTTGGACCATCCAGTCCTCAAAGGCCATCTATACCCTTGAGCTCCGGATTGTTACCGTATGGGGGGCAATATGCCCTTTCACTTCCCCTTTCGGGGGGATACCCATACGGCAGTTTTCAACCACATTCAGGTTTGACTGAAGTAACGACGAGTGGTTGGGTACCTATGTTACCCCAACAACCAAGAGTTGTATATTCCATGCAACAATGTGTACTTATGTCTAGTATCCCGACGACGCCAGCAATTGTAACCGTGTCGCAAGTTCAATCGATGCCTGTTGTATGTCAACCCCAAGTTGTAATGCAATAGCCTATTGACCCTGCAACACAACCACAATCGCCAATTGCCGGGACGACACAGATACAAACGGGGACTATACCCCCGCATCTTGGTCCGTCGGTTAATGTCGCACAACAAAACATGGCTTCACAACCATGGATGGTGCAATACCAACAACCTCAGTTTCAACAGGTGTACCAAGGATCTGAGCAACAGATCTTTGCGAATAATGGGCAACCCTATATTCAGAACGGGTTAAATCAACCACTTTACAGTGGCCAAGCCCACCAACCATATCAGTCATATCAACATCAGTTGCATTATGCTGGTGTGCAAAGGCCTACTGCTCAGGCGATTCCATCGTATCCTGGGTACGCCTCGCCAAACCTGTATCAGCAGTTGCCATTTGTGGCGACCTTAGAATTACCAGATTTACATCGATTAACGAACGATCCAATCGCCTATGCCCATTGGTGGCCAGCGATTCCTCACAAACTTCCTTCGGACATTCCTAAATTCAATGGAAATCCGGGCGAAGACCCGTCGAATCATGTGATGACATTCCATCTGTGGTGTTCGTCGAATACCTTGAATGATGATTCGATAAGGCTTCGCCTTTTCCAGAGGACATTGACTGGTCCGGCGGCCAAATGGTATATTGAATTACCTAGAGCCTCTTTCGACAATTTTAGTTCCCTAGCCACGACTTTCTTAGCACACTTTCAGTTACCTATAAGGTATGAAACTGGAATAGAGATTTTGACCAATTTCAAGCAGACAACTGCCACACATATATCTGATCATATACATGAGTGGCGTCGTCGTTGCAGAATGGTAAAAACCTATGTTCCGGATCAGCTATTAGCTGAGTGGTTTATAAAGTCGCTTCTGCCGGCAATTACCGAAGATGTGGCCAAGGGAGGCATCGTAACAGAGGAGCAAGTTATTGCTCGTGCTCAATATTTGGACTTAGTGTATACTCAGTCGGGCACGCTCTATGATAAGATACCTGATGCCCCCAGACCGGAATTTTCAATCCCTCCTCCTCCCGGATCGAATAGTGACTCTCATGCCGGTGATAGCGTGATTGGAACTGCAAACGCTAAGTCGACAAGGGATTCGAATAAGAAAGCCCGTAAGACTTCGAATCAAAAAGCAAATCAAGAGATTCTTGCTTCGGAGGTAAATGCTCTATCTACGGATAAAGATAAAAACTCCAATCAACCAGGAAGCAAGAAGAAACAAAACAAAGGGAGAAAAGGGAAACCCCCTTCGGGGTGTCATATATGCGATGAGGATCATTGGACAGCAGATTGTCCATTCAAAGCTGAGCTTAAAAGATTCTTTAAGAGTCCGAAAACCTCAGCTGTGTTGACTGATCCGTTTCCTAATCCTAGTCAAAATCTGGTTGCTAATCAAAATGCTTCCCGATCCCAAGTGCTTATGTTGTCTACCTCAAAGCAGCAGAATAATGCTTTGACAAGGAATAAAGATTACGGGAATCCATGGCTGTCAAATAACAAGGCTAATGAACAACCTAGTAGTTCGACGACAGTTTTGACCAAAGTTGTGCCGCCCATCATTCCTGAACCAATGGTAAAGTTGCCAAAGGGAGTAGTACACAAATCGACATTTAATCCTCGTGCCAAAATAGCACAGGATTATAATACAATAGAGGACCTGGCCCAATCGCCGTCCGCTATGTCGACACTTGAGGTATCGCAAAATTGCACCTCCCAAGAGCAAGCTTTATTATCAGCTATAAGTGGGATTGGTCCAATGGATTCCAATCTTGTGGCCTTTGACCATAAAGGATATGACCCTAAGTTACCAGCTCAACAAGCTTTCCTTATTAAAGTGAAAGCCCTCAACAAAATTGTTCATCGAGCAATTATTGATGAGGGGGCATCTACATGTCTTATGTCGATGAACTGCTGGAAAAATTTAGGCTCACCACCCTTGTCGAAATCGTCAACGACGTTAAAAGCATTTGATGGACGATCATACACTCCATACGAGATTTTAAGTAACTTGCAAGTTGAACTGGGGGGCAAAACAGTAGAAGTTGATGTGGAAGTAATCGACGGAAACCTCGATTACAACATCCTACTGGGAAGGCCTTGGATATATGCCATGGCCGCAGTTGTGTCGACCTACTTCAGGAGGATTGTATTTCCTTTTCAAGGAAAAATTACAATCGTCGACCAACAAACATTTCTCCCCAACAGTTCTCAAGTTACGGGAAGCAGCACAATGATCCATGAAAGTAATCAATCACTCCAAAATATCGGAGTAGGTCTCCTAAAAGACCCTGCCTTAATGGGTACTTTTGCCCTACCGCCGGCAGGTAGCCTAGCGGAAGTAGCCACAGTGGAAACCTACAATATGAAATCTTCCATATCCAACGGATTCAAAAGGTTCCTAAATATTTTGTCAGCATGGATCGTCGCCCTAATGGAAATACTGTAAATATAGTGGGCCCTGAGGACGGTTCTTATCTCGTGTCAACCTCGTTAAAAAATGAAACAAGTAGTCATGAGGATAGTTCTTCTATTATGTCAACCTCATTAAAAAATGAAACAAATCCCTTTTTCAAAATTCAAAGGTAAACCTTCATTCCAACCACCAAGTTGAATGCAATGAAGCTTGGGGGGCACCCTCCTTTGACATGCGTTATTATGATGCTGGGGGCATGCAAAAGATCGAGCAGTTTTAACAATGTTCATGCTCGTTAAAAAATAAACGCAAGATCCGAGCAGTTTTAGCGCATAGTTCATGCTCGTTAAAAAATAAACATAAGTTTATGAGCAGGCTTCCCTTCAGAGTTCAAGCTCATTCAGAAAAAATGAACCGGTAAATAACCTTTTGAGATCGTAAATTCATCAGCCATAAAAGCCTTGGTCGTGTTTGTGCACCGTCACCTCCACTGTTCATTTGGCCGATCATTCACCTCCATTTGTGTGTTTACCTCTTTTGAGAAACAGCTGCGAAGAGTGATTTCACCTAGCCATCCTTGTGACACTACCGTGATTGGAAAATTCCAACCTGTACCTGGAATCAGTTGCTATCCCTGTTTATCACTCGTTCCTCAAAAGACGAGTCTTCTTTGAGCTCTTTTCACTGACTCGTAAAATATGAAAAGTTTGCCGAGTTTTGGCCTTCCAGCTCGTTAAACAACCGGAACGCTATCCCTCCTCTAGATTTTAATCTTTTTGGACCTGAGGGATTATTGCACAAAAAGATCGAGCGCTTGTTTTGTTCGGCTCGTTAAAGCAATCGAAAATTCATCCCTTCTGTATTGTTTTATACTTTTTCGGACTTAAGGGATTAGATGACGAAAAAGGAATTCTGGAGTTGACTTTATGTACCTTTTCAGACTCTCTAAAAATGAAAAGGACCGAGTTTTCCTTGTCATTAGACTCGTTAAAATGATTAAATAGCGACAAACTTGTCTTTAGACGAGAACGAGTTTCCCTATCGCTAGGCTCGTTAAATCTTAGCGATGGGCTTGCCCGAAGGGCAGGTTATAGAACAAGCATATGTTATCCTCCTCAAGCTTGACAAAAATAAAGAGGTACTGGTCAGAAATGACTGGGGAAAAATTGGGAGAACATCAAAGTTTAGAGGTAGCAAGTCACTCTTGAACATGACACTTTTCTTCCGTATCACATCGGGTTGGGTTGTCTCATTTACCGGTTTCATCACCATGGTCCTCGCCACACCATCCATTCGGGGTAATGCTACCGATCCATCACATCAGTGTCGTTATATGTTCAAGAGGGGTCATTCAGAAAGTGTCAACCGTGTCCCATCCACTACCACACATTTTCCTTCATCCATTTCATGATCGCCACCCTGAATCATATATCACAGTTTGTTTCACCTCCACTAAATCATTAGCTCCGTTCCGTGTCATTGATGTGGGATTCATCAAGGCCCTCCTTTGACGGATCACTTCTTGTCGACTTCAGCTCATTATCCAAGAAGTCGATCTAGGAACACCCCCATCAGTACTTTGAAGCTTGCATGCCTCAATGGCAAGTTTCTCACTTCCGGCGACAGGTATACATCAATGACCTTCGACCAGAAGATTTTGCGTGACGTTCGACGCCAAGTCCTTTATTCACGCCACGTGAATTGTACTGCCGTACCTTGAGGGTCACCGTCATTATTGGTGATTCCTCTTGCGCTTGTTAACGGTTTTCATTATTGACCGGTAATCAAGCGATGTCTTTCCATGTTCGACTTCAGCGTAATTCTCACATGGATCGACTTGTACTTAGAGTGAAGATCGAACGAGTTTGAATACCCCGAATCTAGTTTCATCCATCCGGGCTGCGATATATATTCAGGAAATATAAAAGCATTTACCATGTACATCATTGCAGCAGATGATCATCCTCCTCAAAGGATGATAATTTTAGCGGAATATTATCAGTCTGTCTTCAGACAATCGTCTGTCATATGTACCAAAATGTATTTATAGAAAGCTGAGCATGGGAATACCCGCCTCAGCTAGATCATGAGAATAATGATGAATGAAAGATAATGTATTGTATTGTATTGTATTACAGGGCACTCTCCTCAGCACTGGAACGAACTTTGGACCCTCTAGCTAAAGCATTTCACCCGATTAACGGCCTCATACTTTAGGGGGCAACTGTTATAGACATTTTTGTGCCTCGCGTCAAGGAGCAGGAAATGTCGATAATTACAGGGACCCTCAGTCCCTAAACATGTTGTTCTTACCCCTAAAAGAACAAGGTCATCAATCAACAACACTTCCAATCAGTTCTCCACCTGAAAACACTTCAGAACAGGCTTATTTTGGATCATGTCAGCTGCTTAACTGAGCTTCTGCGCTGTATTGCAACTGTCCCACTCTGTACCTGCGCTGGAAGTCAAAAACAATGAAGGCTACCTGCGCTGGGCGAGATTGGCCAAGTGGCACAGTCCTCCTGCAAGGTGTCAATTGCCCAGGAAGCTTCCAAACTGACACTTGGTTCATCAGATTCGCCTTGTGATGAGTAAGAGGTACTTGATCACCATGTGTAACCAAGGATCTCCAAGTGGACTCAAGAACTGAAGATTAACTGAAGAGGGAGAGGACACTAGTCAGCTCTATGCCAGCCTCAAGCTGACTCATCCTCTCTTCTTCTCTCCTATATATAGAGCTCTTCTATGAGGTCTAAGGAGGCTGGAATTTTGGTATAAGCAAGGAGGTGTTGTTGGTATACTGCCAGGATTATTGGGTGATTGTTTTACTAGAGGTGAAGAAGAGAGTTCTTGCTGCCGAGGAGGTGCTGCTGGATTGGGGCCAACATCATTGGTTGTAACTTCCTCTGGAACCCTGTTACTTTCTATCAATAAAGTTTGCATGTTCTTCTATATACTTGTTTTACATAGATGCTTTTGTGTTTACATGTATATTTGATGCAACCTAATCCATGCTTCAATTATGATTGCTTGTATCTCGTAGTTTGCTCCCTTTTGTTGTGCAGATTCTGTGTGTAGCTGGATCGGCTTGGAGAGTAAAGAGCTAGGAACGGGATACAAAGCGAGAAGGACAAGGATCGACTAAGCGCAAGACACCAGGTTGGTTGATCCTCTTTCTATTCTCTCTGTGCTTTCATAAAGATGAACATGAAAACTTTGTCATTCAGTTGTTGCTAAAGTCTGTCACCTTTAGAAAGGATTAGTGTCATCCGCATCGGATACTTTTCCCCACAACAAGTAACCCTTATCCCACATTACTAGGAATAGACTGGGCCACTGATATGAATGGCATCATCAACTTGAAGAAGCGAAAGATGATATTCGAGAAAAATTCCCTACGCGTAGTAATTCCGCTAGATCCATCCAAAGGAGTGCACTACACTGAACCTGTGCATGACGATGATAGCAATGATGATCTATATTGCATTTACCAGATAATGGCGTAAGACCAGGATCGGGTGAACCCGACTGCAGATGGGAGAATCTCATGCGAACGTAACAGTTCTTGTACTTTGGATTTAGATGAAGAAGTAAAACACTGGAAGAACCAGTTACACGAAGTGACAACATTGAACTGCAACATGATGATTAGATCACTGTGGTGCATGACGACGAAAGCAAGGGAACTTCCAACATATGATGGGGTAACAGCGGTGGATGAATTCTTAGATAAATTTGAAAGTGCAGTATCGGAAAAGCAACAGTATAGTTCACTGGAATGGGTGTTGCGCACGACACCCACACAATGGTGGAGTACCCATAAGAAGACTATGGGGAACTACCACAAATGTAGAAGACGAACGTGCCTATGTTTTGGGAGTCCTCGGTGTTGAACGAGAGCCGGGCAGCAAGGACGAAGTAGTTTGCGCACCCACTTGTGTCGATGACTGCAGATATGTGCTATGCAAACACATCCCAGACTAAGGATCGGGAATCAGAACTCGACATGGTAGTAGGGAAAGTGATGCATACCATAAGTATTCCACATCAGAGCATTTACAAAGATATGCATAATCATGAACAAAGTTTACCAGGTGAGACAAATTGACTGGGACCTGTGTGTACCAGCGTTCAATGAGCCTATTAAACAACCATGTGCTCCCTTGGGTTAGCCTCGAGGCAACACTTGGTTGTTTAACATTTGAGCCAGTATAGAGCATTGAGCACCAAGCACCCTTGCCACCCTTGAGTATGCAGCCAAACGGATCTAGTGTAGACACGATGATGGCTGCGAGAACTAGAGTGCGATTTACGAAAGTTACCCCAGAGCCCCATATGATCCAGGAGGCTGGAGAGGTGGAAACTCCACCAAAGGTTCCAAAGTCACCACACACGCTGCAACCACAAAAAGACAAGAAGAAAATGGGGCCAGTCCGAGTATCACCACGGAACCCATGGTTTAGTAAATTGTCAATGGTAGAGAAGTGAAAAGCCGTCACCTTTGAAACAGAGGAGGAGGAGGAAGATTTGCAAGCCCTGATTGCCCAAATTGAAGCACAGGATGATGAGGCAGAGAATGTCTCCCAAGTGACTTCGGCAATAAAGTTACCCCCTACACCCCCCAGTGGAAGGGGAAAGCCAAGATATCGAAGGACCTAGAGGCCACGAAGAATGCACTCCAGACCCCACTCCTTCTGGATGAAATAAGGTTTGAAGGTCTGCCAATGGGACGTGTACCTAATATGAAGTTTGAAGATTGGGACCTCACATACAGCGATAAGTTCCCACAGTTGGCCGCGGAGAAATTACTGTAGCAGAAATGGTTACGTGGTGTGGAGAAGGCTAGGTTACTCCATTTGCAATGGATACTCCACTACCACCTAGCACCCATCACAATTTTTGTCATACGGCAGCTGTTGTGCCTAGTACATGATGGGTATCTCTAGCTAGAGGAATCGATTCCCGTTATGGCCGATTTAATTCACCGGATTTCTCGGTTACCCATCAAAGGAAATGACCCCGCAGCCATAGCAGGAAAGAGTGACGACTTGGCCCTCACAGAACCTATAAAAGCCAAATATAAGCTGGAGAAGAGGAAGCGAGGGTACGTAATAGTGACCATCAAGGACCAAGGGGTGAGTGTAGTCAGCCAGCTACTGGCCAATAGGCTACTGAGGAAATGTCGTGCCGAAAAAGTGCCAGCGTCTGTAATTTCATTGGCAGTGCAATGCACAGAGCGGGTCCAGTTCAACTAGGTGCAGTTCCTCTGTGACAAGTTTTTGACAAACTATAGAGAGGCCGAGGAGTAGGGTAAGACCTTCCACTATGCGTGGTTGCCCTTATCCATCCTATTGGTTGCAGGAGAGCTGTCAGAAGATAGCCAGTTTCCCACAATTAAGGGTGACCTACCTGAATCCGCGAGGTACACCTCCCTTTGGGAAACGAAAGATACGAAGAGGATTCACGAGATAAAGGTGTTTTTGGCATTCGTAGAGGCAAACATACGAACATGGATCAACCGTAGGCCACGCTTGTCCCCTACAGTATATAATAGCTTGCAAAGCGCAATAGATTTCAAGGCGGATATGCATAACTTGTATATCCAGGCGAGTAAGGATCTAGCCCGAATGTGGGTGAAGCTTTCGTTCATTGCAACAGATGATGCAATCTTCGATGTGATGGCGTCATGGTCTCTGGAGTGGCATGCTCTGGACTTGGCAGAAATGGAAAATAGTGTAGCACAGCAGCAAAAGAAGGAAACCAAGTTGTGCATCATGCAGCTGGCGGAGAGAAAGCGTTAGGAACAAGAGGTAGCCACGTAGTGGAAGGCGGCTGAGGTAGTAGAGGCAGCACAGACAATAAAGACCACAACTGCGTTCACCAAAGAGACTGAGGAAGGCCAAGAAATGTCCATAGAATAGGACATATAGGAAGCTGAGACAAAGAAATGCATGGACCCTACGCCAAAATCGACCTAACTCAAGAGGCCACGCGTCCATGAGAAGCTAGCCTCGCGGAAAAATACAAAGGCAACAAAGACCTCCGCCGACCCATTCCAACTCACTGAGGGAGACCTTCTTGACATTGGCAAAATAGTTCATGATGTCATTAAGGATGAATTTGAATAATTAATGACGGAGCAAACAACTGTGTTGGGGGAATTCAGAGCATAGTTGCAGGCATTACAGGTGCGACCCCCAGGAATATGACACCACAACTTGTAGAAGGTACATCTGAAGCCAAGTAGATGTTGCATGCCCACACAATGAACACTTTTGTGTTACCAGAAGAGGCATTATTAGTAGCAGCCGAGGGTGACATGGGGTAACTACTGAACTTCGTGCCAGGGAGGGCCGCGCCCTCCAAGTCTTGAGTGAGCAGAAGTTAAATTTAGAACATCTCAACCTGCAACATGACAACCTAGTCGCACAAACCCAGGGATTGGAACATGTCATGGAGGAGGCCTGTAGCAGCATACCGAAGTTGTCTGTGCCGGTGGCACTCCCACCAGTGAAAAAGATTCACCAACTAGCAGTTGGAGTCCGCAAGGCCCAGGAGGAGGCTGTGAAGGTTCAGTTGGAGCTGAACCTGCAGATCGCGGAGCTGTGACTGAAGGTGCAACCCTCTACACCCCTGAAAGTCAGAGAGCAGTGCCATTGTGCCATTCAATCAAGGTTGGAAGCGATAGAGCACGTTGTATAGGACTGCACGGGATTGTTGGATCAATCCCTCTTCACGCTTACCTCACTGCAGGAAGATCCAACCATACAGTGCCTGGAGACAGAAGCATGGCAATTACAACAAGCTTATGACAATATCAGGGGGACTGCAAAGACAGTCGCCCTTACTCAGCTACTTGCCAAGATGAAGGAGGCTCGGGCTCTAAAGGAACATGTGGATGTCACGCGCCAGAAAGAAGCAGTGCTTAAAGCGTGCATCCAGCCTTGGCTTGAGGAAGCATTCACAGTCACCACCACAATAGAGGGAAAGCTAGCCCAGATGCAGGGTACATTGCGCTAAGGCAAGAAGGTGCCTCTAACAATGATGCATTAGAGAATCGCACACAACTGGTACAGCGGACAACGGAAGAATGCTTGTGGACGTAAGTGAAGCACATATGTTTTTGGATGGACTTTGCATGAAGATCACCGCACCAGCAGAGTGACTTGGGGTGAGTCACGATGATTCTGTTGGGGGCCTGTTGGGCAGCAGATCCCCCCCATAGCATGTTTTCTTGGGCTTGTAGCCCAAGTTTTGGTCAATGTAATGTAAGGACCCCGCAAAATGCGGGTGTGGAGCGCGAGAGTCTAGGGTTATCCTCCCTAAAATAATGTAATTTATTATAGAATGTGTCGGCCTATCCATGGTCCGCAGACCATGGGAATGTATAAATAGAGTGAGGCTCTAAGTGTAAAAGGGAGTTTTGTTGGAGTCTTAGCTTTGAGAAGTAACATGGGTTTTTGAATAAGGAATTTTCTCTGAGTTTTTAAGTCTGAGTCTTGGGTTGTAGCAGTAAGGTGAGGCTCTACAGCTGTGTGCGCAGAGGCCTGGTAAAGAGCGCAACTTTGTGCGTAGACCCCTGCAGCTGAGTGCACAGGGCGGAGTTGGGATTGTACTTGGATAGAGAATTAATAAAAGATAATTTGATTCTAAAATACTATGTGTTTATACTCTTGTTCTGTTTATGAATCTCTTTACTATTTTATGTTTGCACGCACTTGTCATGAATGTTGAATGATTAATGAGAATATTGGGCCCACATAATTAAGTTCAGATCTATAATAAAAGAATAGTCAGGAATAAGGATCTAGATAGCACCTCTCTGCACTCTTTACAGAGCGATGCGAAGGTCAAACAACTGCACGGAGCAGCGCAAGCGCGCAGGATAGGTTCGCAAACTTCCCAGACTTCATCAAGACATCCCTAGGGTGCGAAAACCTAGTTCCAGCACCATCCCATACTACCTTGGGTGAGACCTCAATCTGCACACCGTGGACTGTTTCAAAAAGAGCCAGTAGTTTTGGGATTTGTTTGGATAAGTCATTTCTAAACCTAGGTCAGGCCCCAACAAGTCAACAATCAGGTAGTAGGAAAACATGTCACAGATAACTGTCATTTGCTGTAGAAGTTTGTATAGACACTGCAACCGTTGTTCTGCAACTTTTGTAGGTCGGTAGGGCATGATGAGCATAATTACAGGAGTTATTAGTTGATGATGGATAGAACTCCCACTCATAAGGTTCATGCATAAATGCGACCCCCTGACTAGAGTGCAGGGATTGCACGGACAGGATTTGAAGGGCATGTGTTGAGCTAATTTATGTTCCTAAACTAACACAATTATTTATTATCAATCCGGGTTGTTTATTCTTTGAGGCAAGTTCACTATTTGTGAAGATATAATATAACCAAACCTTGAAAGATAAATGATTAAAAGCTAAATAAAATACATCTTATCACTCTAATTCAATCAGCTTAAAAGAGAAAACATTGAAAGGGTTCTTGAACTCAAGAAGTCCTCCTTCACCTCAATCAGTACTTAATGAATTAGAGATTGAAACTAAACTCAAGATGCATAAATTATAAATGAAAGAAGCTCTTAACTTAAGAGACACATAAGATATTCCATCATAATTCATTCATCTCAATTTCTAAATCTAAATGGAAATAAAACTGCTTGCATGTAAACAAAAGAAACTAGTTTTGATTCATCATTTAATAGAAGGGATGCCCAACTTGAACATCTATTTTCCAATTCAATAGAATGATGAATAAGCCATTAACAAATGAAATCAATCACTATGCATATCCATAAAGCAATCTGAAATAAGACTATGAAAAACTAAGGCTACAATCAACCAAATTGCAATGAAATGAAACTAGTTTAACATGGAAGTGTACTTAGCTTGGAGTGGGGGCCCTCCACCCTTGCCTTGCACACTTTGAAAGATGATTTCAGAAGCTTAGATCAGTCACACATCCATAGCATTGAGCAGAAAAATGAGAATAGCACAAGTCTTCAAATTAAGTCTTCAAACCAAAAGTATTACAGCATAAAAGTATCATAAGTCAATGTATGAGCCATCAAAGTTGTGGCTCTTAAATAAGGAGTCTCATGAAAAAAACTGATCTACATTCACTCTAACAAACCAAGCTACTCTAATCCACCTATCCAAGTCGAATTCACTACCCTCATCCCAAGAAATATGACTGATATCATGGAATCTCAAAACTGCCCTATTTAGATGGGATTTCTGGATGACTAGTCATGATTGACTAGCTCCAAATAGGCATAATAAAGCTCGTTCTGTTGGAACCAAGCATAGGTGGCTTGGTCCTAGTTCCCAATATTTCCATTCATGTATCCCATTCATGCTGAAGTGGCCTGCATCCATATCAATCATGAAGTGATTACGGGAATTTCTGAAATTTCCAAAATTGCACTTAAAATCAAACTTTTATAAAAACTTTAGAAATTGACAAATTAAAGCTAAATACCTGATTGGACATCAAATATTCATTAAAATGGGATGAATGGAGTGAAAATGGATGATAAATAGATGGTTAGGTAAGTTTCTCAAAGCAAAATAAGATCAAAAACTAAGGCCCAACATCTCTCCCTTGCTTATTCTCAAGCATGTCCCCATGCTTGCTTGCTCCTCTTGGATCCTTTGCCTTCTGAAGTGGATGCTGTACCTGTAGCTGTTTCCCTGTCCAAACAATCAAATCCTGATTCATGCTTTGCCCTGAACATGGCTGCTTTAACCTTTTGTTTCTCATATTTGGCCTACCACATATTTTTGTCCTTTAACCATTTGAATGCCTGCTTGGAAAGTAATTCATTTCTTCTTTTCAGTCTGCCTACTTCTTCTTTTAACTTTTCATTTGTTTTGATCAGCTTAGCATTGTCCTTTTTATGTGCCTTGTTCTCTCTTTTTAATTGCTTTTCCAAGATTTTACTTATTTCCATTTGATTAGTTAAGTCTTGGATTTTGGCCAAATTGATTTCATTTTCAAAGTCCTGGGTTGTTTTCATTAATGATGCTGCTGCATCATTATCATATGTGGAATCCTTTTCAAGGGCTTATTATGCCATATCATGTTCTTCTGGTTTTCTAGGAGAATATGCCTCTACTTCTTTTTCCAAGTCAATAGAATTCCTATTCCTAGGAACAGACATGACAGATATTTCAGTCTCATGCATGGCCATATTTCTAGCTCTTGTTCTTGGATATAAGGGAGAAGTCATCAAGCTCCTATTTTCCTGTTCTACTTTGTCCTGTACCTCAATAATCTGTTCAGTGAAATGATTTTTATTCATAAATTCTTTCCACATTATGCCCTGTGATTTCACCTGGTGTTCCACTAGGATTTTGATTAACCCCTGATGGTATATTTGTGCTGCCTTAGGCCTATGCTCCTGTTTTACTGTTTCAATCATTTTCACCAGACTCTTATATAGGAAATATGGTAGATTAATCCTATCATCCCCTTTGATGTGCTGTAGTAATCTAACATGATATAAGTGAGCAATATTGTATCCACGATCACAAGTCAGGAATTTTTGGATGACCAAGACCAATTCCCCCCATGGTTCATTAAACCACTCCCTGGGAATCCCTTTTGTCCTATCAAATGTTCCCTTTCGGTTTTTCTCAAGGAAGAAAGTCCACGCTTTCTCCTTGAAGTGTAAACCTTTATGATACTTCTCCCCTATCAGTGGCAAATCTAAGGCTTTGGACAAGTATTCTTGGGTTACTGGGACAATGATTTCTCCTACTCGAGTCTGATCTTGACTGAAATTATTTATAAACTCTTTAGTTATCTGCTCAGAATGGCCATTAAACTTCTGTAAAAAACCTATCATCCCTGACTGATACAGTTTTTCTACAGTGTCTTTTCCCCAGCTTTCTATCTGAAACCTTGGTTCTACTCGGTTTGTCATGATTTCTGTAAACCAATCAATGTAGGCCTCTGCTGTTACTAACTTCATTTTAACAAAAATTATGACTATTGTTTTTTTTTTTAAATGAAATTCTGGAAGCAACGAGGCTTACCTTCCTCCTCTGACTCAACTCAACTCTGTTTGACTCTGCCTCTGTTATATTCCCTTTGCACAAGCACTGTGTTAATCCCCTGTTTAATGCAAACAACACCTGAATATCCTCTGTCAATATACTGATCTCTGTTTGTTTTGAAAATTAAACACACATGCAGCAATAACCATGTTTACTCAGCTCAAAAAAAAACATGAGTTACTGTGTATTTAGAATAAAAACTTAAAGAATTTGGCTCTCGGCCTCAAGAACAGATACCCAAGAACACTCTCGGCTTAATCCCAATTTATCATTTTTCACTAAAAAAAATTGACTGTGTAATGTAGCAAAATACTGCACATGGCCTTAATTAACAGAGTTATAAGCTTAGAGGACTATTCACATGCGCTCAGCCTCATTATGCTCACTGCTTATAAACAAATGTCAAATTTTTTTTAAAAAAACGCAGAATACAATTCTCAATCCTTGGCTTCAAAATTTTGAAAAAGGCTCTCGGCCTCAAGACACAGAACAATGCAAATTGTTGGCATTCAACGAAATTTTGCAGTCAACACAGCATGTTTGCAACCAATCCCTACGCATTTCAATCCTCTGCTCTAATGTAAATGGCACAAATAAATTAAAATCTCAATGCATAAGTGCGCAGTAAAGGCATGAATGCATGTCATCGGCGCAATCTACAGCATTCCCCTGCTTCAACATTCAACAAGCCGACTTCTTTTGGCAGCCATTAATACATATAACAATGCGTTTCTCTGTTGGCAGCCCATAACAGCATTTATGCATAACTAATAGCGCGCAGCAAAAAGGAATATGAAACAACAGTTAAACAAGCAGTGCGCATATAAATAGCCTTTGGCGCTCTCTGCTTCTCCTATTCAAACTAACTCTCCGGGTTTACGGCCTCATATTCCATATTTAATTCAAAATCTTCTATCGTGTTATGCATGCAATATCTAGAATTTAAATGCTGCCTGGTTGACTACGCATGAAAATCCGTTAATCTATCCATAAGTGCTGCGAACTTGGAGTTATCCCGGTTTTGTAGTGTTACCTGACTGTCACTGGGCGCGTGGAATGTAACTGAGCACTTCAAATCCCTTTTTCTTCGGTCAGTCAAACTGGTGGCAAAGCAGAAAATCTATCAGTTTAATGGCAAGGAATCATACATATCCACAGTCGCCGAGCGAAATAAACTCCAGTCTTACCTTGCTCGATCCCAAAACTCGGCTTCCTCTGCTCATTAGACTCGGATTTCTTCTTTAAAATCGCCTCAATTCATTCCTTTCTCCTTTTACTGTGCTGCGGCTTCAAACATGATTTTTCTGAGTTATGGCAATGGAGATTTGTGGTTTAAACAGCGCAGGGGAGGTTGGTTTATGACCGTTTCACTGTTGTACCACGCCTCTCATTCATTGGTGTTTCAATGCGTGGTTACATGGCCGTCCTCATTGACCAGTCGCCCGACTGCGTCATGAGGATGGCCGAATTATTGTTTCATACGCATAACTCTTCCACCGCTACACCGTCCAATGGCCATAAGCTGCCATGACACCGTGTCAAACCCGTACCTGCATGTTGGCCTGCGTGGTGCTTATGGTTTATCGTTTTATTCATTGCTGCAACATTTGTTGATTATGGCCACCGTCGTGCGCCTTCATTGCAATGATATTTGCATACAATATCTCATTACCTGGCCGCCGCAATGCTATTTGATTATTATCATATGGCTGGTTACGTAAATGTGCCAAATAATATTCCTTGTATTCCATATGATATGCGCCCAAACTTTAACCTTTGCACTTTAAATGTTATACCATAGTTTTGCGCTTTGGAAATTTATATGCCATAATGTTTGTTTGAATACCATGCTTACGGCCTCCACCATGTATCATTCCGTTGCAACCTATAAACTTTGTTATCATAACCCTCGGCCCTTCATAACTATGTTATATTCTTTTAGATATGCGCATTTGATTTGTGTATATACCTTATACCATATGGCTTAAGTGTATTTGGGAAATAACTTTAGCGCTCATATAAACTTATGTTTAATGCTTTTTGACTTATATAGCGCATACTTTTTATAACATAGTTTTATAATTTTAAAATGACCATTGGGGTCATTTTTAAAATTATAATCATTTCTAATGCTCTGAGTTTATGTGCAGGTGAAAAGAGTTGTCCTAGCTTGATCTTTTTGCTTTTAAGGAAAATACCTAGGGTTATAAGAAGATGTATAGGAAATGTATGTGAATGAAATGGAATATGAATAGGGAATTTGGGATATATATTGGGAATGAATGTTAATGAATATTCGCAGATACTAACTTCAATTAGATCAAAACTAAAAGTTCCTAAAAAAAATTTGAATTTCAAGCACAAAATGGCTATGAATATACTCCCTTGAATGTTGTTTGTACAGGTGGAATGGAATCCAAAATGTTGTAGATGGATGAAAAGTAGACTTTTATTACTGCTCCTTGTTCACCATGCTCCATTTCTCGAATTGTTCAGGTCCCTTTGTAACAATGTTTTCATCTCAGGTCCCTCTGCAATGCTTCTAGAATGTTGTGTTGGCTTTGATCTGGTTCTGCTGCAACAAGTTTGCTTCAGGTCCCTCTGTAATAATGTTTCATCTCAGGTCCCTCTGGAATAATGTTTCAGCTCAGGTCCCTTCAGGTTCTGCTGCAACAAGTTTGCTTCAGGTTCCCCTGTGGACAATACAATACCTTAGTTGTTCCAGCTAAAAGCTTGCTACAAGACTCTCCCTTGCTTAATGTTTGACTTGTCCTCAAGTCAATTTTGGAAAGGTCCTGCATTGAAATTGTGCGAGAATAGTAGAACAAGAATATAGAATTCATAGAGTCCAGGTTACCCTGGTTTTCCCCTATGAATTTGTGTTTGCATGGTGCCAGTTGCCTGGTTTTCACCAGCAAACAAATTATTTTTTTTTATGTTTTGTTTTTTATATACAAATTTTTTATTTTTTTTTCATTTTTTTATTTTTATTCATTTTCCAAACTGGAAGATGGCTGAGCCATGATTTCCAGTCCTGTTTCTTCTAGCAGTTGTTTCATGAATGCATCTTTACTGATAGGTTGATGATAAACTTTCAGCCTATGTCCGTTTACAACAAATGAGGTGGGGTCCTGGTCAATTGTCTTGATCTTTACTGCTCCATTGTCAAAGAGTTCTTCAATTTCATATGGGCCCAGCCAGTGTGTTGTAAACTTTGCTTTGAAGTCTTTGAATTTGGAGTCAAAAAGCAAGGCCCAGTCTCCCTTGTGAAATGTTTTTGTTTTGATGTATCTGTCGTGCCATTTCATTCTTTGTTGTTGCACCAATGTAGTATGTTCTATAGCTTGTTGTCGATGTTCATCCAGTTGATTCAATTCCATGATCCTCTGTTGTTGTGCTTCAGTCAGGTTCATGCCCAATTCTGCTGCTAGTCTGTATGTTTGTATCTGAAATTCAATAGGCAATAAGGCTTCTTTCCCATAGACCAACTGGTATGGACTAAAACCAGTTGTGTTTTTCCATGTGATTCTGTAGGCCCACAATGAATCCTTTAACTTTTCAGACCAATCTTTTCTATTCAGCTGCATTGTCTTAGTCATGATATTTTCTAAGACGTTATTTGTGGATTCTACCTGACCATTTGCTTGAGGGTGATATGGAGTAGACTTCCTATGTTTAATCTTGTATTTCTCTGTCAGATCCCATACTAACTTTGATGTAAGCTGTGTTCCTTGATCTGTTACAATTTGTCTAGGTACTCCATATCTCACAAAAATTTCTTCAAAGAGGAAGGTGACCACTGTGTCTTTTGTTGCTCTGCTCACTGCTTTGGCTTCTGCCCATTTGGTTACATAGTCTGTGCATACTAGAATTTACCTTTTTCCATTTGATGGTGGATTAATGGGTCCAACAAAGTCAAGTGCCCACTGCTCAAATGGCTCAATAAGAACCTGTGGCTTGAGTGGCATCTCATCTGACATGATTGGTCTCCCTATTCTTTGGCAACTGTCACATTGCTTGACGTATGCCTTAGAATCTCGGAAGATGGATGGCCAGTAATAGCCCAATTGCAGCACCTTATATGCTGTTCGTTTATCTGCAAAATGGCCACCACATGGTTCATCATGACATGCTCTGAGAATGTCTAATATTTCATCTTCACACACACATTTTCTAATCATTAGAGCTGAACCAGTATAGAATAAATCACCATTCACCCAGCTATACCTAGAACTTTCTCTAACAATTTTCTTTCTTTGCTTGCTAATGAATTGAGTTGGAAATTTTCCAGATGACAAATAATTTGCAATATCTGCAAACCAAGGTGTCTTTACTGTTATGGCAAACAAATGTTCATCTGGAAAGTTGTCTATAACTGGATTTGGGTCATCAGGTGATTGTATGCGGGACAGAAAATCAGCCACTTGATTCTCTTTGCTTGGCCGATCTTGTATTGTGATATTAAATTCTTGCAATAACAGGAGCCATATTGTTATTCGTCCTTTGGTGATGGGTTTATTCATCAAGTATTTTATTGCTGAATGATCTGTGTGAATAAAAACTTGATATTCTGTTATATAATGCCTGAATTTATTTACTGCATGTATGACAGCTAACATTTCTTTTTCTGTGACTGTGTAGTTTGTTTTTGCAGGTGTCAGATTCTTACTTATAAAGTATATTGCATAGTTATACAAGTTTTCTTTCTCTCCAAGAGAGGCACCAATCACAGTATCTGATGCATCAGTGGAAATATGGAATGGCAAAGACCAGTTTGGCCCTCGAAGTATGGGTGCCACTGACAGTTTATCTTTTAGAATTTGAAAAGCATTTTGACAGTTATTTGTCCATTGAAATTCAACATCTCGTGCTAACAGTTTAAACAGAGGTTGAGTTATTTTACTAAAGTTTTCTATAAATCGTCTATAATAGCATGCATAGCCTAAGAAACTTCTTACCTCCTTTTGTCTTGTAGGTGGCATCAAGTTAACTAGGACTTGGAATTTGGCTGGATCTACCTTAATTCCGGAACCGGAAATATGGTGTCCCAGAACTATACCCTCTGTCAACATCATATAGCATTTTTCATTACTTAATGACAGATTTGTTTCGATACATCTCTTCAAGACTTTTTCAAGATTGTTGAGACAATCCTCATATGTATTTCCATAAACAGTGAAGTCATCCATATAAACTTCTACACACTCATGGACTAGATCAGCAAATATCGCAAGCACTGCTCTTTGAAAAGTTGCAGGTGCATTGCATAAACCAAATGGAAAAACATTATATGCATAGGTTCCCCATGGGCAAGTAAATGTAGTCTTGTCTTGGTCTTCTGTTGCTATTCTAATCTAGTTGTACCCGCTAAACCCATCCAAGAAAGAGAAGTATTTCTTTCCAGCCAAAGAGTCTAACACCTGGTCAATGAATGGTAGAGGAAAATGATCTTTTAATGTAGCCTTGTTTAACTCTCGATAATCTATACATACCCTCCACTTTCCATTTTTCTTTGGTACAACAACTAGTGGTGAAACCCATTGACTATCTGAAATAGGATAGATGAATCCAACATTTAACAGTTTTTGCAGTTCCTCTTTTACTATTTCTTTCATCATAGGATTCATTCTTCTTTGAGGTTGTCTAACAGGTTTAAGTTTATCATCTGTATAGATGTGGTGGATACATGTGTTAGGATGGATTCCTTGCATATCAGTATAATCCCAGGCAAATGCTTTTGAGTATTTCTGTAGTAATGCAATTACCTCTTGTTCTTGTTTTGATTGCAGCTGGTTTCCAATATTTAAATGTTTTCCAGGATGTACCTCAATTGTTTTGATTGTTGGGTTGATAACTGTGTTTACAGGAAAGATGTCTACCAAAGAATTCTGCAAGGTTCGAATAGTACATGTTTCCTGAAAACATTGATTCAGAAGTTCATTTGCAGCTTCATATTGAACTTTCCTAAGCTGCTCTGAAATACTTGGTTATGAGATAAAAAGGTCCATCAAATCTTCATTCTCTTCTTCTTCTCTAAAATCAAAGAATTGATTGATACTTAAAACTGCTTTTGTCTGTTGCTTTTCCTGAGTTTCAAGTATTGATTCTAAAGAAGTGGCTTGTGCAGGTGAATAAAGAGTGATATGTTTCCTTTCATCTCCATGTGAAATTATCATACTTCCAGATCTGCATCCTATGAAGGCATCAGCAGTGGCTAACCATGGTCTGCCTAATATCAGAGGGTGTCCTCCCAAGTTTGTCTTTGGTTGCAAGATCAAGAAGTCAACAGGATATTCCCATGAATCCAAGGAGACTATGATATCTTCTAATATTCCTTCAGGAACAACTTTAGATCTATCTGCTAATTCCAAGACTGTTGTAGTTGATCTAATGTTGTTTAATTGCAAAGTTTTCATTGTCTCCATTGTCATTACGTTTATAGCTGCTCCCAAGTCTATTAGTGTATTTGGTACAGAGAAATTATTTATTGATATGGTAACCATTGGGATACCAAGATCAATATATTTTTCTACTATAGTTTGAGTAGACATGAGACTTGCTAATTTTCCAAAGACTTGGATTGTTGTAGGATCCTTTTTCTTTCTTTCTTTCCGAATGCACAATTCCTTTATTGGTTTTGCATATATCGGTATTTCTTTAATGGATTTTAACAAAGGAATCTTAACATATGCATTTTTTAACTCATCTAAGATATCAAATTCAGGAAGGGTTATTTGATTTTGATTTTGTTGTTCAACCAACCTTTCAGGATAAGGTGGTGTTTGTGTTGTAATATTTGTTTCTTTCTGATTTTGTACCTCAGTTTGTGATGTTTCAGATGATTCTCCTTGTTCAGTTGGTTCTTCTATAATTGGAGGAGAATCCTTCTTAAGTATTTTTCCAGACCTTAGATGGACATCATCAAGAGGAACAATGGAATAAGTAGGGTAATATGTTGCTTCCTCTACAGTATATGCATATTTGTCCACTTTGTTATTTGGATTGGCCACCGGTTGGGATGGCAATTGCGTTGGTCTGGGTTGATTTGAAGGTAATTGTAACTGTTGTGGTTGTGTTAACAATGGTGGTGGATTCTGCTGTTGGAATAGATATGCAGAATTTTGCGGAAATGGCATGGATGGAGGATATGGTGGGTATGAAAATGGCTGTTGTTGCTGGTAATGTTGTTGATACTGTTGAGACTGTTGAGGTTGTTGGTTTCCATAACCATATCCCCTCCAACCTTGTGCAGGTTGTTGTGGATATTGTTGTGGAGGCCATGCTTGCCATGGCATTGGAGGGGTCCAAGGATTATAAGATGGATAAGCATAATTTTGCTGAGGGAATTGTGGCTGATTCGGTTGAGGCATTCTAGGTGGCCATGGTCTTCTTGGTGCAACATAATAGAAACCTTTTGTTCCTGTCACTTCTTCCATTGAATTCATTTGTAAATCTTTCAATGTTACACAATTTTCTGTGGAATGATTTCCTGTACAAAGACCACACACTTGAATGCCATCTAGAGGACAATCTCTCAAAGGATGTTTCTTTTTACATTTTGAACAAAATATTGCTAAGGCTTGTTCTTGTTCCGCTTTCTTCTTGTTTTCCTTTAGCACATCTACTTGTGTCCCTAATGTACTCAAAAGATCTATTTTAAAATTTTCCAATAGACTTCCTATTTCAGCTCTTGTTATCCCTCCTGCAGCTGACTTGGCGGCTTTGGAACTTACTTCCCTTCTTCTGGTTTTTTATCTTCCTCTAGAATATTTCTGACATAACTCGACTATTTCATCGAATGGAAGGTTTGAAATATCTCCTTTACCCATCACATTCAAGATGTCAAGGTATTCATCTCTTATGCCTTTGAGGAAGATTGTGCGAACAGTTTCTTGATTTAGAGAATGTTGTTTAGACTTCTGAAGATTATATGCGAATCTCTCTAAATATTCTTCTAGATTTTCATCTTCTTGTTGTGTCATTCTAAACACATCTTCCTTTGAATCTCTAGATCTACAATAAGGTTGATATTTTTTAAGGAAGACGGTTCGCATATCATCCCAGGAGGCTATTGTTTGTTCTCCTAAACCCATAAACCATTTTAAAGCTGCTGCTTTTAATGTTGCAGGAAAAAGACGAAGCTTATGAACATCATCAGTATAGCCATATGTTCTACATAAGATATCAAATTCAAACATGAATGAATCAGGATCTTCTGTAGACATTCCATAGAAGTTTGGCAACACAGAAGGTGGAATGTTTTTCATTTTTACTTCTTCTCCTAGTATTGCACTTGTATCTATTATCGGAAAACCGAAAGTAGATTCTTGGTCAAGCCCATCTTCTTGTCTTTTCCGGTCATTTTCTAGCTTCCTATCATTTTCTTGTTTCATCTCTTCCTCTAACTTCCTTCTCCATTCTCTTTGTTGTCTTTCATTTTCAGCTCTTTGTTGTTCAGGATTAAGATGAATGGATCCATGTCCCTCTTCTGCCATTGGTTGAGTTGTTTCAATTTCAGGTGGACTTTCAAGTTGTGGGAAGATAGGAGGATCGATGGGTGGAAAAACAATTTGTTTTCCCTTCTCTTTTGGTTTTCCGGAAGTGGAGAATTTTTTCTTTGCTTCCCAAGCTAACAAAGTTTTCCTTTCAATAAAGGTTAATCTTTGGCCACTTCTTTGCTTTTCTATCAACTCTTCAATTATTGGATTACCAGTAATAGGTGTATGTGATGATCCTATCTCTACTTGTGGGGGGTTTTTGATAAATCTACCTTGAGGATCTCTAAATCTAGGCATAAAGAAACATAATTAAAGAAATGAAATGTAACTAATGTTTTTGTTTATTTTGGATTTTATCTCTCTATTGACTATGCCGATATTTGCCTCCCCGGCAACGGCGCCAAAATGTTGAGCTAATTTATGTTCCTAAACTAACACAATTATTTATTATCAATCCGGGTTGTTTATTCTTTGAGGCAAATTCACTATTTGTGAAGATCTAATATAACCAAACCTTGAAAGATAAATGATTAAAAGCTAAAGAAAATACATCTTATCACTCTAATTCAATCAACTTAAAAGAGAAAACATTGAAAGGGTTCTTGAACTCAAGAAGTCCTCCTTCACCTCAATCAGTACTTAATGAATTAGAGATTGAAACTAAACTCAAGATGCATAAATTATAAATGAAAGAAGCTCTTAAATTAAGAGACACATAAGATATTCCATCATAATTCATTCATCTCAATTTCTAAATCTAAATGGAAATAAAACTGTTTGCATGTAAACAAAAGAAACTAGTTTTGATTCATCATTTAATAGAAGGGATGCCCAACTTGAACATCTATTTTCCAATTCAATAGAATGATGAATAAGACATTAACAAATGAAATCAATCACTATGCATATCCATAAAGCAATCTGAAATAAGACTATGAAAAACTAAGGCTACAATCAACCAAATTGAAATGAAATGAAGCTAGTTTAACATGGAAGTGTACTTAGCTTGGAGTGGGGGCCCTCCACCCTTGCTTTGCACACTTTGAAAGATGATTTCAGAAGCTTAGATCAGTAACACATCCATAGCATTGAGCAGCAAAATTAGAATAGCACAAGTCTTCAAATTAAGTCTTCAAACCAAAAATATTACAGCATAAAAGTATCATAAGTCAATGTATGAGCCATCAAAGTTGTGGCTCTTAAATAAGGAGTCTCATGAAACAAACTGATCTACATTCACTCTAACAAACCAAGATACTCTAATCCACCTATCCAAGTCAAATTCACTACCCTCATCCCAAGAAATATGACTAATATCATGGAATCTCAAAACTGCCCTATTTAGATGGGATTTCTGGATGACTAGTCATGATTGACTAGCTCCAAATAGGCATAATAAAGCTCGTTCTGTTGGAACCAAGCATAGGTGGATTGGTCCTAGTTCCCAAGCTTTCCATTCATGTATCCCATTCGTGCTGAAGTGGCCTGCATCCATATCAATCATGAAGTGATTACGGGAATTTCTGAAATTGCCAAAATTGCACTTAAAATCAAACTTTTATAAAAACTTTAGATATTGACAAATTAAAGCTAAATACCTGATTGGACATCAAATATTCATTAAAATGGGATGAATGGAGTGAAAATGGATGATAAATAGATGGTTAGGTAAGTTTCTCAAAGCAAAATAAGATCAAAAACTAAGGCCCAACAGCATGGATGAGGCCGAGGCAGTGGAGGACCTGGTAGACGTTGAGGATAGTTGATCTGCTATAATTGCGAAGGACCAAGACACTGTGCCCATCATTGGACTAACCCAACATGTCTGTTGTGCAAGTATTGCACGTTGTTTGATCATGAAATGGAAGACTGTCCTATGTTGATAGCTAGGATATGTGACAAAGGGGAACTACCACCTTTGTCGACTCAGAACCTACAGATGATGAGGTCTAAGCCGTGCGAAGAGGATCCAAACATAAATATAGTTCTTAAGAGTGGAATCACGATAGGAGATGATAAGGGGAACCAGCCAGAAGATAGTACATGGGTCCTCAAAGATCTGGCGAAAGAGGGTGAGTTCGAGTTGGAGCGTGAGCGTGAAACCTTCATGGAAGCTAAGAAGAGCTTTGCTGAGACCTCCACCTCAGGAAGCAAGGATAAGTCTGAGCGGGAGATGGACACCTCTATGCTCACAACGTTCTTGGAGACCGTATAAAGTTACTGTGTAATAGTAAGGTTGTGAAAGGGTTACAATATCTCATCAATAGATGCGTCGGAACTGTGCTGGGTGAGCCATGTGTAGTACTAAAGATTGGCAAGCATAAAACAAGAATGGGATGGAAGATGAGAATAACCATGTAGATAGGAGAGTATGAAATGGATTAGTTTATTTTAGAGCTGGGGTTAGATGCAAACACCCTACCAAATAAGACTTGGGAACGAATGGGGAGACATGTTCTACAGTGGGCTCCAATTCAGCTAAGGATGGCCAATCAACAGAAGATCTTCCCCTTGGGATAGCTGCTAGGGGTGATTGTGGATATTGAAGGTGTGAGCACGTTGGCTGACTGTAATAGAGATTGTGGATGACAGTAATCCCTATCCCGTGCTCCTTGTAATTGACTAGGTTACTGATATAAATAGGGTAATCAATCTAAAGAAGCTGGAGATGATATTTGAGAAGAAATCGCTACACGTAATAGTACCCCTAGATCCTGCTGAGGAATAACGCTATACTGAACTAGTCTGCGATTACAAGAGTGATGAAGATTTGGAGTGTATCTATAATATAACAACGTGAGATCAATATTGGGTGAATCCCACCATAGATTGGCAGATTACCTAGGATCGTGAGAGTTCCTACACTTCAGACTCCGATGAAGAGTTAGAACGCTAGCAGAATCAGTTACATGAAGTGACTACGTTGAATTGCAACATGATGACCCGATCTCTACACTGAGTGTCCTCAGAGGTAAGAAATCTGCCTACTTGTGATGGTCTAAATGAGGTATATATATTTTTGGATGAATTTTAAAGGGAGGTACCAAAAAAGCAGCGCTTCCAAACATTGGACTGGGCGCTACGCCCGCAAGATGGTGGGGTACGCATAAGGGAAGCTTTTATGATTGGCACGAAAGTAGGAGCATGATGAGAACACAAGTTGGGAAGCCTAAGATGTGAATGACAGACAAATATGATGAGAAGGATGATGTGCATGCACATTTGTCCAAATGGGCCCAGGCTTATGGATAAAATCCCCAACCTAAATAGGTGCACTTGTTCTGTCATACCCTGGATGTTGTCCCAATGAATTGGTACGTAGAAACAAAGCTCCGCCATGGTATAGGTGAATGGGATATTCTACACGAGGGCTTTGTAATGACATTCAGTTTTGAAGACAGGTTTGACTGTATTGATGAGGCGCTACAAGAAGCAAAAGCAATGATCTTTCGGATACCACGGGATCCTTTGGACCTGACTCAGCCTGAGTGGGCTACTCACCTAAGTCACGTGCTGGAATGCTATAACATGACCACTAAAGAAGAAGATGAGGATCCATGGAAGATTAACATTCCGGAAACAAAGTGTCACTGTGAGGTTAAAGGATTGCCAATTGAGAACCCTGATATAATCATGCCATTGAAAACAAGACAAGTAAACATTGGTACGGATGCAGAACCCAAATTCGCGAATATTGGAGACTACTGGGATGACGCAACGGTGGATAAGGTCACTGAATTTCTTTGTGAATACCAGTATCTATTCCCTACCAAGTTTACAGATCTGAAGGGGATAATCGGGGACCGAGGAATGATGAAGATTACATTAATGCTTGACGTGAACCCAGTTAAGCAAATGCCTCAATGTCTCAATCTGAAATATAAGGAGAAGGTCCGCTTAGAGCTAGACAAGATGCTCGCGGCAGGCATCATTGAGCCTGTGGATGAATCTAACTGGGTAAGCCCAATGGTGGTACAGGAAAAGAAGCAAAAGGACGAAATAAGGATATGTGTGGATCTCAGGAAGTTGAATGACGCTTGTGTACATGATGAAGTGTTGGACAATGTAGGTGGCCAGGAAGCATATTCCTTCACTGATGGGTTCTCTGGGTACCACCAAATCAAATCGTGCCAGAGTATAGGAGAAAAAAACCTTTGTGACTGAGTGGGGTTCAAGCTTATAGTACACTATAATTCCATTTAGATTGAAGAATGCACCTACGATCTTCTCACACGTAGTTGTGGTTTCATTCAATGAATTTATTCATAAATTCCTCAAGGTATATTTTGATGACTAGACTGTGTTTGGGCTGGTTAAACACCATGTAGCATGCTTGCGCCTAATTCTAGATACCTGCCGAAGATACTAGATCACGCTCAATCTCAAAAAGTGTTTCTTTTGTGTTCCTTTTGGGAACTTGTTGGGGCATGTGGTTTGTAGACAGGGACTGATGCTATATCCTGCAAAGATAGCAGTGATATTGAACTTGGAAGCGCTGAGGAGTGTGAAGCAGTTGAGCGCTACCCTAGGACATACAAGATATTACAGGAAGTTTATCAAAGGCTATGCCTAGATCACTGCACCTATGGAGAAATTGTTGAAGAAGGATGTCACATTCTATTGGAATGATGACCGTAAGAAGAGCTTGGATATATTAAAAGAAAATATGGTCACCGCGCTAATTCTAGTCTTCCCAGATTGGAAGAATAATTTCATGTACATGTCGAAACGTCATGTATAGTGCTTGGAGTAGTACTGACATAGGCTAGCGGAGAAGGCTTGGACCATCCTATTGTGTTTGCAAGTTGAAGATTATCCAAAGAGGAGAGGAACTATTCCACCACCAAACGCGAAGGGTTAGCTATGGTGTATGTGCTCCAGAAGTTTAGGCACTACTTGCTGGGAGGCCACTTTAAGATGTATACAGATCACTCTGCATTAAAGTACCTGGTCAATAAGCCTGTTTTGGGGGGGAGAATCTGCAGGTGGCCCTCATTGTTCTAGGAATATTATTTTTAAGTTATTGTAAATCCTGGACGACTGAATGTGGGAGCAGACCATCTGTTGCACATTGAAATAGGGGAAGAGCCCACTAATTTGGAGGAGGGATTACCCGATGTGAAGTTATTTTCAGCGCGCATCGCAAATGGTAATTTTGAGGATATAATACATTTCCTAATGACAATTATTACACTAGAAGGATACACTGTCCAACAGAAGAAGGAATTAGTGGTGCAGACAATAGACTTCTCTATCATTGTTGGGCATCTGTACAAGAGGAGGATTGATGAGATATTGTGATGGTATGTACCTGAGTTCGAAATAAGCAACATCCTCATGGACGCTCATGGGGGTGCCACGAAAGGACATTATGCAGGAAGAGCAACCACACAGAAGATTCTACGTGTAAGGTTGTGGTGGCCAACTCTCAATCAAGACTCAAAATCGTTTTTCAAGGCATGTGATGTGTGTCAAAGGACTGGCAAGCCATCGAGGAGGAATGAGATGCCTTTGAATCCATAGATGATGTTGCAACCCTTTAAGAAGTGGGCGATAGATTTTTTGGGACCCATTTAGCCCCAAGGAAAGATAGGAGCAAGGTACATTATCACCACAACGAAGTATTTGACTTGTTGGGTGGAGGCACAGCCTGTGAAGGATTGCACAGGCATGACCAATACAAAATTCCTCTCTAAGCACATACTGATATGATTTGGTTGTCCAAAGATCTTACTAAGTGATTGTGGTATGCACTTCCTGAATGAGACAATCAGCGCGCTGACGGAATAATTTCAAGTATATCACCAGAAAAACACACCTTATCACCCGCAGGTTAAGGGGACAGTGGAGGTGTTCAACAAGGTGCTCGAAAATGCATTGACCAAGGTTTGCAATGATCAACAAAGTGATTGAGACCTACTCATACATACAGTACTGTGGGATTATCGAACAACATGAAATAAGTTGACTGGACAAATCCCCTTTAGGCTTGTTATGGTGTTGAAGCAGTAATGCCTATGGAATATATTTTACCTAGTCTGTGCATAGTAGTGCTCACAGGTATGACGGATCACAGAGCCCTGGAGGAGAGTCTTGCATAGCTGGATGAGCTCGAGGAAGAGATATTTTTGGCTGGATTTCACCAACAGATCCAAAAGCAACGTGAAAAGGCATGGCATGATCGACACATTAAGTTGCGCTCATTTAAGATAAATGACCTAGTTTTGCTATATAATAGTAAGTTTGATAAATTTCCAAGGAAATTCAGAATGCACTAGTTAGGGCCCTATGTCATTAAGGAAATTATCGATGGAGGAGTGGTATAGTTGATCACATTCAATGGAGAACCCTTCCCAGGGAAGGTGAATGGCAGTGGCTTGAAGCCATATACCGGCAGTCCAACCATGCAACTAAATGAAGGTAGCACAGTCTTAGTGCTATAGGCAGATGAAAGGAGGTGCGAGACTATAAACTAAATTCCCTGGGTTGGGGAGTTGCGCAATTAGAGGATGGTGTGAAGCAACGAAGTGTCACAAGGTCCGCAGGAGTGCGGAGGGAGCTGCGCTACCCAGGGACAAATAATGCAGGTTGGCTGGAAAGTGACCACTAAAGTTACTATTCATGATTTGATGGCAGAAGTGAGGCCAAATGGAGCAGGCAATCGGCATTTAAGATAAAATTTATGGCTCAAATCCTTGAAAATCTACCACCAATCCGAAATTTATGAACTGAATTTGGGGGGAGCAGTCGGATTTGAATTCAAAATGAACTACAAATTACAAGTGGTTGTCCAACAAGAAACACTTGGTATTTTGAGAATTGAGTTTTTAAGTTCTTGGGCACATATGAATTGAAACAAATAAGAGCTTCTGATAGCTAATAAGGTATTTAATACTTTACCGATGGAAACACAATAATTCTTACATAAAATCATGTCAGCACCCCGAAAAATTATAAATACTAAACAAGTAGTACAGGAGTTGGCATAGAAATGGAAAGAGAGGTAAAAGTAGCTACTCCGGAAGTGGTCAAAGTATAGGAAGAGGTCCCTAAATCGTCAAGAATGCTAACACCAAAGCCAAATACAACTAAGGAGACTATGAAGGATAAGAAGGGAAAGCAACCTACCATATTGGTGTGTGCATCGCCAAGGAGAAACCCACCAAAACCCAATGCACAGGAGAAAGGCAAGGCTATAAACATAGAACCAGAGGAGGAAGATATCGAAGACATCCTCATGGATGATGAAGATCTGGGAATGGAAGTGGAAGATGTTGAAGTCCAGGGAGCGGACCCTATTACATGTTTTCTAGAGTATGGCCCTCCGCACAAGCCTAAGTCCAAGGTCCCAAAGGACATTGATGAGAGTAAGGCTCCCCTGTAAACCCCTCTGCTGCCGAACGAAATTATTTTTGACAATTCAAGCTTGGCATGAGTGCCCCTGCTAAAGCTTGAAGACTAGGACTTGGTGGACCACGAGAAATTCCCATACCTCGTGACCGAGCAGCTAATGCGCTGCATCATAGATACGAATATGGGAATGACCACATTGGAGCCTGGAGGTGGCTCAAGGGAGTAGAAAATGCATGGTTTCTCAACCTGCTCTTGGTGCCGCACTATAATTGCACCCCAGTGACAGTTTTGGTCATCAAGCAACTGTTGTTCTTGGTGAATGATGGGTGTCTATGGCTGGAGGAGACGATACCCATCACAGATAGGTTGATTCACCACATAACGCACCTTCCATATACAGGTGAGAATCTAGCCATGATCTTTGGCAGAAAGGGTGGTGAGCAGGCTCTCACAGAGTCAATGAAGGAAAAATTCAAGCTAGTGAAGAAGCTGCATGGGTACGCTATCTTTAGCATCTTCAACCCTGCTATGAAGGTAGCCACATAGATCCTCGCATGGAAGGTAATGAAGAAGTGTTGTGCTGATGAGGTGTCGGTGCCTATCATCATGCTTGCACAGTAGTGTGCTGAAGGAGTCCTATTTAACTTGTCAGACTACCTTCATGGAGAGTTCCTAGTGAATTGCTGTGAAGCACAAGAACTTAGCAAGATATTCCACTACACGTGGCTCTTGCTGTCAATTTTGTTGGTAGCATGGGAGCTACCAGAGGACAACCAGTTCCCTTCGGTCGTGCCAGACCTCCCTAAAGTAGTGAAGTATGCTTCGTTGTGGGCAACCAAGGACACGCACCAAGTCTGGGACAACACTATCTTTTGGATCTTAATGGAGATTAACATTAGGATGGCTTTCAATCGCAAGCTGCGATTGTCACCCACGGTGTATGCGAACCTACAATGCTACACTGAGTTTAAAGCTAATTTCCATCGAATATCCATTAGGGCGTGGAAGGAACTTGTGCATAAGTGGTACAACTTTCCATATCTAGCCACATATGATGTAATTGATGTGGTGCTTGACCAATGGTTGACAGAGTGGCGCACTACCACAGACTTGTTGGTCAGCGGGAGCAAGTCCACCTCGAAAAAGAAGGAGGAGGAGGCCAAGCTGAATATGGCACAACTAATCAAGAAAAGGAAAAAGGACACCACTAATGAGGCCCAAGCGGAGCAGGCAGGAAAGCAGATAGGTGGAACAGAGCGTGGCTCTAACAAAGGCACAAGGTTGCCTTCGCCTGAGACAAAAGAGGAAGAAACATAATAGCATAGTCTGGACCTTCATGAGACATCCACCCGCATTAAGCGCCCAAGAGAGCTGGAGAAGGGAGGTTCCAGGAAGAAATCAAAGGTGACAAAGACCTCAAAAGACCCTATCACATTGATAGAGGGAAATTTACATGATATCAGTGACACAGTTAGGGATGTCACCGCGGAGGACCTACAGAAATTTGAACAACAACAGTAGATCATCCTAGGGGCTATCCAGACTGGGTTGAAAGAGTTTCAGACCCGCACGTTGCAATCTGGTACAATGTCTAACAGCTTGGTTGTTAGCACTGTAGAGGCTATTGATATGCTGCGCACAAAGGCTTCTAATGCGATAGTGTTGCCAGATGGAGCACTGACCATCAAAAATAAGGTTGTCAGGCCCACTATTAGCAGTCAAAAGGAATTTGGGCTGAACCTAGTAACGCTTCCATGTGAAGCACTCCACCTCTCACAAGATGGAGTAATTGCAGAGCTAAGGGCCCGTGAGCACCATGCCCTTGAGATAATCAGCAAACAGCATATCAACAATGAGCAGATGCCCTATAGAGAAATGTTGCCATCGTCACTAAGACAGAGGTGACCAATCAGAGCAAGAGGATTATGAAGGTCATTGAGGAGGCATGCTCAATGGTCTAAGAATTGGCCATTCTAGAGGAGGAGCCAGTGGAGGTATGCATCCACAAGTTGGCCACAGGGGTGCGCGACACCCAAATTGATATGGTGTGGGTTCATTTGGAGTTGAACCTGCAAATTACCAAGCTACAATTGAGGTTCCAGCCTTCAACACCACCAGAAGTAAAGGAACAATCGGAAACTACTATCATAAAAGCAATAGTGATAGTGGATAGTGCAGTAGTAGACTGCATGTAGTTGTTTGAGCAATCATTTGAGGTCCTAACAAGCTTGCAGGAGGACCCCAATATACAAAGGCTAGATATAGAAGCACACGAGCTACAGCAATTCTATGATGAGGTTAAGGGCATAGCACGAACCATTTCACTGACACAGAGGCTAGCTAAGTTGCAGGAGGCCAAGCAACTAAAGGAATAGGTGGACACAGCTCTACACAATTAGTCCTGAAGGCGAGACTAAAGCCCTAGCTGGAGGAAGCTTACGCAGTCACAGGAAATATTGAAGGAAAGCTTGCAACTCTGCAAGCGACGCAACAAAAGCCTCAGGTTGATAGCACAGGAGTAGTGACCAAGCAGACAATGGAGGACATGAAGTAGGAGGAAACGCAGTGCACAGCCGAGGTTACTGTCATACGGGTTGAGTTGGACAGGCTTCGTGTAAAGATCTCCACGCCTAGTGAGTGACTCGAGGGTGAGTCACAATGTTTATGTTGGGGGCCTATTGGGAGCGGCATCCCCCAAGGGCAGTTTTGGGGCTAAAAGCCCATGTTTGAGTCAAATTTTGTAATAAAACTGTAAATTCTCCGCATTTTGTGGTCTCGAAGTGTGAAGGTATCATCTGTCATAAAGGGTAGTCCACCCTTAGTTTTTTCAATTGTAAGATATCTACCCATGGTCCGCTGACCATGGGACTGTATAAAAAGAGCTAAGCTCTAAGTAGTTGGAGACACACAATGTAAGAAAGTCATAGCTCTGAATTAAGAAGTCTAAGTCTTGGGTTGTAGCATAGGTAGAGGCTATGTAGCTCAGTGTGTAAAGGCCTAGGGTAGAAGTCTGCAATTGAGTGCACGGACCATGTAGGGTTTAACCCCACATAGAAATTACCTACATATGAATTCTATAACACAGAAAATAAATAATGCAAGAGTATAACACATAAAACACATGTACATAGATATTTACCCCTGGATCCCATAACTGGGACTACCAGCTTGATTTTTCATTATGTTCCTTTCAATGTTACAATACATATTTATACATGTCGAAGCATCCAATACCATGGACCAAAAACCATCGTGTCCAAAACCATGTGTGAAAATCATGCACAAAACCACAGGTGGGTCCGCCCAACCTAACATAGGGTCCAAAACCAAAATTTTCCTGGGCGCTACATCGAACCCCATACACTGGGGTTACCTACTCACCTCAAACCCCTTGTGACCCCCCTACTATGCAATTGGTGCAACAAAGGGGGGGCTTGCCCCACCTCTAACCCCCCAATTAACTACATGGGCTAGTCGTGGAAAGAATATAACACAACCCAACATTCTCCCACTTGTTTTTTTCTTTCCACAAGGGGCCACAAGAGAGCTTCGTCATTTATCCAGCCCTGCAATGCCCATTGTTTCTCTACACAAGAGAAATTCTCAGAGCTCACATATTTTTTCAATGCATCTGTAGTATTCTTCAAAGTGTCCACCTTTACCAGCAACACCTTTTTGTACTCTATCATATCCCTCACAAAATGATACTAAAAATCAATGTGCTTTGTCTTTGAATGATATGCAGGGTTCTTTGCCAAGAAAATTGCACTTTGGCTATCACAGTCTATCCTTATATCTCCCTATACTAACCCCATACTTGAACATATTTGGTTGTCACAGTCTATCCTTATAGCTCCATGTACTAACCCCATACTTGAACACAATCTCTACAACCAAACTGCTTCCTCGCTTGCATGAGTGGTTTCCATGTATTCTACCTCTATAGCTGATAGTGCCACTACAAATTGTTTCTTACTCATCCAACTGACTGCACCTCCAGATAGGTTAAACACATACCCACTTGTAGATATTCTCTGATCCATATCTCCAGCCCAGTCTGCATCAACAAAGCCACGAATATCCAACACTCCATCTAATCCTAGTCTTCCTTGGTAGCACAAACCATAATCACTAGTGCCACACAAATATCTAAAAACCCGCTTCACTGTTATCCAATGCTCCTTTCCTGGTTTTGAGATAAGCCTGATCAATACTCCCACTGCATGTGCAAGCTCTAGTCTAGTACATACCATTGCATACATCAGGCTACCGACTACACTTGCATATGGAACATGGGACATGTCCTACTTCCTATTCTTGTGTCTTGGGACACTGTTCAGCATATAACTTTACACCTACAGGAATAGGAACCTTCACCGGTTTACTATCCTGCATATTAAACCTCTGTAGTATTGTCTTGGCATACCTCCTTTGGTTTAACTAGAGCTTCCTCTTTTCCCAGTCTCTTTTAATTTCCATGCCCAAAATCTAGTTTGCAGCACCAAGATCTTTCATGTCGAATTTGGAGGGAAATTGGGTCTTCAAATCCTGGATAATTTCTTTGTCATTTCCAACCAACAACATATCATCCACATACAAGACCAGATAAATAACATTGTCACCAATTAATTTAAAATACACACAGTGATATGCTTTGCTTCTTGTGAAGCCAAGTCCCCATATAAATGTATCAAATTTCTGATACCACATCCTTGGTCACTGTTTTAACCCATACAGAGACTTGTTTAACTTGCATACCAGTTCTTTCTTACCCTTCACCGCAAAACCTTCAGGTTAATTCATGTAGATCTCCTCTTCCAGACCCCCGTGAAGAAATTTTGTCTTCACGTCCATCTGTTCTACCTCAAAATCAAAAGCAGTAGCAACAGATAACAGTAATCTAATAGAATTTACCTTGGCAATAGGAGAAAAAATATCACCAAAATCAATTCCCAGCACCTGCGAATAACCTTTTGCTACCAACTGAGCTTTGTATTTCTCCACCTTTCCTTCTGCATTTGTCTTCTTATTAAACACCCATTTGTTGCCAATGGGTTTCCTTCCAGCCGACAACTCCACCATATCCCAAGCCTCATTTTTGTGCAAAGATTCCCTTTCATCAACCATGGCTTCTTTCTAGAGTTTTCCATCCACTGAATCTACTACTTCCTTCACAATTCTGGGATCATCATCAGTAATAGATAAAGAAAAAATTGAACATAAAGCTGATGGACTATACCTTTGTGGCTGCCTTCTTTCTTGAACTAATCTTCTCACACCCAGAGTTTGTGGCTCTTCATCTTCTGATTCCTCCTCTGTTGTAGAGTTTGATTCTTCCTCCTTTAGCTCAAACTCTATCTTTTTAGGCTACTTTGGTTGGACTTCATGTTTAATAACATCTTTCACCTCTCTGAACACCACATATCGGTTGTACACAACCTTCCTTGTTACTGGGTTCCAAAGCTTATAACCCTGTAAACCATCCTTATACCCAATAAAGATGCACTTTTCAAATTTACTATCCAACCTTGTTCTTTTCTCCTTTGGAACATGTACTTATGCATCACATCCAAATACCCTCAGATGTGAAAGAGAGGGTTTCTTACCAGTCCATACCTCTTGTGGAGTCTTATCCTCCAATGCTAATGAAGGTGACCTGCTGACCAGGTAACATGTAGTCTCCACTGCCTCTGCCCAGAATTCATGTCCTAACCCAGCACCATTGAGCATGCTTCTTGCCCTTTCCATCAATGTCTTGTTCATTCTTTTTTAAACTCCATTTTGTTGAGGTGTATATGGAGTACTCTTCTGCCGTGCTATACCACACTTCTTACAGAATTCTTCAAATTCCTTACTGCAAAACTCTCCACCGTTATCTATCCTCAGCACCTTTATCTTCCTCTCTATCTAGTTTTCCACCAAAGCCTTAAATTCTTTAAACCTGTCAAAGACTTTAGGTTTCTTCTTAAGGAAATATATCCATGTATTCCTTGAGAAGTCATCTATAAATGATACATATTACACAGACTTACGCAGTGATGGAACCTTCACAGGTCCAAACACATCACTGTGCACAAGCTCTAATATCTGTTTCGCCCTCTTACCACCAGAGGGGAAACTCACCCGATTCTACTTCCCATATACACAATTTTCACAGAAATCAAAATCTAGAGAGCTATTACTCATACCTTATACCATACCTTTACCTTGAAGTATTCGAAGGCCCTTCTCTCCAATATGTCCAAGCCTTTGATGCCACAACATGGTCTTCTTTCTAGATACCACTAGATTTTATCATCCCCTAAGAAGACATCACCACCATCGTATTTCTCATACTCATAGAACCACTCTCTATGGGGATTGAAGTGAAAGGATGCACCTAAGTCAATCAACCATGCCTCATGATCTACATGTGTACTTGAAGAAGCCAAGTACACATCCCCACCTTCATCTGAGGTGGTTTTCACCTCTGCAAAAAGAGCATCATCAGATCCCTTTCCTTTATCGGGAGCTTTAGATTTACAGTCCTTTTTGTAGTGCCCTTCCTTTCTGCATTTCCAACACACCACCTTTACAGGTTTTCCTAGAGATTTAGATCTCCCTCTAGATTTAGATCTCCCACTCGATGACTTATTTTTGTTTCTGTTATGGGATTGTCCTCATAGAGACAAGGCATCACCATTCTATCTCTCCATATTTTTTTGTCTCACCTCCTCTCAGCAAGGATGAGATTATTTCATCAAAATACAAGGCATTTTCATTACTACCTATTGCAATAACCAGACTATCCCACGAATCTGATAGAGAACACAAAAAACTGATGCACTTATCTTCATCTGAAATTTTAATATCAACAGATGCTAACTGACTTATCATAATATTAAATGTGTTCAGATGCTCTGTCACTAAGTCTCCATATTTCATCCTCAGGTTATACATCTTTTTCCACAGGAACAGTTTATTCACCAGAGACTTAGATTGCTACAAATTCCCTAACTTGTCCCACAAATCCTTCACCGTAGCTTCCCTTGATACATTCAGCAATATTGAATCTGAGACACACAATCATATTGTGCTCTTTGCCTTTTAATACAACTTCTTCCATTCTTCATCAGACATTCCTGTTTGTTTAGTACCTAGATCTACCACGATCCACTGATCTTTATCCACCAACAGATCCTCCATCTTGAGTTTCCACAACTCAAAACTCTAACCATTAAATTTCTCGATCTCTATATTTCCACTGCTCGCCATCTTCTTTCACCACCAGAATCGATCTCACAGATCTCCCACTGAACAGAGTCTACCACAGGCCCGAGAGAAACCCCTCAGCAATAAAGGCGTCCCCTTGAAGCTAAAACAACTCTGATATGAAATGTAGGCTTTAACGTCGTACAGAAATTACCTTCATGTTATAGGACAAATTGACCTCCTAATCAACTCAGAGGAGAAAGACAAGATGATTGAAAGAATGACCACAGTTATAGGCCCAGAATCCACACTAATTCTCTATATACACTGACAACCTACTTTATAAAGCTTGTTTACAAGCATAAAGAAGTGTTAGTCAACCTGCTAACTCTTGGTTTTAGACCAGGGGGAGCATTAGTGAAATTTAGTCATGCTCAAGTGGTTATGCCAATGAATCTGCCATTAAATATCTAGATATTATTTCCCTAAATTTGTGCAAGAAAAGTAGGGAAACTCGAAAAATCAAGATATTTGGATAAATTCTATTCTGAGAATGAAGGCAAATGGGAAAAAGCTTGTAAACAAGGCAGGTTCATGGTTTTTTCCCAAATGAACTACAGGTGGAGCTTGGCAGCCCTAATTCAATTGCTATATAAGCAACGAGAGGGCCATTGCAAATGGGTAAGAGCATTTAGAAGGATAGGACATGGTGCTGTTGTGATATTGTCATATTCTTAAAGGAGCTAGCTAAAAGAAGGAGAGAGAGAGGAAGAAGGGATAATGAATGTTGATACAAGAGGGTTGTTGTAATCACTCTTCTGAATATAGGACTACGATTGTGTTCCACTACTCGAAGTGTTGGTGATATTGTGCATTTATTTGTTCATTCTGATGCTTGTTGTGTTGAGTAGATAAGTTACACATTTATACTTGTTTGGTACAGATTCTTTCATCAATTGTTAGAAGTATATGTTGTGATTGGTTTGCTTCATTCTTTTTTGCAGGAATCGTCTTGGAGCCGGTCAGGAGAAGTTCTTCTTACTGCATGGAGATCCCCAAGTGAATCTAGAAAGAACCAAAGGTGATCCTTTCTCCATATCCTGTCAATATATGTCAGATAGATGAACATGTCTGTAACAGGTACCTTTTGCAGATAACCTTACGGTCTGTCAGAAGTCCCAGGAAGACTTTCGAGGGTAGTTTTCGTCCCGTGCATTTTACCCCATAGTAGAATTGGCAACTCCGCTGGGGACTATAGATTTAGTTCCTAGTTATCCAGACTCCTCTCAGATCTCTTTTCTCTTCTATGAGATTCCCGCTTCTTCATATCCTTCTCTGATCCACCATCTAACTTGTTGCATCCTGCAAAGTTGCTTTCTCTTCAGAAACCAATCCCAAAAGCCCACTTTTTGAGCTCTTTCACTCACTAACGCAAGTTGTTGGTCTACACAGAGCTTTATAAAGCTCTTTGACTGTGCACAGGGAGTGTTAGTGGCCAAAATAAAGCTCTATTTACACATAGACAAAGCATTAGTGACACATTTCCATGTTTTTCAAGAGATTTTGTGGACCAAAAGGGGGGGAACTTGTCCCAAGGGCTAAATTAAGATCTACAACAGTATCATGCTAACAAATTTAGTGTCTTAAAATATATTTTTTAAGAAAATTCTTTAGTTTTTCTCTCATAAAAGAATTTTTTGTTGAAAGAAAAGCTGATAAACTGTATATCTCCTTCTGTCGAAATAGTTGTAGGCTGCTTTGTTTTGGTTCAATAGTTGTTAGGGAATATTGAGAAAAGGAACTTTCAATTATGAAAAGTGTTGAATGACTTTAGATGCACTAATGAATACATGAATCTGTGAAATAATACATGTGTAGAATAAGACTTGTTTGCATAAGAAATTGAAAAAAACAAATTAAAGCATTGTTCTGCACGGTTTATTGAGTCGAGAGTCTCATCATATTCATATGTCAACACCCCCTCCGAAGACAAATAAGAAAGTACACTAAAACTTACACTAAAATCAATCAAATTCTCTTTTTTAGAGCAAACCAACGTTAGATAGATTAGGACCTTTGGATAAGAGAGTGAGTCAACTACCCAAGGTTGCAAATCAGACTAGTGACGTTAAAGAGTGAAAAATCCTTCTACACTCATATTACTAGAACCACTCCACTCACAATGGAGTGAAATACGAGACAAGATCAGATTGTAATTGAAGGTAGCCCGCCTTCTTTTACAACTCCTTTGGGCATTTTGTGTAACGGGGGTCCCTTCGGGGATTTCGGAACTGAGTTGCGGACTTAGGTATCCTGCCCACACAACGTGTTGTCTACAACTATATCCCCCCTGGTAATGTCTGTGATTTGAGGTATCTCTAGTGGCCAATACTTCTAGGTACTTATCTAAGGTGACTGTGATGGGCTATCCTGGTACCTCAAGCGGACAGACCTACTTTGTCTTCATTTTTTGGGAGGGTGCTCGTCTTCACGAGAGTACTTGGCCCCTCAATCTGAGGTTCGGGTGAAGCTCGAAAGTAACTGTAACCGTACATTTGGCCATCCTTCTTTGTTACTCATTGAGTGACTGGGTTTCATCTCCATTAATCGGTGTTTATCAGACAAGGTAATTTCACTTTGTTTGCTAATTGTTATTTTTTGGGTATTTTTTCTTTTTAGGTACCCGAGTGCTATTGTTTTTGAGACTTTAAAGACTATCACATTAAAATTTATTTGATAAAACTTAATGGTCACTCAATTAGTCACATGGTACTTGTACTTCCTTCTTCAGTAGGGGGGAATTTCCCATCTATCTAGTCGACGACTCAAGGGTTGTGGAATTCTAGAGACATTGTTGGTCCTCTACTACTTCCCCAGTTGGCAGTCATCACAACACTGGTAATGTGGAATCCCGCTATCTCGTTTGTCCCAGTTATGAAAACTCACATAACACTCTCTATAAGTGGAACCCAGCAGATGCTAGGTTCCACTCCTATGGTGCCACAATGCATACCTTCAACTAGTTCCACATATAGTGCTCCATATAACACTCAATGCGGCACTATGGGCGCGGTTCCCATTTACCAACAAAAAGGTCGACCGCCAATGTATAGTTCCAACCCCCAGATTCAGATATCTGGGGGGGTTCCCAATATGCACATGCCGGTGGGGAATGTCACAATTCCCCCTCTATTCTCAAGCATGCCTGGACAGTCACTGATTGACATGAGTGTTCCCTCTGTCAATCAAAGCCATATCGTTAGTTCCGTGTCGGTTGGGAATCCACAAGGGATTCCCACCCAATCGATGGGGGCACCCTACTCACAAGCTCAGATGAGTTAAGGGGGCACCACTTATACTGGGGGCAACTTCATACCCTAGTATCAAAATCCCCATGGCAATCCCATCTACAACATCGTATTGCAAAGCAACTGTTACACCACACAACCCATGTACACCATGGGAAACCAAACAATGGGAGGTGCACAGAGCTCCTCCGATCACCTGTCAGCACCATGGTCCGAGTCGGGGGCACCCAACAATTTGCCTTTTTTGGCAACATTGGATATCCCCAACTTATACAAGTTGACAAACGACCCCATCTACCATAACCTAAAATGGCCGCCGATCCCACATAAATATTGACGAACATTCCTAAGTTCGACAGAAAACAAGGGGAGATCCAGGCACTCACATCACCACCTACCATCTATCTTGTGTTTCTAACTCTATGGTGGATGACAGTGTCTGATTATGTCTTTTTCCCCGCACCCTCACTAGCAATGCTACAAAGTGGTATATTGAGTTACCACGTGCGTCAGTGAATACCTTTGATGCTTTAGCGATGGAGTTTCTAAAGAACTTTCAGTTACCTATCCGTTATGAGATAGGGATGGAACTCCTTACTTCGTTTCATCAGGATATCACCACCCACATCTCTGATCATATCAATGAATGGAGACATAGGTGGAGGTTAGTCAAAGCTCCCATCCCTGGTTTTCTCTTAACAAACTGGTTCTGTAAGTCGCTACTCCCACATATCGCTAGAGATGTCGCTCTAGGTGTTGCAGTCATGGAGGACCAATCCATATGTCATGCCCAGCATTTAGATTTGATTTATTCACAGTTTGGCACTATCTACAACATTATCCCCTATGCTCCTGGTAACCCCAATCCTCCCACCATTCAGCACCCTGGAGCACCTGCCGACGGGATCGTCGGCACAACCTCTGTGGTCACTGTAAAACAACTCAGTGGATCCATTGCCAAGCTGGTTGTGGACCCCTCTACCAAAGCGACTGCTCTTCCTACCATCACAATTAACTCAATTCAGTCTACACAGAAATCCGGTAGCAAGAAAAAGAAGAATAAGAAAAATACCGCTCCTTCTGAGGAGCAATCATCTAAGCAGCCCAACCCAAAGCAGAAGGCCATTGTGCCTATTGATACAAAAAAGGATAAAGGCACCAACTATCCATGCAAACTCTGTCTTGAAGATCACGTAACCTGGCATTTTCCGCGTCTTCAAGAATACACGAATTACCTTACCAAGAAAGATTTTGGTACGGCACCTGTTGTCCTTAGAAACCCTTTTCCTAATCAACAACAACAAAATCTCGTTGCCAACCAACCGCAACCCACATTAGGGGGAAGCGATGGTTCGCAACACCCTTCAACTAGTGAAGGGAGTTCTACCGTTTACACATTTGGAATGGTAGATCTCACCACAAGATCCAAATCTTATGGAGCTCTTGTCGCTCTGGCAGCAGAACCATCTGTAGGTCAAAACCCATCACTGCCCAATGATTTGTGAATCGAAAGGCCGGTTGAGGACTTTGTGATTCGACCCCCCAAGGGGGAACTTCGACGCACAATGCATAATACATCTGCACGTGCTTCCCAACACTACAATATCGTAGAGGATTTGGCACAAGCGCCATCAGTTATGTCTGCGCTCGAAGTATTACAAACATGCCCCATCCAACGGAAAGCTTTGCTTTCTGCTATCAAAGGTATTGACCCTACAGATTCCACGCTTGCTATTTTCGACATGGACAAGTGTAAATCTCCCCTTCCCCACCAGCTTGCATTTCAGGTGTATATCACTTCGAAAGGTAAAGGTATACACTGAACTGTCATCGATAAAGGTGCTTCAACCTGCGTCATGTCGGCTTCATGTTGGCTCGCCCTGGGTTCCCCAACCCTATCCTTGCCATCAAACTCCCTTAAAGCTTTCGACGGCCACACCTTTATCCCAAAAGGATACTTAGCTAGTTTTCCCATCACTTTGTCTGGGAAAACAGTAATGGTGGACGTAGAAGCCATAGACAGAAAACTCGACTATAATCTCTTGTTGGGTCGTAGTTGGACATATGCCATGATGGCCATCGTATCAACTATCTTTCACATCATCCAATTTCCATTGGATGGAAAGGTAGTCACAGTAGATCAGTTGTCTTTCTACACCCCTGATTATTCACCATTACCAAGTGGCTTCGTACCCCTAGTAGGAGGTGGAACTGACTCTTATGTCAGTATCAGTACTGGTCTATTGAAGGCTTCTTCCCTCATGGGTTGTTTCCCTCTTCAGTTTCCCAAGGTTCCACAGATGGTCAATATGCTTTCATCTATTCCTCATGAATAGACCGATCCATGGATCCTACCAGCGCCTTCAGACATTGACATTTATGGAGAACAAATGCCATTTTCACCAACTGAATTGGCCTGTGAAGCCATTCAAATTGCATCTGAATCCCGGTCACTTTGGTTTCGGCCAATGGTACCACTACCCCTCCCATAACCACTCTTTCTTTCTATCCACTTAATAAAGTCCTATCGATGGACAAAGCGATTAGAGAGATCACGAGGTTAGTCGAGCGACCTTGGGAGGATTCGCACCATCATGTTTTGATATCTGATTCAGACATGATGCCTCTTAAAATCATGTCACCTGATGCACATGAAATCATTTCCTCACTGTATATGACTATCCAACTTTTGGACTCGAAAGGAAATAGGGGAAATATTTCACAAACATTGCTCCCCGATACATCTGTCATGATAGGCATCGTGGAAAACATACAAAGTGGAGCCAATCACAATCGTGAGGAAATTGTGAGCTTCACCTACCCGTTTAGGGACTTCCGCGATGTTTTTCCTTGGTCTTATGAGGAAATGTATGGCATAGACCCTTCTAATGTCAAGCATGACATCGAGAAAGTTCGAATGTTCTTTTTATGGTATTTTTCTTTCTCGTTAATTCGAAAAACCTCGAGTCTTCTTCTTTGGGCTCATTAAACTACTACAAAGATGAATAGAGCATTGTTAGGGATACTTTATTGCTCTTTAAAATATAAAAATCCCCGAGCTTTTGTCCTTATGCTCATTAAAACTATGCAACGATAAATAGAGCACTTTTGGAGACATTTTATTGCTCTTTAAAAAATATAAACATCTCCGAGTTTTTGTAGTAAGACTCGTTAAACATCCATACCACAATCCGTAAAGCAATTTTTTGGGATATTTTATCACTCTTTAAACAATACAAACATCCCCGAGTTTTTCATCATTTGCACTCATTAAATATATGCAAACAATGCTCTGAGCACCTCTTTTTTATCTTGTTCCAGCATATAAACTAAAAAACACCAACGGAGCATCCTTTTTAGGCACTTTTTTCTCACTCTTTAAACCAAAAAAATCCTGAGCTGTGTCTTGCTACTCATTAAACATGATAAAGATGACCCGAGCATTTTTTCAGGTACTTTTTTCAAGCTCGTTAAAAAAAGAAAAATCCCAAGTTTTTGTTACTGATCTCGTTAAAATGTCACGACAAAACACGAGTTTAGTTTACCGCCTCATACTCGTAACAAAATGATGTCGACATCTATTGGAAAAAGGTTTCCCTTTATCCGGGTCCAGTAGATTAAATATGGAAAAGTAACGATACGGGTATACTATTAACCTTTTGTCGCACTCGTTTAAAAACTATGACAAAGGACCACCATGGAGTCTCTCTTTATGATCTTTTCAGACTCTCTAAAGATGAAAAGATCACCGAGTTGTCTAGTCTGGACTCTTTAAATACACAAACAAGATATAGAGTTCTTCTTTTTACGATGCTTTTCATACTCTTAAAAGATGAAAAAATCGACGAGTTTGCTTGTCTGGACTCATTAAACTAATTAGATAGGGCAAAGAGTCATTCTTTTTGCAATCCTGTTCAAACTCTCTAAACATGAAAAGATCGATGAGTTTACCCACCTTGACTCATTAAAAATCAAACGGGGAAAGTGGAAATACAACCGTATCATGAAGCGTGGTTTGGCAGCAAAAGTTCCCTTGAACATAGCACTCCCTCAGATAAACTGTCATTTTGATAGCCTCTCAATTTTAAACCTACCAACCTATGAGTTTTTAGCCTATATACCCTGATGCCATTGTATATCCGTATCTTAAACACTCTATAGTGTTCATGAGTCTAGTGTTGTCTGGTTAAACCGTTGTCATGCCTTCTATTGTTCAAGGGTCCCTACTTGTTTCCTTGATCAACTGACCCTACATATCCTTTCATCATGCCCTCCATTTTTTAGACCCAAAAGCTCAAAAGATTCTTCAAAAAAACAAAATCATCCTTGTCCAGTTTCGTGTTGACTGATGTAGGACACGTCATTGCCTACCTTTCGATAGGTTCCTAACCCAGAAACATATTCAGTGCCTTGGTGCTTGCAGACATTAGTGGTAGTTTACCTTGTGCTTAATCACAGGTTTTCATCATTGGCTCCTGGTTAAGCGATTCTAAGAGTGTTCGATGACAAAAAATCTTTCACACTCGCTAGTCTGCACTGTGCATCTTGGAGACCATCACCATTATCGGTGGCCTTCCTCGCATCTGTTAACAGTCTCCATTATTGAAAGAATAACTTCGGCGTAAATCACATGTAGACAGACATTTATCGACGTGTTTTGAACCAACAAGTGTGGTTCATTGTCAGGACAAGTTGAAGAAATAGATCCAGCTTAGCATGTTAAATAGTCTGAGCAGAGACTCCAACGGCTAATTTTGACCTTACGACCTAGGTCAAATTATTATTCATTAATTTAATATTATTATTATTTTTAATAAATACATAAAATCCCCGGATGCGGGTGCTGGAGATGAGAATTAATGCGATTAGACAGTGGTTGGGCGGGGCCGATTGCCACCTGCCTGAACTGCACATGATAAGTGGATGGGCAACACAGCATAGCGCGTGGCACACCTGCATGACCATCGCTCAGGGTACGTTATCTTGCTGGTTCGGCTGGAACGTCAGGTTCATAGCGGGAGAGTTAAGGTTCACACGCATTAGCGTGCAGCGGAGGGATCATACCATTAAGGGAGCAGTAATGGGAGACAACTCCCAAGACAAAGCTTGCAATCTTAAAACTGGAGGCAGGACGAGGGGGATGGTAAATCTGTTAGCGCTGCCGCTCTGCCGGCACTCCTCTGCGCACGATAAGAATCTCAGAGAGAGCTCAGGGAATTGGACTTGGGTGCTGGTTATCTTGGTCCTAGCTGCAAGGCTGGTCGCTCCCCTCCCCGAGTATCGCTCAGGTATTGCTAGTCGGCTCTCCTGTCCTTTTCTCTCGGCTTCTGATTTCTGTGTTTGTTTTTGGTTTAAGCATAGACGCAGGGACTTGGAAAACCCAAAGAAAGTGTTCACTCTAGGCAGAGGAGGCTCAATTGGGAGGCATCGCCGCATCCAAGCAAACGCCCCACAGGAACTTCTCTGGAGTTGGACCGCGATCACCCGCAGGATGCCTCGTCTGAGACCGAGAGCAGGCAATCGTCGAGGGCAGGGGAGAAGAGCCCCCACGGACTCATCCTCCAGCGATTTGAACCATCCTCCAAGAAGAGGGCTTTCTTCTCGCAGTAGAAGAGGAAGGTCTCGAGCCTCTGACTCTCGACCTGGTCCGATTCCTGCCACAGGGTCCGCCATTTTCACCTTCGACAGCGCTCTCATTAGGCCCAGAATCACAGCCTATTTCACTGTGGTGTTTCAGGAGGAAGGTTTAGCAGTAGACTTAAGGACGCAAGAGGATAATTCGAGGGCTATGCAGGACCCCTCTTCATCTTTTCAGTTAGCTTCAGAGATCATGCCTCAGCAGGGAATTAAGGAGCAAAGAAGCAGCGCGCAGGAGCCGATGATGGTAGATCTGGGTACTGATGCCCAGAATGTGACACAATTAGAGGAACCACCTGATATGGGCTGGTGTCGAATTACTGAAGAGCCCATTGATGAATAGGAAGGTCAACCATGCTTCTCTTTTTGCAGAATGCCCCTGTCCACAGGGCAAGGATGTAAGGCGGAATGGTCATGTGTTTTTGTCACTGTCTTGTGTCTCTGTGTTTATTCTCCCCTGGTCTTTTCTTTTTGAGTTTTTGATTTGTCTTAGGCTCCAAAGATTATTCCCCTGCGTGGGAAACAATATCAGACATTTTTCAAATATGTATATGCTGGATAGAACTGCCTCCCGCAGGAGCAGAGTGCTTGACTACGGTCATGTTGTATATTTACCACCTCTTTGTTAATATAATAGATTAGTATTACGCAGAAAAAAAAATATTAATACATAAAATATTTTTAATGGTTAGTTTTAAAAATTAATTAATTAATAATTATATATATATATTAAATTTATAATATTAGGTTATTAAGATAAAAGTTAGGATTAAAAAATAAATAAAATACTTTTAGTGGTTAGTTTAAGAATATAATTTACTTATTTATTTAAATTATTTAATAATTATTGTTAATATAATACATACATATATATATATATATAATAATAGGTTGTTAAGGACGAAAATAATTTTAATGGTTAGCTTAAAAAGTAATTTATTTATTTATTTATTAATAATCTCACACACACATATATATTAATTAAAATCATAAAGTTAGGGTTAAAAATATAAATAAATAAAGTAATTTAAATGGTTAGTTACAAAGGTAATTTATTTAATTTAATTAAATTATTTATTATTATATATTAAGAATTTTTTTGTTTAATTAAATTATTTATTAAATATAATTAATATTATATTAGTAATATAGTCTTTATATTAATATATTAATAATATTAGTACAGTCAAATTATTATTTATTAATTTAATATTATTATTATTATTATTATTATTTATGGAAATAAGTTAAATTAGGTAAAAATATATAGATAAATAAAATACTTTTAATGGTTAGTTTTAAAAACTTTAATTTAATTTATTTATTTAAATTATTTATTAATAATTATATATATATATATATATATATATATATATATATATATATATATATATATATATATATATATATATATTAAAGTTGAACAGGAGCGCGCGGGTCTAGGTTAGCTCGTTAGGGTTTGCTGGCAGCCGCAGGCAGTCGCGGTCACCGGACTACCGTTTCTCAAAACCGGACCAACGGAGTCGTCCTTACGCCGTTTCCACAGCCGCTTTACTGTCTGTCTCGCCTGTTTACCGTCATGGAAGGCCACATGGAGACGGACCTTGTGGATTATTCTGAGGATCCATTTGAGGACCGCATTATATTCGAAAACCCTAATTTCACCGCGCCGGTTAATGCCTCTCAAACTGCCTCTGTTCCCTGCTCCCCCGTTACCTCGCCTGTGGTCGCGCATTCTAGATCGCACACTAACCGCTCCGTCTCTGAATTCGCTCCGGTTTCACCCCCTGGCCTTGAAGCCCCACCTCTATCGCCCGGTACGGAACAGCTTCTCGCTTCACTCTCACCACAGATCCTGTCATTCAATCAGCCCCCATTTATACCCTCTGATCTACCGACTACCGCCGTGGACTCTCCGGTTACGGGACCTCAAACCCTACCGACCTCTGGGATTTGGCCTTCTGGATGTTTTAGCACCCCGGCGGTAAATGTTAAACCCTCGAAGCCCATCCCCCCTGAAGGCGTAACAAATCCCTTTGTCGACCACCCTTTTGCACCTCGTACGAAGAAGAGGAAAACCAGGTGTATCAAAGCGACGACCAAAGATATCACTATCTCCTTTGGCGACCCATCAGCTCTCGAGGAAGCAGTGTCCATGGCCCGAATGGTTTTGGTTGGACATGTGCGGGGACGTGCCTACACAGCAAGCCGACTGACACAATGGGTAAAGAAAATCTGGGGTGCCCTGCTCAAAGAACTCCCAGAGGTACATGTTCTCCCCCGTGGGTGGTTCTCCCTCCATTTCACTAAGGAGGACTACACGGATTTAGTCTTGGAAAAATATTGGCACATCGAAACCGCACCTGTTCTGTTAAAGAGGTGGAGTCCCCTCTTTGACCCAGAACGTGAACAGATTGGAGCAGGTCCCCTGTGGGTACGATTTCCTAGACTACCATTACAGTATTGGAGCGAGGAAGCACTCATCAAGATAGGAAATGCTTTGGGCACGTATCTAGATCATGATCGCACGTATGTTGAATCAAAGAAGCGAACCCTAGCTCGTGTGCTGGTTCACCTGGACACGCGTGAAGGATTAGAGGAGAAGATCACTCTGTAATGGGGAAAATATAGCAGGACACAAATTCTCGACTATGAGGGTGTTCCATTCTGCTGCAACCGCTGTCATCAAGTGGGACACCTATTTAAGGACTATCCACTGAACAAGATTCCAGATGTTTCCCCAAAGATCGCTCCCATTTCAGCTCGAGAGGCATCCTCGCTAATCTTTTGTCCATCACAGGGGGAAGTATCTGTACAGGGCTCGCCAGTGAAGACTGGGTCGAAGGGGCTGGGACCGTCATCGCCCCCTATTACTAGGGCTCGGGCTACTGCAGCAGCCGCATAGGCCACGGGTACTGTTCTAATCCCTTCCTCCTTATCTCTTGGTAGCTCATCTGCATTCGTTACATCATCTGCACCTTGCACTATGGCTCATTGCCCGCTCTCGACTCCTCCTCTGTGTGCCTCTACTGCTCCACCATCTGTACCACCCTTCTCCTCCTCTTCCTCTCTGTCATCCTCCTCACGGACTTCCTCCCACCCTTATTCTCTTCGCCCTCATCCTCAACTATCGGGCTCTCAGGGAGGCCTGGGCATTGTCCCTCTGGGATTGGGACCTCTGACATCCAGAGGTAGAAAATCTGATCTCTCCAAAGCCATCTGGAGGGCCGGTGCGGAGGTCGCATCTGGTCGGCAATCCACTATTGATGGGGTCCTTAGAGCAGCCACAACCCCCCGGGGCGGTCCTCCATGAAGTGCTTATCATTCAATTGCAGGGGCTTGGCTAGTGCCCCCAAAAAACTAGCCATCCGGAGACTCTTTGAGATTGAGCAACCTGACATTATCCTCCTCCAAGAGACTCTGGGCTCGGCAGAGGACATCTCTCATTGCTTACACACACTGGCACCAAGATGGAAGTTCTTGGCCATGGATGCCTTGGGTCGATCGGGGGGACTGGTGCTCGGATACAACCCTAGGTCAATCAGGATCGATTCATCCTGGGGTGGACAAGGATTCATGGGATTAGACATTTTCATTGCAGATATTGGACAAGCATTCCATATTGTGAATGTTTATGGCCCATGCCACCTCAGGGAGCCATTCTGGAGGCACCTACTTAATCTTACCTTATTGGCAGCGGACCATACCATCCTGGGGGGAGACCTAAATTTTTCTCTGGGCTTCCGTGAATCTTGGGGTTCCATGGCACAAGTGGATTCCATTACAGATTACATGAGAAATACCCTAGATCAGACAGACTTTGTTGATATCCCCATGCAGAAGCCTATGCCTACGTGGAGGAACAGAAGGGTGGGAGCTGCAGCTTTGGCTCGAAGACTGGACAGATTCCTACTTAAAGGACCCCTGATTCAGCATCTACACCACTATAAACAATGGGTTGGATCTGGGGGATTATCAGATCACTCCCCCATTTTTCTGGAAATCCTAGGGCCTCACCATAAGCCAAAAGCCCCTTTCAAATTCAACCATATCTGGCTCCAAGACCAAGACTTCATGAAATTGGTCTCTGATTTCTGGAAGGCACATCCCATAAACAGAGAAGCTTCATTGACAAAGGGTTTCTGTAAAAACCTCTCGGAGCTAAAGCATATTGTCATAAATTGGGCCAAGGAGAAGAACAGAAAGGAATCTGCCCAGCTCACATCAGTTGAAGAAGAGTTGAGAACCCTGCTAGATGAGCGAAACCTAGGATTCACCTCGGACGTGGACAAGACTCGACTGATTGAGCTGGAAAATCAGAGGTCAAATTTGCTTAGACAAAGGGAGGAATCCCTCAGATTACGCAGCAGAGCTATTTGGCTGAAAGCTGGGGACGAAAACTCAAGATTTTTCCACAACTATGCTAAGGGAAGGAAAGTGGCAAACACTATCTGGAATCTCCCCCTACCGGAAGGGGGCCTTGCAGACACTTTCAATAAACTCTCCCAGCTGGGTACATCACATTTTAGAAGCTTGTACAGAAGCCCTCCTGGTACAAACTTGGCAGAGATCATTGATGTGGCCTCACATTTCCCAAGATTTGTAAACGAGGATGACTCGGCTGATCTCACGGCCCCAGTCACATTGGAGGAACTGGAAAGCACACTCAAGTGGTTCAAGAGGGATAAGAGCCCCGACCTTGATGATTGGACCATTTAATTCTACTTAGCCTTCTATGACCTACTGGGACAGGACCTACTCAGTGTGATAGAGGAAAGCAGATCATCTGGGTGTTTATATCATGCTATAAACTCTACATTCATTGCTCTCATTCCCAAGTCTGACTCCCCATCTTCATTTGATGATTTCCGCCCCATCTCACTCTGCAATGTACTCTACAAGATTATATCTAAGATAATTGCAAACCGGCTTAAACCTATCCTTTCAACTCACATTGCTCCCCAGAAATTTGCTTTCCTTGAGGATAGGCAGATTCATGAAGCCATTGGATCCGCCCAGGAAGCCCTGCACTCCATCTGGTCTAAACATCTCAAGTGTACTCTCTTGAAAATCGATCTATCAAAAGCCTTCGACCGTGTCAGCTGGCTATACATTAAGATGCTCCTTATTCACCTGGGCTTCCCTCTTCCTTTCATAAACTGGATCATGGCCTGTATCACCACTCCTACGTACAGCATCCTGATCAATGGATCAACCTCCCATTTCTTTCACTTTGAAAGGGGGCTCTGGTAGGGCTGCCCCCTATCACCTCTTCTATTTCTATTGGTCATGGAAGGATTGAGCCACTTAATCATCTCTGCTACAAGGGAAGGATCTCTAAAAGGCCTCAAGATCACGGAAGAATGTTTTCTCACACACCTGTTGTTCGTGGATGATGTACTCATCCTATTGGATGGTAGCATCAGAGACTCACTGACGTTTTCTCGCATACTTCAACTCTTCTCACAGGCCACGGGTATGCAGGTAAACCGAGAGAAATCTACCATATCACTGGCCCGTACCACAGTCAATGAATCTCAAACCGCTCTGCAGGCTTTCCCCTACATCATACATCCATTGGACAGGGGTCTAAAGTATCTAGGTTTCTGGTTAAAGCCCACTTGCCAGAAGATTGCAGATTGGACTTGGCTGGTATCAAAATTGGAAAAACGTCTCTCCTGCTAGAGCCACAAATACCTCTCCAGGGCAGGCCAATTAATCCTCATCAAATCAGTGCTGGAAGCAACACTGGTTTTCTGGATGGCTCTAGCATGGATTCCTAGACACACACTGGCACGCCTCCAGCAAATCTGCAACAGATATCTCTGGGCAGGAAGCCAAGACAAACGCATTTTTGCCTGGATCGGTTGGCAGAAGATCGCACTCCCAAAGAAGTGGGGGGGATGGGGACTAAAATACCTTCCTCTGTTCGCACAAGAATTGGCAGTAAAAATGAGCTGGGCATTGATAACTAGCCAGAACTTATGGACCCGTCTCTCTTACCACAAATATATATGGCCCCTTGGCACTCTGGATTGGATCAGACTCCCTAATTGGAACAGAACAGGTATATCATCTATATGGAAAGCACTACTACACTCAATGCCTATGATCAGAGACAACTTGGTCTGGAAAATCAGAGACGGGACCCTGGCTAGGATTGGCATCGACCCATGGGCTGGCAGTGGAGGCAGGCACACTCTGCCACATGACTTGGTTGAACACTTACTTGCTCGCAATATTAAAGTGATTGCCCAGATTACAGACAGGGAAACCTCTGATATTTTTCATCAGGCCTGGAGGACAGCACATCAATTAAACCTCCCTCCTAGATGGCATCAGGCATGGCAGACTTACAGGGAGGCCCTGATTGAATCTCACATCAGAATCATTGAGGGGCCGGATGAACTAATTTGGAGCCAGTCTGAGAGCGGTTATTACACACCAAAGGCTGGTTACGCCCTTCTTATCAGTCACAAAAAGCCAGAGGTTATTTCGAACTGGTGGCACAGCATCTGGAAGCTCACAGCATCACCGCGATCCAAACTCTTCTTCTGGTGTGTCCTAAGGAACAAGGTGCCCACCGGAGAAAACCTATCGCACAGAGCTTACCATGGACCATCCTGGTGTGCGATATGCAAAGAAGCATCCGAAACCACAGAACATCTATTCTTGCGATGCAGGTTGATAAAATACCTGTGGACCGCTATCAAAAACACCATTACTTACTCTGGCAACTGGGAGGGCACTGATCTGTCTGGGGCTTGGGCAGATTGGGCGTCGCGGCACAAAGGAACAAAGATTATTAACCTACTTATTCTTGTAAATTGGCACATTTGGAAAGCTAGAAACTGAATCATTTTCAATGACCAACCTGTTTTCTAGCAAATGGTGGAGGCAGGCATTATCGCAGCATATAGAGAACTACCAGACCCCCCGCCCCCGCAAGTGCGTCATCCTCATCTGCCTCCCCGAATAGTTCAAAACACACCTTGGTCATATTTTGATGGGGCCGCAAACCAGCAGAGTTGTGGGGGCGGTTTTATCATATACAAAACCGAGCAACATTATTACAAAATAAAAGCAGGACTGGGAATGGGAACAAACAATTTTGCAGAGCTCATTACCCTTCGTCATTTACTTCATTTTGCTTTGAGTCATCATATCACTTGCATAAACATCTTCGGGGATTCAAAAATCATCATAAATTGGTTCAACAACATATCTATTTGTCACATTCACACACTCAGCATTATATTGAATGAAGTTCTTGAACTCAAAGCAGCTTTTAACAACATCACATGTTCACACATCTACAGGGAACATAACGAGAGTGCTGAAAAACTATCCAAGGAAGCCTCAATGATGGACAGAGGAGTATGGGAGATCACAGAGGTTCAAGGCCAACAAGAGTACAAATACTACCATCGTCCATACAATGATCCGAGATATCAGCATGCACCTGAGCAATAAATTATCTGATGAATTTTTGTACATGACAGCAACAGTTTTTTGTAATCTTTAAACATGTTTTGAACAGCTAGGAAAGCCGGAAGGCATTTTTGTAAACAGGTTTTTTATAGAATATTGGAAGATGACCCTGCGAGGTACATCTGATCTGATATACATGAACAGAATCCTTTTTGTAACTAACAGGCACACTGTGAATAGTGACCTCAGGCATATGCGTATAGCATCTACAATATGTAATTTTCCATATAATGAAAATTACGGATTTTTCCAGTGGAAAAAATATATATATTAAAGTTATAATATTAGGTTATTAAGATCAAAGTTGGGATTAAAAAATAATAAATAAAATACTTTTAGTGGTTAGTTTAAAAAGATAATTTACTTATTTATTTAAATTGTTTAATAATTATTGTTAACATTATATATATATATATATATATTAAAATTATAATAATAGGTTGTTAGGGTTATTTATCAATAATCTCACATATATATTTTATAAGAAGAGCTTCGGCATAAATTATATATAGAAAGACCTTTGTCGCGTTTCGAACCAGCAACTGTGGCTCATCTAACTTGTCCTGACGATGAACCACACTTGTTGGTTTGAAACGCGTCGACAAAGGTCTTTCTATATGTGATTTACGCCGAAGCTCTTCTTATAACTGTTATGGATCACAAAAGTCTCAATTCAACAATATATATTTTAATTAAAATCATAAAGTTAGGGTTAAAATATATATAAATAAATAAAATAATTTAAATGGTTAGTTAGAAAAGGTAATTTATTTAATTTAATTTAATTATTTATTATTATATATTAATAATATAGTTATTTAATTATTTATTAAATATAATATATATTAATAATATAGTCTTGATATTAATATATTAATAATATTAGTAATATATTATATATATATATATAGATATATAAATAAATAATAAAATAAAAATTATATATATATATATATATATATATATAAGAGTTTAAAAACAAGGAGGAGGCAAAAAAACCGACTAAGAAGAGAGTGTTGGAATCCAGCACTTACTGATTTTCCAGCCATCGTCTCTATTGAGATTGCTCGGCCTCTTTTCAATCTCAATAGCTTCCCTAAATTTACGATGATGGAACTGGGCAACTTTGGCAACAACCTTGGCCTCCTCAATACACACCTGATAGCTGGTAATCAGATGATTTCGTGCATGTTCGATGTCAACTCCATTTTACCACATGTACCGATCTACGTTGTTCGGTGAAGCAGGAATCAAGATCTTGGGTAGAGGCTTGCATCATTCAACATTGTTTCCTCTCCCAAGCTGCGATATTATTCTTTGAAGATAGCCATTTCAGGATAATCTATTATGACACTGGATCTGCCTTGTGCCATATTGGCGGCTAGCATTGTTATATCTCTAAGGAGAAAGTTACTCTGACATAGCTACTGAGCATGGGAATGCCCGACTCAGGACATGATTTTAGCAGTTTATATATATGTACTTTTGTTGTATCAGGTTTTCCCTATCGCCCGAAACTTCTCTCTCTCTACAAAGATTTTGACGGGAAACTACAGTATTTTCATAAAGTATTTCGACCATCGTCTGTGCCTCTAATCTCTTACTTTAGGGGGCATCTGTTATAGGACAAAATGACATCCTAATCAACTCAGAGGAGAAAGACAAGATGACTGAAAGAATGACCATAGTTGCAGGCCCAGAATCCACACTAACGCTCTCTATACACTGACAACCTACTTTATAAAGCTTGTTTACAAGCATAAAGAATCGTTAGTCAACTTGCTAACTCCTATTGTTAGACCAGGGGGAGCGTTAGTGAACTTTAGTGATGCTCAAGTGGTTATGCCAATGAATCTGCCATTAAATATCTAGATATTATTTCCCTAAATTTGTGCAAGAAAAGCAGGGAAACTCCAAAAATAAAGATATTTGGGGAAATTCTATTCCGCGAACGAAGGCAAATGGGAAAAATCTTGTAAACAAGGTAGGTCCATGGTTTTTTCCCAAATGAACTATAGGTGGAGCTTGGCAGCCCTAATTCGATTGCTATATAAGCCACGAGAGGGCCACTGCAAAGGGGTCAGAACATTTAGAAGGATAGTACATGGTGCTGTTATGATATTGTCATATTCTTGAAGGAGATAGCAGAAACAAGGAGAGAGAGAGAGAGAGGAAGAAGGGATAAGGAAGGTTGATACAACAAGGTTGTTGTAATCACTCTTCTGAATATAGAACTGTGGTTGTGTCCCACTACTCAAAGTGTTGGTGATATTGTGCACTTATTTGTTCATTCTGATGCTTGTTGTGTTGAGTAGATAAGTTACACATTTATGCATGTTTGTTACAGGTTCTTTCATCAATTGTTAGAAGTATATGTTGTGATTGGTTTGCTTCGTTCTTTTGTGCAAGAATCATCTTGGAGCCAGTCAGGAGGAGTTCTTCTTACCGCACGAAGATCCCTAAGCGGATCTAGAAAGAACCAAAGGTGGTCCTTTCTCCATATCCTGTCAATATATGTCATATAAATGAACATGTCTGTAACACGTACCTTTTATATATAACCTTACAGTTTGTCGAAAGTCCCGGGAAGACTTTCAAGGGTAGTTTTCATCTCGTTCATTTTACCCCATAGCACTACATATGAATTCTATAACACATAAAATAAACAATGCAAGAGCATAACACATAAAACACATATACACAGATATTTTCCCCTGGATCCCAAAACCGGGACTACCATCTTGATTTTTCATTATGTTCCTTTCAATGTTACAATACATATTTATACATGCGAAAGCATCCAATACCATGGACCGAAAACCACCACATCCAAAACAATGTGCGAAAATCATGAAAAAACCCATAGGTGGGTCCCCCAACCTAACATAGGGTCCAAAACCAAAATTTTCTAGGGCACTGCCCTTGTTACACAAAAATATCGTCACCATGATTATTTGCAGTCAGTATGGGTCTATCATCACTTGTATTGTCCTCCTAAGCAAGTCTCAGACCTCAGCTCTTCAAGTCAAGCTTTGAAAATGAGAGAAAGACATTGAAAATCAATGAAACTCTGGTTCCACACTTTCTCTCACTATTACCTGTGGTCCCACACCTTCTGTTTACAAAAACTGCGGGCCTGCCCGCTCTGTCCCTAAAGGTGTGGGTGTGAACCCCTGTGAAAGTCAAAAAGGCGCAATTTTATTCTAAAAAAATCACTATGGGTTAATTCTAGATGATTCTAGAAGGAATTTTGACATGGATTTACCACTCTTAGGTGGTTCATGCATCCCAAAAGAGAAGGAGCTAATCCCTTGATGAGAGGAGCTATCCCTTTGAAGGAGGGCTTTATCCCTTTGAAGGAGGACCTAGTAACTTCCCTCCCTTGCACTATAAATTCAGGCATTGGGCTAGTTGCTAAGGAGGTTAGAAGCTGAACATTTTTGAGGGTAAATGCTGGTGAAATTAAGACTTCCTAGTTGAGCTTAAGAGGAGAGATCACATACCTTTTTAGCTTCATTGGGAAGAGAGTGAAACTTGTCAAAGTAGAGGAGACTTCTTGCTGGACCCTGAGAGGATCTTGTACAGCGTCAAGGCACAGGTTGTAAAGTTCTTCTTCTTTTGAATTGATACAATCAAACTCATTTTTCTCAACAAGTATCTCATGTTATTTGTTTCCTGAATTCCTTGACTTTCGTGTTAAATATGTTTTATGATATTGGCTTTTCAGGTGCTATTTAATTTGTTTGCTTGTTTGTGTTTGCAGATTCGCAACAAAGGAGCTCATTTGGACCGAAGGAGCAAAGGCTTCCACAAACTTGCGTTGTACCTAAGGTAGGCCCTAAAACACTTGTTTGCCTTTGTTTATAAAAGCATATTTAGAGAAAGATAGTGTCTGATTGGTTTTCTTGTCATTAGGTATTCTTTAGATTCTAGGAAGGTCTATCTTGTCCACAAGATCGACTTATTCCGTGTGACAGCCCTGAACCCCATACAGTGGGGTTACCTGCACCTGTCAAACCCCCTATGACCCCCCCGCTATGCAATCGGCACAATGAAGGGGGGGCTCCTCCATCCTCTAAGCCCCTAGTTAACTATGTGGGTTAGTCATGGAAAGAATATAACACAACCCAATAGACCACTGCAACTATTTATGCAGGGTGGATAGAGTCTGTAATCACTTGGAAGATATGAATAAAGAGAAATATTCAAAAATTCCCGTTTCTTTGTTCTTTTGATGCATCTTGATATGTTATGTATGAATTCCCTTTATTATGCTTATGTGATGCGCGAATGAATGAAATTACATTGAATAATTGAGCACATTTACAAATATCTGTTTATGCGGTGTTAACTATAATTGTTTGATAAGATAAGAAAATCACTTAAGTTAATTGGGGAATCTGCGAGGCACACTGCCATAGAAGTGCAAAAGTACCTGAGCAGTAAGCTAGGGCTGCGCGAAGGTCGATCATACCCTTTCGCGGAATTATTTAAGGAATGAATAAAGGGCTCGCCTTGCAAGCCCTAGAGCGAAGTGACCTGTGTGAAGGCAGGGATAGAGGGAATCAAATGACATCACAACCATCTCAAGGTGCAGAAACTTGGTTCCAACATTCCCCACATACTACTTCAAGTGATACTTCGGTCCATGCTCTATGGGTTGATGTCGAAAGGGAAAGTAGTGTAGGGATTTGTTTGGCTAATTAATGATGAACTTGGGTCAGGCCCCCTCAAGCCAACAATGTTGGAGATTTTTTTTTTTTTTTATGATTGAATGAAAACTATAATGCAATGCAGTTTTCTACTTTTGAAATTAAATATGCCTAATTCAAATGTCTTTTGTTTTTTGCGCAAAGTAAAAATAAATGAATCAACTAGGGAAAAAACAATGAATACTTTGAAACCTCCCTAACAACGGCGCCAAAAAGTGATGAGCCTTGGTATTGCAACAAGAATGTTGCAACTCCCAAGGTTACCGACTTTAAGTATCAACCCAAGGTTCATACAAACTTAAGAGGTATCAACAATATATGTGCAGCATACAATGTGTCCTTTCTTTGTTGTCATGATGTAATGGAGTGCACATACCGATGTCAAAGCCTAAACAAATTGTAGAAAATGAAATGTTCAAATGGAACCTTTAACTATTGCAAGAAAGAAAGTCTAAGGAAAGAAACCTATTCTAATTGCATAAATGTCATGAAATAAATGTTAAATAAACCTAGATTAACCCTATTTATCACATGTGATGTTTAAACTAACTAAGCATGAAATCTGATCTAGAGAGTACTAGCTGTTGTGTGCATGGGTAAATATAAAAGAACTCATTTTTTAAATCTTTTTTCTTTATAAATGCAAATGCTAATCTTTCCCTGATATTTGGAAAGGGAGACAAGTGTGAAGCAAGAGGGTTAAAATGTTCTTGATGGAATGGAGGTCAAGTAGAGGCCTAATCCCAGCTTCAATGATGATTTTTCTCAATTCGGACTCGAAATAGACTTTCCTACAGGATTTCCTACAAGATCCCCTGATTTACTACATGATGTTACAGATTTACTATACGAAATTATAATTCATAGAATGACGAAGAAAATAAAATCCAAATTGGATGGGACAAATTTTTTTATTGACTAGGATGTCTTAGATCCCCATTCCAAGTGGAATCACTCAAAAAGACCTCTGTAAACCCATGCTAAAAAATAGAAAAACAATACTAGTCGAAAATCTAGAAATTCGAGAACTAGTGAGCTAGTAAAGCAAAAAAATGCTTAACCTAATAAAGGAAAATGAAGTGGGTTAATTTTTTTTATGAACTAGAATGTCTTTTTGATCTAATGCAAGTGGAACCAACTCGATTGAAGCTCATTAGAAAGCTCTAAAAAGTAGCAGAAATTTACTGTTATTTGCCACAAAGGAGTTCCAGAAATCTAGATTTGGGAATAAGAAAGCTAATCCAAGTAGCTCAATGATTACTATGATCTTAAAAATATTTTCCAAGGATGAAATGATGATTTTATACTAAAAAATAACTTACATCAACCATTTAACGCAAGCCTACAACAAGAAATCATTAATACTACATGCAGAAATAGAAAGAAATAAAAACAAGAGATGCACATGAATAAGAAGTGAAAATTAGGAAAGAAAATGATACAAAAGTGTTTTGAGGCTCCTGGGATGGCCAAGCCCAAGGAAAATCAGAGACCTATGGAGGAGAACAAGATTTAGAAGCTAAACATGACACCAATCTTCATTATTTTCATTAATACAATTACATCCTTGCAAGAAAATACAATGGAATTGTAGAAATATGAGTTCTCTCCAAATGAACACTAATGAAAATCTCTCCCTAGAGGAAAATTTGACTTGGAACTTATACAAAATGATTAGGAATCATTCCCCATGAATGGAGGAATCTTTCCGCAACAAAATCCCTTGATTAATGGATCTGGTCCACAATACTAGGAATCTGCATTAAATGGAAAGGAACACATTCCTAGATTTTCTCAATCATTGGAGTTCCACAATCTGTGCCATAATTCCATAATATCTTGCTGATTATTATTTAATAGTGATCCTCCTGTGGTAGGGAGCAAGTCCCCAAATTATCTTCTCCTCCAAATCTTCATAATCTACCCAATATTCTCATAATATTCCACAAAAATAAATAATATTAGGCACACATTCAATTATTTGTAAACCTTCCTAATGAATATATTAAAGTTAAAATACATTATCTAACACAGAAATAGAGGTTTAATGTTCTGAAGGATGCTCATTGGCCTTAATTTATGTTTAATTTAGAGGCATGGACCTTAATTTATGTCTAATTTAGAGGCCCATCACGCACCCACTTGGGATTCTTTCCGAGACACCATCAAGGAACAATATTACCCTGTCGAGAGCTATCAAGATAAATACATAAAGTGGACCATGCTATGGAAGGAGAAGGGACCAATATGTGTCGGAGTTCACAAATATTTTCCATACCCTTCGCATGAAGCTGGGTCCCAAGCATTTTGAGCAGCATTTGATGGTCAAGTATTGCAGTTGTCTACACAAGTACATCCAGGACGAGATGGAGTTCCTAGACTTTTCCTCGCTTGGAATGACGTACAAGTACGCTGTCAAGATTGAGAAGAAGTTTAAATAAAAGAAGCAAGACTTTGGATCTACGAATTCAAAGCAACGAAAAGGTTCCCCCAAACCACAGAACAAAGGACCAAACCAAGGTGGGGCTACCTAGGACAGCCCGCTAAAACCGCAAGCAAAGAAAAACATGATGAAGACAAAGGACACTGGAAAATGGTGTGAGTTCCATAAGAGCTCCACTCAAAATAAAATTGAGTGTCGGGCCAACCAGTCACTAGTGGTCGAGATGAAGGCTTCTAAATCAGATGCATGTTCCGACTCTGAATCAGAACTCGATAAGGGAACTAACAAAGGGAAGAAGATCATTGATGCAAAGCCTAGTGCCACTGTGGCCACCACCAAGGTCAAAAAGATTGAGCTTGAAGATCCAGAGGAGGGGGAACACCTCTTCCACTCATAGATGTGGATGAAGGGTTCTCTGATGCAGTTCATTATCGACAGTGGGAGCCAAAAGAACCTCATTTCAGCAGAGCTCGTGAAGCGGTTGGGCCTAGAGACTACAACACATACACAACCATACATAATCATGTGGCTTCATTAAGGACGATATCTCTGCATCATCAAACAATGTTGCCTTCCCTATAGCATCAATCCCTTCACAGATGAGCTACTGTGTGATGTTTCTCCTCTTGAAGTTGGTGATGTATTCTTAGGACAACCATACTTGTGGAAGAGACATTATCTATATGAGTCTAGACCTCACTCTGTGATTATTACCCTGGCCAAAACATTGTACAGGATACTGGAGGTAGCCCTGCCTACCGCCATCTATATGATTACTACAAAGTAATGCAGTAAGATCATTTCCCAGACCAGGATTTTCTTTCCTTATTATTCACCTTCAAGGCAAGATGAATGTCATGGCCACGGCTTCCAAGCAAGACTCCTCTGCTTAGTAGAAAAAGATGGACAAGGCTATGGAGGAGTACAGGGATATCTTCGCCTCACCTACAGGGGTACCTTTTCACTATTAGGTCAAGCACTCCATAGATCTAACCCCAGGTACATCGCTTCCCAATGGGCTAATATATCAGTGCTCTATTATGGAGAATGATGAGATGATGAGACAGATTTAGGAACTATTGCAGAAAGGGCACATTAGGCCAAGCTCATCACCATGTGGGAGCCCGATTATATTGGTATAGAAGAAGGATGGGACCTGGAGGCTCTGTAACTACCAGGCATTGAACAAGATCACTGTTCAAAATAGGTAACCGATCTTGTGGATTGATGGCCTTCTTGACCAGCTCAAGGGGGTCAAATATTTCAGCAAGATTGACTTGAAGTCCAATCATCAACAGGTGCTTATCGAATCCTCTGATGTGTGGAAGACTACTTTCAAATCCAAGGAGGGCCTTTTAGAATGGTTGGGCATGTCTTTCAAATTGACGAATGTCCCTGCAACCTTCATGAGGCTGATGAACAACATCTTGCGACCCTTCACCAATGCATTCTTGGTGGTGTATTTAGATGACATCTTGATCTTCATCCAGAGTTGGGACGAGCACCTCAACCATATTCAAAAGGTCCTTCAAACCCTACGACAACACAAGTCATGTGTTAACTAGGAGAAATGCACCATTGGCCTGACCCAGGTTCAATATCTTGGGTTCATAATTCATGAGAAGGGTGTACATGTGGACCCATTCAAGATACAAGTCATTCAGGATTGGCCAACCCCAACAACTCTAATAGAGCTCTGCAACTTTTTGGGTCTTTCCAACTTCTATCATAGGTTCGTTTTGAGGTTCTCTCATATCACTTGGCCTTTAAGTCAAGTCACCAAGGGTGGAGAAAAAAAAAAAAATTGGTCTGAAACCCAACAACAAGAATTCTCTGAGTTGAAGAATGGCATCTATTCTACACTAGTGCTCACATTACCAAACCTCCAACAACCATTTGAGATTGAGACAGATGCCTCTGACTATGCTATTGGTGCGGTTCTTACTTAGCATGGGAATCCAGTGGCTTACCATAGTGAGACACTTTCACACACAATCTGAAAGTACCCCACTTACAAAAAAGAAATGTATTCCATTGTGTAGGCCTACCACCAATGGAAGCATTACATTCTATGGGAGGAAATGGTCATCCACACAGACCACTGACCTCTATAGTTCATACAGACACAAGGGAAGTTGCAGAATGATTGCCATAATAAATGGTCCACCTACCACAACAGTTCCATTTGAACATTAAGTATAATAAGGGCAGCAACAATAATGTCGCTGATTACCTCAGCCGACCACGGGTCATGGCGCTGATCACTGTGCTCGACTCCTGTGGGCATGAGACATTAGGGTGGCCACATCTTTACAAGGGAGATCTAGAATTTAGTAGTACATACCAGACACTCCTGAAAGGGAAGAAAGTTCCAATTTTTCACCTCTAGGATGCACTATTATGCCACCTGGGACACATTTGTGTTCATTCAAGCGAGAGTGCCAAGATGATTTTGGAGGTGCACTATAATCAGGTCGCTGGACATTTCAGAGTGGAGAAAATAGTGGCAATATTGCAGAAGTATTTTTATTGGCCAAAACTTCATCAGGATGTTGGGAAGTACATTAGATCTTGCACCACCTGCGTCATTTCCAAACCAACCATCAAGAAGCAAGGCATGTATACTCCTCTACCTACTCCTAGTCAGCCTTGGGAATATGTCTCCATGGATTACATGTTGGGCCTTCCTTCTACTAAGCACGACAATGATTTCATTTTTGTGGTCGTCGATAAATTCTCTAAGATGGCCATCATGGCAGCCTACAAGAAGAGTATCATAGCAAATGCCACTGTTAAGCTCTTCTTTGAGTGTGTATGGGTACACTTTGGGATCCCACAATCCATTTTCTCAGATCAGGATAGCAGATTCCTGAGTGAATTTTGGTCAAGTCTCTAGTCGATATTGGATATCAAACTTACTGAGTCCATGACTTTACATCCCCACACTGATGGGCAAAAAGAGTTTGTCAACAAGATAATTGTACACATTCTATGCATGTACAAATTGAAGCATCCACACGCATGGTATGAAAGCCTCTCATATGTCTAGCAGAGCTACAACAGAGCTCTCCACAGCTCAACGAGCCATAGCCTCTTTCAAGTAGGGCTCAGATTTTAGCCATTATATCCCATTGATGTGGTCATACCATTTGCAGCTACTCATGCAGATTCGGTTCATGTCCAGTCTGAAGCCGATAAAGATAAAAAATTCATTGAGTGCATTAAATACATCCACTAGTAGGTCCATGATATATTGGACAGAGCCAATGCTAAGTACAAGCAGTGCTATGATCAACAGCGGGTGCCGCACAAGTTATAGGTGGGCGACAATGTTTGGCTACATTTGTAGAAGGAGTGCCTCGTTGGACACCATCGTAAGCTTCCCCTGATCTGATATGGACCATACAACATCACCAATGTTGTAGGGGACACTGCCTTCGAGCTTAGTATTCCATCGTTCCTTGGTCTGCACCTAGTGTTCAATGTAGACCGCCTTCAGCCATACTTTCCAGCCTTTTTGGACACATCCGACACTGTAGAACAGCTCACACTAATAGAGCTAAACCTATACTGCATGGAACACGCCACCACTGATCTGATCATGGATGCACAAATTAAAAACACTCACTAGAAAAAGATCTAACTATATCAGGTTTTCAAAGTTGGCCAACTCCTTCACCAAGGCAAGTGGCTCACTAGGGACTAAGTTCAGTAGAAGTTTCCCCATCTCATGGAGGCACTTAACACGATGTGGAAGATTTCTTCCTAAGGGGGGGGAATGATCCAGGTGGATATTGGTGGCCACCTACCTATTCCACATGGACCCCCAACATATTCTCTTTCAATTTTTCGGTTTCCTTAATTGCAGCACATTTTTTCGAGCCTTAAACTTCCAGAGCCATTTTGATGCCCTAAACAACGTTTTTAGGGAAAACGGAGAGACCAAAAATGTTACTAATTGTCATGCCTATTTTTTGTCTCGACCTTCTCTTCAAGATCTTTGAAACAAGGTATTATGATAGCCAAACGGAGACCGTATGCAAAAGTTACGACCCCTGGAAGTGGATGTACCAATTTACCCAAACGGGGCACACAGTTTTGGCACTTCATCTCCTAGGGTTAGGTTTCTGGATGTTTAGGGTTTTTCATGGTTTCTCAATAATAAATAGGCCTTTGAGCCTCATTGTAACACAATTCAGAGGCATGTAGCCACCAAATCTCTTCTCAGGGATAAGCTACCATCACTCAAGCTATCTTATTTCCATTCTGTTTGTAAGCATAGTTCAATATTTTTCTATTAATGAAATCAAGTGTTTTTTGTTGCATCTCTGTATTTATGATTATATTTGTAGGTTGTTGCGTTGTTATTTAAGTTCGGATCAATATGTTAACCATAGTTATGCTTAATTAGCCATAGCCAACCATTGTACACCATAGACAATGTGGGAGACCATGGTAATCTATGGTCAAACCATGTTTAATAATGATATGCATGGTCAACATATCTAAATATGGTCAACATATCTAAATATGGTCAACAATGGACAACTTGGTCGAACATGGTCAACTTTAGTAATTATTGGCATTATAGTCAACCATTGTTGAACATAGTCATCTATAGGTAACTACTAAGAACCTTGACCAACAATGTAGACCCATAATCAATCAAATGTTGACCATAGTCAATCATGTTTGGCCAAGCTCAACTATGGTCAAACAAACTGAATTATGGCCAAACATTCTCAAAATGTTCAACCATGGTCAACATTTGTCAACCACGATCAATCATGGTCATCTTCCTTATGCATGTAGCTATCAACTAACACATATACATTATTAAAAGTGATTGTTATGCATGGATAAATATGATCAATTTTTTCAAGGTGAAAAATTTCACGTCATGGTGATGAAAAAAATCATCACCATAGTGTGTGATGAAAAAGATAATTCATCATGCAAGGAAATAAAATCAACAATGGTCAACCATTGACAAAACATGTACAACCATAATCACCCACAGTCAACCATTTCTTTGATGGTCTATTAATAAAGTATTTGATATACTTTATTAAATATATGTGGACTAATCTATTAAAACCATCCATTAATAAACATGTATGGACTACTCTATTAATATGATTATGTTAATAGTAAAATTTCACACTCAAATAGGTAAATCCTTTCTCCCACAAATAATTGGGTATTATACATTAATTTGACGTGTATTGACCATCAATTTAAAAATAAATAAATAAATAATATTAATACATTCAATATCTAATCCTAACTCAACTATAAATTATATATTCAAATATATCATCATAAAATGCATCATATGGTAACATGAATGTATGCAGCCTTGATATCAGTTTTTCAATTGAATTAATTAAAGGCCGATGTTCTTACAAAATGAAACATTTTTTCCCTCATTTGAATTAATTAAAGGTCGACTTTCTTATAAAATAAAACGTTGTTTCCTTCATGAATGGATGTGATTGCGTCAATACTTCACTTAAATCGAATATCATCTACTTACCAAAGGTGTCAAGAACGATTGAGCGCATAATCGGTAGGAAAAGTGTGAAGGACAAAGAAAAATTGGTATTACGGTAGAGATGGAGCAAGGGTGGGACATTTTATACAAACTTTTCTTAAGGTTTTCAAGGATCTTGGAAGGCGATTCAAAAGTCGAACTGTTTGTTGCAAACGACCACACTAACACTTACACAATCGCTTACAACATTCTCCAAAAACACCCTTCTCAAGGGCAAAAATTGTATTATAGATACCAGGGTTGGTTACAAGAATACCTAGTGGGTTTCATTTTTCCAGATCTAAGGAATAAGGATGGAGAGGTGATGTTGAAACAATTTGTCAATCACTTGGAAAACCACAAGGTGATGGTACATGCGCTCTCAAAGTGGTTTAGTTTTTTGGATCATTACTTTGTTAAAATAAACTATTTGACTCCTCTTGGATATGTGGGACTCGTGTTTTTGGGAGCATGTGTACCATGAAATCAAGGCTATTGCAAGGAATGTAGTACTAGTGATCATTCACAGTGAGTGTGAGGGGGAGTGAATTGTAGATTGGTCTTTACTGAAAAATGTTTTAAACTTTTTTGTGGACATTGGAATGGATGATGCATGAGTGGTTTTGTATGAGAATTATTTTGAAGCACACATGTTGGAAAATACTCGAAATTATTAGTTCACAAAGGCTGCTTTATGGATTTCACTCCAATCTTTTCCTGACTATCTCAGCAAAGCTGAAGAGTATTTGAAATAAGAGGAGGAGATATTTTCCCATTATTTGCACTCTACCAACAAAGACAAACTATTAGAAATAGTATGAAATGAACTACTTTCCCATTATGCAAGAAATAGGGAAATTTAAATAGAGAATAAGGCTAGCGATAACAATGGAGAAACAAGAAATTGAATCGATAAGTAAAGGAAAAAAGGACACTTAAGAAATATTATGCAAAGAGAACATAATATACAGGAAAAGATCTTTATATTATCAAACTAGTTTCATCCAAAAGGACTCATCAGTGATACAAAGAAATTCCATTACAAAATGTCCTTATATAAGAAATGGACAGGAGTCGAGCTCAAGAAACAGTCAAGAAATGAACTGTTTATAGAAGTGGTTAAGATCTCCCAGAAAATAAGGGAGGAAAGATGTAAGAAAAATAACAAGTGGACCAATCGGCATAAAAATAACTGCAGAAAGCCTTAATAGATGGGTGCAAACCATTGCTGAAGAGTGGTAAAAATTAGCATAAAATATGCTAAAAATAGCAAAAATTATGCTAAAATTAGCAAAAAAACAACTCCAAAAAATTCCCCCTCATTCGTCGGGGGGGACTAAATTGCAGACTGGATCAATCGTGCTGTGGATTGAATCTAAAAACTGCTCCTAAAATAATATATTAAGTTCGATGATTTGAACTGCTCATAATGAAGGTTCCAAGCTTGTTTGTATTTCTCCAACAAATTAGAGGTTTAAGAATATGTTGCAGCAAAGGGTAACACTGGAAGTCTCCATAAACCTAAAGCTTTGGTTTTAAAAAAAAAAAAAAAAAAAAAAAAGAATAAATGTATGAGCCTGAAAACCAATCTCTGATTGGCAGTCTCATACAGAAAACCTGAGGTGAAAATCAGGGTCACCTGACACCTCATGTTTTCTAAAGAAAAAAAATTCTCTTTCTTCCCTTATTTCATCTCATTTCATCAATCACCACCATTTCACCCACCATTTCATTCATTTTCACTCCACCTCATTTGTTTTCATTCATCCATCCACCCACTACACTCCATCTCATCAATAAAGTCATTTTTTTACAACTAAAGTTGCTTTTGTGCAGTCGGAGGCTACTACTGCAGATTCCGCAGCCATCTGAGGATTCTGCAGCCATCTAATGATTCCGCAGCTCTCTGTACCTGCATAAAAAAAAAAAACACAGTCTGTTTGAAATTTCTTTACAGCTCAGTAGTCATCAATAATAAATGGAAAATAGTCATGCAAAAATCAATGAAGGGTTAGTGGCAAGTTATCAAAGGCAAATCTAAGCGGGAATCTGAGGTATGGTTCAAATCCTAAGCTTACAGTTATTTCGTTATGCAAAGTTCTCTAGGTTATGTTTCTTGCCACTAAGTGTAATGATTACCAGTCATGCGACCATATACCCACGTATCATCCACGACTATCAGTCCTTGATTACCACGATTTTGAATTTCACTTGTGGCTGCTTCTTCCATTAAGATCCCGTACCTAGGTGACGTAACCTAACGTACTACGTCTCTAGATGACATAACTCACGCAGCCAAGTGTAACTCAGAAACCGAGATCTAAGGACATAGCCGTTGTCATTTCGTTATTCCATAACCCTTCTACCCTCTTACGCTCATTTCACTCCCATTTCCACTCACATGTTTCATTCCATCTACGCTGCTACCATTCACCACACTCTGTTATGCTGTGCTCACTACGTTGCTGCCATTCACCATACTCTGTTTTTTTCTCTCCGCTAATTCTAACCACCAGTGGAGGTCTATTACGGCCGTATTCAAAGTTGAAACCATAAACCACTGTGTTGAGGCCGTAAATCCACTGTGTAAGACCCTTGTTGCAGCCGTATTCCAAAACAGAGCCGTGAGTTTACTGTGTAAGACCCTTGTTGAAGTCGTGCTCTAAAATAAAGCCGTGAATTGACTGTGTAAGACCGTTTTGAAGCCGTGTTCTGAAACCAAAGCCGTGAATTGACTGTGTAAAGCCGTTTTTAAGCCGTGTTTTAAAAAGAACAGAGCCGTAAAGAGCCAATGGGGAAGCTTTTAAGTTCAGAACCGGAGGGTTCAAAGTTCTTGGAGGGTTATCCTCAGGTCAAGGAGGCATTACAAAAGGCAAACTAGTTACAATGCGTACAGAAGTTCAAAGGCTACCATAGGGAGGTGACAAAGGCCTTTGCAAGGTCCTTCAGAGAAAAAGATGGTCACGTGGAGATAGGGGACTTACAATTCACAGTCAATGAAAGCAGCATAGCACAAGCTACCTCACTTCCACAGACCGGAGAAAGGTGGTTTAAGAACCGGTCAGTTCAAGATCAGCAGTGGAAACGAATCCTAAAAAAACCAGGTATGGACACCAGTATCTTTACCAAAGGGATTCCTGTTTCTTATGTTAAGGAGGAGTGGACCACTTTACTCTTGTTAGTGCAGAAATTTTTCACTTGTGAAGGAAGATTTGGGGTCTTATATGTTTATCATGCAAAGGTTATGATGCATTTTCTAGGAGATGATATTAACCTCCCTTACTTTCTATTTTCAAGTCTTAAGAAAATGTGTGCAATGGTCCAAAAGAACCCCAGAAATGTTGAAGCACATTTATGTCATCACGGTCTTGTGAAATTGCTGGTTGAGGAACAATTAAAATCAAAAAGAGACACATGGGAGAGGTTTCTCATAAGAAATCATTTTCAAGAATTAGGAGAAACTTCTGGAGGATCCCCTCAAGTGCCAAAAAGAAGTAGAAGAAAAAGAGGAGAGGGGGTTAACCAAGAAACCACTGCCCAAACAGAAACTATTGTTCCTGATACTACTATGCCTGAAACAACTGCCCAAGAGGAAACTGTTCAAGACCAGTTTGATGAGGAAACTGATATACAGCATCCTGAACAGGATATTGATCCTGGAATTACTGAAGAGGATAACCAAGCAGCCCAAGGAATTATCTCTGAAACTCTTTCAGAACTTGCTCAAGAAATTGCTCAGAAAAGAAAAGAAGGGAAGAAGAAACGAAAGCAAGATAAAGGTAAATCTGTAGTCCAAGAAACTCACCTCACTCCTGAGGATACTAGTGAGGAAGACACTCAACCCTTAGCTCAAAGGATGGCCAAACTTCATAAAACTGCCCTCTCTAAAAAGGTGGAAAAACAGAAGCAAAAAGTACCAAAAGAAAAACAGCAGAAAGCACCAAAAGAAAAACAGAGTACCACCTCTGTAAGAAGGAGCAGCAGATTACAAAATAGAAAAGTAGGGGCCACAAAGGGTAAACAGTCATTCTTCGTTGACTTAAGCTCACCCCAAAAAGGTGTTGCAAGTCCTGACTTGGAGAAAATTCCTTCACACGATGAGCATATTGAGACTAGTCCTCCACGTGAGGAAAGTCCGTTTGAACATGAACTTGAGCATGAACATGGATCTGAATTTGATTATGAACCAAGTCCCAAAAAGTCACCTGAAGTGGACCCGGAGCAGCAAAAAGTGTATAATTATCTGGAAACATTGGAGCAAGCAGCCGCTGGCCCAAGTAATGTTCAGCCTTTAGAACAACAAGTCCACTCCTTAAATCAGGAAATTTTTGAGATTGAGGTTCTAAATCGACATATCATGCAAGAAAATGAAAAGTTGAAAGAGCAAGCCAAATTGGATAAGATGATTCATGATAACACCATGTTACATTTGGGCCTGTGGCAAAGAAGTAACAAGAAGTTAAGGAAGAAATGCCAAAAGCTAAACAGAGCCTTGATCAACCTAAAGTTCAGATGCTTAGTAAAGAAGCCAAGGGTAAATGTGTCTACACAGAGAAAGAAGAGGAGATTGGATGTCTTGGCAGAGGCATCACAACAGGTTGATTGATCATTGTTTTTGCATGAGGACATGCAATGCCCTCGTAGTGGGGGTATGTAGAGTCCCTACTTTACACCTTATCCTCCATCATTACCTACTGTTTTCATCACTTTCCTCTCTCTTTTGCCTCATTTTCCACCCAGATCATTACATTAGTTGTCATTAAACATGATCAAGTGAGCTTTGCTAATGGGTAATTGTTTTGTTTAGTTTTTGACATATTTGCAACCATTCCGCAGCCTTCTGCCGATTCCGCAGCCATCTGCTGATTCCGCAGCCATCTGATGATCCCGCAGCCATTTTGTTGATTTCAAGGTTCCACGTGCTATTTTGCAGAACGAGCCACGTGGGCATGTTGGAATATACATGCTCGAGGTTCCTGTGCCATCAGTTCAGCCGGCCACGTCATTTGTACCTCCAGTCAAAGGGGGTCAAGTTACGGTCAAATAAAGGCAGCTTAACGTTGATACGTAAGCTGTTTGATCACGTCGGTGGAAAAGGTGACTTGTCCGTGTTTTGAAAGCCGTGGGGGACATGATCTAATGCTGGATTCATTGCCCATATCGACCAGGACCTCCAGCTCGACCATAAAGCTTATGACGTGTTAACTGCACCTTTAATACGCATGACAGTCAGTTTATTTTCTGTTTTATGTTTACGTATTAGGCCATCTTGCAGATGCCTATATATACTTGCGTCTGCGTACGCTTATGTTAACTTTTAGATGCTGTAGTTTATGCACTTGTGAGAATTTTGGCACGTTTTTAAACTCTGTTTTTATAAGAGCTGTTCCAACACTTTTTGATTATGTATTTCTGCATATAAAGTAATGGAAACAGTGCTGTTTTGAAGTTTTAAGAGCATCTGAGTTTTCTGTGGATGATATGAATGGAGGGCCCCTGTTCGTATTAGCCTTGTAAAGTATTTCATGTTTATACTTCTGCAATTTCTTTATTTTACATACAGAATTTCCTTTCTTGAGTTATGTACAGCTTGATTTCTTTTCATTGCTGCAGCCTTTATTTTCACTGATCAGATTTGCTTCTTTGCAGGTTTTTTCCTGGGATTGAGTGTGTTGTGTTTGCTTTAATATCTAATGGTAGTTGCAGTTGTCTTGTTCATAATGCTGCCCTTTTTACTCTGATTTCTAGATTAGTTTTTAGCTTAGTTTTACAAGTTGGATGCTAACTAATTTATGCTCTCTTTATCATGAATGGCTTATCTTTCAAAAGAACAGAACACTAATTAATTGCAGCTTGTCTTTGAGTAGTCTTGGCTTGTGGCACTAATACTTTTTCCACTTGTTACACATAATCACATATGTAGGAAGCAGTATGATGGAAAAGGCTTAGTAGTGTTACAATTTGTCAATTAGAGTTTTTATCAATTCTTGGATTTGTCTTCATCTACCTCCTAATCGTGTTTTACGCAATACTATGTGGTAGAAGCAGGGAGTTAGGAGGAGATAACCATTATCATCAATCCTTGAAGTGATTTTCTTGTTTCTTTTTTGCAACAATATGGATAGAGACTAATGCCATTAGAACGTGGTCATTTACTTTCAAGTCATTTCAATTTATTCATTTCTTTCAAGTTCTTTTCCTTTACAAATTCAGCAAGTAATTAGAAATCACCAATCACACACTTCCACTCATCTAGAACTCACTTTTCACACACTTGCACTCATCTGTCTATAATCATCACTCCATCTTAGGAAGATAAGTTAACCATAAACAACCCCCCAAACGACAAAAGCTCTAAGAAAGTTGCTTAAGTACATATAGTACACCCTCACTTCATCAGCTTACGAGCCCCGGGTTGACAATTAATGACATCAATTTAGGAACACTAAATTGACTAAACACACCTGCAGATTGATCTGAAAAAACTTCTGCTATAGAGGGAGAAACTGTTGATCTTATCCACTTTTGAATTGTTGAGATTACACAATTTTTTTTCACGTCTCCAACACGCAGGCTCAATTGATAATTCTTGTTTGTTGCTAAACAAGAACAACAACAATTTGACATTGAAGGGATGTCGCGGGAGGCAGTGTGGAGGGTGGCTCGAATGGAACTTAAGTGCAAAGGCCTGCGCAGGAGTTCGAGGAGAACGAGCTCACAACATTTTACGCACAGCTTAATAGCAATGAACTCGGCCTTCCATGCAATTTTTTTTCTTCGTCATATTCGACAGCAACACATTAAATTTATTTTTCATTGCGCTGATAGATAATATTTGGATCGGAAAGAATTAAACAAAATATAAACCTGAGAGATAAACAATGGCGCCAGCAAAGAGATGAACCCAACTGTCTCCTTAGCTAAAGAAGTAAGGTCGTAGCATTAATCCTTCTACGCCCAAGGAAAAAAACGAAGAGGCAGAGCTTTGCTACAAAAAAAAATGCAGGTCACTTCTATGCTGCAGGTATTGCACAGTGGTCTCAAGATGGTCTTCAAGTTGTTGGCTCGGCTTTACACAGAGAGTTGACAATCGTTGGAAGGAAATTCAGAAGTGTAAAAAAGGCGTTTGATTGGAGGGTGTTTTGTTCTTCTCCTTCTATTAACGTTTTCTTTCGTTTCAGCTGAATTCGAAGGCATGGCATCCTCTGTCAACGCAGCTCAACCCCTGCTAAAGGATGTGATGGTGAAACAACAACAAAAAATGCTTCACTCCAAGGTTCTTCAGATTTGACTCGGCCTCCGGTCGCTTGTTTAATGTTCCAGCTCCAAAGGAAAACAAAAAACGCTCCCGGTCAATTAAACAATGCTCCTTTTTCAACCTCCTATAGAATGCCACCGTCCTAGAAATCAGATTAGCAGAATATAACTTCATTCATCGGAACCAGGCCCTCAGCTCCACACAGTTCGCCACTTTCAGTTCAACCACAACACAGATTCAACTTCAACCGGGTGCACAATGAAGAAAATTAAATAAATATAAAATAAAATATCAGAGATATGGTGGAAAAGGCTTCACAGCCTCAATGTATGGTATTCCTCTCATCAGTTCATTCAGCACTACATCACCTTACGCTGCACAAATCACAACTTTCCTCCTTCACGCAGCAGTAGTTTAGACAACAGGCTCACAATACAAATGCAGGTTACGTTGCTCTTTGATAAACCAAAATTGTAATATGCAAACAAATAAAATATGTAATTCACGTTACCAACACACGACCCCAGATCGTCTCAATGCATTCGTCTTCTCAGGCCTCGACTGTTTTGGCATTTTTGTTACAGGTTCACGTTCACACTACAACAACCGCCTTACAAATAACTTGCAGGCTCGCGGGTTTGGATGCAGCGTCTATGCAGCCTCACACAGGTCTAACCTGCCTCTGATACCACATATTGAAAATGACATTAACTCAGAAAAATATATAAATCACACATATAAAAATCAGAGACACAATATTGACGGAAAAAGGCTGAAGCCTCATGTATTCTCTCTCTCTCATTCTACATTCATACATTACAAAATTGAATATAGTGTTACAAATAAATAGATGAGAGATAATGTTCTCAAGATAGTGCGTGCTATCTTAGACACCTTTGGTTGAGATAATTTCTCCTTTGGTTGGGATAATTTCTCACTAGACACACCAATATAGGAGTTACCTAAACTAACTCCTATCTTAGAGGAACAACCCAAGAGTTAGGCATAAATTCCTAACTTGGAATTTTTAATTAATTTTTGGATTTATTATTGTTTTATGAGAGAGTCTAACAAAACATTGATGCTTGTCCATATTAGCCATAAGGCAGATGATTTAAGTGAGACGATTTGTTCTTTGATTTTTGCAACTAGAGCAAGGGGGGTTCACCTTGGACGAGAACTATCTTACGTAAATCCTTATGCCCAAACCTTGTCTAGGTCTCCTGTAAAGGGAAAAAAGAAGGAAGCCTCATGTTCATTGTATTTAGATATTTAATAGGAATGTTCTATGAAAAGGTTTATTATCCGAAGAGCGTTGTATAGAACCAATGCCTCATGCATATTTTCTTGAGTGGTGTTAGTTTATATATGACTCTTGTGAGGTACAATCAATGGACCTGTGATACAGCAGCCATATTTATGTTGCTTTTAAAATAAAATCCAGTTGTCTAGTTCTCTCTTCCTTGTCTTGGCCTTTGGTTATGCTACATATATGCAATTCACACTGGTCTTTGTCTAGTTCTCTCTTTCTTGTCTTTGATATTGCTGCATGCATATTTTCTTGAGTGGTGTTAGTTTATATCTGACTCTTGTGAGGTACAATCAGTGGACTTGTGATACAACAGACAGCTTTATGTTGCTTTTAGAATAAAAACCATTTGTCAAGTTCTCTCTTTCTTGTCTTGGGTGTGTTACATATATGCAATGCACACTCTTCTTTGTCTTTGTCTATTTCCCTCTTCCTTGTCTTGGGTGTGCTACATATATGCAATGAACACTTTTCTTTGTCTTTGTCTAGTGGTCATAGAATGCCTAGTAATAGAAAATTATCATAGAACTGATTCCAAATTTTGAGGGAACAAGTACGATGTTTATTCTTATTGTGCCATGCAAGAAGTCAAAGTTCAGATAGAAGTAAACATGGTTGAATTGATGCAGTAGATAACATGCCTTGAAGATGACTACCAAAGTGCAAGAAACAATATTCAAACTGTTGAGTTTCTTCTGAGAGAAAAGAAGAAACATCTTGCAAAGAATGATCCATCCTTAGGGTACCAGGAAACAAAAGATAGTCAAGCTAGTCAAGAAAGAGAGATGACATACAATATAGAATTAGGGAATGTATCACAAGGGTCCATGGGCTTGCCCAGAAATATGAATTCTGCACCCTGTAGTCACATTCAAGTTAAGTCAGTGAATGCAGAATTCAAAACTCCAGGCATAACAAAAAAGAGAATGTAATTGAGTAAGGAAAGGAAAATATCCTTATCAGGGAATGCCAAAACTGTGATTTTTCCTGAGATGGATCAATCAGAGACTCTACTCAATGGAGAAAGATATAGTTATTTGTTTAAAGATAGGATTGAGACTCTTTGATTGGGTCTCATATCCTAATATGGAGGGAGTGGTTAAAACCACCTGATTGTGTGAAAGCTTATATATACTAGGTTGTTCTCCTGATAGTTTGTATTGTGTGTGGTGCTTGGGCACTCTCTAGGTATCTCACCTAGAGAGCCATTTAGATAAATTAATCTAGATTCTCTAATTTTATCATGGTATCAGAGCTATAGGTGAGAGGCATGTGTGTTGTGTGGCTGCTTCTACTATGAAGAGATCGTGGAGCAGAGATTTGTCACTGTATGAATGACCAGATGGAGACATGTTGAAGCTGTAATGTATGAGCCAAGAATATTGTGTTTGATTGAGCATGGAACTCTGGAGTGGACTAGATTTTCCAAAATACTCAGATCTTTGTAGCTGAGAGCATGGATTCTGCGATGAACAGAAGATTTGTCATCAGCAAAAGCACTTGTGATCCTGTGAGTGAGGATAATTAAGGTTTAATTTTTTTGGGCAACAAAATTTCCTAAGGTGTTGGTCTGAAGTAGCAGCTCCATGTGAAAGAGGATTTCTTGACCTTACCGGAGGCAGCAAGGGCCTTTGAGGCCATTTTTTCTGTAGCAGTGTGGTCATTTGAAGTTGTTCTGGCATCATTGCGGTGAGTGTAGAGGCATATTGTTGCTCAATGGAGAAGAATATTGTGTTGTTCTAGCAGCAATTTGAGGAGACAATGAGGTCTGCAATCTCCTCAAGTTAGATTCCCTTTGTAAATACTTATTTTCCATGTGTTGTTGTCAACGGAGCCACTGGAGTGCAAAGGAGCCGGTGGACGGAGACAGCCATTTAACCAATAGATTATGGCATAACCCATCAAAACCGTCATAGCTTGGTTCCAAACTCGTCGCAGCTTGGTGCCTTCGCGTGGGAGATTGGTGCCTGTTGTGGAAATCCCAATTCGGTTTGGGGATTATCAGTGTAGAGGATCATTGGTGTGGCTCACCATCATGGAGAGCTCGCTGCAGATCGGAGGAGGCAGCCTGAAGGGTGCTTGAAACTGGTGAGGTAATGCTCTATGATTGTTTTATTTTGTCAAGTGATCCAAAATTTGTGACAAGAGGGAGGACAAGTGTTGGGAGCATTGGTGTAGTGAACAAGGGTTGATCGAAGCCTCGGTTCATGGTGGCACAACGAAAGAGTGTTGGATCGTAGATTGATCACCAAAGGTCATCAATCAGCTTCTTGTGGCATTGGACTCATCTATGGCAAGAATACCACAACCAGGAGATGATATAGTTTTCGCCATTACTGCTACCTAAACGAAAATCTTCGAGACTTTGTATCTACAAAAATAGAAGCAGCATCCTCCTTGAGTTGCTTTTGAGAAAATTCCAGAGTCAAGTGCAATCTTGCACTTAGTAAAAGGCAAGTGGATGTGAGGCTTGCATCTGTTGACCATATTGCAAGGATTGTTGAGCAGGCTGCAATTGTGAATGAGATTGTTGTGGTTGTGAATGCTGATGTTGAAATGGAGTTTGCATCTGTTGTTGCATCTAGCGTAGCTACTGCACTGGTGGTATCCAACCTTGAGGTTGAGACTGCCGCACAGGAGGTGAATTAAAACCCTACAGCTGAGGAGGGGTAGTCATCCTTGCAGGACCACCTATCATGGAAGAGGTGTGAACAAATCCCTGAATCGAACCATTCATTGACAAATTTATTATTATTTTTTTTTTGTTGATCGCAACATGAGATCAATCGACTACTCTTGACAGTTGTTGCACTATTAAACATTTGCCCTCCCGATTTTGGCTTAGTAATACACGAAACATTTTGTTCATGTGCCATTATGGAATAGTGTGTTGAGACATCTTTGATATGGATCTATTCGATGATGTTTTTTTTTATGTGGCCATTTGGAGGCATTTCTGGCTTGGGTAGTATGTTTGAGTCAAAAGAAATTTCAGAAAAATGTGGTTCTTTTGATGACCACGAGAATCAAGAGGCACATTCTATTGTGCAAGATTCACTAGTTGATCTTCAAGAAGGGTGTGAAGAGGAACAAATTGTTGAAGATCAATTGGGCGAACACCGTGAAGCTGATTGCAAAGACGTAGCAGAAGAAGACAAAGCTAGAGAGAATTTAAATTTAAATTGTGATAATATCATTAATATTTCTGTGTGTGGGGACGTTACATCAATGAATGATGAAGACATCATAGCTGAATTTCAGATGGTTGACACCGGAAATAGTGAGAGGGAAAATTCTCCTATCCAGCCTATCCTAATCTTGAGAAGGGCGAAAAATAATAATTCAAGCTTTCCATCACTGGGGAAGAAATGATGCGAAGAGACATCACTACTCCATGACGAGGAAAGCAAAGATAAAGCCTCGACTCAAGATGAATAAGCATGGACTCTCAAGCAAGAATACTAAGATGAAAACTCTGTTACCAAGTTTGTTTCATGTCTTTTAATTGTGAGCCTAGCTGAGACTAAGACCAGCAGGCATCGTATGTCGTATGAGTTTTTTAGTGAACTCTTTCTCCATTAAGGGGGAGTGATAGAATTAATGGAGAAAGATATAGTTAGTTGTTTAAAGATAGGATTGAGACTCTAAGATTAGGTCTCAAATCCTAATATCGAGGGAGTGGTTCAAACCACCTAATTATGTGAAAGCCTATATATACTAGGTTGTCCTCCTGATAGTGTGTATTGTGTGTAGTGCTTGGGCACTCTCCAGGTATCTCACCTAGATATCCATTTAGATAAATTAATCTAGATTCTCTAATTTTATCAGTGAGGTACAATCAATGGACTTGTGATACAACAGATAAATTTATGTTGATTTTAGAATAAAAACCATTTGTTAAGTTCTCTCATTCTTTTCATGGGTGTGTTACATATATGCAATGCACACTCTTCTTTGTCTTTGTCTATTTCCCTCTTCCTCATCTTGGGTGTGCTACATATATGCAATGAACACTTTTCTTTGTCTTTGTCTAGTGGTCATAGAATGCCTAGTAATAGAAATTTATCATAGAACTGATTCCAATTTTTGAGGGAACGAGTACCATGTTTATTCTTATTGTGCCATGCAGGAAGTCAAAGTTCAGACAGAAGAAAACATGGTTGAACTGATGTAGTAGATGAGATACCTTGAAGATTACTGCCAAAGTGCAAGAAACAATATTCAAACCGTTGAGTTTCTTCTGAGAGAAAAGAAGAAACATCTTGCAAAGAGTGATCCATCCTTAGGGTACCAGGAAACAACAGATAGTCAAGCTAGTCAAGAAACAGAGATGACATACAATATTGAATTAGGGAATGTAGCACAAGGGTCTATCAGCTTGCCCAAATATATGCATTCCACACACTGTAGTGTCATTCGAGGTAAGTCAGTGGATGCAGAATTCAAAACTCCAGGCATAACAAAAAAGAGAATACAATTGAGTAAGGAAAGGAAAATATCCTTATTAGGGAATGCCAAAACTGTGATTTTTCCCAAGATGGATCAATCAGTTTGTGGTTCATATAGCTATGTATCTAATGACAGTGTTCTTACGCATTCCACACTGGCCAACAAAAATAAAATGAATATAATTTATTCTAAGAGGTGTGGTATTGATGAATTCCTATTCTTTTCAGAGAGAAATTCACCTAAGGTTGGTGGAATCTCCAAAAATAAGATTAGGTCGAGAATTTATTCCAAGCATAGTATCATTTCTAAATCTCAATGCTCTTCTATGCGTAAGACACCCATGGGCAATGACAAGAAGGCCAATGAAAAATATTATAATAAGTATATTATTGATCAATCCCAATGCCTTTTAGAGTTTAATACTCCTAAATATAGTGGATTGCCCAAACATGAGGTGATTGGTGCATATTCTGAGGAGTTCACCATTGTCGAGTACTAGTTCTTGTCAGAGTGCAATACACCTGAGAGCAGAAGAGTGCGTTCATCAATTCCATGTTGTGAAAGGGTGATTTCCTTACAAACATCACCCAATAAAACATCGAACAAAGATATTTCATCTACTCCTACTGTTGAGAAAACAGAACTGACGTTGACAAAGGAAGTTATGTACAGGGGGCCTATAAACAATAAGAATGAAGATGATTCAAATCCATCTCAAAATTAATAGAACTACAAACAATTACCCATGCCAACATTATCAAAACATATCTCACAATCCCCCATGGAAGAAAATGAGATGAAGGAACTATGTAAACAAGAAGTAGCAATAGCAGTGGCAACAACAACAACAATACCGAAAAGAAGGGCAACAATGGAAATGGAAACAAAAGCTAAAACATCAACAAAAGAAACAACAGGTGACTTGCATACCAAGTTGATCTTAAAGACCAAAGATGCCTCAGATCCCTCACTCATGAGTATAGGATTTCCTTCCATAGGAAGCTTTAGAATGCATCATTTCAAATTCTCATAGATGTTTTCAGAATTAGAAATGAAATTGAAACAAAAGTTGGTTTGTCTAACATTAGAAGTGTTGTAAAGTAGAAGGGTTTGTACAAATTTTCTGTTCATATTTTGCTAACTTTGACACAAGATAGGTATTGCCTCTATGAAATGTCATTCTTGAGAAATTTTATGGCGTGTCTTTATTTTCAGGGTCAAAAATTTTGTAGTATATGTACAACTAAAAGGTTAATGTATTTTCTAGATGTTTTCATGTTGAGGCCCTGATTAGCTTGTATGATCATATTTATTTGTTTACCTTCCTTATGTGGCCAGGATTCTTCTTTCATATGGTGAAGATCGCGCATATACTATTGTCCAGAGCTTGTTTAGGAGTGGGGTTACTGAACTTGGGACTTGAGGATGACTTTTTCTTTGGACTGCTGCTCTGAAGAAGCTGATACACATGATTCACAGTAATTTATACCTGGATCATTCATCCGTATCGAAATTAGGATCGTGTTCCCCTGTCTAGAATATTTTTTGGGTATAGTGGATTGTGTATAACCCAATACAGAGTCCCATCACAGATTAACCAGACTGGATTTCCATCAGAGATTCTTCGAGAGGTAAGATTGTCTACTTTCTCATGCTTTCGATTGTATTTGAGAAATTTGTAGGTTAATTGTGTCTCTTCTCTCCTATAGCTGAGTATTATTTATCTTGGTTTCTGCAATTATTATTAGCAACTTTGTTTTTATGTGATTGACATCCCAGTTACTTGTTAACTAGGATAACAAGTTACAATCCACGATGTGTTTAGTGCCAAAATCACTTGTTTGTTATCCCTTGTACTTGTTGCAGGTACGATATTTTCTCCACAAAGGAGCATACATTGTAGGTTTTACTGCTATACAATAGAAACATTGGTCATTGCTCAACTACTTAGCCTTCATGTAGTTGGGGCCTGTTTGTTGGGGGATCATTGTCTGAGGGTGGATTTCAAGTCACAAGACGGGTTCATGACTACCAATGTTTTTGGGCCAGCCATATATTTTGTGAATAATCCCAATGCTTTTGTCACAGTTGCTTCAACAAGAAACCATGCGCATTGGAAATGCTTCTTCTTTGTTACTGATATGTTCAATTTTGTGATGTTTTTGGATAGAATGATTGATGGGATTGCATTTAGAGTATACAGGCTAATTTGTGATACAAACTTTCTAATATTGTTTCAAATGTTGGGTTTTTGAGCTACAAAATGCAGGATTCTCCTCCCCCACTCCAATACAGGCACAATCAAGGCCTATTGCTATGCAAAATCAGGACATAGTAGCCATTGCCAAAACAGGTTCTAGGAAAACATTAGGTTATCTTTTACCTGCATTTATTCATCTTCGATGCCATTGTACAACATTCAGATGGGACACAGTACTTGTTTTGGCACCAATGTGAGAGCTTGCAACTCAAATACAAGAGGAAGTGATGCCATCGTGATGCCACCCAAAATGCTAGAAATCTTTTCAAACTACTAACATTCAATCATTTATACATATTTACCTTCCTTGATATTCCACTTTGCACTTTGTTCCCTCCAATACACTCAAAATGGGTGTTTTCACATCTCACACAGATATTCTCTTTCATGCATTCCCAATGCAACCATGCTGCCACAGTTTTGTTCCTTTTTTGCGGTGTCTTTATCTAGAATACCACCTTATGGGCACATCGTGAAGTCCATGTCTTCATACAAACAAATGTATTCCAGTTTGAACCAAGGCAATAAAATATTAATTCATCTTACCTCAGAAATATTTATATCCAGAGGTAATTCCCATACCATACCCATTTCCAAAAAGGAATTATGCCCTCTCCTTTGGAACTTAGCGCAACCCTTGCACAATTCACAAATAATGAGGTTCTAAGTATTTGCACACATTTTTTATTTCAGAATTCCAATAACAGTTGGAGTTATCAAAATCATCAGGGGAAATGTCCAGTGAGAGCACAAGATGCCACACTTTCTAGAAAATCAATTTAATAATGGAATTGTAAAATGCCAATGCATTCCTATACATATTTTGCAATGGATTTTAACCCATTCAATGCATTTTCAACATCAATCTCCTTCCTGGCATTAAATTATATACAAGGAAATTTTCCCTCCAACGCACATCTATTGGATGATCATTTTTTCATATACATTGCTATGATCAACAAACATCAGAAGAAAAATCTAATCAAGTCTCGAACCACAACTTCTCCAACATAGCTCATAGGGACATTATACTTCATGACATTCAAGTTCTATACTTAAAAATTTATTGCAGAGATCACAAATTGACTATCCTCTCTGAGTCCATATCACATTTCCAAGACACATATGTCTAATTGGAACACTAGGCATCCTTTAAAGGTTTTCCTCTCATCCTTCTAATATAGAGGTTTCTCTTTTTGTATGCTAGTATTTCATCTCATAATTCCTAGCTTTGAAATCATGCTCTTCTCCACATTAAGTCTTCGCTTCAGGATCTTGTGTCCATTTCATATACACGAAGATTTCAACTGATTCAAAATGGTTATGATACTCACCTATTACCTTTCACTACATTTTTCTCTGCAATACCAACACCATAAATTTATGAGTTCTACTCTCATTATACTAGGATAATTCTATACAAAAAAACCCCTTCTTGAATTCCCAAATGAGTTCATCTGCTATCTCGGTTTGTAATAAATATTCCTCATGCCTGCAACTCACTGTGGTTCTTCCTGAGAACTACAATATGGGAATCATAACCCATTTCTACTTGACTATCATTCCTGTAGATGAATATATAGACAAACTGAAGGCGAAGCCTTTTACAAAATCCCAACATTTGCTAAGATAGAAAACAACTTAGATGCCAGAAATGACTGGCTTATTTCTTTGTATGATGATTAGCAATCATGATTTCTTGGTTGGCAGCTTTTCCATATGCTACTTACTCTGCTCTCTCTATTTTGTGGAAATTTATAATGACCCTCTTTGATCTCGCTAATTTGGTATATCAGGGGTTGGTTCAACTCCTCAATAGCTCAATTTCTCCTTTGTTGCAGCTATCCAATTTTTCTGCTACTCACCTTGTGAATGGAGGTTGATGTTCTACATGATTTCTACTTCCCTCACCTTCTCCTTCAAGTACCCCATTGACTTGGATAACATTGTATTAGTTTCCTCCAATTTTCCAAGCTTTTATTTGCATTATGAGATGTCAGATTGCACCTACCCTACTTCTCTGTCTTTAGTTGATCAATTGGGCTAGTGGTTGCTCATTCTAGGGTACTTGGGAGACTCCAAGATAGTCTTGAGGCTGATAATATTTGAGTATGTTTCTATTGACCTTCCTACCTCTCTAAGTTTCTTGCTTGGGAATATCAGGAATCTCACCGAAGGATATGAAGTGATTTCCTTCTTTCCCATGACTGTCTATATTATATTTTTCATTTTGTTCCTTTTTGTTTAGGGCATGTGTTAGACATGTGTTTGGTTGGTGTCCTATGAAGAGGACATGTGCCAAATGTGTCAGACATGTATCCTCACGTATTGGTGTCTGACACTAGGATATAAGATATGAGGTCCGTTTGGAGGTGTCCTATTACTTAGTCACTAAGTAAAACACAACTTTATTTTTCAAAGTGAATTTAGCCTCCTCGCTTGAGAGCTCCTTCATAAAGGTAATTTATTGCTTCCATTGTAACTGTAATGCTGGTGAAGTGGGTTTTGACCATGCTAAGTGATTTTCATACTCATGTCAACAAGGATGTTCTCTAAGTCTGTTTTTCAAAAGCTTCAAATGATAACAGGTGGAATTGGAAGTAGTGTTTTCTCATGCTATTCCTTTATTGAACTTAACTTAAAAAGTTCAAATTTTATGCCTCACAATCACTAAAATTTAGAATACATGCTTTATGTACTTTGTGTAATGGGGTGAATGACAAGTAGTTTTTCATTTTGAATGACTTCAATGCTTGAGTGATCATGGTTCTCCTTCAACATTTCTTCAAGTTATATTAAGCACTTTTGATTACACTCTTCATAGGTTGTAGAATCTTTGTTCAGGAACTCCTTCCATGTAGGTTTCCCATAAATCCAAATATTCATCAATGAGGGGGAATAATATATTGATATTCAATGGATCTCCTTTTTCCACTAGGATTTTGTGGTTGAATGGAACAACATAAAGTGGTTGCAACTCTTTTAATATTTCTTAGAATAACTATGATGAACCCAAATTATAAATTACATTAATGCTTTGCTTCAAGTGGCATTGGAATGACCTCAATTTGGTTCACAAGTAGAGAGAAAATCAAGCCACGAGAAAAGTTTCCAGTTTTCACAACCAAAACTTGTAGAGTTGGAAAGTTGACTTTTTAAGGGTATATCTTCCTCAATATTACTTAAAATTGCTATTATGACCCCAATCTGAAAATGACATCAAAAATTTTCTTTGGATAACACTGGTGTGATTGCAATCAGGCTCCTAAATAAAAAGAAAGACTAAAGTCATGCCACAATATAATAATCAACTGATCTCATTTCTTTGGCTACGGTTTTGAGGCTGGAACTTATGTTATGGTCCTGAATTATAGTAACATTATTTGTGACATCCTGGAGCCTTTGAACATTTCACCATATCCTTGTCAACCCTATCCATACATGACAACATATCATTTCCATCATCTGAAATGTATCATTCCTAAATCATAAGAAATGATTCATCACATTGTATTTATTTTTCATATCACATTTGGGCCATTGTTACCTTAACTGGTAAAGATACTTGTAGCCATAATTACCAGACTTGGCTGAGTTAACTTGGCTAGTATGAATCATCTAGGATCTAAATCGGAGCAGATCAGATGGAGTCGAAGCTTAATTTGGACATAATTCAGGGCCTAACTCAGACTTGAGCAAAACTCTCTTAGGATTTGACTTGAGCTTGGGCAAGAATCGAGTAAAACTTGACAGTTAAAAAACAAAAGTTTTGTCCAATTTATTTCCTTTCGACCAAATTTCTTGAATTAACTCTTAAGTCTTGCCTGATTTTAAGTCAAACCTTGTTTCTTTGTCCTTGTTGAGTTGGACCTAAAGCTTTATAGAAATAATTTTCGTAATGCTATTTCATAGAGACATATAATTTAGTATAGGATTAGTTGATGCTTCCATCGTCATGCCTATCATTTACAACCAAGATACAATACATTCATCTATTTGAAATCTGAGTGCCTTTAGAGATAAAACTTTGTAGCAATACTTGCAGGAGTATTGAACTTAAGGGCTTCCTACAAAGACACAAAAGAGGAGTTTGTATAGGGAAGTACACTACACTTGTTTGATACTTCCACACATTTTGAGGGCATGCCAATAGAAATATCAATGTTGTTGGATACACTGGCGTTGGTTAGTTTTAGAAAAGTTCTCTTTGTCAAATATGTTGTTTTCATGAAGTAATATTTCCAACCAAGAGGATAAAGAATTGGCATGCCTAAGACATATTGGTGTTATTTCTTGCCTTTATTTGTGATTTATTAGTATTCCACCACTAATAACTTCATTGCATAGCTTTCTGTTTAGTAGTATGTTACAACATTGACTTGTTAAAAGAAATAGATTTCAATTTGTTTGAATGTCATAAACTGGAATGAAATTTAGCTTTAAATTATAAAATTTTATGATCAAATATAGGCCTATTGTTTGATCATTGAAAAAAATAGTGATGAAAATAAGTAATGATTTTGGACATGATGAATTACATAACTCTCCAACTCAAAAATAGGTTAGAATATTCAATTTTGTATACATCAGAGAAAAATGAATGAGTAACATTAAGTTTGCTTTGAATATTTATAGAATCATTTCAGAGATTCTAAATGGAAATTTCATATGGTAATCTTGCTCAATTATTTACAGGGAAAACAAGGGGCATACATAATTTGTTGGCTTTTGGGAATTGGATTCTTTTTACCCTAGAATAGTACGCTGACAATTGAAAGTTACTATATTGAAGCTATATTCCCAGTTAGTATCACAATTTTCAAAGTCTTGTCTTATTTTTTTTTAGTTTCTTGTTGTAATCTTGTGTTAGCAATACTTTGCTCCACCCATTAGATTTCTATTGACCAATTTTATGGTTGGAGTGTTACTACTTCTTAAATATAACTAGAGGAAACAATACAACTACAAAAGTGGAGCATGAGAAATTCTTAGTATAAATTGCTAGCTCTACTATGTTTGATTATGTTGGATAAAATCAAAATTGCAGTGTACCATAAGCATGGGAATTCAAAATATTGGGATAGAAATGTGTGTGTTTATTTGCATTTATTACTTTAGTTGAAGATAACATTTCATCAACAAATGTTGTACACTGAGAACATAGTAAGTACAAAATTTATTCTATGGTGACATTTTATTTTCTTTGTTTATATAGGTCGTCTGGCCACATAGCGGCCACTATTTCCCAACTGAAGAAAACTTGTCTGAGTTTCTTGATTTTATGGGGAAAAATTACATTAACAATATTACTGATGTTGAGGTATATATGATAATGGATCTTGAGAACGGGCGGACGGCTCTGTAACTAGGGTTTCGGTAGTCGTCTGAAACAAAGCAGTCAGGCACGGCTCTGCAGCCTTCAAGGGTTTGACCTCCAGGGTCTGACAGTGAGCCACAGGCTTTCTAACAGTGCACATGGACCCCCCTCAGGGGAGGGTCTCAAATCCCTCCCCTATGTCAAACTCAGCGCTGCCAGAGCACACGGGATACTTAACCTTTGGATCGATCCAAGCAGATAAGAACATTGATGCGTCATCGCAGCAGAATAAATCCAAGGAATCAGCCATTCAGTCCGACAAGAATGATGCAGTACCAAAGGGAAAAGATAAGCCAGAGGAACAGAACAAGGTCACTTCGAAAACTTGCAAGCCAATAGCAGTTGAAAGACCAAAGATAGAACTGCCGAGTCAGAAGATCAATGAGCAAATATAGTACATGACGGACCATGCACTTATAGGAAAATTTATAGGACTCTGGCCAACAGAAAAAACCCTGTATGGTTGGATCGTGGCCAAGTGGAAACCCAAGGGCCACATCACTCTACAGCTAGGACCGAAGGGGTTTTTCACTATCATCTTCTTATGCTTAGAATTCAAGTACAGAATCTTAGATTAGGGCCCATATTTCTTCAACTCAGCAGGATTGTATCTGAGAGAATGGGTAACAAGATTCAACACGGACAAGGAAGACCTCACCTAGGCTCCAGTATGGATTAGAATGTACTCACTTCCAGAGGAATACTGGGATGAAGGACTGCTAAGGGATATTTGAAATGGACTGGGGGAATACATAAAAGCGGTGGAAGAGACTAAGCTGCGAAGATATACTTCATACGCCCGCAATTGTGTCTTCATGCGCCTGGACAAAGCTCTACCTGACTCGGTAAGTCTCTCTCATGATGATTATGAATGGATCCAACCTCTGGACTATGAACATGTTCCTTTTTGTTGCCACAAGTGCCACGCTCATGGGCACCTCTTCAGGGACTGTCCGCTAAATGCCAAACCCCCTGTTTCTAACCCCTCTGAAACGCTGGCCCAAGAAGGCTTTACCAAAGTACAAAGTCACAAACGAGCGCACAAAAAACCTGCCTCCAGCAAAAAACCCCAGCAAGACCTTGCATCTTTTCCCTCCACAAGCAACAGTTTTGAAATTTTGGCCCAAGCCTCAGAAGATCAATCCCTGAACCCAAAGCTTAGCTCGGTACCCATCTCGGCCTCTGATTTCACCAACCCCTCCAGCTCCACCCCTGCTTCTCTCCTCTCAAAGGATAAAAATGCCACCCCCAAGGAAAATAAAAAAGACAGTGCAAGAAAAGTAAATGAAATGGATGTAGATGGTTCTCCTAATCATCCCCTAATCTCAGAAGCAGCCACAGGCGAAAATAGTCAAACACAGCAGATGGATGAAGATCCAAAAAATTTCGACATGGAAGGCCTGGAAATTCATGAGCTTGAGCTAGCATGTAAAAAGAAGGACTATGATCAGATCCCAGAGATGCAACTCAACAAGTTGGAAATAGTCCTCTCGAAGGCTTATCAGCAGAAACAGCTAGGCATCCAACCAAGCAGTTACTGGTATGGTAGCCTCCCCCCAAGAGACTTCAAAAAGAGAGGGTGAAGAATGGATCTCCATCGAACAATTGAAGTAGGGAAAATCCTGGTAGACTCAGGCAAGTATGCAAAACTGACGAAGTACTACAAGCCCTCTATCAATAGTGAATCATGAAGCTCACTTCATGGAATTTAAGAGGGCTCAATAGCCCAGGGAAACTCAGAACTCTAAAAAACATGATAAAGATGGAGAAACCACAAATGTTTTTTCTTCAAGAAACAAAATGCAATAGCAGCACGCTAGGAAGCATCCTTTCCAAAGCATGGCCAGGATGTCGATCAGTAGCAGTGGATGCAGAAGGAGCATCGGGCAGGTTAGCAATAGTGTGGAACCCGAAAATGCTCACTCTCCAAGATTTTCATGCCTCCCACCATATTATCTAGGCCACCTTTCACATTACAGGAAGCAATATTCATGGCAACCTCACCAATGTCTACTTCCCTCAGGAAGCAGGAAATAAAATAGCTTTACTCAACACAATAGAAGCTCTGAGCCTAAATAGAAAGCATCCACTGTGGATCATTGGAGGGGACTTCAACATGATCACCAAGCTGGAGGAAAAAAAAGTGGGAGAATCAGGATGGATCAGGAAAATGTCCACTTCAAAGACTTCATCCAAAACAATTCTCTCATCGACCTGCAATTTTTTAATGGCGCACATACATGGAGCAATCGCAGAGCCGAGAAGTATCAAATTGCCTCAAAGCTAGATAGATTTCTCATTACAGATAATTCGGTGCATTTGGGAGGGGCTATAGCGGCATCCATTCTCCCTTACTCAGGCTCTGACCATTGGCCCATCTCCCTCCAATGGCAAAGGCCAGGCAACACAATCAAGCGACCCTTTCGCTTCGAAGAGGTCTGGCTTACTCATCCTGCATTCAAGGACTTCGTCAAAATAGTTTGGAGCACCTTCTGTCTTCCTGAAGGATCCAAAATGTTTCAGTTCCAACAGAAACTCAAGTATCTAAAATCCCAAATTAAGAGATGGAATCAAGAGACATTTGGAAATATTTTCAATGCGCAACAAAATATAAACAAGGAAATGGTTGATCTCCAGCAACAAATCATCACCAAGGGACACACTGATTGGACCTTAGAATAGGAGCAGCGCATAAATACTCAATTAGAGGAGAGGAGAAAGCAGGAGGAAATTCTATGGAGGAAAAAATCCAGGATAAGATGGTTAAAAGAAGGGGAAAGGAACACCAAATTTTTCCATCAAACCACTGTCCAAAGAAGAATGCATAACAATATCTCCTTCATATAGAAGCAAGGAGGGGCGAGGGTGGAAAAGCATGCAGAAATCGAGGAGGAATTTCTCAGACACTTCAAACAAGTGCATAGCGAGCCCCTGGCAGACAGAAATCCTGCCATAGAAAAAATCATCCAACAAGTTCCAAAAATTATCACTGAGGAACACAATGAGCTCCTCCTCTGCCTTATTCTCCCTCAGGAAGTGGACGTGGCCATGCACTAGCTCAAGGAGGGCAAAGCCCCGAGTCCGGATGGTTTCTTAACTACCTTCTATCATAAATTCTGGGAGCTGATAAAAGACGAGGTGTGTCAAGTAGTGGAGGAATCCAGAGCTCTTCACTGGCTTTTACCCTCCCTCAACTCGACCTTTATCATGCTCATTCCAAAGGAAGAGAACTCCAATACACCGGACAAATTCCGCCCTATAGCTTTAGGCAACGTCATCTACAAAGTGATCTCTAAAGTCATTGCCAATAGGTTAAAGCCTCTTCTGCCTCTGCTTATCTCGCCTGAACAATCCGGCTATGTGGAAGGGCGGAAGATCCTATATGGAATAATCCTCACGCATGAAGTAATTCACTCCCTCAAGAACTACAAAAAAGCAGGTATGATACTGAAGCTCGATCTCTCAAAAGAATTTGATAAACTAAGTTGTACATACATGCAAAAAATGTTAAATTCTTTCGGGTTCTCACCCATGTGGGTGCGTTGGATTATGAGTCTTATCTCCTCATCCTTCTTCTCCATTCTTGTGAACAGCATCCCCTCTCGAACCTTTAGTCCTTCCAGAGGAATTCAGTAGGGCGACCCTCTCTCCCCCTTCCTTTTTGTGTTAATGGCTGAAGTTTTGGGAAGACACATCAAACATGCCCTCATCTCTCAGCAGCTCAAAGGTCTCTCCATCCACAATTCCCCAGCCATAACTCATCAACAGTTTTTTGATGATAACATGTTGTTTGGCTACCCCTCGGTACAAGAAGCCTCCCTCTTAAAATCTCTGCTCAACGACTTCTCTGAGGCTTCGGGCACTAGTGTCAACAAAGCCAAATCTCAGATCTTTTTCTTTCACACCTCCCCTGTGGTGCAGTGAGCAATAGCTCGCATTTTGGGCTTCCCCATTGATTCACTCCCTTCTAAATATCTCGGAGCCCCCCTCATTGACTCGGCCATCAAGCACTCTTCCTGGCGCATCTTAATTTAGAAGTTGGAATCTCGTCTCAACCTTTGGACGCACCGAACTCTAAACATTGCAAGTCGCATGGTGCTCATAAAGGCTGTGCTTCAGGAAATTCCGCTTTACTTTTTTTCTATCCTTGCAGCGCCCAAATGGGTTATCAAAAGAATAAGGGAGCTTTAGCGTAACTTCTTATGGGGGAACTCAGCGACCAACCGCAAATGGGCCCTGGTTAAATGGATTATTGTCTGTTTGCCGAAAGAAAAGGGAGGCATAGGACTGAGGGATCCCTTTCAAAGCAATGCGATAATGTGCACCAAAATCTGGTGGCAGTGGCTCTCATCCCCTGACAAGCCATGGTCAGCCATATGGACAGTCAAATATGCCAATCATAGACCTCAGGAGGAGCTTATAAGACTTATACCCAATGCAAAGGGTTCCCTCATTTGGAATGCGGCCAAGCAACATTTCTTGTTGATTCAAAAACATAGTTTTTGGGAAGTAAGAAATGGTGAAACAGCCCGATTCTGGACAGATGCCTTGAACCAATTGCCAAAATTCAGTATCATTCTCCACCCGCTCCCAAACTATGTTGGGGAGGATTAGCAACAGCAAACGATTTGGCAGCACTGGACACATGAGACTGCGCAAGGAAACAGGCAATGGAAGCAAGGTGATGAGCTAATCAGGAATGTGGATCGCCCATTCATGGAGGCTATGGAAAGGGAGCTCCAAAATCGACGCATAAGACACTTGGAAGTTAAGGACATCCTAATATGGGGTTACAGGCCTAAAGGAACCTTCACTGTGTCAGAAGCTTACAAATTAATAAGTTCCGGCCCCTCTCCCCCCGATCTCATATGGGGGAAAATTTGGGATTCAGGTATCTAGCCTAAAGTGTCTTTCTTCCTTTGGCTAGTCGGACATCAGAAAATCCTCACCTGGGATAGGTTAAGGTGAAGAAACTACCATTTCCCCTCAATATGTGTCAACTACAAAGCCAAGGAGGAAACCCTTCAGCACTTGCTGGACTCTTGCACTTTGGCTAATCACTTATGGGAGAAAGTGAGCTTCAGATGTGAAAGATAATGTAGAGTGGTAGAGGACATCACAAATGCCCTGCGGCAATGGCAAAAGAAACCCTATAAGAGTGAAATCCTTAACCATATATGGAAGATAATCCCAGGACTACTCATCTGGGGTATCTGGAAAGAAAGGAACAAGCGCATATTCAAAGATCAAAGCTCTCCCTTAGAGGTCATTTGGAGCAAATTCTGTATAAATCTCAAAGAAACCCTGCTGCTTCGCGCTTGGACTCGGGAGGACCTTCCCACTATCGACAGTAAGAAAGCCATATGGGCGAACTGGAACATGCAACTCCCTCAAGAAACTCTCAACAATGCCCCTATAAAAAACATCAATACAAAAAGAGACTCTTGGACAGCTCCTCCAGAGCACACTTTCAAGCTCAACTTCGACGGAACCTCAAAGGGCAACCCGGGAAGAGCAGGCTATGGTGGAATTTTCAGAAATCATACAGGAATGCCACTTCTGATTTACTTTGGAAATATTAGTTGGGATACCAATAACTCGGTGGTACTGGAAGGTTTATGGCAAGGTCTCCTCATAGCATGGAAACACAAATACCATCCCCTGGAGGTCGAGGGCGACTCTATGCTCCTTATCAATATGGCTAAGCTACATCTTAATGGATCCCATGCTAGGAAAATAGCTATGAGTTGGAGACTGGAGGCCAGACTGGAAGCCATAGAATACGAGCTTCTCAACAACAGACCAATAATCTTCAGTCACGTTAAAAGGGAGGGCAACAAGGTCACCGACCTCCTAGCCAATGTGGGGGTAGAAAGTAATCACACCTTACTCACAGGAACTCTGGACATAATACCAAATCACATTCAAAAACAGGAATGAAATCAGCTGGTTCAAACAGAGGCTGCACCCCCGGATGCGGGTGATTCGAGCAGCAATTAGTGTGATGGGATTGGGGTGGGCGAAGTGGTGAAGCCACCCGCCAGCTAGGTTCACCGGATAGGAGGCCATGTGGGAAGAGAAACGCCTACAGGTGGATATCATAAATGGAAAAGGAATGTTTGAGACGGGCATTAATATGCCGTCCCGATTCGCATGCGCAGTTGGATATCAGTCTTCGGCTCCCATGAATGCCATTGTTATGGCGGGAGAGGATCGAGGAGGTGGGAATTGTTTAATAGCCGGCCTCATCCATGGCTATATGTTGTTGTGTTTCATGCTGTTTTGGATGGTTAGGGGTTCTGCAAGCGCTTGGTTTTCATGGGGGTCAAGCTCTGGTTCTTTTAAGCGGCCCACACCTCAGGTGGTAGGCTCACAAATGCTATTTGAGCGTGGTATTCCCTCTGATGTTTGTAGCATTCCCTCTGCTGGTAGTGGTATTCCTCCTGCTATTCGTGGCACTCCCTCTGCTGTTAGTGGTATTCCCTCTATTATTCGTGGCATTCCCTCTGTTGTTCCTAGCGTTCCCTCTGCTGTTCGTGGTATTCCCTCTGCAATGCCGAGGGCTCGCCAGAGAATGCTCAGCCGCAGAGGCTCAGGACGGGGCAACCCTTCTCGCCCATCCTCGGGTCTGACGCCATTAATCAAGATCCTCGTCCTCGCTGTGGAAATGAGGGCATTCTGAGGCCCAGTCATTTCCTCGACCCAAGCTCCCCAGGTTCTTCAAATTCACCCTCCTTTGGTTCTGCTATTTTCACATTCAATTTCTCCCTCAATCGCCCTCGGATCACGGCTCATGTCTCTGTCCTCTTTCTAGAGGAAGCCCAAGATGAGGGCGAGACCAGTGCCCCAATGCCTCTCACAGAGGATGAACAGGATGTGGGTGATCCCAATACTCCAAAGCCAACTATTGGTATGTAGCTTGGGATGGTTCCGCCGGCCAGTGCTATCAATGCTAATCCTATGGCTCCTACTCCTCGAGAATTGAATCATAATGCAGCGGCCCAAGCCTAGGACCTGAATGCAGGGGGTTGGTGCAAGATCGTGGAGGAGTTACCTGACGAGTAATCCAGCGGTGTAGCTGTTCAACCGGTTTTTGCGGCCCAGTTTTAAAGGTTTTTTGGCTCAATGTGTCAAATTCTGTCTCTGTTACTGTGTCGAGATCAATTTCCAGTTTCAGTTGTGTTTGTCTGTTGTTGTTGTTGTGTATGTTGTTTGTGCTCTTCTGGATCCCCTGCGTGGGAAGTTTCGTCCAATTTCTCAGTTTTGGACAATGTCTGGCTCAAATGGCCTTACTCTCAGGCTAGTTGGTTCACCATGCTCAGCTTGTTGTAATTGTACTCTTTTATTGTGAATAATAGATTAGACTTACTTAACAAAAAAAAAACATTGAGGTATATATCGTATAAATCCTTTATAGTCTACTTTAATTTATATTCTAGTATTCATCGACTTTCATGTCTTATACTCTAGATTGTATATTCCTTTTTTCTTTCATAAAAAGAACTCAGTATTGATAGTAAGAAGAAGGGATTGAAGAAAGAGGAGAACAATAGCAATAGAGCGAAAAAATGCAAATTAAAGAGAGAGAGAAGAGAGCTAATCTAGTGGTACCTATAAAGACAATATCTCGCATAAGACACACACATAGAGGTTGATGGTCAAATCTTCAGAGTTGATGAATTCACCTACAATGCCTTGGCAACATAATGATAATGTTTTGAAGCGATGAAACAATATTCATGTGTAAATTGTACTCCAACCAATATTAAGCTAGAAACTCATATTGTAATACTTACCATTTTATATAATATAATTTATGTGGTTGAAATTATTTTCAGTTGCACTTGATATTACTTAGTATTGTAATTAACATATGTAACTTTGCGTTTTCATATTAGATGAACATGTACATTGTATGACAATTTTTTTTAATTTAGTTGCAAGATAATACTAATTAACTTATGTTGATTAATAATAGACACATAAAATCAATCTAAAACTACTAAATTATTAATTTAGGTTTATTAATGATGAACACAAATAAAATGAATATATGACTAAATTAGTTGCTTATAACGATTGTTAATGAAAGTAAATGAAATAAATATAAATTACTAAAGTAGTCATTTATATAATGAGTATGAAACTACCAAAAAACATAAATGACTACTGCAAATGATAAATTTGTGATTACAAATGACGACTAAATTTTGCATATATACAACTATTAGTAGCTAATTTATAGTATCTTATAACATAACCAAAATTTAGTCATATTTCTTTGGTCATTAATTGGTTTCAAACGATGACTAAAATTTGCATATATATGACTATTAATAGCTAATTTACAGTATCTTATAACATGACCAACATCTTGGTCATATTTTTTTGGTCATTAATTTGTTTTCTGAGGTGATCATTTAGTAATATATTTTGTTGTATATTTGGTCATTAATTGTGGCAATTAATGACCAAATCAATAACTAAATTAATGACCACATTAATGACCAAATTAATGACTAAATTAATGACCAAATAAAATACCAAATATACTATTAGACAACAAAATTGAGACAGCCAATTAATGACTAAGCTAAAAATGACTAAAAGTTGGTCGCGTTATAAGATACTGTAAATTAGCTACTATTGCTCACCAACCAAAAATATTCGTTTATATGCAAATTTTAGTCATTCTTTTAGTAACTAATTAGCCATTTTGTACTAGTGATATCACAAAAAGTGTTTGGATATATTGTTTGGCTACTCCAAGAATCAAAATTAAAGCGTTAGAGCTTGTGACAAATCAGATTTTGGGAGAAGTGAAATCTGGTGTAAGAGAGCAATGGAAGAGTGCGTGGATTATGTTCATAGATAGTGTGTGTGTGATTAAGATAAGTAGAGCGTGTGGTATAGGTTGATAGTTGAGCTTTTATTGCAGATTTAATGTTGTATTTTTGGTAGTAGGGACAAAATGATGGTGTTGCTACTACATATCTTATTATTGTGTGATGAATGACAAAGTGATGAGAGACTGCTAGTAGTAGTTGTATGTTGACTTAGTATGTTTATATAATGTTTTAGCACTTATGCATTGCCCTGTAACTTGTATGGATGAGTCTTGTTGTGAGAGAGGTCAATGAAATGTATGTTTCTGCATATAGTTGGTGTTTGGGTCATTTTGATATATAGTTTATGGCATCTTATATGTTGTTATTAAAGTTTTTTTTATTTTCATGTTGAGTGGGGTTTGAGTTTGGGATTGGTGTGTTGATTATGTGAACATATTACATGCATTGAGAGAAAAGTTTGATATGATGATTGTGAGAGCATTGATTGTGATTGGCTTGTTGAGTACCTAAGTTACTGATTCAATTTTTTTATTCAGTTATTCAAAATAGAGTTTATGGTGGCTCAAGTTTGAAAATGGGATTAAATGTGGCCCATGGTTGTTTATATTGAGTCGAGTCGATTTGCTGTGAAAATTGTAAAGTGAGGTCCACAATATCTTGAAGGTTGGGACCTTTAGTTATGCAAGTGGTGGCTTGCAGATTTAGGGTGTAGTGGCATCCTTCAGGTAGTTGCCTTAGAACTTGGGATTCGTAGTTTCTATCTAGTCGTGGATAGAAAGACTTAGGTGTTGGGGCTTTCATCAGGTGGTGGCTTGTAGAGTTTGGGAAGTGGTGGCTTCCATCAAGTAGTGCCCTGGAGTGAAATTTTCTCTCTTGATTAGGAAGTTGTGGCTTGCACACTGGTGGTGGAAAAAACATATGTAAAAGAAGATTTTTCATAATAAGAAGAAGAGAAAAAAAAAAAGAAAATGGTGGTTTTTCCCCTAGAAGGATTTTCACCTTATATCCTATGCTCAGGTGTGTTAATGGTTACTCTCATGCTTAATTTCTTATGTGTGTTGTTGCATATGGTTTATGTTTATGTTTAGATATGCTCATGGGTTTTGTTATGCTACTAGTTAATTAACACCTGATTGAGTGGTTTGTGTGGATAAGGCAAAATCGAGTAAAAATTATCCATCCAAAACAATACTGATTCACCCCCCTCTCAATATTGTCAAGATTCCAACAATTGGTATCAAAGCAAGGATTTCAGGTGCAACTTGATTGCTAGAAATTATATCTTGGTGAAAATTAAAAAACAAAAATGGAATGAATCCTCAAGCAGTATCTGTCCTCGCTACTACAAAGTACCAAGTATGGAAAGAAAAAGTTAAATCTTAGTTAATAGCTCTTGGTTTTGACACTTGGAGGTTAGTTTGTGAAGGTTGTGAGCTAGATCCTATGTTAGCTAAAGTGATGCAGCATAATACCCAAGTGAGGTGTGTGATATATGAAAATCTCCATAACGCAGATATGGCGAATATAACAGATCTAAAATATTACAAGGCGATTGGGGACAAATTGCAAGTGTTGTATGGAGGAGACAATAGCAACAACAATAATGGATAGGTTATGAAGTAGAGTAAAAAGAAAAAAGAAAATAAGGGCTCACAGAAGATTAAATCACAGCCAAAGAAGCCTCATCCCCCTAGTGCGAATGGTTTAGCTAATCATATGAAGAAATTAGAAAATTGAGAACCATAGGTATTGTAGCATAATGGATATAAAGATATGAATATTGATTAAGATATGCTTTAGATGATTCTGATTTCTTACCGATGATGATTGTGATAAGATAATGCTACTTCAGGTTGAATATGAGTCAACAATGAATTCAAGAGAATATACACAACCTATGATAAATATTTTTATGCGATGGCTCGGGCCCTAAAGAAATGAAGCCATTATTTGTTATCTAAAGAACTTTTTCTATATATTGATTATCATGCTCTTCGGTATATTATGTGGAAACCACAATTGAACTAGAAACATATTAAATGGGTTGATTATTTACAGAGTTTTACATTTGTTTTAAAGCACATCAATGGTCAATCTAACAAAATTATAGATGCATTGAGTAGGAAAATTTTGGTGCAGAAAATCCAAATCCAAGTGTTAGGATTTGAGTTCATAAAGAATTTGTATGAAAAGGATGAAAATTTGAAAGAATATTTTGAAGCTTGTAAGAGTCAAGCTTACCAAGATAGAAATCCATGGATTGATTGCATGCTTCAAGATGGATTTCTTTTTAAAAATAATCAACTATGCATTCTGAATTGTTCCATGAGGGAGAATCTAATCAAGGAAAAACACAGTGGAGGCCTTGAAGAACATTTTGGCCTAGACAAGACTTATGACCCGCTAAGGAGACATTATTATTGGTTGAAGTTGAGATCTAATGTGAAAACGTTTGTGAAGAAGTGAAAAACATGTCAGTATGTGAAAGGAAGAAGCCAGAACACATGGTTGTATACCCAAGTTCCAATTCTAGAGAGGCCTTGGGATTCATTGAGTATGGATTTTTTTATTTTTTTTGGGGATTGCCTAAAACACAGAAAGGTGATGATTCCATCCTTATGGTTTTAGATAAATTCTCAAAAATGGCGCATTTTATTCCTTGAGCTAAGACTAGTGATGCTAGTCATATTCCTAACATCTTCTTTAAAGAAGTAGTGAGGCTGCATGGGATTCCTAGGATAGTAGTTTTATACAAGGATACTAAATTCTTGGGACACTTCTAGAGCACTTTATGGACGAATTTTGGAACAAAAATGCAATTTAGCTCAACATATAACCCAAAAACTAATTATTAGACTGAAGTTGTGAATAGAAGACTTGGTGACATTTTGTGCAACCTAATTGGAGACCATCCCAAATAGTGGGATCAAATTTTAGCATAGTTTGAATATGATTATAATGACACCCTTAACAGAAGTACATGACAAATCCCTTTCCAAATTTTCTCTGGAATGAAGCTAAGAGGGGTACATGAACTTAGAAATTTGGGAGGAATTGAACAAGGGGGTGCAGTAGGAGAATATTTTGCCACAACCATACAAGAAATTCATAAACAAGTCAAGAAAAAAGTGTTGGATCACACTGAAGTACAAAATAAAAGAATATTTCAAAATAAGAGAGTAGAACTATGAAGTTGGGAACCTAGTACTTGCATACTTGAGGAAGGAAATATTTCTCAAGGGTGAGTATAATAAATTAAAACTTAAAAATATAGGACCCTATAAAATCTTGAGAATGTTTTCTTCAAAGGCCTATGAATTATAACTGCCATATGGAGTTGGAATTTCATCTATTTTTAATGTAGTGGACCTGTAAAAGTATGAGCCTAAGAATAAACAACCAACCAATGATCAGAAACAACAACCATTTTCATGGGAAAACCAATTTCCAGTAGATGAATCCTTGCAACCACAAAGGATCTTGGATAAGAGGTTGATCTAGAAGACTAGGGACGAAGAATACTTTGAGTATTTGGTTAAGTGGAAGCACCTACCAGTGTCATATTCAATATTTTTGGCTGCTAAAATCATACATAAAAGTGGAAAATCCATTGAAGAACTGATGGAGAGGAGCCTATGAAATATTTGTTCCTTGAGAGCTATTGCAGCCTTAGATTTTTGTTGCCCCAACATGGGGGATAACCACCCAGTACAGACCTTAAGACGACTCCTTTTCTATTTAAAGTGGTGGCTCTAACTAGGGGTAATGGGACTAGTTTCCTAGTGTGGGTTTTAAGATGAGAGTGGGTGGTTCATGAGTGATTGCAATAGAATAATGATAATCTAAATGACCTATTCTATCATGCAAATATCTAACTAACTTATTCTAATATAAACCTGTGTATTTCTGTGTGGCATGCAATCTACAAAGATATCTTCTTAACATGCGATAATAAAGATTAATCACGCATAAACAGAGATGATAATGTATAAGATAATTTATTTGACTAAATAGTTAGTCAAAGAAATTTATAAAATATATCGCATATATTATGAATTATATATATGAAAATTAACAATTTCAGCTAGGCATCATACAATAGTGAAATTCATGCTTAACAGAATGAATAAATCTCACATACAATCCAAGAAAGTAAAGTGTTGTCACTAATTAAACAAAAAATAGAATTAATCATACAAGATAATAGTACAATATGTGCGAAGTTCTGCTCATTTAACTAATGACATGGATCAACTCCTTTCTTCAAATCAAATTATCTCCCAAGAACACAATAGTGGATCAACAAAAGAAAGTACTCTAATACCTAAAATAAATGATGATTTTCCATAATTTCACCAAAGCATTCACAAACTTAAAAAAGTGCATTCTTTGCAAATGTTTTTGATAAAATTATGGACACTTCTTTAAATGCATGAGAAGGGTATAAATGTTATTCTAACTAATGTGAAAAAATAAATTATACAAAAATTTGAGGAGGTTTCAAACAACCTTCCTCCTAACTATTTAACTATCTCTAAAAATAAATAGTGGATTGATGAGCAGAGGCTAAGATGATGATGTTTTTTCTGTCAGCTTGTCCTTCAAATCGCATATATCAGTCATTGGTTTGAGTTGAGAAGGTGCCCCAAAATGTGTCCTGAGTTGTCCTGCAAAAATCACATCGGTGAGAGGTGGCACCATCCGCCAAGTCGAATGAAGTGAGCAGTTAAGGGTCAGGATCTAGCTGTGCGACTTCACGAGGTATTGTAAATATGAATCCTAGTCGGTCCTGGTCAATTTTGTGATTACTTCCCTTTGTGTCTCTTCCTTTTCCTGCCGAATTTTATACAAAGCACCTAAATCGGGCATTTCCTTTAGATTGCCTTCCTTTGGCAGGTTGATGACAAACAGAGTGTGGTTCACTGCCTTGATTATATTTTTTGATACCCTAGCTACCCTTGCCACTGCTAGCTTATCTTGCTTGATTCTCGTATCCTAATCCGTGAGAAGAATGTCTTTGTGTGTTTCCTCGATTTCAGGAAGATTGGCTTTCCTTCCATATTCTATTTCCTACCATTCGATGAACTCTGAGATTTTGTTGTCCAAATCAGTAAACTCGGTTCTCTGGTCGATCGCCTTATCTGTTAGTTGGTTTCTAGTGATCAGATAAGGAATAATGTGCGACATCTTTTGGCAGAAGTGCTCTTGCTATTTCATCAAGAGGGAATTTAGTTCCACCACCTCTCTAACAAACTCCTCGGTAGTAGGAACATCATTATATCTTTCCATGGCTTGCTACAATTATTGTAGTTGCATGTTTTTAGCTGATATATCAGCTTTGTGGCTTATTTTTGGGACCTCCATGCTCTGTTGCAATTAGGAAAGATGCGCAGTTGCTTGCCTGCTCACACTCGCTTTCTCTTTTTTGAGTTGTTGCTCGAGCTGTGCAATTCTCTCTTCCTTTTCTCTCAACAAATTAGAGACTTCAGTAACTTTATCCATGGTGGTTGTTGCAAATTCTCCCATGAACTGTGACAATCTAGTCAAGTTCTTAGCTGGGTTGAAAGGAATGTCCCTCCAAACTATTTCCATTGGATCATTTCCGGGTGGGAGTTCAGGTGCTTCTACCCCTTTCCTTTTCCTTTGTCTCCTTACTACAACCTTGTGGAGCGGGTTGTAGAACACATCAAGTGGAGGAATTTTGGTCACTTTCAAGACAATCTCTGATGTGGGCAAAGCAGCAATAATCTCAGTCCATTGGGATGTTGTCATTAGCTCATCCATAGGCTTAGATTGCTCATTCATGGATTTGGACTACTCGTCCATAGACTTGGACTCTGTATTCTCCTGAATATGCAAAGGAGTTTGACACTCCATTGTTTCTTGGGTATCTGTCATTTTGGGAGTGTCTTGCAGTTTCTGATTAAACTGATCCCACTCCTACTCCAAACTATTGCCTTTGACCTCTGAACTGATTTCTTTAGGTGGGGTGCTCATAACCTGTTTCTCAGCTGACTTCCTACTGGACTCTGTTGTATTATCTGTGTCTTGGGCCTTCCCTGTATCTGGTGTTTTCTCAGTATTCACCTGAGACTCTATGCAAGAACTAGGTCCTTCACTATTAACAGTCACACTTGGTGTAGGCTTATCTTTGATCTTCAAAAAGTGCACTGGGATTACTTTGAGCCTTTCATTTATGAATTCCCGAAATCTTTCAAAATCTTCAGGACTCAGGCTCACTTTAGCCCACTCAAACTCTTGATTGAAGGATTCAAACGACTGTAACAGGTCCTCAAAATCGTTATCCTCATGGTTGTATGTCTTGAGCTTTACCACAATAGTGATGTTATATGCTACCTTGTCTAGATCAAATTGCCTTTTCAGCAATATATGAACCCTGAGGGCTTCCATGTTTACTGAATCCTTAATGGCATTGTTAAAGTTTGCTAAAGCAAAAGAAACACACTTGACAAGAAAAGAGGGCCATAATAGCTTATTTCTTTCTTTGAGGACTTTAGTTAGGCCTTTTCCCATGGTCTGGTGGGCGATTTCCCGTGCTAACAATTTATCATAAACGTAAAAAGGAAGTACATGCGGGTCGATTGTGCTACCAAAAATCCTAATTTAGGTGAACCATTCTTGAATAAAATATTTTTCGATAGCTAAAAGGTCTATTGCGGCTTCTTGGGAAAACTTGGGGGCTTTCTTATTGAAAAATATTTGATGCAAGGAAAAACAACAGAGTGACATATTTTATAGAAATGGGGTATATAATGGGATTCCCATATTTTCTTATGGCTGAGATGAATAGGGTAGGGGTCCTGTAAGGTCCATTTGCAACCCATGGTTGGAAATGTAGTGCAGAAACAGATGGCTACCATAATGTAGGCAATAAAATAGAATGGGGGAAGGTTCTCTAGAGAGGAGGCTCTCTTCTATCGATATATATTTTATAGAAATGGGGAATATAATGGGATTCCCAAATTTTCTTATGACTGAGATGGATAGGGTAGGGGTCCTGTAAGGTCCATTTCCAACCCATGGTCGGAAATATAGTGTAGAAACAGATGGCTACCATAATGTAGGCACTAAAATATAACGGGGGAAGGTTCTCTAGAGAGGAGGCTCTCTTCTATTGATATTCGGTAACGATGGTGTCTAGGTTATCAGATAGGATGGTGGTCCAATTCATGATGTGGGAATTAACGCAGGCATCAATCAGAGGAATACATTCTATGGAAAACATAGAATTATTAGGCAACCCATATAGTCTACATAACATAGCAGTTGCATGGTTGTAGGGGTTTGCCAAAGAGGCTATAGCATACATACCCGATTTTTCAAATTTGAATTTGTTGTCCAATACTCTCCAACCCTAAATCAACTTGAAGGGGCCTGGGTTGTTCTTTGTGAAGCTAGCCACATATGTCTTATCACATATATCCTAAGGGTCAAGTATATGGTACATTTTCTTCGGATCCTCTGCCCTGAATGATCCCATGAGTTCCATTCTTGAATTCTTGAATAGCCTATCTTCTATGGTGAGGTTTTCAACCGCCCACCTAATCATATCCATTTATGGGAGGATTTTAGCCCTCGCTCCTATCCTATGCAGGAAAGAACAGGCAACATCTTTGAATTGAAGCCCTGAATGCCTTGTTGAGTCATTTCTTGCTCTTGTGACAGTAATCTTGGGATGCTCGTCCTCAAGCCTATTGTATATGACCTCCCAAGATGTTTCTCCTTCGTCATCGCTGCAGGTTGTATCAGAGAATATGGGAGCCATCTTTGTAAACTTAGATTCAACAATGCTCTGTTTTTTCTGTTTCTTCATCACCTTCCTTAATGACATGTCTTTTGTAGCTTGCTTGAAATGGACAAGATATATCAACGTAGATGGTATGGGGCAATTAAGATTGAAAGATTTTCTAAAATGACTTTGGATCATGAGAAGAGTTTAATGAGATACTCAGTTTTAACTACCAATAACTTGGAAAATGATTATCTCTCCTCACTCTGCTAAATATTTATTAACTTGTCAATTCGTTCGTTTTTGTATTTAAAAGGCAATTATTTCACATGCTTAGCGCTCTTATTTGCACATCACAATCTTTAAATGGATACAATATAGCGTTGTATATTCTATAAGGAAAAATGTGATTGTGATTGTTGCTATATCGCATTTCACAAATCGTTAATGGGAATTGTAGTGGCATAGCTTAATTACTTGCGAAGTTTGTGAAGTGTGATTTGCAAAATGACAAGGTGCGTATGATCGAGGTATCGCAGTGGGATTTTTTATCGCGCATCGCAAATTTTTAAAGGTGTTTTGTGATAGTCACATGGAAAAGCGTGATTTGCGATTTGCGATGAGGATCTCATCCTTAGGTTGTTTTGGAAGATATTTCAAGGCAACTTCTTAGATTTAGGTTTTATTATCCTAAGACTAAAAAATTAAAAAGGGTCCCCATTTATATCTCTAACCTTAGTTGTTGTTATTCATAAATGGGGGGATTGTTTCATAGTACAGCAACTGGCGATTCACTTGGGAGAACCAACTATCTCTAAGTAGTTTTCTGGAATTTCTAAAACTTTCAAAGTAATTAGAGTTATAGGAATAATAATAACATGAGTTATAAAGTAAACAACATTTCTCTAGAATCATCATTACTTAATCTATTTTTTCTACTTTACTCTTGTAATGATATAAATACAAATGCTTGCATTAGTCAATAATAAGAGTTAAAAAGAAAGAGCAGTTGTTTTCTACAGATTAGTTTTTGGTGTTTACTCATTTATCACAGATAGAACCTCTGCTTCCAGTAGGCATTCATAGCCTTGACAGGGTATCTTTTAACCAATAATGATTCATTGTCCCATCTGAAGCAATTTTCAAATTTTAAAATGATATTCACTTGCTTTGAATCTCACTTGGATCTTGTCACTTTTTCCTTTTTAATATAATCTTTTCTTTTAGGTTTCTTAAAAGACATCATCTAGGCTTGGTAACCTAATAATGATAATTCCATTCACTGGTTGTAACTAAACTAAACAAGATGGCTCTTGATGAGACCCCTTGCCTTCTTATCAATGAGATCATTGGGTATTACCCTGTTTTGATATGCCGTATTGGTAATATCAGTTTAATTATTTCCCTATGACCATGGTAAGTAAGCTCGTAATGAGACCTTTTATCTTCTAAGTTTTGTATATTTTAGAATTACACTCTTAAAAAGGAAAATTTTATCAGATGGGGTGAATGATTGGCTCTTTTGAGAGTTTTGGATGATAATGATAGAGTATTAAGATACTTATTTGCAGAAAGTCCTTACTAGGTTAAATATTATTTTCCTAATTGATAAAAAAACATTCATACTCTAAAAAGATAACAGTTTGTTCATAGAATAAACGTTTTTTAGCAAGATCAAGTTTTTCCAAAGAAATCGGGTTTGCTTTGGTACTCGAATGTCCTAATTATTTCTTTTAACTTTTACTTACTTATAGAAGTGAAGAATTATAAATATTACCAAAAACTTTATTTTGAAAAGCCAAAAGTAAATACTACTTAACCTTTATTTTCCTAAGAATTTTAAGGCGATATGATACAAAATTGGAAGAGGCTATCTTTAAAGAAAAGTATTTTTTCCATATTTTCCCATTAACGGCAAAGAATCCTTCTTACCTAATAAGTCTTGTAAAAGAAACGTTGATTGTCCAATTTTCTCAATAATTTGAAAAGGGTCAAGCCATAATCTTCGAAATTTGGTATGTTTACCTTTTTCCTCATGCACTTTTCCCGATTTCAAAACCAAATCACCTACTTCGAAAGTTTTTTTACTAGCAGAGGTTGTATAAAAAGAGTATTTGACTAATTGTTGATGATGGAAGTGGGTTTCTTTGGCCTTTCCTCGATCTTCTTCAAGCTTAAGAATCTGAAACTGTTTAGATTGGAGGAAAGAAGGGGGGTTTTCATCGATGAATTTCACTAGGGCAAGAGATGGGATTTCTATGTTTGTGAGAAGAACAACTTATTTTACATAAACTAAAGCAAAAGGAGAAGAACCGATAGAGGCCTTTTGTGTAATTTTGTCTGTCCACAGAGCAAATGTGAGTGCTTTGTGCCAATTCCTATGATTTTGGTCAATAGTCCTTTTGATAATTCTTATGATGTTGTTGTTCGTTGATTCTTTTAATCCATTACCTTGTGGATAATAAGTGGTTGAATATTTTAGCTTAAAACCTTGCTTTAGAGCAAATTCTACCATTGCATATCTAGAAAAGTAAGATGCATTGTCAAACATTAATGCTGAGGGTAAGCCAAACCTGGTAATTATGTACTGATCAATGAAGTCTATAATTATTTTTGTATTAGCTATCCTTAAGGGGGTAGCTTCTACCCATTTTGTAAAATAATCAGTAGTTGTAAGGATGAATCTATGCAATTTGGAAGAGTTAGGAACAATCTCGCCAATTATGTCTAATCCCCAATGTTCAAATGGTTGTTGGATGTTTATTCGTTGCAAAGGGAATGTTGGCTTCCTTTCTCTTCTAGCTGTATTTTGAAAAGTTTTACACTTTCTTGCATATTCATGTGCATCCTTAAATATCGTTGGCCAATAATATCCTACATGCAGGATTTTGTGAGTTGTGGTATTTCCTCCGAAATGTCCTCCAACTAGTCCATCATGTAATTCCTACATGACCTTTTCAACTTCAGGTTTCTCCAAGCATCTTAGTAATACTAAATCATACTTTTTTCTAAACAATACATCATTGACTAATTCATACTGATTTGATTTCAACCTTAAAGCACGCTTTTTTTTATAATTAAGATGCATAGGAGCATATTCATTCTTCAAATAAAATTTCAAATCAGCATATTGTAATTGTGTATCATTGAGGATTACCTATGATATTTGTACTTCATTACCTTGATCTTCTTCTAGTGATAACTGGGAAGCTCCTGTTAACATCCTGCAAAAACCTTGGCCCCTAACAATTTTAAGTGGTCTGATTTCTACATCATATTCTTGAAGTGCAGTAACCCAATATGCCCTTTTCTCCCCTACTTCTCTTTGGATTAATAATTGTCTTACTATGGTGTAGGGTACTACTATCTTTGTATGGGATTTAAGAAGAAAAGGTATGAAATGTTTCAAGGTTTTAAAGACAGAAAATGTTTGTTTCTCGAGAGTTGAATAATTTAACTCAGCACCTTACAAGTTAGAACTGAAAAAAGAGATGGGTACCTCGATATTGTCATCATTCAACTATGTTAAAACTGTTGCATATGATGTATCGGATTAAAAAGTATATAATAAAAAAGGTTTGAGAAAGTTAGGAGTTGTTAGCAAAGGAGCATTAATAATTGATATTTTAATCAACTCAAATGACTCCCTTTCATGTTTGCCCATTTGAAAACTGCATTTTTTTGTATCATTGTTTGACGGGGTAGGACAATCTCTGAAAAATCTGGAACAAATCTTTTTACAAAATTAATTTGGCCTAGGAATAATTGCATGGTCTTTTTGTTGTGTGGGAGAGGAATCTTTTCAATCTTGGAATCTATCGGTATCAATGTAAATCCCTTTCTTGGACACTATAAACCCAAGGCGTTTGCCTTCCGGTAAAGAAAAATAAGATTTTTTTGGATTTATGGAAATGCCATATTTCCTGCATATTTCAAAACTGTGCTTCAGGTCACTAAAATGATTATTCCTATCCTTAGAAAACACTGTGATGTCATCTAAGTAAATAGAAACTGATTTATTAATCATACCTTTAAAAGAAATATTCATAGCACGTTGAAATGTAGCACCTGTGTTAATGAGTCCAAAAGTCATCTTGTAATGGGCATATGTTCCCCACTTGGTCCTGAATGTTGTCTTGAATTTGTCATCTAGATGTACAACAATTTAATTATATCCTGAGAATCCATCTATAAAATACGTTAATTCGGAACCTGCAACTAATTGCAATATGTATTCCATGGTAGGCAAAGGAAAGTTATCTCTTTGACAAGCTTTATTGAGGTTCCTAAAATCAATGCAAATCCTAATATCACCATTCTTTTTCCTTACAAGCATCATATTCGATACCTACTTAGAGTGTCTAATAGGGAATATTATTTTGGCTTTCAGAAGCTTGTTCAATTCGGATTTGATTTGACTCTCAAGGTTTGGGTGAATTTTGCAAAGATTATGTTGAACTGGTTTTTCATTCAAAGTCATAGGTATGGTAAGTTGAATCACATGCGTATCATAGGTTTTGAGATCTGTGTAATCTCAAGCAAAGACACCTTGGTATGTTTTCAACAACCTAATGAATGATATTCTTTCCTCTGATGATAGTCCAAGACCTAGGTTGACATTTTGAGGTTTTTTGGTTAAACCTAAGTTTACTACTTCAAATCTCAAAGTAGAACTTTGAGTTTTGGAGTTATTAAATTTCTTGAATCTATCCTTTAGATCATAGAGATCTTCCATCTTAACTATAGACTTCGGGATTGGGTTTTGATTCTGATCATTTTTAATTTGTAGATCATGCTCTTATTCATCTATGATATGTTCCTCATATGACCCTTCTAATGTAAGGAAATTAACTATATCCGCATCGTTATTGATTACTCTCCAATTTGTTACATTATCAAGAATAGATGGCCTAAATATTAACTCTATTGAAAATTTGTCTGGACTGAAATCTTTTGAGGGTATAAGCTTGGATGCCACATTAGCAAGTAAGTCAGCACTTGCATTTTGCAGTCTAGGAACTGAAGAAATGTTAAAAGCAGAGAAGTGAGAAGTCAAATTCTGGGCTAATGATTGATAATGTTTAAGGTGCCCAGAGACACTATGAATTGTATTTCTTACCTTCTTCACAACTATTTCAGAATCACCATAGAATTACATATATTTGACATTAAGGCCAATGGCTTTGTACAGTCCTTGGATCAATGCTTCATATTCAATGACATTATTGGTGCACTGAAATTCAAGTCTGCAGGCTAACATGGTTTTCTCTCCTTGCAGATTGATCAAAATGCATCCTGCGCCTACACCCCTTTCAGATTTGGAACCATCAAAATAGAGAGTCCAGAACAAAGAATTATTTGAAATTTTATCTACTAAATTTACACACTAAGAAGCATATGTTTGTGAAAAAAAATCTATTTGAGACACTACAACCTTATCTGGAAAGGGAGACCTATGAGCATTAAAGGATCCCAACAATGACTCAGCTGAGTAATTTCCAATAATGTTATTAGTGAAGGCAACAGGTTCATTATTTCCCTCAAGGTTAATGACTGTAAATTTCATGAACTTTTCTTAGTCTACCCTGATTTGGTTTGGTTTACCACTATGTGGCAACACAATGTGAGACCAATCAGTTGTGAAGTAACCATGCAACTTTTCATACCAATCATTACTTAGGATTAAACCATAAAATTCAGGCATATCAGCCACTAAAATATCAATTATTTGTGAAACTTTTGGATTAGAGGAAAGCCTAATTGAAACTAATGTTATTTCTCCATGTACCTCTACTTTTGTCTTGTCTAATTGAACTATGTGTACCACATATTTTTGAGGTGTAATATTCAATTTGGTGCACACAACTCTTGGCATAATATTTGAAGAGACTCATGAATCAACAAGACAGTTATGAACATTCATGTTGAAAATTTCTTAAGTGAGCAGAAATGGGGGAATATGAGAAATATATCTATGGCTGATTAGGACTAAATCTGAAGGATCTAATTTGTTGGAAGATGATGGAGGTTTTCCCATATCATAGGTAGCTTGAGTAACACAGCCAAATGGCATAGGGGATACAGCAACTGCTTTTAATTCTCTTAATAAAAAATTTTGTTGTTGCTTGAGTTTACTGAGTTCATGCAATGAAATGTTTGCTCTAGTATTTTTCATGTCTTCGACTATATTGTATTCCATTGTATCTGAGATTACCAATGTTTTGGAATTATTTGGAGCATCTACAGGAATAGGGTCGGTTTGACTAGTCTTAGATTTCTTACTTACTATTTTCTCTTTTACAGGAGTAGCAATTTTTTGTTTTTGATTTGTGATAGACATGTCACGATATTTTTTACTTCTTGTAGTCACTAGAATAGATTGTGCATCTTCTTCATTTGGGAGGATGAAATCCCACATTGCATTTAATTCAACTTCTTCTTCTATTTTGGTTTCCTCTTCAGTTGGTGAGACTTCTTCTCCTTCTTGATCAAAGTCAGCATTTGAAATGGTGTTCGAGGGTTGTGATGTAGAAGAAGGATTCCTTTTAAACGAGCGAAAAGGTTTCTTGGGAGCAGAGGATTCTGTGACCTGCTTCTTGATTTCAACCATTTCATTAGACATCATCTTTAATACGTTATGAAGGAATTCAAGATCGAAAGGGTCCTTTGAAGATTTCTTTTTAGAATTATCCTTAAATGATACTTTCTTTGACTTCCTCCCATCCGTTTGTGATCTCTTTTCCAAAGCTATAATCCTTCTTTCTACAGACAGGGCTTCTTTCATGTTTTCTACAAGGGTAGCCTTATTGGCTCTATCTACAAAAATTGCAATATTAGAGGGAAGAGATGATATGTACCATTATAGTTGTACATCTACAGTAGGTTTTGAGGTAGCTGTGATTTTATTTAAAAACTTGGTAAATATGGAGTTTAAGTCTTTGATCCTTTCATCTAAGTTATCTTTTAAATTAGAAAGATATTTGATCAAGGATGCTATGGTCCTATCATCACCAAATTTTACAAGAAATACTTCTTGATAAACAAAATTGTTGTTGCTTGAGTTTAGAGAGTTCATACAATGAAATGTTTTCTCTAGTATTTTTCATGTCTTTGACTATATTGTATTCCACTGTATCTGAGATTACCAATGTTTTGGAAGTATTTGGAGGATCTAGAGGAATAGGATCTGTTTGACTAGTCTTAGATTTCTTACTTATTGTTTTCTCCTTTACAGGAGTAGCAATTTTTTGTTTATGATTTGTGACAAACATATCACGAGAGTTTTTACTTCTTGTAGTCACTGGAATAGATTATGCCTCTTCTTCATTTGAGAGGATGAAATCCCACATTCCATTTAGTTCAACTTCTTCTTTTGTTTCAGTTTCCTCTTCGGGTGGTGAGTCTTCTTCTCCTTCTTGATCAAAGTCAGCATTTGAAATGGTGTTCAGGGGTTGTGATGCAGAAGAAGGATTCCTTTTAAACGAGAAAAAATGTTTCTTGGGGGCAGAGAATTCTGCAACCTACGTCTTGATTTCAACCATTTCATTAGATATCGTCGTTAATACTTTATGAAGACCTTCAAGATCAAAAGGGTCCTTTCAAGCTTTCTTTTTAGAATCATCCTTAAATGTTACTTTCTTTGACTTCCTCTCATCTGTTTGTGATCTATTTTCCAAAGCTATAATCCTTCTTTATACAAAGAGGGCTTCTTTCATGTTTTCTACAAGGGTAGCCTTATTGGCTATGTCTATGAAAATTGCAATATTAGAGGGAAGAGATGATATGTACCATTCTATTTGTACATCTACAACAGGTTTTGAGGCAGCTGAGATTTTATTTAGCAACTTGTTAAATATGGAGTTGAAGTCTTTGATCCTCTCATCTAAGTTATCTTTTAAATTAGAAAGATCATTGATCAAGGATGCTATGGTCCTATCATCACAAAATTTTGCAAGAAATACTTCTTAAAAAGTATCCCAGTTCATAATTGAACTTTTTGGAAGGGAAAAATACCAAGATCCAGTAGATCATTGGAAGGTATAAGGGAACAGTTTGATTACAACATCTTCATGTGCAACTCCATTAAGATCCATGGCCAACATAAAGTTATTTAGATGTTTTTCACTCAGAAGACCATCATCGAGATTGTACTTGGGTAGCCATTTTTTTGGGTTTGCTAGGAGTGCATTTGGATTTGCAACCAAGACAACACCAGGGTTTGTCCAAGGTTGAGCAAGTTGATTGCCCATAACTTGAGTTGGAGACTGCGAAGATGGGAAGGTCGGTCCAGAAGTAGGTATAGATGGTGAAGAACTTACTACTGGGTTAATACTACTAGTGTCAGTACTAATTGGAGAAGTGGATAGTTGAGAAGTTGTGAATTGACTAGAAGTGAATGGGGAAGTGAATGGATGGAAAGGTGATGTGGTCTTGCTGGTATCCGATTCAGATCTTGGTGAGGTAACTTTCCTACATCGTGGAGGGATAAGGAACTCAAAAGGGGTTACTCCAAGTCTTTCACTTTGCAATCTAGTTAATACACTAGTTTGTTGTAATAAGGAAGTAACCATTTCCTTAGAAACTTCGGGCCTCTCTGGTTTCTTGGAATAAATGGATATATGTTCCAATATTTGTATCAAAGAATGGACTTTAGGAGATTCAGGAGTGTAATCTGGGGAAGGTGGTTGTCTTACTACTTCAGGATACAAGAGAGATGTTTCTACAACCTCAAATTTCTAATCAGGAGATTCTGAACGAGATCTAGAAGGTGTAGAAGTTGTGGAGGGGTTTTGACTCTTATGAATGTTTTTCAATTGATCTTGAGGTTTATATGACATTCATGGTCGGATGTCCCTCCTTCTAGTTCCAAAATTTTGTGGTTTCTACTACCCCAACATGGGGAATAAACACTCGGTCCGGACCTTAAGATAGCTCATTTTCTGTTTAAAGTGGTGGCTCGGACTAGGGATAATGGGACCAGTTTCCCAGTGTGGGTTTTAAGATGAGAGTGGGTGGTTCATGAGTGATTGCAATAGAATAATGATAATATAAATGACCTATTCTATCATGCAAATCTCTAACTAACTTATTCTAATATAAACCCGAGTATTTCTGTATGGTATACGATCTACAAAGACATCTGCTTAACATGTGATAATAAAGATTAATCACACATAAACAAAGATGATAACGTATAATATCATTTCTTTGACTAATGTGTGCCCCAAAATGTGTCCTGAGTTGTCCTGCAAAAATCGCATCGGTGAGAGTTGGCAACATTCGCTGAGTCGAATGAAGTGAGAAGTTAAGGGTCATGATCTGGTTGTGCGGCTTCATGAGGTGTTTCCAATATGACTACTAATTGGTCTTGGTCAATTTTGTGATTTCTTCACTTTGAGTCTCTTCCTTTTCCTACCAGATTTTATACAAAGCACCTAAATCGAGCATTTCTTTTAGATTTCCTTCCTTTAGAAGGTTGGTGACAAACAGACTGTGGTTCACCACTTTAATTATATTCTTCGATACCCCAGCTACCCTTGCCACTGCTAGCTCAGCTTGATTGATTCTCACATCCCAATTTGTGAAAAGAATGTCTTTGTGTGTCTCCTTGATTTTAGGCAGATTATCTTTCCTTCCATCTTATGTTTCCTACCATTCGATGCTCTAAAATTCTGGTGTTCAGATCAGTAAAATCAGTTCTTTGAATGATCGCCTTACCTGTTAGCTGGTCGCTAGTGATCAGATAAGGAGTAATGTGTGACATCTTTTGGCAGAAGTGCTCTTGTTGTTTCATCAAGAGGGAATTTAGTTCCAACGCCTCTTTAATGAACTCCTCAGTAGTAGGAACATCAATATATCTTTCCATGGCTTGCTGTAATTCTTGGAGTTGCATGTTTTTAGCTGATATATCGACTTTGTGGCTTATTTTCAGGACCTCCATGTTTTATTACATTTGGGAAAGTTGTTGAGATACTTTCCAATTCAAACTCGCTTTCTTTTCGAGCTGTTGCTCGAGCTACGAAATCCTCTCTTCCTTTTCTCTGAACAAGGTAGAGACTTCGGTAGCTTTGTCCATGGTGGTCGTTGCATATTATCTTGTGAACTGTGACAATATAGTCAATTTCTCAGCTGGTTTGAAAGGAATATCCCTCCAAACCATGTCCATTGGCTCATTTCCAGGTGGGCGTTCAGGTGTTTCTACCCTTTTCCTTTTCCTTTGTCTCCTTGCTATAGCCTTGTGGAGCGGATTGTAGAACACATCAAGGTGAGGGATATTGATCACTTTCGAGATCTTCTCTAATGTGGGCAAAGCAGGGATAATCTCAGTCTACTAGGATGTTTTCGCCTACTTATCCATAAGCTTGGACTACTCATCCATGGATTTGGACTTCTAGTCCATAGACTTGGACTTTATATTCTCCTAAATATGCAAAGGAGTTTAACATTCCATTTTTTCTTAGGTATTTGTCATTTTAGGAGTGTCTTGCAGTTTCTTATTAAAATGATCCCACTCGTGCTCCAAACTGCTGCCTTTGACCTATGAACTGATTTATTTAGGTGGGGTGCTTGTTAGTGTCATTATTTGCATCCTATCATCATTGATCAAAAATCCTCTTTTCATATCATTTTAAGGGTCCGATTCAACAATTTTTTATTATTCCACTAGGTCATGCAAAAAATTAGTCATTGATGGTAGTCCTAGTCCAAAAACATCACTCTTTCCTAAATGTGATTACTTGCTGGCGTAGTTTGATATCTTGTTGACTGTACATCATCCATAAAGTTATTTTTATCATGCCATTTGTATCAGTAATGAGGTCATTATGTCATCTTGAAATTCAGTCCTTCAAGGTCTCATTAGGTCTTTAGGATTTTTCAAGGTTTCATTAGGTCATTAGGGTTGCCAAGGTTCCATTCCATTGCATACGACTAGCAAGTAAAAGGTGATCAAATAACATCCCTTCACCATGTGAAGATGATTTGTAAAGAGAAACATTTATTTCATTATGCAATTTTGTGTCTTTCAAATGTAATAATTTCACCATCCCAAGTTGTTAACTCAGTGTTCCAAAGATGCCAGACCATCAAAAGGTCAATTTTTCAAAGGAAATAGTCAAGTTAAATGGTAAAGTTTCAAAGGGTTAAGTGCATGCCAAAGGGAGTTGTTTTTTCCCAAGGGTGTCCAAATCATCATTTTCCACAAGCACTAAACCCTAATTTAATCACCCATTGAGCTAGGGTTGGCTATGAAATCAAAGACATCTTAGTATATGAGGCATAAGGGAGGTCATCTCAGCAAGTATGAGGCCATTCCAACTCATACACATCATGTCTCCATCATTTTTCAATAAGTCATTCCAAGGGACAAATCATTTGCCACACATAGGGCCATTTTTTCTTCAAACTATGTTTTAGACCAAAAAAGGAAGCATTTGGAAATAATGAGAGAGGTGTTTGTCCAAAATAGGCCAAGGAAGAGAAACCTCCTTCACTTTTTCCACAGGTTTCATGGTTTTAGAGAAATGTCAAAAATACATTTTATACAAGAGAGTTGCTGCACTTCTGGAGTGACCATGGGAAAATAAAAATTTATCCTAGCTGGAGTGACCAAATGACTTGCTTGATGAGTCAAGTGATAACTATACACGGAGAGATTTCTAATGACCTATTATGAGCTCAATTTGGAGTTGAGGAAAACCTTCAAAAGTTGACTGAAACAACACTCTGCATTTTGGCAGCCTCATTCTGCACATTTTGACTAGTCTTGGGAGATTGAAATTTTGACAAGGAAAATAAGCTCCAAATTGAAAAGTTCAAGATGTTCTAGAAAGTAGACGTGACCAGCTTTCCAATGAGCTATCCCACCCTCGATTTGGACATCGGAAAGCCAGTCAAAAGTGGGTTTGAAGTGGCATTGCGCTTTTGGAGACCGTCGCTACGCTTTTAGCAGATTTTCCCAATGCAAATTAACACAGGTGTTGCGCTTTTGTCCTGGCGCTGCGCTTCTAAATGGTGGCACTGCGCTTTTGGTAGGGGAGCTTAAAAACCCTCAAATCCTCAAGGAAATTCCAAATTTCTCTCTCCTTCCATCATTACAAGTATGTGGGCATCAATCACATTAGTTTTGGTTTGCAATAACAATCTATAGGCATCATTTTCCATGTTTAATATGAAACCCTAAAATCTCTTTAATGATGCTTAAACCATAAATATTCATTTTTCATCCTATCACCTATCCCTACAGCTCCAAAATTCCCCTATCCCTATTCCCCTATCACCTTATCCCTTTTTTCCCTTTACCCCTATTCCATGTCATTCCCATTACCTTTGTCCCTCTTCCTCAAGAGAAAATTATCAAGAAAACAAGCCCTCCCCCTCATTTACCACTCCTCCATTCATTTCCTAGTCACAAGATCATCTCCCATCCCCTCATTCCTAAAAATACTTTCACTCATTCCCTTCATACACCTCAACCTTGCAAACATGGATAAGGAAGACCTTCCAACAGTGCTCAGGTGAAGACAAATGAGAAGGCCAAAGAGACTAGAGCTACTGAGGTGCTTGATACGTACATGACATATTAGAGGGACACAAGGAGATTGTTTGCAACTGATAACATGGCCTACAACTACAGGACTCGAAACAAGATTTGCAACAGGAGGGTTAGGAAGATGAAATCTAGGCTAAGGCGGGCTTTAAAAGGAAAAAAGGAGGATAGACTTAGGATGCTGGCTGAAGCTTCCTTGGCTCATCACAGCACTTGATGATGGTGCTTCTCACCAATTTTGGGCAAATTTAGAGCAAATTTTGTCATTTGCAAATTTTGTAATTTAATACACTAAAAAACTGCCCGGTGGCGCTACGCTTTTCCTAAGGACACCCAATGAAGAAATGGTTTCTCTTTTTTGATTCAAATGATGAGGACATACACCCTAGGAAGTTTCAAAGTTTTTGGGGCATAATTGGTCCACCAAAAGGTCAAAAAAACCTAAAAATGACCTTTCTGCCACTTTTTGGACACACTAAAGCAGTCTTGGGAGAATCAAGTTTTGAGGGGTCAAATGAGCTTCAAATTTAGAAATTCTAGATGTTTTGGAAATTAGACTTGAATATCTTTCCAATGAGCTATCATGGGGTCAATTTTGATGCTGGGAAGGCCTCCAAAAGGGACCTGAAAGTGGAACTACGCTTTTGGCCAGTGGTGGTGCGCTTTTGACAGTTTTGCTCAGGGTTGCTATTTTTCCAGGTTTTTTTACTGTAATCATGGATTATCTCTCATGGTGGATGATTTAATATTGTAAATGCTGACTTGGCATGTAATTATGATAGATAAATAGTGATAGAGTGTAGACTCATTGCTTTAGAAGTTAGTTTGAGCTCAAATGAATCAGTGTTTCACTTTTAGAAGGAAGTTGTTGATGATGCCTATATTCCTGTTTCTTGTTCAGTATTAGTTAGATTAACTCCTCATATTATGGATTCCACCCCTGAGGATGGGAGGAGGTTGAAATCATGTCTATATCTTCTTCTTCTTTCTCATTGTAAAGGGTTGGACTCAGCTGGATGCCCAGACCTTGATTGTACACCTTTTGTAAGCAGTTTGGTAGGAGATTAATAAGAATTGCAACTATTTTTATGGGATCCATGTGGTATGAGTTTTAGTACAGTTTCTTGTTTTGTGATCATGTTTTAATGTTTTTATGTATTCCATTAATCATTTCATTGCTTCTAGTTAATTTTTTTCAAGTTGATAGGCAAAATTCATTACATCAATGCTCTGCCTTGGGAAACCATTCACCATTTCATGTTTTCTGTAGTCTACGAAGGATCCATGGTTTTCACATGCCCTTCTTAGCTTCTCACTAGTCTAAAAAATCTCACCCCATCAAGCCCTCAAGTGTTAAATCCTATGCCTACCTTGCCCTATTGAACACCCTGCAATTCTGACCTAGTTCCCTAGACCTAAAATGTCCAGCTACTCTTGATCCGGCAAAACCCCTACAAAATCCAATAAAAACTTTCATGCTAATATACCTAGCTTAATATCCTTTACCTAATCCAGTCACCTTGGCTGAGATCCTTATGGAGAGAGCCCTCTCCTGACCTAGTAGGGCTAGCTACTTGGCTAAGCGTGGTTTGTGGTTACCCTGGCATTGCCTTCCTTCAGCCTGAGGTTCAATCCACGTGATAACAATGTTAGAAAATTATATATTATGGAGCAATGGAACACAAAATATTGCAGAAATATAAACACAAAAAATGCATAAAACAAGAGAGACACATATATACGTGGTTCACCCATTTTGGGCTACGTCCACCCCGAACAACCAGTCCTTCCTTTCTATTATCCAACAAAATGAAAAGACACAACCTACAGTAGATCTGCTATAATATCCTCTGTTTTCTCTCACAGTCTCACCACTCTGCTTCTCGCTCAGAGAATACACATATATTACACAAACTCAATACAGTGCCCTCATACAAAGAGAGGGGTTGCCTTCTAAGGCAAAAAACCCTAAACTAAACATAAGTTCTACCATCAGATCATCAGCCTAATGCATGTCCCAGATTGACTAGAAATTACTATACTTTTACAAGGCATTTTTACATCTGTTTTAGCTTCGGGGGTGCTGCCCTTGAACCCTCGCCAAGGGACCGCTGGCCCTCGGACCCCCTAGCCGGGGGGGGATCAGCCCCCCCGGACCCCCGCGGGGGGGACAAGTCCCCCTCGCGTAGAGGGGTGTACAAACTTCCTGGGGTATACATCCGGCTAAAACAAAGACCTCTAAACAATCATGCTCCATACTCAACAATCTCCCACTTGGAGAATGATTGTAGCAACTCTACCACTACTTCATTTGCTGGACAATGACTCCTCTTTGGACTTGGTTATTTCTCATCTTCATTGTCATCCATGAAGACTAATTGAAACTGAGCATATTCTCAGTTTCTCCCTAGTTACAAATTTTGTTAGCATATTTGCAGGATTCTAGCTAGTGTGTATCTTTTCCAGCTTCAACTCTCCATCTTCCAACACTATTCGTATGAAATAGTACTTGAGTTGTATGTGTTTATTCCTGGAATGAAATGTTGAGTTCTTTGCAAGATGAACGACACTTTGGCTCTCATTGTATAATGTGCCCATATCATGCTCCTTACCCAATTCACCCATAAAACTTTGTAACCAAATAATTTCTTTACTAGCCTCTGTAGCAGCAACATACTCTGCTTCTGTTATTGAAAGTGCGACAACACTTTGGATTTTTGAAACCCAACTGACAGCTGTTCCACCAACAGTAAATACATATCCTGTAGTGCTCCTCCTGTTATCTTTGTCACTTTCCATATCTGCATCAACATATCCCTGTAGAGAAATGTTTTAACCACCAAAGCATAATGCTTGATTTGTGGTACCTTTCAAATATCTGAGAATCCATTTCATTGCCATCCAATGTTCCTTTCCTGGATTGTTCATGTACCTGCTTACAACTCCCACTACATGTGCAATATCAGGCCTCGTGTAGACCATTGCATACATTAAGCTTCCAACTGCTGATGCATATGGAACTTTAGACATATAATCCATGTCTTCTTAGGTCTTTCGGCACATTTCCTCACTAAGTTTGAAATGGCTATCAAAAGGTGTACTAACTAGTTTTGCATTGTGCATATTAAATCTTTTCAACACCTTTTGTATGTACTCATTCTAAGACGATGATAATTTGCGATTTTTTTTGTCTCTAGTGATTCTCATACCAAGGATTTGTTTTGCAGCTCTCAAATCCTTCATTGCAAATGAATTTGCCAATTTTCTTTTGAGCACATTTATTTCCTGCATGTTAGACCCTGCAACAAGCATGTCATCTACATACAATAACAATACAATATAGCTGCCATGATTTTTCTTTTTCAGATAAACACAATGATCAGAGTGAAATCTAGTATAACCTTATTCAAACATAAACTTGTCAAATTTTAGATACCACTGCCTTGGAGCCTGTTTTAAGCCATACAAGCTCTTCTTCAACCTGCACACTAGTTTCTCCTTCCCTTTCACCTCATATCCTTGTGGCTGCTGCATATATATCTCTTCCTCCAAATCCCCATGGAGAAAGGTTGTCTTTACATCTAACTGCTCAAGATGCAAATCTTCAACTGCTACTAGACTTAAAATAGTTCTAATTGAAGTCATTTTAACAACAGGAGAAAATATTTCATCAAAATCAATACCTTTCTTCTGTGCAAACCCCTTCACCACAAGTCTAGCTTTGTACCTCTGTTTTCCTCCATCTTCTTCCTTCAGCCTGTAAACCCATTTATTCTTCAATGTAGTTTTTCTTGCAGGCAACCTGACTAAGTCCCAAGTTTGGTTATGCATTAAGGAGTCCATCTCTTCTTCCATGGCTACCTCCCACTTCTTCCTGCTTTCAACCTGCGTTGCTTCTTCATAACATTCGGGTTCACCAGAATTAGTCAACAATAAATAATATAATGAAGGAGAGTATCATTCAGGGGATCTACTTATCCTGGTAGATATTCTAACACCACTTTTAGGTGTTTGGGGTGCATGTTTCTGTTGTGGTGGTTGTTGTTGTTGTGGTTGTTGATTATTATTATTTTCAGGCACATTTACTTTTTAAGTGATTTCATCAAGAACTGTGTATTCCTTGTTTTCTTTTTCTTGTTTCTTTTCTTGCAACTGATTCTTATACAAGACCTTTTCATTGAATATTACATCTCTACTCCTATTGATTTTGTGATTTTCGTAATCATATAAGCGATAACCAAAATCATTAACACCATATCCAATAAAGGTACATTTGTTTGACTTTTCCTCAATCTTTGTTCTATTTTCTTTATCAATATCGACAAAGGCCTCACAACCAAAAGTCTTTAAAAATAGTAGTTTACCTTTTACCTGTCCATGCTTCCTCTGGAACACCACAAACCAAGGAACTTGAAGGCCCTCTGTTTATTAGATAAACATCAGTATCTACAGCATCTGCCCAAAACTGTAAAGGCAATCCTACATGCAATCTCATGCACCTTGCTCCATGATTGTTCTATTCATCCTTTCTAACAAACTATTTTCTTCTAGTGTTCTTGGAACTGTCTTCTCTCTGTGAATTCCATGCTCTGAATAGTACCTATCAAACTCTTTGTTGCAATATTCACCTCCATTGTCTGATCTAAGACACTTCAATTTCTTTCCTGTCTCAATCTCAACCAAAGCTTTCCATTCCTTGAAAGTATCAAATACATCAGTTTTATTCTTAATACAATAAATCCAAGTTTTTCTAGTTGCATCATCAATAAAAGTAACATAATAACGAGAGCCACCAAGAGATGATTCCTGAGCAAGTCCCCATACATATGTATGCACAAGCTCTAATTTTTCGCTCTTCTTTTCTTTCCCAACTCTGAGAAATCTGAATCTCTTCTGTTTTCCATAAATGCAATTCTCACAGAAGTCCAAATCAACATTCTTCAAACCCAGCAACAAATTCCTTGAGTGAAGAATCTTCATCCCCTTTTCACTCATGTGTCCAAGCCTATGATGCCATAATGCTACATTTGCTCCTTTGGAAGTTAACGCATTAACAGAGTTAGAAATACCATTGCATAAATACAATGTACCAACCTTTTCACCTTTTTCTATTACCAAGGCTCCTTTGGTGACCTTCCAAGCTTTATCTATGAAAGTTGTCACACAACCTTCACCGCCTAACTGCCCTGTTGAAATCAGATTTTTCTTTAGATCTGGAACATGCCTTACCTCCTTTAGTAGCCATTGGTTTCCATTCTGCTCTTTTACAAGAACCTTACCCATTCCAACAATTTTACAGGGTTTATCATCACCCAAACGGACTTGTCCAAAAACTCCTTGAACATAGTCATGAAAGTATTTCTTATCAGGTGTGGCATGGAATGAGGCCCCTGAATCTACCACCCAGGAATCAGTAATATTTTCGAAAGAAAGAATCAAAGCATCTTGTAGCACCTCACCTGTCACATTTGCTTCATGATTGTTTTCTTGTTGTGCATCTCCTTCTTTTCCTTTCCGAGATCTACAGTCTTTCTTTAGGTGTCCTTTCTTTCCACATTTCCAGCACACTATCCCCGATCTGGACTTAGATTTGCCTTTCCTTGATTTACTGCGATATCCTGAGCTCTTTCCTCTTTCCATTTTTCTTCCCCTAGACTCTGCACTCAAAGCATTACCTGATGTCTCACCGAAGCTTTTCCATCGCATTTCCTTGCTAAGGATAGCACCGAAAACATAATCAAACTTTAAACTACCATATCTAGAAACAGAGTTACTAATGGCCATTACTAAACCATTCTAGATTTCTGGTAATGAGCACAAGAATAACAGAGCTCTAAATTCATCATCAAAGTTTACCCCTACAGAACATAACTAACTTGTAACAATATTAAAATCATTTAAATGGTCTGCAACAGATCCACCTTCCGACATCTTCATATTAAATAAGCGTTCCATAAGAAATACCTTGTTTGAGGCCAATGGTTTTTCATATAGTTTATCCAACACCTTAATCAAACACTCTGCCATTGTTTCCTTCGAAATGTTGAAGGCGACCGACATTGCGAGGCACAACCGTACTGTTATGAGTGCCTTTCTATCGAGAAGGTTCCATTCTTCATCTGTCATACCCATCGGTATCTTTGCTTTTCCGCCTAATGGTAGGTATAGATCTTTATGATACAAATAATCTTCCATCTGCATCTTCCACAACAAGAAGTTTTGGCCGTTAAATTTCTCGACCCTAAACTTACCATCTTCCGCCATTGCTCCCACTTGAAAGAGGAACCCTTCTTTCCTGCGAGTTTATCAGCCAAATAGACCTTCGGCTCTGATACCAGTTGTTAGAAAATTATATATTACAGAGCAATGGAACACATAAAATATTGTAGAAATATAAACACAGAAAACGCATAAAACAAAAGAGACACAGATATATGTTATGAAACCAGATCAAGAAAAGATAGATCAACGCCTTAGAATTCAGCCTCTTCGAGGGGGCAACCTCCTTTACATTACATAAATGAACAATTCTTGGATGATACAAATGAAAAGACCTCCTTTCTATATATAAGAGTCTAAGGGGTCATAACATAATCAGAGCCGACATAACAATAATAATGTAAGGGCACAATAATAACAATAGTGGCCTTCTATGGGGCACAATAGTAACAATATGGGCACTACATGGGTACATAAACATAATAAGTGGGTTATACTAATAACAATAAGGGGTTACACTAGTAGTATAGGGGCCTAACATGCCCCTCTCGTTCAAAAAGTGTTGTCCTCAACGTTTGAGTAGTTCTTGATGCTTCTGTATAAAATTCTTGTCCTCCCATGTGGAATATTTAGCGGGTAAGTTCTTCCACTTGATGAGATACTCTGAAATTGATCAATTTCGTAGCTGTCGGGTTCTTGTTTCTGTGACTGCTCCAGGTTCCAATATGATTTTTCCTTCCTCTTCAATTTCTGGCAATATTGTTTGAATTGGGATCTTTTGCAACTTTTGAATAAGTGGCCATACTTCTTCATCCTTCTTCCATTCACCCCTTGCTTTGTTTACCCAATCTGGTTGGATAATAGCACAAAACAATGCTTCCACATCCTCATCCTTGAAGAGTCTTCCCATTCGGTAAGGTTGCAATTTTTTAAGTGCATGTAGTATTGCCAACATTTCCTTCTCATAAATAGCTTGCTTGAGATGTAGCGGTAAAAATAACCAATCACCTACATCAAAACATTTTTCACTACGATGTTGATCTACCTGTTGTTTCGTTTGATTTTGCATTGAAGTGGCGTTATCCTTTAAAAGTTGGAGAACTTGTTGTTGATGCTCGATGTGATCTTTCACTGCTTGAACCTTTTTCTTCTTGATATGTCCTTCTATCTCTAGAGGTTATGGAGTGGTAATTTCTTCCAATCATTTACAAGATATGGTCGGATTCATTTCTTGATGCTCGATGTGATCTTTCACTTCTTGAACATTTTTCTTCTTGATATGTCCTTCTATCTTGATAGTTTGAGGAGTGGTAATTTCAAACAATGAATTACAAGAAATGGTTGGATTCATTTATTCTTTCTCGATGTGATCTTTCACTTCTTGCACCTTTTTCTTCTTGATATGTCCTTCTATCTTGAGAGTTTGAGGAGTGGTAATTCTTGCCAATGCTTTACAAGATATGGTCTGATTCGTTTCTTCTTTCTCTGGGGTGGGGTCCTGGCGTATATCTTCTTCTTTTGATGTCTCTTGATCCTTTTCTTCCTCCTCTTCATATTCTATGTAAAATAATTTCTTCTCAGCACACTTATGACCTTTAGTGCATTTGTTTGGGCTACATCCACCCCGAACAGCCAGTCCTTCCTTTCTATTATCCAGCAAAATGAAGAGACACAACCTACAGCAAATCTGCTGTAATATCCTCTGTTTTCTCTCACAGTCTCACCACTATGCTTCTCGCTCGGAGAATACACATATATTACACAAACTCAATACAATGCCCTCATACAAAGAGAGGGGTTTCCTTCTAGGGAAAAAAACCCTAAACTAAACATAAGTTCTACTGTCAGATCATCCACCTAATGAATAACCCAAATTGACTAGAAATTACTATACTTTTACAAGGAAATTTTACATCTATTTTTAGTTTCGGGGGCACTGCCCCCAAACCCCCACCGGGGGACCACTGGCCCCTGGACCCCCGAGGGGGGACAAGTCCCCCCCCCCCCCCCGCGTGGAGGGGTGTACAAACTTCCTGGGGTATACATCCGACTGAAACAAAGACCTCTAAACAATCATGCTCCATACTCAACAAACAATGCTCATAACCTGTTTCTCAGCCGAGACTCTATGTGAGAACTAGATCCTTCACTGTTAACGGTCACACTTGGTGTAGGCTTATCTTCGATCTTCAACAATTTCCTTGGGATTACTTCAAGCCTTTCATTTCTGAATTCCCGAAATATTTCAAAATCTTTAGGACTAAGGTTCACTTTATCCCATTCGAATGCTTGTTCAAAGGATTCAACCAACTTTAAGTGGCCTTCAAAATCATTATCCTCATGGTTGTATGGCTTGAGCTTTACCGCAATAGTGATGTTATATGCTACCTTGTCTGGATCAAATTTCCTTTTCGGCAATGTATGAAGCCTGAGGGCTTCTATGTTTACTGACTCCTTAATGGCATGATTAAAATTTTCTAAAGAAAAATAACCGCACTTGACAGGAAAAGAGGGCCATAATAACTTCTTGCTTTCTTTGAGGACTTTAGTTAGGCCTTTTCCCACAGTCTGGTGGGCAATTTCCCTTGCTAAAAATTTATCAGAAACATACAAAGGAAGGAAATGTGGGTTGGTTGTGCTACCAAAAAACCTAATGTAGGTGAACCATTCATCAATAAAATATTTTCCGACAGCTAGAAGATATTTTGTGGCTTCTTGGGAAAACCTGGGGGCTTTCTTATTGAAAATTATTTGATGCAGGGGAAAAATAACATAATGACATATTTTATAGAAATGGGGTATATAATGGGATTCCCATATTTGCTTATGACTGAGATGGATAGGGTAGGCGTCCTATAAGGTCCATTTTCAACCCATGGTCAGAAATATAGTGTAGAAACAGATGGCATCCATAATGTAGGCACTAAAATAGAATGGGGGAAGGTTCTCTAGAAAGGAGGATCTCTTGTGTCAATATTCAGTAATGATGGTGGCTAGGTTATCAGATAGGATGGTGGCCCAACTCATGATGTGGGAATTAACGCGAGCATCAACCAGAGGAATCCATTCTATGGAAAACTTAGAATTATTGGGCACCCCATATAGTCTACATAGCATAGCAGCTGCATAGTTGTAGGGGTTTTCCAAAAAGGCTATAGCATACATACCCAATTTGTCAAATTTGAATTTGTTGTCCAATACTCTCCAACCCTGAATCAACTTGAAGGGGTCTGGGTTCTTCTTTGCCAAGTTGTCCATGTATGTCTTATCATATATATCATGAGGGTCACCTATATGGTACATTTTCTTTACGTCCTCTGACCTGAATGATCCCATAAGTTCCATTCTTGAATTCCTAAATTGCCTATCTTCTATGGTGAGGTTTTCGACTACCCACCTGATCATATCCATTTATGGGAGAATTTTAGCCCTGTCTCCTATCTGATGCAGGAAAGAACAGGCAACATCCTTGAATTGAAGCGCCAAATGTCTTGTGAGTCAGCTATTGTTCTTGTGACAGTAATCTTGGGATGCTCGTCCTCAAGCCTATTGTATATGACCTCCCAAGATGTTTCTCCTCTGTCATCGTTGCAGAAAATAGCAGAGAATATGGGAGCCATCTCTATAAACTTGGATTCAGCAATGCTCTACTTTTTTTGTTTCTGCATCACCTTCCTCAATGACATGTATTTTGTAGCTTGTCTGAAATGGACAAGATATATCAGCACACACGGTATCGGGAAATTAAGACTGAAAGATTTTCTAAAATGACTTTGGATCGTGAGAAAGGTTTAATGAGATACTCAATGTTAACTACCCATAACTTGGAAAATAATTACCTCTCTTCGTGCCACTAAATATTTATTAACCTTTCAATTCATTCATTTTTGTATTTAAAACACAATTATTTCACACGCTTACTACTCTTATTCGCACATCGCAATCTTTAAACGGATACAATATAGCGTTGTCTTTTCTATAAGGCGAAATGTGATTGTGATTGTCACAATATCGCATTTCACAAATCGTTAATGGGCATTGTAGTGGCATAGCTTAATTACTTGCGAAGTTTTCAAAGTGCGATTTGTGAAATGACAAGGTGCTTATAATTGGGATATCGGAGTGGGACGTTTGATCGCACATCACAAATTTTTAAAGGTGTTTTATGATAGTCACGTGGAAAAGTGTGATTTGTGATTTGCGATGAGGATCTCATCCTTGGGTTGTTTTGAAATATTTTTCAAGGCGACTTCTTAGAGTTATGTTTTATTATCCTAAGACTAAAAATTTAAAAAGGGTCCCCATCTATATCTCTAACCTTAGCTATTGTTATTCATAAATGGGGGGGTTGTTTCATATTATAGCAGGAGCATGATGCAGGGGTATCTGTAATTTCTCTTTGACCGAGAGGTCAAAATATTTTACTAGAGGATTTGGTTCATAAAAATTTGGATTGTTAGGCCAGAAATTGTTTTAATTTTCCATGTATTTCTACAAATTAGTCAAATTGTTTTAGCAGTTGTAGTTTAGGTAGATTTTTCTCTAAATTAGTCCTCATATTCTATCTTCGAGGATAGTAACTAAATTAATGTAATATTCATATATTTGATTAATGAAAAGAAAGAGAAGTGTGGTGGAGTGTGATTTTTTTCACAAGATCTCTATGCTGTGTTTCATATTAATTCATTCTTCTCCAAAAATCCTACAGAAAAATCTATGTTTTGATTTGTTGCCTTACATTTAGTTGGTGTTTGGAGCATTGAAATGGATGAGATGAAGGGATAGGATTTATCCAAATAAATGCCTTAGAGGCATCGCAAGTAAGAGAGGAAAACTAAGGGCCAAAGAAAACTAGAGGGACGAAGAAACGTTGTTGAGACTAATTCCAATATGCCAACACTTATTGGATTTCATTATTTTTTGAAAGTTTGTTAGTTGTTGGGCGTCAAGATCATTACTTTCCAGATTATGGGACACAAATCTAGCTGGTGGCCCAGATAAACTATAAGTTGAAATTTGAAATTGTAAGCCAGAAGGAAGGACATGGATGCACAAACTGAAGGAGCGAGTGAGCAGCTTTGGTCTTGTGTGAAACTATAGGCCCAACCTGAAGGTTTCACCTTGGAAAAACTCATAAGTGCCCTGTTATCAATGCATCGGCTCATAGAAGTGGGTTAGAAGCATTGGGAGTGGGACCTGATTGAGTGCAGGTGTTGATAGAACAGATGTTATGAAACTAGCTCACAAAAAGATAGAAAAGATAGATCAACACCTTAGAAATAAGCTTCTTCGAGGGGGAAACCTCCTTTACATTACACAAATGAACAATTTTTGGATGATACAAATAGCAAGACCTCCTTTCTATATATAAGAGTCTAAGGGGTCATAATATAATCAGAGCCGACACAACAATAATAATGTGAGGGCACAATAATAACAATAGTGGGCTTCTATGGGGCACAATAATAACAATATGGGGACTACATGGGCAGAAAAATATAATAAGGGGGTTGTACTAATAATAATAATGGGTTACACTAGTACTATAGGGACCTAACATTCCCCTATCCTTAAAAAAGTGTTTTCCTCAACGCTTGAGTAGTTCTTGATGCTTCTGTATAAAATTCTCATCCTTCCTTGTGGAATGTTCAATGGGTAAGTTCTTCCACTTGATCAGATACTTTGAAATTTATCAATTTTGTAGCTGTCGACTTCTAGGTTCTATGAATGCTTCAGGTTTCAATATGATTTTTCCTTCCTTGTCAAGTTCTGGCAATATTTTCAGAACTGGTATCTTCGGCAAATTTTGAATGAGTTCCCACCCTACTTCACCATTTTTCCATTCATCCCTTGCTTTTTTTATCAAATTTGGTTGGATAATTATACCAACCTCTACCATTTCTGCAACCATATGTTCAATTTCACTCCTTTGGGCATATGAACATCTATAAGGCATGATGTTTGGAGGAACACTTCCTGGAATCAAATGAATAGCATGATCATGATCATGAATACATGGGATACCTTTGGGAGTCTAAAATACCTTGGAATGATTTTCCAAGACTTTTTGGAGATCTAGAGAAATAGATCATTTCGATGTGGAAACCATTAGCGAACAGAATTGTGCAATTACACCTCGTTGTTCTTTCTTTAGAAGCTTTGTCATTCTGTTAGAGCTAATTATCTTTCTTGGTTTCCCTGTGATACCCATTAATTCAACTTGCTTTCCTTCTGAAGAAAAATTCACGAAAAGTTCTTGAAAATTAAAAGCTACTGTACCCAAGGATTGCAGCCATTGGACTCCTAGTACAACATTAGTACCACCCATTGGAACGGAAAGCATTTGGCTATTCAATACATATTCTCCCATGGATAGCTTGATATTATAGCACTTTCCAGAGCAATTTATGGTTCCTCCACTTACAACTGTCACTTGACACTCTGGTGCTAGATATAGGAAGAAATTCAATTCCTTGGCTATCTTACAATGAATAAAATTATGGGTACTACTCGAATCAATCAACACTATTACCTTTTTCTTCTTGATATTTCCTTCTATGTTTATAGTTGGAGGAGTGGTAATTCAGACCAATGCATTACAAGATATGGTCGGATTCATTTCTTCTTTCTCTAGGGTTGGTTCCTTGTGATTATCCTTTTCTTTTGATGGTTACTGATACTTTTCTTCTTGATATTTCACTGCTTGAACCTTCTTCTTCTTGATATGCCCTTCTATCTTGAGAGTTTGAGGTGGTAATTCATGTCATTGCAATAAAAGATATGTTCGGATTCATTCATTCTTTCTCTAGGGTTGGTTCCCGGTGTATATCCTCTTCTTTTGACATTTCTTGATCCTTTTTTTCATTAGGAGGCCTTTCTTGTAGCATCTTTGTCCCACTTTCCTTCAAACCTTTCATGTCTTTCTTCAAATCTTCCATGCCTTTCTTCCAATATGCTTTCATACCATTGATATCAGTTTCCATGGCATAAATAAAACTATTTATCTTTGGCTTCCCTAGAATATCATTTACCCTTATATTCAATTGTTGAAAGTCCTCAATGTCCTCTTCCCTTGAACACTTTTGTTTGAGATTTATCAATTGGCTAAAGAAGGTGTTGCTCTTGGTATCCTCATAATGTGCTATCATTTCCTCCGTGAAAATTGACCACGTGACAAGTAGTTTACGAGAACAAATACATTTATACCATAAAAATTGATTTGATTCTAAATAATTAGATGCAATACGTACCTTTTGTAATAGTGGTACACCATGTAGATCAAAATATTTCTCCATATGTAGTATCCAATTTACCGGATCCTTGCCATCAAACTTCCTCATCTCGCTTTTTCTTGATCTTACAACTAGATCTTGAAAAGACTATAACTCTGTAATTTCAGATCTTTAAGTTTAGAAATTTTGGCTTGTAATAGGCCTATGAGTCCTCTTTCTAACTCCACAAGTCTGATCATGATTGGATTCCTGAAGAAAGATTTATTCCCAATATCCCGCGATGACCTAGTTATAGAATAGTTCAGTAGAGCGAACTTGTATGACGTGCCACGTGTCACTGTTTCAACCTTAAGTTCTGAAAATTATACCCAAACAAAATAAAGTTCGTTCTCTTTCTGTAACTTCTTACGAAATTTCAATCTAATGCTTAGAGAGAAAGTTATGACGATTGTCCCAAGGTCACCTTTTCAGGATGTAATTTGGGAGTCTGCAAAAACCCTAACCTCCTCAGATCATATATACGAAAATATAGCAAGCCAAGATCTGAAATTTGGGCCCGAGGTTCATCACGATTTCGCCTCAAACATGTTTTTTTTTCTTCTTAAACATCGCAGAAAAAAAGCTATAGTGAAAATTCCACAATGACCTATTTGAAGCAATGAAACCCTAGAATCCAAAGCTTCCAAATGTTATGAAACTAGCTCACAAAAAGATAAAAAAGATATATCAATGCCTTAGAAATAAGCCTCTTGAGGGGGAAACCTCCATGACATTACACAAATGAACAATTCTTGGATGTACAAATGACAATACCTCCTTTCTGTATATAAAAGTCTAAGGGGTCATAATATAATCAAAGCGACATAACAATAATAATGTAAGGGCACAATAATAACAATAGTGGGCTTCTATGGGGCACAATAATAACAATTTTGGGACTACATGGGCACAACAATATAATAAGGGGGTTGTACTAATAACAATAAGGGGTTACACTAGTAGTATAGGGACCTAACAATGGACGACCTGAAATTCAAACCTAGAGGAATTATTAAGAACCAAAGTTCGCACAACTAGGTAGATAGGGATCGAGACACATCATACCAGAGGTAATACCTGAAGGGAGAGCGCCGAAAGTTTCATGTTATAATAGACCAGAGGCTTGAGGGTTGGGATTACCCAAAAGCTACAATATGTTGCACAAAGTTTCATCACCGAGTTGGAATGGAGTGGGTGGAGCCCACCCAGCCTATGCCTAATCCGACAATGTAATTTGGAGTGCCCAAGGCTATTCACCATAATTTTAAATGCCAAGACACATCGGTACTATTCTAAATTCCTTCCACCATTTGTTTAATCAGGGTTTCAATTCTGAATCATACATGCATAGTGTATAACGCTTTTCTTCGAGGCCTATATTGTGTATAGTTTTGAATCTAAGGGCTATAACGACAACTTGAACTTGGTGGTTTTGCTAAGAAATTTTTTTACAAGGAACCAACTCCAAAAAGGGGCCAATTTTAGAAACTCTAATGGAATATTCACATCACATAGTCAACTATATGTTGACCATAATAGACCTCCTCAACCATAACTTGAATATATTCATCCATAGTCAACCATGGACTACTTATCCTTCCGGCTGAAGATGGTGGTGTCAAATAACATAACGAAACTAGTAAATGTGGTTGATATAAATTGATGAGTTCCATTTGTTTACCTTTATATGAAAAGTGACATATAAAATATTTTAGATCGACTTATATCAACCACATTTACTAATGTGGTTATGCTAGTCCTATGTATTCATTATTCTTCTCATATTTTTGCCCATTGCATATGACCTTCTATCCACATATATCCCAAGATTATCCATATGTTTTCATAGCCAAATTCATTGCATGTTTTTGTTCTCAAATTCATTGAAAGTTAATGGATAAATGAAGAGTTAAAGGAATTATTATGAAAAAAGAAGAAATTGGATATAAACTATGAAGGTGTGTCTTAATTGAATTAATTAAAATGTGGAGAAAATATTTATGTGGTGTTGATATCAATTTCTCACTTCAATTAAGTAAGAGGATATATACTCAAGAGGTATTTCTCATCAATTAATTAAAATTTGACATTATTTTAATATTAAGATAACATTGTGCCCCTCATGGAAGGATGTGTGATCATATACATCTTGTTTTTGTTTTCTATTGTAAAAGAATATGGTGGGAATGGCATCATAATGGCATTAAAATAAGAGATCCTTCATTTATGAAAGATGTAGATAATGATATAAAGAATAATTCAATAGGATCATTATTTAGGATATAATGCAAAAGAATTACATTAATAAAAGAAAGGTTGATAAATTGTGGATGAATGAGAGGGAATGAGGTGATTGTGGAGAATTGTAGAAGAAAAAAGCTAACTAGAGAATAAAATTAAATTTCTGAGAGAGGAATGAGGTGACTACAAAAACTTGATAAGGGTAGAGTGAACTAGAGAAGAAAATATTAAAGATCAAAGAGTCGAAGCAAGTGACTACAAAAAATCAAAGAAGAGAAAAGTAAACCAAAGAAGAACATATTGGAGATAATTGATAAGAGAGGATTGGTGTCTTCTATGGGTTTGTGTGTACAAAGTAGCCGAGGGGATTGGTTCCTCCTATAGGTTGGTACCTATAAAGAAATAAAGGGGATTATTTTTATTATAGGTTGGTACATACAAATATTGAGGGCATTAGTGTCCCCTACATCTTGGTGCCTACAAGGATTATACAAGTAGCTTGAGTAGGTTGGTTCCTTTAAAGAACAATAAATTAAAAGAAGTTTTGGATTTATTCCCTTATGGGTTTCTATGTATATACTATGATCCATGTTCCACCTACAAGTTTTATTTCTATGGTGCTATAATTTTTTATAGAAGTAAAAAAATGTATTATAATGATTCCCCCTTGGCCCTCTCCATATAATTATGATTCCAACAAGTTTATGAGTAAAAATTTGATGCCACAATCTGAAAACCATATCTTAGTGTCATAATATGATCATTTCATAATGGTCATCCATAATCAATGATGTCGAAATATAGTCTAACAGATTCTTAATTGTCAAGCAAATTCAAACATGGAAAATCATAATTGATAATGTCAAATGTGGTAACAAAATATCAATGTCACAATGATCAAACATGTCATAGTGGTCATCCATTATGATATGGTTGACCATGGTCAACATAGTCAACCTTTTGAAGCCATAGTCGACCTTAGCTAAAGATATGTTGATCATTTTCAACCATAACTAACCTTTTTCAACCATAATTAACCATGGTCAGACTTAGTCAACCATGTATTTACCATATGCAACCATAGTCCATAGATAACATGGGAAAATGATCTAGGTGGATATTGGTGGCCACCCACCTATTCCAATTGGGACCCCCACCATTGTTTCTTTCAGTTTACTTAATTGTAGCACAATTTACTAATTTTTGTAGTTTTTCGGGTCCTCAAATTCTCAAGCCATTTTGAGACCTTAAACGTCGTTTTTATGGAAAATAAGAAAAATTGTAGTCTATGGTATTGGTTTATAGTTGGAAGTTGTAATCCTTGGATGGATTTTTCCAACGAGGTATTGTACGCATCAAATGGAGATCATATGCCAAAGTTATGACCCCAAGAAGTTAATGTACCAATTTACCCCAACGGGGCCCACAAACTTTTGGCACTTCATCTCCTAGGGTTAAGGATTTCAGATGTTTAGGGTTTTCCATTGTTTCTAAATAATAAGTATTCCTTTGATCCTCATTATAACATAGTTCAGAAGGCATGTAGTTTCACATCTCTTCTAAGAGATAAGTTACCATCACGTGAGCTAGTTTATTTCCATTCTGCATGTAAGCATTTTTCATTACTTTGTTACTAATGAATTGAAGTTATGTTTTCATTATATCTCTATGTTTCTATTTATATTTGTCTTTCATTTTCCCCCTTCATAAATCTGGATCATTGGTATTAGAGAAATCTCCTCTTTCTCTATTTTTATGTGAATGTCCCTAATGAGGTCGAGATATAAGGAGTTGGGATTTGAACTAGTTGAGCCTTTGCAAGATAGTCCTCGCCAACATTGATGACCTCCCATGGCAGAAGAAAAGAAGGATGAGGGAGCAAGAAATCCTATACATACTTTTTCTCAAATAAGCTCTCGAGCATAAAAGCAACGATATGACAAACAACTTTTCCCTGATCCTTCAGCGGATGCCCATTGGTGGCACATATTCATCCAACAGTCACTTTGGAGGCGCCACCTCCTTCAAGGTACAAGTAAACTTTGATATCCCTATATTCGAATGGCACATAGATGTAGATGTTGTAGATAAATGGTTGAATCTGTCATAACATTATTTTTTGGTTCATAGCTTCTTCGATGGGGAGAAAATTACCTTTGTACTACTTAAGGTTTCCCCCCCAGTGTAAAGGATTGGTGAAAAAATTATTGTGAGAGAAGGATTGAGGAATCCTCTCTGTTTAGAGTCGTCCCCTCTTGGAACTCTTTCTGAGATGTTCTTAAAGAATAATATTACCATGTAGGGAGCGATGAGGACAAGTACATATGTGGACCACACTCCGACAACAAAGTGACCAAAATGTGCATGAGCTCACAAATGTTTTTCATACTCTACACGCAAAGTTGGGTATCAAAGACTCTAAGTGATGTCTAGTACTCAAGTACCGTGGTTTTCTTCACAAATATATTCAAGAAGAAATGGAGTTCCTGTACATCTCCTTGCTTGGTGCAACGCTGCCAAGAATGAAAAAAAAATTAATAAACAGAAGCACACGTCTGGATTCACGAACCAGAACTAGGGCAAGAGCACCCCCAAACTGTAGGAAAAAAGACAAAACAAAGATGGAGTGACCTAGGAAAACCCATCGAAGCCACAAGAAAATAATGGTACCATGAAGATGAAGAAGGAAACATAAAAGTGATATGAGTTCCACAAGAGCCCCTCTCACAACGCAAATGAGTGTTGTGCCAAGAAGTCATTGGTGGTCAAGCTGGAATCTTCAAAGTCTAATGCATCTTTTGATTCTGATCCAAAAACCTACATGGGGAGTGACAAGGGGAAGTAGATTATTGACACAGAATCTAGTGCAATTGTTGCCACCACCAAGGTCCAAAATATTGAGCCCAAAAATCCAAACGAGGGGAAGTGTCTCTTCCACTCACAGATGTGGGTGAAGGATTCGTCATTGCAGTTCATTTTCAACAACGGAAGCCAAAATAACCTCATTTCAGTAGAGGACATGAATTATTTGGGCCTACTGACCACACCACACCCACAACCGTACACCATCTGGTGACTTCATCAAGGATGATATCTCCATGCTAGCCAGCAGTGTCATATTCCCTACAACAAGCGCTACACGGATGAGGTATTGTGTGATGTTGCTCCTCTTGATGTTTGTGATGTATTATTAAGTTAGCATACTTGTGGAAGCATCATGTTGTGTATGAGTTTAGGCCTTACACTGTTATTATTACTTTGGGAAATAAGTTATGCAAGATATCAAAGGTAGTCCCGCCTTCCACCATCTCTTTGATCTCCGCTAAGAAATGCAGTAAGATCATCTCCCAAACCAAGAATTTTTTATTTCTTTTTTATTCATTCTTAAATTAAGGGGAAGATCGTGGCCACATCCATGGACCCTAAGAAAGTTTCCTCCATGTAGCAGAAGTAGGTGGGTAAGGTCATGGAAGAATACAGGGACATCTTCTCCTCACCCACAAGGGTTCCCTCACACTTTTAGGTTAATCATTCGATTGATCTAACCTCTATATCACCTCTACCCAATGGGTCAATATACCGCCACTCCATTCTAAAAAATGAAGAGATCAAGTGGTAGATCCAAGAGCTGCTACAAAAAGGCCACACCCGACCAAGTTCATCACCTTGTGGGAGCCTGATTATACTTGTACAAAAGGAGGATGTGACCTAGAGGCTCTATTAGGCAGTGAACAAAATCATTGTCAAGAATAGGTATCCAATCCCACAGATTGATGACCTTCTTGACTAGATCAAGGGGGGAAAGTATTTCAGTAAGATCAATTTTAAGTTTGATTATCACTAGGTTCCAATAGAGCCCATAGTGTTGTAGGGAAAAGTATCCGACTCGGATGACCCTATCCCACTCTAAGGGTGATAGTACCTCAGCAACAACTGTAAAGCAAACTACTTAAGGTTTTACTTCTTTATGAAAGCAAGAGAGAATGAAGAAATGCACTAACCGTTGTCTTGCGCTTAATGTCGAATCCAAACTCTTCTCTTTGCTTGCTTGCTCCCAGCTTCTTGCTCTTTTGCTGGCCCATCTACAATGAGATCCTGCAAAATAACAAAGAAGGGAACTACAAGAAGCATGCAATCATAATTGATTCAGGGATTAGCATAAATCAAATATACAATCATCACAACATAACATTGAAATAAGTGCATATAGAAGAACCTCAATAGCTTTTATTAATAGAAGAAGTAAAGTTCTGAGAGTGTTACAACCATTGAAGGCCCTAATCCAGCAACACCTCCCAGCAGAAAGAATTTCTCCTCTTCACCTCCTTCAAGCAATCACCCAATAGCTCTATAGTGAAACCAACAGCATATCATTACTTTGCACAAAATTCCAGCCTTCTGAGCTCATAGGAGAGAGCTCAATATATAGATGAATTGAGAAAGGATGAGTCAGATTGCAACTGATGTGTAGCTGCCTTGTGTCCTCTCTCTCTTCAGTTAATCTTTAGTTGATCTTCAGTTCTTGAGTCCACTTGGTGAACCTTGCTTCCACTTGGAGAAACAAAGCCTCTGACTCATCACAAGGCGAAATACCTGATCCAAGTGTCATTTTTGGAAGATTCCAGAGCAATGACTCAGTGTGCCACTTGTCCCATCTCGCTCAGCGCAGGTGGCCTTTGTTCTACCTGCGTTGCAAAGCAGGTACACCATGGAGGAGTTGAGTTTCAGCGCAGAAGCCTAGTGGAGCACCTGCTTTGATTTCAGGATTGCTTGTTTTTGAGTGTTTTCAGGTGGAGAACTGATCTGAGAGCTGTTGGCTTGCTGACCTTGTTCCTCTAGGGGTAGGAACATCATGTTTAGGGACTTTGGATCCCTTGGATTATTGACAATTCATGCAAGGCACAAAATTGTCTATAACAGATGCCCCCTAAAGTGTGAGGTCGTTTATCGGGTGAAATGCTTTATTAGGAGGATCCGAAGTTCATTCAATCTGCTGAGAAGTGTCCTGTAATAAGATACAATACAATACATTATTTTTCATATTTTTTCATGATCTAGCTGAGGCGGGCATTCCCATGCTCAGCTTTATAAATTCATTTTGGTACATAGAACAGACGATCGTTTGATGGTAGACTGATAATTCTCTGCTGAAATTATCATCCTTTGAGAAGGATGATCATCTGCTGCAATGATGTACATATCAAATGTCTTTATATCCTGAATATATATCGCAGCCCAGATGGATGAAACTAGATCCGGGGTCTTCAATCTCTTCCGATCTTCACTCGATGTACAAGTCGATCCATGTGAGAATTTCTTGAAGTCGAACATGGAAAGACATCGCTTGATTACCGGTCAATGATGTAAACCGTTAACAAGCGCGAGAGGAATCACCGATAAGGATGATGACCCTCAAGGTACAGCAGTACAATTCACATGGTGGGAATAAAGGACTTGGTGTCGACCACCATGCAAAATTCTCTGGTCGAAGGTCATTGATGTATACCTGTCGCTGGAAGTGAGAAACTTGCCATTGAGGCATGCAAGCTTCAAAGTACTGAAGGGGTTGTTCCTAGATCAACTCCTTGGATAATGAGCTGATGTCGACAAGGAGCGATCCGTCAAAGGAGGGCCTTAATGAATCCCACATCATTGACACGGAACGGAGCTAGTGATTGTGATGAGGTGAAAACAAACTGTGATGTATGATTCAGGGTGGCGGTCATGAAATGGATGAAGGACAATGTATGGTAGTGGATGGGGCACGGTTGACTCTTTGCAGAACAACATCTCTTGAACATACAACGACACTGATGTGATGGATCGGTAGCATTACCCCTACTATGGATGGTGTGGCGAGGACCATGGTGATGAGACCGGTGAATGAAACAACCCAACCCGATGTGATACGGAGGACAAAGTGTCATGTTCAAGAGCGACTTGCTACCATTAAAGCTGTGAGGTTCTCCCAATTTTTCCCCAGTCATTGCTGACCAGTACCTCTTTATTTTTGTCAAGCTTGAGGAGGATAACATATGCTTGTTCTATAACCTGCCCTTCGGGCAAGCCCATCGCTATGTTTTAACGAGCCTAGCGATAGGGAAACTCGTTCTCGTCTAAAGACAAGTTTGTCGCTATTTAATAAATTTAACGAGTCTAACGACAAGGATAACTCGGTCCTTTTCATTTTTAGAGAGTCTGAAAAGGTACATAAAGTCAACTCCAGAATTCCTTTTTCGTCAGCTAATCCCTTAGGTCCGAAAAAGTATAAAACAATACAGAAGGGATGAGTTTTCGGTACTTTTAACGAGCCGAACAAACAAGCGCTCGGTCTTTTTGTGCAATAATCCCTCAGGTCCAAAAAGATTAAAATCTAGAAGAGGGATAGCTTTCCGGTCGCTTTAACGAGCTGGAAGGCCAAAACTCGGCAAACTTTTCATATTTTACGAGTCAGTGAAAAGAGCTCAAAGAAGACTCGCCTTTTGAGGAACGAGTGATAAATAGGGTAGCAGCAGATTCCAGGTACAGGTTGGAATATTCCAATCACGGCAGTGTCACAAGGATGGCTTAGTGAAATCACTCTTCGCAGCTGTTCCTCAAAAGAAGGTAAACAATCATATGGAGATGAACGATTGGCCAAATGAACGGATGGAGGTGATGGCATATAAACACGACCAAGGGCTTTTAATATGGCAGTCAAAGGTTACATTTACCAAGGTTATTTACCGGTTCATTTTTCTGGGTGAGCTTGAACTCTAGGGGAAGATTGCTCACAACTTATGTTTATTTTTTAACGAGCATGAACTATGCGCTAAAACTGCTCGGATCTTGCGTTTATTTTTTAACGAGCATGAACATTGCTAAAACTGCTCGAAAATACCAGTCATAATACAAGGAACGCCTCAGGTGAGGTAATCTTATTTAAGGAGCGATACCTCACTAATTACTCCAATTTGGCAAGTTTTAACTTCTGCCCCACATCCTTTCTTTGTGCAAGCTGGAAACGGCTAATCCTACGAGTTTAACGGGTTAGACCTACAGGTTTAAAGGGAGGACCTAAAAATTTAAAAAAATAAATAGTCGTCCCGTGCTTGCACTCCAAAAGGTTCGCATGCCCCCAGGTATAAAGTATAATTTCAAGGTTACCCCCCCCTCTGTTCCATCTCCGTTTTTCTACTTGTCGTCTTGCTATATTTTTAACGATACTTGTCTTCTCGTTATTTTTCGGTGCCGACGGTACTTGTCTTCTCGTCAGTTCACTTTTATATTTTCGCAAGATCGCAAGAGATAAAACATTGGTGTTACGGAGGGAGGTTTGCCTCTTACTTATTATCCGAAAAATGGTTTTGTTTGCTGCCGCAAACTAAACTCTCTTTTCGGCGATGTCTATCATTAGGTTGCTAAGGATGGCGACTACTTGTTGTAGCAATTTCCTCTCTTTCTTTGAAGACTGCCCCTACTTCTTTTAAAACATATTGTTTTAATGGGTGAGGCTTGACATTCAAAGATGGTGCCTTCTCGCTGCCACAAATAGACCCCCTCCTTAGGAGAGCCCACTTTTTTAGACAAAGGGAGCGATCTTTCCGCTCACATAACTTTGACAAAAGAATCATATTCTAGAACAACCCTCTCTTCCTTCCTTCGGACGGGGTACGGACTAGTCATATTCTTCTGCGGAAATCAACTTTATACCCAAGGTTTCCTCTGCCCAAGGCAGGCCAGGGTGCATGCCCCCTGGGTCCCAGTTCTTTCTTCCGAATCACTCGCATTCATCGGGAAGTAGAACCGGGGGTGGAGGCATTCCTTGAGTGAATAGACCGTTAAGGGATGGTATTTGACTATTTGCGATGCGTGATCCTGGAAATGAAAGTTGGTCTACGAGCTTGACCATTCTTCCTTCGTGCGGAAAACACATAACTCTAAAGAGTGAGGACACTATCGCCTCCATGCAATATATATAGTCTCGTCCAAGGAGTAAGTTATATGCCAAGGGTCCCTGGACGACCATGATGTTCATATGAACTGTCTTCCCTTTCAATGTAACTGGAACATTGGGGAGAATCCCTAACAGGTGACTGGTTCCTTTATCAAAACCTGATAGATTTCTCATCTCAGGTAAAAGCGCCGGGCAACCCAGTGCTTTCCAAGCAACAGAGGAAAGGATACTCACAGATGCCCCTTCATCAATGATAGTTCCAGCCATTACCATTCTATAGATCTGGACAATGATTCTGAATGGGATACTCGATGGTAACCGGGGTCTGCCTAGTTGATTCCAGTCAAAGGACACAACTAGGTTGCTTGGAGGTGGGACCGAATATACGGCCGAATACGACTCTGACGATGTTCCTTCCTGCGATAAAGGAATGGGCGCATTGCCCTGATGCTCATCAGAGTCTGTGTTGATGAAAAGAATATGGACGGTGTCATCCTTATCCTCTTCAGTGAGGGTGTCATTCGAAGATGGATCTTCAATGACGGAGTCATTTGAGGATGAAACCTCTGAAGGAAGAACCGGGTCGACTTCCGTTTCGACCTTTAGACTTTCGTCTGGTCTGGATTCAGCAGATTCATTCTCAATGACCGACACTTCAGCCGACCACTTGAGCGGGTCAGCTGGATTTTCAACTATCGAGGGATTAGGCGCGAGTTTTTGGTATCCAGGAGGAAGTCGTAACGATGTAACCGGACGATCTTCCAAAACTCTCTTTGCTTCATCTAAGAATGGACATTTGTGGATGGCGTGATCGCCTTCACACAATATACAGGGTGATCTTGGTCTCCCTCTTCGTCCTGCACTCTCGCTAGTTGACGGACTGCAATCAACATGACTACCAGAGGTTGATGCTACCGGATTGTGCAACCTTGGGGACCAGTCCCTTAGTATCCGGGGAATACAAGGACAATCACGATGGAAGTGGGCCCCTTTGCAAATGACACATGGCGATTTAGGCCCGGTCGGTGCAGTGTGTGGGTTTTTGTCAGCTGTCTTTTGCTTGCCCCCAGTCGTCTTCGCCATAGGCCCCTTCTGCTTCTTTTCTCCCTTCTTCTTTTCCTTCTTCTCCATGGGAGGCTAACTTTTGCCGGCTCTACCTTGTGAAGATGAAGGATCAGAGGAAGAATTGTAAGAAGTGGAAGGCTGGTGGGTAGCTCTAGACTGATCTGACTGTTGATTCGACTGCTCAGGATTAGTGGCGATCTGGACTACATTAGTTGAAAAGAGCCATACAGGTAGGCCAATTGTCAATCCTGGAAGTGACAATGTTGCCATATGAGGCGCACCAACATCTCCCCAAGAGGAGAAGGGATTTGGACTTCCGCCAAGGTTACTTCCTTGGTTGGTGGGCTCCATACTTTTCAACTGAAAGATCAGCGTGGGAATAACAGGTGATTATGTTCCGCTTAAAATAAATTTTATTAACGACGCTTTTAGACACAAACTTGCTTTTTCATGTTTTAAGAGTCGAGAAAAAGCTAAAGATGACTCTAGTCACCTTCGATGTTTTAACGAGCCCGAAGTGACAAATGCTCGGATGGACTTTTTCAATTATAGAGTTTGAAAAAGGCCAAAAGAAACTTCTCTGGAGATCTAGGCAGAGGGTGTGCCAAACTTTTCGCGAAACCACAGAATACGTTTTACGGTACGGGTGGTCGATCTTCGTGAATGCTGTGTTCACTGCATCGCGATCAGTAGGGCGGCCGACACGGCTTCCTATGGATAAAGGATAATTGCCTATAGGGGTCTCCCAATATATACGCGACGGTACGTGGGAGCACAAGTCCGTATTAGTGCCACCGACTCTCAGGAGGAATCACCCACCTTCGTAGAGATCGATAGTCACTAAGTTTAACGACGCCGGAACACGTCTCTACCTAGACCTCTATATGTTTGCGTTATGTTACAAAGCGTTGTTATGTAAATTGGATTTATTTTAATGTTGATCTTGCTTATCAGTTTGCCTTTAAGGATCACCACGAGATGTATATAACAAATTCCTGAATGCAGTCTAAGATGAGAAGCAAACTTTTCAATCTTTCAACTTTGAAAACCTTAACTACTGAGGGAAAAGAAAGGCAAATCTTTTCACACAGATCATAGAGCACACACTAAAATGCAAATTTTCCTAAATCGTCAAGCACACAGTCAAATGCAAAATGCACAATGCATGTATTTTCTTTTTCCTTTCTTAATGTGGATGGGTTACAAAAAGAAAGTTGTTATATAACTTTGATTTCGATTTAAAGCGAAAGTAAACAAGCTAGTCCAAAATCAAAAGACGCCTCATGATTCACTTGCTTAATCACTGGAAATGCATGAAATCAAACCATAATGACGAAAGTAAATGACTAATCAGCTATGGACAGCAAACAAGCTAACTCTTTAGACCAGCAAAATGCCTAACACAGGTTCAGATCTAAGAGGCCAAAAGCAAGACTAGTTTACCCTTCGTTATGGGAAATTGTAAATGAGTAAGAAATACAAAAGAACAAGTACAATTTCGATATATAACAGAGGCGGAATGATGGCAAGTAATATTGGTTTCAAAACAGGCACAAGACTGACACCTAGCAGCAAAACTAAGTGAAAACAGGCAAGAGAAAGGAGGAAACCCCAAATGCACTAGGCAAATTTGGGCCAACGCAGGCTCTGCACAGCCAAACTGGCTCTCAGCGCAGGTAGCCCCTTCGGGACCTGCGTTGCAAAGCAGGTAGCCTGTGTACTACCTGCTTTGGAAAACGAGAGTTTCGTTTTCACAGTTTCCGGGTCATAATTTTCTCAAAAATGCACAGTTTTTGCTCAAATCAGAAACAATCAGTCAAGCACACTCAAAGGGATGATTAGGAAGGTGAAAAGCTATCACTAAGAGCTTACAAGGATCCTTGTAGATCAGCTCTTCAAATCATGAACTTGCTCAGAAATGAGCTGGAGTAGCTGCCCTCTACTTCGCTTTTGATATAGTCAAAAGCTTTTCGATTTGGTACTCTTTTGTTCAGGAAATGAATAGCAAAATACTACAACCAATCAAACAGATACGATCCCCAGCGGAGTCGCCAGTTTGTTGTAGGGAAAAGTATCCGACTCGGATGACCCTATCCCACTCTAAGGGTGATAGTACCTCAGCAACAACTGTAAAGCAAACTACTTAAGGTTTTACTTCTTTATGAAAGCAAGAGAGAATGAAGAAATGCACTAACCGTTGTCTTGCGCTTAATGTCGAATCCAAACTCTTCTCTTTGCTTGCTTGCTCCCAGCTTCTTGCTCTTTTGCTGGCCCAGCTACAATGAGATCCTGCAAAATAACAAAGAAGGGAACTACAAGAAGCATGCAATCATAACTGATTCAGGGATTAGCATAAATCAAATATACAATCATCACAACATAACATTGAAACAAGTGCATATAGAAGAACCTCAATAGCTTTTATTAATAGAAGAAGTAAAGTTCTGAGAGTGTTACAACCATTGAAGGCCCTAATCCAGCAACACCTCCCAGCAGAAAGAATTTCTCCTCTTCACCTCCTTCAAGCAATCACCCAATAGCTCTATAGTGAAACCAACAGCATATCATTACTTTGCACAAAATTCCAGCCTCCTGAGCTCATAGGAGAGAGCTCAATATATAGATGAATTGAGAAAGGATGAGTCAGCTTGCAACTGATGTGTAGCTGCCTTGTGTCCTCTCTCTCTTCAGTTAATCTTTAGTTGATCTTCAGTTCTTGAGTCCACTTGGTGAACCTTGCTTCCACTTGGAGAAACAAAGCCTCTGACTCATCACAAGGCGAAATACCTGATCCAAGTGTCATTTTTGGAAGATTCTAGAGCAATGACTCAGTGTGCCACTTGTCCCATCTCGCTCAGCGCAGGTGGCCTTTGTTCTACCTACGTTGCAAAGCAGGTACACCATGGAGGAGTTGAGTTTCAGCGCAGAAGCCTAGTGGAGCACCTGCTTTGATTTCAGGATTGCTTGTTTTTGAGTGTTTTCAGGTGGAGAACTGATCTGAGAGTTGTTGGCTTGCTGACCTTGTTCCTCTAGGGGTAGGAACATCATGTTTAGGGACTTTGGATCCCTTGGATTATTGACAATTCATGCAACGCACAAAATTTTCTATAACACATAGATGCATGGAAGACCACTTTCAAATCAAAGGAGGGCCTTTTTGAATGGTTTGTCATGCCTTTCAGGTTGACAAATGCACCTGCAACTTTTATGATGTTGATGGATGACATCTTGCGGCCCTTCATCAACTAATTTGTGGCTTTATATCTAGACATCATCCTTATCTTTAGCAAGAGTTGGAAGGATCACTTGCAACACATTCGACAGGTCCTTCAAAGCGTACGACAGCACAAACTATTCACCAACCTAGAGAAATGCACCTTTGGCATGGGTCAGGTCTAATATCTGGGTTACGTCATGGATGAGAAAGGCGTGAATGTGGATCTCGCTAAGATCCAATTCATTCTAGGTTGACTAACCATAACCACTCTAATAGAGTATTGAAACTTTTTGGCCATTACCAATTTTTATCAAAGGTTTGTGTTGGAATTCTCCCATATCACTTAGCCTTTGACTCAATTTACAAAGGGTAGAGTGAAAGAAAATTTTTCTTGGTTCAAGTCCCAACATAAGGCATTCATTGAACTGAAGCACCGCCCTTGCTCTACACCTGTACTCACATTGCCAAACCTGCATCAGCCATTCGAAATCGAGATGGATGCCTCTGAATATGTTATTGGTGTAGTTATCAACTAGTAAGGGCATCCCATGACATATCATAGTGATATACTTTTTGATACAATTCGGAAGTACCACACCTATGATAAAGAGATGTACTCTATCATGTAGTCTTTCCAAAAATGGAAATATTACATTTTGGGGAATGTGACAGTCATCCACACATATCATTGACCTCTTCAATTTATATAGACACAAGGGAAGTTACAAATGATCTCCATGAGAAGTGGTCTACATATATTCAACAATTACCCTTAAACATTAAGTACAAGAAGGGTAGCACCAATCATGTTGTATATTTCCTCAGTCGACCTCCAGTTATCACACTAACTACCGTTCTCAACTCTTATGGCCACAAGACCCTTGGATGGCCACAAATGTAAAAGAATGATTCAAAGTTTGCAACCACTTACTAGATCCTATTGGATCACAAGCAAGTTCTAGATTTACACAAAATCCACACATCTATAGTTTGAGGATGATAAAGCAACCCGGTTTATTAAACGCATCCAACACATTTTCTAGCAAGTGCATGACATCTTGGATAAATCTAATTCCAATTACAAGCAATTACATCATCAACATTAGGTGTCGCACAGGTTTCAAATAGGTGACAAATTTTGTTGCATTTGCAGAAAGAACACCTTACTGGAGCCCATCAAAAGATAAAACCACTCTGATATGGGCCTTACACTATCACCAAGGGTATGGGAGAGAATCGTTTTGAGCTTAGCATTCCCCCACTCCTTGGCTTACACCCAATGTTCTATGTGGACTTCCCTTCGCCAAACTTTCCACCATTACTAAACACATCAAAAATTAGAGAACAACTCACACCAACAGAGTTGAACCGAGACTACATGGAACATGCCACAAATAATTGGATCATGGAGACGCAAATCAACAACACTCACCAGCAAAATATCCAACTATAATGGGTTGTCAAAGATATCCAACTCCTCAACCAAGCCATGTGGCTTATGAGGGAGAAAGTTCAACATAAGTTTCCCATCTCATGGAGGAACTCAATGCAATGGGGACCATTACTTCCTAAGGCAGGGGGGGGGGGGGGGGGGGGGGGGGGTGGTTGATCCAGGTGGATATTGGTGGACACTAGCCTATTCCAATTGGATCCCCAAAATTGTTTCTTTCAGTCTCCTTAATTGTAGCACAATTTACTAGTTTTGGCAGCTTTTCGAGCCTTGAACTTTCAGAGTCATTTTGAGGCCCCAAACGACGTTTTTTTTGTAAAATTAGCATACCCATAGCTTGTAGAAGAAAGTCATATTCTCGAATAGATCTTCCAGTGAGGTATCGTACGCATCAACAATAGATCTTATGCCAAAGTTATGACGAGGACAAGTTGATGTATCAATTTACCCTAATGGGACCCACTTACTTTTGGTGCTTCATCTCGTAGGGTTAGGTTTTTTGGATGTTTAAGGTTTTCGATTATTTTTTAATAATAAATAGGCCTTTAAGACTCATTGTAACATAGTTTAGAAGGCATGTATTTGCCGCATCTCTTCTCAAAGATAAGCTACCATCGCCTATGCTAGTTTATTTCCATTCTTCATGTCAACAGTTTTTGGTACTTTTTTATTAATGAATTGAAGTTTGGTTTTCATTGTATCTCGGTGTTTCTATTTATATTGTATTTCAATTCATTCCTTCATAAATATGGATAAAAAACCACAGTAATTTATGGTCAAAAAGTATTTAGTAATGGTTTGCATGGTCAACAGCGCTAACTATGGTCAACAATGGACAATATGGTCGAACATGGTCAACCTTAATAAACCTAGGCATCATAGTCATCGATTTTTTGCCATATTCATCTATAGGCAACTGTTGAAAACCTTGAACAATGATAGATATCCATAGGCAATCATATGTTGACCATAGTCAACCATGTTTGGCCAAGATCAACTATGGTCAAACAAACTCATACATGGCCAAACATTGTCAAAATGGTCAGCCATGGTCAACATTTTTCAACCATGATCAATCATGGTCATGTCCATTCAGCCATAGAAAACCTTGAATAATAATGATCAACCCATGCTCTATTATGCTCAAGATGGGAAACTATGGCAAACCATGGTTAAAATGGTTGAGCATGGTGAACCATGTTGTTCGTGGTCAAACATGGTCAACCATGGCCATCCATTGTCAACATGGACAACTATAATCTATCACAGAAAAATGTTATCAACCATGGTCAAATTTATCAAACGTGTTCATTCATGGTTATCATGGTCAAACCATGGTCAACCATCATCAACCATGATCAAACATGGTGAGTCACGATCAATGATAGTCAACCATAGTCAATCATAATCTATCATAGTCAATTGTAGTTAGCTATGTACGAGCATGGTCATCCATAGTCAACTATATGTTGACCATAATAGACCTCCTCAACCATAGCTTGAAGATATTTAGCCATAGTCAACCATAATCTACTAATCCTTCATATTGAAGATAAGGGTGTCAACTAGCACAACTGCATTACTAAATGTGGTTGATATACACTAATTAGTCCATTTTTTTAACTTTTATATGCAAAGTGACATATAAAATGTATTAGATAATCTTGTGTCAACCACATTTACTAATGTTAGTCCAATGTATTTGTTATTTTCTCTCATATTTATTCCCACGGCAAATAACTTCCTATCTACATATATCCCAACATCATCAATATGTTTCTACAACTAACTTCATTGGATGTTGTGATCGTCAAATTCATTTACATTTATTGGATAAATGAAGAATTAAAGGGGATTATTACATAAATGAAGGATTTGGATATGAATTACAGACGTATGTCTCAATTGAATTAATTAAAATGTGGTGAATTTTTTTTAAATGGTGTTGATATCAATTTCTTACTTCAATTAATTAATAAAATATAGATTGTAGAGGTATTTCTCATTTCAAGTAATGAATATTTGATGTTCTTTCAATATTAAGGTAACATTGTTCCTTCATGGAAGGACGTGTTATTAGAGAAACTATGTTTTTGTACTCCATTTAAAAGGATATGGTGGGAATAACATCGTAATGGTACTAAAATCAGAGATCATTCATTTTTGAAAGTTGTAGAGAATGACATAGACAAGAGTTGGTAGAATCTTTATTTAAGATACAATGAAAAATAATTACATTAGTGAAGGAATGGTTAATGAATTGTGGATGAATGAGAGGGAATGAGGTGGTTGCAAAAACTTGAGAAGGGAAAAGTGAACTGGAGGATAAAATATTAGAGATTGGAGAGCGGAAGTAGGTGACTACAAAAAATGAAGAAGAGGAAGGTGGACCAAAGAAGAAAGGATTGGAGATAATTGATTAGAGGGGATTGGTGTTTCCTATAGGTTGGTGTGTACAAAGTAGTAGAGAGGATTGGTGTCTCCTATAGGTTAGTACCTATAAATTAGTAGAGGGGATTGTTATTTGTTGTAGGCTAATACATAGACAGATTGAGAGCATTGGTGTACCCTATATTTTGGTTCCTACAAAGATTGTAAGAGTAGGTTGGTTCCCTCAAAGAAAAATCAATCCAAAGAAGTTTTTCATTTATTCCTTGATAGGTTTCCACATATATCCTAGGATCCATGTTCTACCTCCAACTTTTTTTTAATTGAAAATTGTATTATATTGATCTAACCCACCTCCCCTCTTAGTATTATTGCGAATCCAAGAATTTGATGAAGTATGATGTTAAATATTACCTTATGGTGATGAAAATTGAATACTACCTTAATTTTTGCTAGATATAATTTTATACCTTTAAATGAAGTATGATGTCATCAACTAACATCATTAATTTTTTTTCATTATTAACGGCTATGTGGCATTCCTTACATCTCATTAACAATTTATGTACATTAGCCAAAGCTACATCAAATTCATCACCATAAGTTGTAAAATTGTCCATGTAAATTTCCACATATTCATGGATGAAGTAAGAAAATAGTCCAATTACTTCTTGTTGGAAAGTTGTAGGAATAAAGTAGGAAGATGTCACCGAGGGACATATCAACATGGTTTTGTCACAATCCTCGGGAGCGATTTGAATTTGGTTATATTTGCTAAATCAATTGAGGGTAGAGAAATATTTCCCCCTCGCTAAGGTATCCAACACTTGGTCGATCAATGGGAATAGGAAGTGAACCTTATGAGTCGACTTGTTAAGTTATCTATAATCTACACAAGTTCTCCACTTGCAATTGTTTTTGGGTACAACAATAAGAGGGGAGACTCATTGGCTATTAGAAATAAGGTAGATAAATCATGTTGAAAGCAACTTCCACAATTGCTCTTTGATGAGCTCAATTCATTCATCAATGAGGTCTAATCTTCCTCATGCATGTTAGATGTCAACTAGCACATATACATTATTAAAAGTGATTGTTATGCGCGGATAAATACGATCAATTTTTTCAAGGTGAAAATTTTCACATCTTGGCCATGAAAAAAAATGATCATCATAGTGTGATGAAAAAGATAATTCTTCATGCAAGGAAGAAAATCAAGAATATCAACCATTTACAAAACATATAACCATAATCACCCATAATCAACCATTTCTTTTATGGTATATTAATAAAATATTTGATATATTTTATTAAATAGATATGAATACTCTATTAAAACCATCCATCTATAAATATATATGGACTACTCTATTAATATGATTATGGTAACGATAAAATGATAAAATTTCACTCCAAATAGGTAAATCCCTTAATTTGATGTGTATTGACCATCAATTTAAAAATAAATAAACTATATTACTACATTCACGATATAATCCTGACTCGACTATAAATTATATATTCAAATATATCATCATAAAATGCATCATATGGTAACATGAATTTATACAGCGCCGATATCAGTTTCTCATTTGAACTAATTAAAGGCCGACGTTCTTACAAAATGAAACGCTGTGTCCCTCTTGAATGTGAATGGACGTGATTGTGTCTTAGTTTCCGATTATAAAAGCATATCGTGAGCATAGCAATACGTCAATTGAATCGAATATCCTCTACTTACCAAAGGTGTCTAGAACGATTGAGCGCAGAATCGGTAGGAAAAGTGTAAGGGCAGAGAAGAACTGGTATTACGGTAGAGATGGAGCAAGGGTTGGACATTTTATACAACCGTTTCTTAAGGTTGGCAAGGATCTTGGAAGGTGTTTCAGAAGCCGAACTGTTTGTTGCAGACGACCACGTTGACACTTACACTATTGTTTACAACATTGTCCTAAAAAACCGTTCTCAAAGGCAACAACTGTATGATAGATACAAGGGCTGGTTACAAGAATGCATAGTGGGTGTCATTTTGCCAGATCTCAGGAATAAGGATGGAGAGGTGATGTTGAAACAACTTGTCAAACGCTGGGAAAACTATAAGGTGATCGTACACTGGCTTTCAAAGTGGTTCAATTATTTGGATCGTTACTTTGTTAAAATGAACCGTTTGACTCCTCTCAGAGATGCGGGGTTCATGTGTTTCCGGCAGCATGTGTACCATGAAATCAAGGCTACTGCAAGGAATGCAGTGCTGACCCTCATTCACAGTGAGCGTGAGGGAGAGCGAATTGCAGATTGGTCTTTGCTGAAAAACGTTTTGAACTTTTTCGTAGACATTGTAATGGACGATGCAGGAGTGGGTTTGTACGAGAACGATTTTGAAGCACAGATGTTGGAAGATACTCGAAATTATTACTCCACAAAGGCTGCTTTATGGATTTCACTCTTCTCTTTTCCTGACTTTCTCAGAAAGGCCGAAGAGTGTTTGAAACAAGAGGAGGAGAGAGTTTCCCATTATTTGCACTCCACCACCAAAGAGAAACTATTACTAATAGTACGAAATGAACTACTTTCGCCTTATCTAACGCAGCTTGTACAAAATGAACATTCAGGCTGTCCTGTCTTGCTGAGAGACCACAAGAAAGATGATCTTTCCAGGATGTACAAGTTGTTTTCTAAAATACCGAAGGGTGTGGACACAATTGCAAGTTGTTTAAAACAACAAGTGACCACAGAAGGAAGAATAATAGCAAAGCAGGCAGAAGAAGAAGAAGATTCAAATGCTTTGGTGGGAAATTTTATTCAACTCCAAGACAGGTATGTGGAATATGTTGAAGATGCATTTCAAAAAAACATTATTATTAGCAATGGTTTGAGTCAAGGATTTGAGGCAATATGTAGAAATGATTTTCGAGGAAGCACATTTGCCGAAATACTGGCAATATTTTGTGATAATCTACTTAGTAAGGGGGGCCAGGTGAAAAAGACCGATGCAAAACTAAGCGATGGGGATCTTGAAAATATGCTTGAAAAGGTGGTGAAACTCGTTGGCTATATCTCCGATAAAGATCTATTTGGTGAACTTTATAGGAAAAAATTAGCCTCTAGAATATTGTCCGATGAAAATTTTAACCTTACCATAGAGAAGCAGGTGATAGCAAAGTTGAAGAAGCAAAATGGGAAGCTGTATACAATAAAGATGGAGTTCATGATAAAAGATTTGGTTGTAGCAAGTGAGGGGAAATCTTCGTTTGATGAATATCTTGGTAGTGGAAATATCAACCTTGGAACAGAACTGAGAGTGAAAGTCTTGACCACTCCATTTTGGCCAACCTTCCAATCATATATTTCCCAACCCAATCTACCTTCGGATATTGCCAACTGTGTTCAAGTATTCAAAGCTTATTATTCTGCAAAAAATGAACGTCGTAAGCTTACATGGATATATTCACTGGGAACGTGTAATATCAGAGGCAACTTTGACGACCAAATGGAAATAGAAATGAAAGTATCAACTTATCAAGCAATGATATTGTTGCTATTTAATGACCACGAGAAGTTGAGTCGTGCAGAAATTAAATCAGAATTGAACCTCACAGATGATAAACATGTTGACAAACATCTACATTCAATCGCGGGTTCGAAGTACAAAATTCTTCTGAAACAACCTGCAAATACCAAAGTTGTATCTGCCGATGACACTTTTGAAGTGAATCCTAATTTTAGCAGCAAGTTGAAGAGGATTCGAATTCCGTTTCCACCACCTCTAGAAGAAAAGGTGGGGAATAAGAAGGTGTTAACGAACGTAGAGAATGATAGAAAACTTGCGATCCAAGCTTGCGTAATTCGCATCATGAAGAGTAGAAAAGTTTTGGATCGATCGCGTCTACAAATTGAATGCATTGATGAACTCAAAAGCGTGTTCAAGCCCCACGTCAAAGCAATCGAAAAGGAGATCCAGACTTTAATTTCCACGGAATTTTTGGAACTTGACCAGGAAAATCCTCGAAACTTGAAATATGTTGCTTAAATATAGCTGCATCCTCTGAAATGCTTTTCTTCGGAAAATCACAAGTCTTTTCTTTTTCCATTCATAGCCATCACATTCACAGTGACAGATTTAGATTTAGATTCAGCGCACTGTATTCTTTATTGTAATTCTCTTTTCTCAAACATTTTTCCTTATTTATCGAAGAAACTTCATAGATTCTGTGTGACACGTTTGACGTCACATGAGACATCGACTTATAACTGTTTCTTGATGATTGAAATTATTTACACATTTCTCTCACCCGCAAAATGAAATGTTTTAAAGGCTTATTGGTTTAATTTTTCCTTAAAGAGTCCCTTTTTATAACTAAACATGCCATCCTTTTGTGCTTAGTATGATAATGTGGAAAGATCATTGGATTTGCGTACGTTAGGTTTATCCACTATCAAATTTCTCATCATATGGTATGCAACATACCAATAGTTAGTCATTATGGGATGTATCTCGCTGTAACTAGAGAAACTCACGTTCGGAAGTGGGATATTATCTTTCACACTTGTTTTATTTAAATCGTGATAGTCCACACATAAACGGATGTCGCTAGTTTATTCTCAATCAGTGACTAAATTAGCCACCCATTTTAAGTATTTAACAGGAAAAATTATATGAGCAATCAATAACTTATTAAGCTCTTTTCTGATTATGGCCTCAAGAGTAGCATTAAATGGTCTCTACATTTTCCTCCTTAATTGGAATGGCATGCTGAATTATGTGAGGATCAAAACCATGCATACCTTTTATTTTCTTCCTTTGAACATTCTTATTAGTCCCAATATTCATAGATATAGTCTCTCCTATTTTTCTTTTTGACTCCTTGTATATTTATTTATTGTTAGATATATTATTTGGTGTATCTTGCCAAGGGGAGAATACAAAGGGGAGAATACAACACTACTCTGGAACCATTTCCTTCATTTGAGTATGCGTCGTCAAAGTGCATATGCTAGACTTAATCATTTTGATTGACAAGTGAAGGAGGAAGTGATTCTTGCTCAATGAAAAGAGAGTAAACCCCCAAGTCTTCTTCGATGTAATTTACATGGAGTTGAGGAAATTTCTCAATATAAGGTGATAATATTCCTTCCCTTATAATAATAATAATCTTACCATCTTTAGGAAGGTTCATACGAGTGCCATACATTGACATATACCAACCTATTCTAGTTTTTGAGTCTATACCAACGATGATCAAATAGTTACTCACTGACAAATCCATTACTTGGATATTATAAGTTGTTATGATTTCAAGATGAGTGCATAAAACTAACATGGAATATTTAATATCACTGGTATCTGTTTGTTGAGAATTAGTGTAGACCATTCTTGGTTCTCTCCTCAGAGCACTATAAACTAAATTCCCCTATAAAAATTTTAGGCTTGACATTAGGAACTGACCCACTATCAACTAAATGAAAATAAGCAATTTATCACATACTTCCATAGATACATAAAAATGAGGACTTTTGAAAAAAAATTTAGAATTATTTATAACCAACACTTTGTCTTCAAGAGAATCCTCTTCTATGAGATCCGATGAAATGGATAGATGTAGGAAATTTTCTTTCAAGGATAGTGGCCATATCAAGAAATGGGGCATCAACCTTAAGGTTGGCTATTTTATTTAAAATATTAAGTCAAGAGATAATGAAAGAGGAAGGGTTATTAGAAGAATTAAACTCGGACATGAGGAAATAACATTTGGGGTTTTCCGATTATCAGACTCCTTGGATGGCTAATTATTGGTAATTAATACTCTAAAAATGCTCCTTGTTTTAGTCACCATTATTTCATTATCATTGACCCAATCCAAGGTTGTGACCATATGCTCAATTCTTTTACCAAAAATTATTTCTTGCGAATTATTTTTAACCTCACAAGTTTTTTCATCATGGTAATCTTCATGAAAGTTACACCATGGTTGGGAAAGAAGGGAAATTGATTAATATGTTTGGGAAGGGTTTCTAATGATTTTCAAAGTGGAATCTTCCTTGTGAGGTTCTAATACCACCTTCTTCTTGAAAGAGATTAGACAATTACTCATGTCTTGTATGAGTTGAAGGACAAAATATATATCAAATTGATTAATTGGGTCTTCAAGTGGAAGACCAGTGAGATGAAATTGTTCTTCATATTCCAAACATATTTATAAAGAATAGCCCACATTACTTTGATTTTTCTCCTCTAACCAATGATGATAAGCTAGAGACAAAGTATTATACTAGCGCATCATGGTAGCTTAATTTTGTGGCTCAATGATTTCTAGAATTTGATTATACAATTTTGTGAATCAAAGATCAAATGATTTAATAGTCTCACCTTTTGTAAAGTTTTTATTATTATATCCTCGAAGGAGATCAATAGGGCTTTGAGGTTGTCCATAACTAGATTTAAACCAATAACAAAGCTCTATCCAAGTAGAGAAGTCTTTAGGTGGAATTTCATAGAAATCAGTTGGTACTTTTCCTTCTAAGAAGTCCATAAACATCTGCATGCAAGAATCATTATCATTGGAACTGATATTGTAATATGAGTAAGAAAAATCAATCAGATGTTCGTTAACAGTGATGGTACCACCAACCGAGAACTTAGGAAAATGATATTTAAATTTGGGCAATAGTGTATCAGTAGTTTTTAAGTTTAACGGGAAGGCCACATGCCAAGGAGTTACATTCACATATTCTTCAAATTGGAATAAACCATACTTCCTTATTACCTTGACATGATTAGTGGCAGACTACAATGGATTAAAAGATGAATACAAAGTGCCAATTTGGATAGATGAATATGCAGTCAATGATGAATGAAAAGAAGAGTAATAGATTAGGAATAATATGGGGTTCCTAACATTACTCTTCGAGATGGAAAGGTTGCTCTAAAAAAGAAAGTGATATCTTGATAAAATTTAAGATGGGCTTGAGCAGCAAGGATAGCTTTTCATCTTTAGATTTCATCTAATGGTTGGTTTTCAAGCATCAAACCATGAATTCTCTTAGAAGAATGAGTTTCATTGGTCATAAGCCAGCTATCTTCAATTAGCATGATCTCTAATAAGTCTCTCAAGGGATTCTCTCTTTTCTTGGAAATCAATATCATGAGCTTTAACAACCCAACATTGTTATAATTCTACAAGGAAGTCAAAATTATCAAGTATGAATTTAATCAAGGAATTAGAAATAGTTCTTTGATCATTCAAATGATTATAGAGATCAAGTTGATTCATGAATGGTATGTTCATATAGGAATAAAAAAATTAGAACAAATGATCAATTAATTAATTCCCCATTATGGTCGCCAAAATGTTTTGACAAGCAAATCTATTATGCTTCGCTACCAACTTCCCTAAATCTCATTGGGTGGGTGAGATAATGGGAGTAAGCCCAAGATTTATTGCCTTGAATTAAACTATAATAAATTATCCACAACTAATTTATACAAACAAATGAAAGGGAGATCATATAAACAATAATGTACATTTTGTGAAGAAAATAAATTGAAATTTGAACAAACTGATTACAATGTCTAGACCAAAAATCAACTTTAAAATGTCTATGAAAGACTCATATGTTGACACTCGAAATGTTAAAAGTCAGGCAAGACAAAGTGTTGGGCAACTTGAACTATTTCGATAATATTGGATTAACAATATGTTCAAAAAAATGTGCATCAATTAGCATTGATATAATAAATATCAAACCTTCTAAAAACACAAAATAACACAGAAAATAAACACCAACCTTATTAAAAGAACCAAAAATTGATGAGCTCACTTTCTCCTTGTCATGAGGATTTTCGTTGTCACCAAACAAGTAAGCTCTTGTACTCTAGAATATATTAGTCAAAGGAAAAATGACAAATTTAAAACATATGCATTCCTTTCTGCATTATTATTTTCCAACCTCCCTTATGTTCCTTTTGCTTAGTTTTATATTTTCCTTGGGTAGTTGGCGGGAAAAATTGTTTTATAACTAATGTTTGTATGACATTGAACTTTTTTCTTTTTATTTTAGGAGAAGACATTTAGAAGGGGCATTTTTAATTAATTAAATTTATATTAGTAGGTGGGGTCCCTAATCATGTCCATGAAATATTTTCAATAAACCTTGTAACTCCCATGAAACCAAATATATGTGAATATGACATCATTGAGAACACCATCACGATGAAACTCATACATATGAAGCAATCCAATATCCATAAACATATTTAAAGAAGCATGTGAAACGATCTGTGTATCTCTGATCATTCATAATGCCATCAAAATATGTACCACAGTAAAAAAAAAATATGTTGTTCCAATACTTGATAACGTTGTAGTATAAAATATGTTTACGAAAAATATAGTAAAACCAAATTATGCCAAAGAAATAATGTATGTTAGCTCTGTTAGTTTGCTAGGGCCATCCATGTAGAATGTTATTTTCTCCTCCTCCTTTTCTCTCCTCCCCCCTCCTTCAGTTGTGGGAATGTTAGTATGTGCATGTAATGAAGTGGCCCCAGAGGGACAATGTACATGTATGGATGAGATACATAATTTCCCCAATGTAAGACAAGACAAATAATCAAGGGGTTGTTGAGCATGGAAAGAAGCTGCATAAGATAATGCAGATGTGGGCCTGATAGGGTTGGTGTCCCAACCATCATTTTATTGTAGTCGTTATTGAGATATATGAGGTTTTTAATTTCCATTATGCTAGGATGAGGAAGAGGTTCATTTTGTGAAGCATGTGGGGTAGGAGGAGGAGGAGGAGGACCTCTGAGGTATAAGTGACTAACCTGTTGAATAATCTAGGGAAATTAGTTATGATAGGGAAATTTGTGATGTGTTTTAGCTTTTCTTATAAGCATAGTCTGCACTTGTTATTATGTGTGTCTTCTTAGTTCATCAAATAACTACCAAAACAAAGAGACAAGAACACATGATGTTGGATTTTTTCCAGTGCCAAAACCTCTCCCTCTTGGAGAGGAAAACCCGCACACAATTCTTCTTATAGAGATTCCCATTGATGAATACCAATACCATGACCCTTGACCTAATTAAGTCATTCTAAGATCGTGACACCAATACTTTTCTTGACACTCCTGAGATCATCACCATCACTACTACTTTACCAAGGTCATCATTGAGATCATCATAGTTGCACCATCATCAAGGTCATTGTTGTACATTCACTGAGATAGTCACTGTTCATTTACTAAGATCATCATTGTATATTCACTAATATTATCACTGTATCATTACGGAGATCATCACTGTGCCAATGAGCTCCATATAGTGAAGTCGCACCGAGATATTTTATTATGATTATGACTTCAAAATTGTATCTCCATCAAACACTATGCCAAGATTATGACTACGTCCATAATATGAGATAGAGTGTGTCTTTGTAGGATCACTAAGATCTTTACCATCACATTTTATGCCTTGACTATCATTGTTCCTATTATGTGTTATGATTTTGTTGATTACGCCAAAACATGATCATGTGGAGGCCAAGACACAATGATATTAATCATTGTAACTGTCTAATATTTCCATAAAGGTGTGTTAAGATATCACTTCATTGAATATATTGAGATCATGATTGTTTGTCAAGACAAAGTGTTCTGCACTAATACCTTCATCTTCGCATCTATGTTGAGACTGTAATCACTTTGAAGAAGTCGAGGTTATGACCCACAGTGATTGTCACCAAAGATGGTAGAGGCATCTTATCTCTTGTAATGCAGATTCCATGAAAAAACATGCTTGTGATTGACCTTCTTTTGTGTAGATCCATAGCAAGGTATATATAGTGGTTTCCACTTCATAATAATCCGATTTGAGCTAGTGAAGAGATGCATCTATAATGCAAGCTGACATGACACCATTTAATTTGTTTTGTTGGCCGACTTAATTGCATTTTCCATTGTTTTGTTTGCAGACTTCTTCTTTTGCTTTGTCTTGGAGGATTGTGCTTATCTTGGAGAGCCTTTTAGACTAGTATACATTTACACATAGGCTTAAGAAGAGATTCTTATACATGACTTTGACTCTTTGAATTTCATAGACTTATGAAATGATCAAGAAACTCATTCTTATAATTTTCAAAAATAATATTTCTTTTCCTTGACAAGTACAGAGATCAAAATTATATTTGTAAATATCGAACCTAGTTACACTTTCTTCAACACTCCCTCTTAACTAGGGAGGTATTTATAATGGTACTTGGTCATTCTCAATCTGAAGAATTTCTCATAAGAAGAATCAGATTGGTAACCCATCTATATAGCATCATAGTAACCAACATTGTTTCCACAGCAAGGCTTTGACCGATAGCTCTATCTCTCATCAAATCAGAGCATAATGTTGGTGAGACCAATGACTATAGACACCTTGATCATTATCTCTCAAGGTACATACCCACCCGGATGTTCACTGAGTATTCCCTTCTAGGACTATTCTTCCCTTGGGTTCCCAACCCTCAAAGAATATCATTCCTCTTTCCTACTCTTATCTTGGATTCCCTACACATCCTCAAAGAGCATCAGATGCCAAATAATTACCCAATCCTCCATTCTTTCTTCCTAGGTGGAGATAAGAATGTTGTATCTATCATGTGTCTACATTTCCATTCGTGGCCTTCACTAAGACTTCAAGTTTTCAGTCGTTGTCTAGTGCATGACACATGAAATTGAAAAACACATCTATCACTCCATTTTTAATTAGGGGTGACTTAATCGAGCCTCCCTCTTAATTAGGGATTCTCCTTTCATCAATATTTTTTTCTTCCTGGGTCCATCGACTTGATCAACTTCTTTTCTTGATGTCATGAAATTTAGTTGAGCTTCTTCCTTGTAGGGCTTTTGGCCATCGATCACTTTCATTCTTGGTTTGTCATGTCATTTCTTTCTTCATGGAAAGTGGCCTTCTTGGTACATAACTGGAACATTCTTAATCTGGCTACTTCTTTCTCATCATGCTTCTTTTAGGAGTATCCACTGCATGAATGCTAGTTGTACTTGCACTTATAATTCTTGTTCTAGTAGCCCTGCATGAACTCATCTAGATATTATTCAAGAAATAAAAACATATCATTAAATAAAATCATACCTTTCGAAATGTCTCTTCATCATGACATATTTTCAGTAGGTATCAACATCCTGGATACTTGTTGACATGTTTCCCAAAGATATATATTGTCAAGGGTCTCTAATTTTCATATTTTCATCAAAGTCTTCATATCTTTCAGGGATATTTCCTAGTCAGCTCTTCTTGGTATTTTGGATTTTGATTGCCTTCATCATAGTTTCATAGTTCACGATCTCTTTCTCAGGTATTTCCAATCAGGTTTATGTAATTACAGTCAACCACCTCATACTTTATATGAGGACATATTATGTTGATTTCATCTAGTGTGACTTATGCCTTTTTGCATCTTTTAAGAGGGGGATATCCTTTTATCTTTATCATGCTTCTTAATATATAAGTGATGATCTATATTACCTACAACCATACAACATGACATTTTAAAATTAAATGCATGCATACATACCTCATTTCACCTTTATGTCATCTAGGCTTCTTGCAACAACTTTCTTGATTGAAGTGTCTTCAACCCCTTGATCTGCTTCTATTATTATGTCACCATAATATTATCCATGAATTCCATGAGTTGGAGTTCTTGATGAACCACTTTCTTTCTCTCTAGATTATTGAGCCCTACGATGAGGATTCCATCAAAGAATTTTGAGGATATTATATATCCCCAACTGGCAGATGTTTCCTTTTTGACTTGATGTATGATGAGCCTTATCCTCGATTACACCTTCCTTTCCTTAAATGTCCATTGAGGTTCCCAGGAGCTATATCCTACATATTTGTATGCCATGGATTTTTTCCTTCATGATTCCCATGGTAATGCCACAAACTCTTGTTTCTAATGTTTTCATGATGCCACAATGCATCTTAATATCATGGCCATCTCTTTAATTAAAGATCAAGGAGCTTATGATAATATCCTTTTGTGAGGGAGGCCATCTTAATCGTAGTGGAGATCTATTTCTCCCTCATTCCTTGGCCCTTTTCTTTAGCTTCCTCCATTTTTTGGTGATATGAGCCTCTTTCTTGAATCTTATACTATTTTTTCTTTTCCTTTCTGCACATAATTGTGTTCTTCAACATTTTTCCTTCTGTCATAGATACCACAAGTTGTTGAATGAGGTAACCTTGTTTTTTCATGGATATTTGTTACCTTGATTATTATCTTATCATATTTCCTAGATCTGTCAATTGAGATCTCATGAAGATGTTCTTTCTTTATTTGAAACCTTCATTTTGTGTAGATCATGTCTAAGTGATGTGACCTTCTATATTTCATTTTTCATAGAATGTATCCTCTAGTATTTCATATATCTCTTTGATGTTTTCTTTTCTTCATACATGGGAATGAGAGAACCTTAATATTTCATTCCTGTGAATTCAAAGAATATCTTGTTCCTTGATATGTTCATTGATTTCTTTTATCTATGAGGATTATGACAATCCTCCTCATTTTATGCAAGGACCTTTGAAGACCCATTCAATCCATATATTTCCTTACAGTCATGAAGTCATTTAACCAAACTTGGTTATTAAAATGAAAGATACTTACTTGACAAGTGAAGATGAACTCTTCTACTTGATCACTTTGATGCTGGTTGGAGATGATGTATTGGATTTACCTCTTGGATGATGTTCTCTTCCATAGAAAGCCTTTATTCAATGGAAAAGGTTGCTTCCTTTTGATGAGGACGATTTGTTGCTTCCCTGGGATGATATTCTTCTAGGGAAAGGAAATGATCCTTGCTTTTATAACCTTGAAGGTGATGACAATGTTTTTTCTTCTTCAATATGCTTTTCCTTCTTTAGTAGTGGAGATCAGGATTTCTACTAGGGTTTCAACCTGTTTCAATATGAAGTGATCTTTGATTTTGAGATCTTTTGAGTTACCTTTCTTTGTAAACACCTTGATGAGGGTCTTGGTGGAATTTTGATTATGGTTATGGAGACATAAGTTCTTGCTATTGTAGACTGCTTGTTGTGGAATTGATCATTCAATCTTGACAAAACCCTTCAACTTTCTTTGTTGTCCTTGAAGACTAATCCTTGTATGTCTCTTTGTTGCCCTTCCTTTGACTTCTGAACCTTAGCTCTAATGCCATGTTGAATAATATAGGGCAATTAGTTATGATAGTACTCTTCTAGCTTGATAACTATTTGTGAGGTGTTTTAACTTTTCTTCTTAGCATAGTCTTCACTTGTTATTATTAAAGTGTGTCTTCTTAGTTCATCAAATAGCTACCAAAACAAAGAGACAATAACACACTATGTTGGCTTTATGCCAAGGCCAAAAACTCTCCCTCTTGGAGAGGAAAACCCACATAAAATTCTTCTTATAGAGACTCCCATTGATGAATACCAAGATCATGACCCTTGACCTAATTAAGCCATTCCAAGACCGTGACACCAATCCTCTTATTGACGCTACTAAGATCATCACCATCATTATTGCTTTACCAAGGTCATCATTGAGTTCATCATAGATGTACCATCATTGAGATCATTACTGTACATTCGCTGAGATAGTCATTGATAATGACGATGATGATGATGGTTAACGTCCACTGAGACCAAATTGTTCTATCGGACATATAATTTTATTTCTTACTTTCTAATTGTCTAGCTCCTCGTCTTTCTTGGTGAGATTGGTGTTGTAGCTTTCTTTTTTTCTCTACGGTCTTCCAACTTTCTTTATCTTGCATCTCCTTCATCTCTTCTAATTCTTGGGACATTGTGAGGTCCCTATAATACTAGTGATTACCCCATTACTATTGTAGTTATATCCCTTATTAATATTTTTGTGCCCCTATTGTCCCCATATTGTTATTACTGTGCCCCATAGAATCCCTCTATTGTTATTTGTATGCCTTTATATTATTATTGTTAGGTCGACTGGGTTATATTATGACTCCTTAGACTCCTATATATAGAAAGGAGGTTTTGTCATTTGAATCATCAAAGAATCATTCATTTGTGTAATGTAAAGGAGGTTTCCCCCTCGAAGAGGCTGAATTCTAAGGCATTGATCTATCTTTTCTATATTTTTGTGAGCTGGTTTCATAACATTTGGTATCAGAGCTTTGGATTCTAGGGTTTCGCTGCTCCAAATAGGTCATTGTGGAATTTTCGCTATAACCTTTTTTCTACGACGTTTCAAAAGCGAAAAAAAAACCATTTGAGACGAAATCACACTGAACCTTGGGTCAAAATTTTAGAGCTTTTCGCGCTATATTTGCGGAGATATGATCTGAGCAAGTTGGTCTTTTTGTAGACTCCTGAATTACATTCCAAACAGGTGACCTGGGAAAAATCGTCATAACTTTCTCTCTAACCATCGAATTGAAGTTTCATAAGAAGGTATAGAAAGAGGATGGAATATAGTTTCTTGTATATATTTTTTACAGCCAAAGGTTGAAACAGGGACATGTGGCATGTCATACAAGTTTGCTCTACTGAACTAGTTTATAATCAGGTCACTATGGGAGCTTTGGCATAACTCTTCCTTGGAGAATCCAATTTGGATCAGACTGGTGGCATTGGAAAGAGTACACAGTGGGCTACTGCAGGTCGTAGTTTCATAACTGGATGATCTGAAATTATAGAGATACATCAGAGGCAATATCGAGCTCCTACAAAGTGAAAAAAGGTGTGTAGATTTTTTTTTAATTTTTGCTTAAGCTTGGTTTGAAAAATTATTTTGAAGGAATTCAAAGGGCATAGTAGAGCATTATTATCTGTAATTGATGCCCCGAGGAAAGAAAATGCAAACACCTAGTAAGCAACCTTAAAGCTCTAGCATGACTCACGGATAAGACGAAGAAATGCTACATGATATATCAAAATTACAAGACCAAGTGCAACAAATGTCACTCTCACAAAAGCTAACAAAATCTAAGATCAGTGGCATCGAATCTAAGATAAATGGCATGGAAGCTAAGATGGACGATTTGAAGATAGATTTGAAGACAAATTTGAAGAGAGACATGGCAGATTTGAAGACGGACATGGCAGATTTGAAGACAGATTTGACAAATTTTCTACAAGAAATACTTACAAATGGTGAAAGGGTAGTAAACGAAACTCATGATGTGAACAAAAGAAATAATCATGATTTCATAGACTCTAATGTTGGATCGAAGACCCACCATATTCCAAAAATCGATATGAGGAAGTTTGATGGAAAGGATCCCGCAACATGGATATTACAGATGGAGCAATTTTTCGATCTCAATAATGTACAAAACACACAAAAGGTACGTATTGCAACTTTATATTTGGAACCAAATCAGTTTGTATGGTATCAATGGCTTTGCTCTCGCAAACAAATTATCACTTGGGCAATTTTTACGAAAGAATTGGCAGCACATTATGAGGATACAAAAAGCAACACTTTTTTTAGCCAATTAATAAGTCTCAAACAAAAGGGTTCAATAATGGAGCACATTGAAGAGTTCCAGAAATTAAACATAAGGGTAAAAAATATTCTAGAGGAGCATAGGATTGATGTGTTCATAGGGACTTTAAAGGATAATATTCAACATGATGTTCGCCTTTGGGAACCTGATTCATTAAAGAAGGCATTCAAATTAGCAAGAAAATTGGAAAGAAAAATTATGGAAACCAGGAAGCATACCACTCATAACTATAAGGATGGAAGTGTTGTTGCCCCTAGTCTTCCACAACCTATAAGGTTGACACCACAAGAGCAAAAGGGCTTTGTTACAGTTGTAATAGCAAATACACTAAAGGTCATAAGTGTGCTGAGAAGAAATTATTCCACATAGATTGTGAAGAGGAAGAAGGAAAGGAGTAAGAAAGGTCAAAAGAAGAGGATATACTCCAGGAACAAAGCCTAGATAAAGAAGAAATGAATCTGGCCATATCTTGTAATGCATTGGCGGGAATTACCACTCCTCAAACCATCAAGATAGAAGGACAAATGAAGAAGAAAAAGGTAATAGTGTTGATTGATTCGGGAAGTACACACAATTTTATTCATTGTAAGGTAGAAAAAGAATTGAATTGCTTCCTATATCCAGCACCAGAGTGTCAAGTGATGGTTGCAAATGGAGGAACAATAAATTTCTCTAGAAAGTGCCATAATATCAAGCTATCCGTGGGAGAATATGTATTGACTAGCCCACTGCTTTCCATTCCAATGGGAGGTGTTGATGTTGTACTAGGAGTCCAATGGCTACAATCCTTGGGTACAATAGCTTTTAATTTTCAAGAACTTTTCATGAAATTTTCTGCGGAAGGAAAGGAAGTTGAATTAAGGGGTATTGCAGGGAAACCGGGAAAGATAATCAACGCTAATGATATGACAAAGCTTCTAAAAAGGGAACAAAGAGGTGTAATTTCACAATTATGTTCGCTAGATGTTTCCACATTGAAATCATCTATTTCTCCAGATCTCCAAAAAGTCTTGGACAATCATTCCAAGGTATTTGAGACTCCCAAAGGTCTCCCACCTATTCGTGATCATGATCATGCTATTCAACTTATTCCAGGAAGTGTTCCTCGACACATCAGGCCGTACAGATATCCCTATGTCCAAAAGAGTGAAATTGAACGTATGGTTGCAGAAATGCTAGAGGCTAGTATAATTCAACCTAGTCAAAGTTCTTTCTCTGCTCCAGTAGTATTGGTGCACAAGAAGGATGGATCATGGCACATGTGTCCGGATTATAGGCATCTCAACAAGCTCACTATTAAAGATAAGTTTCCCATTCCTATCATTGATGAATTACTGGATGAATTGCATGGATAAATTTACTTCACCAAGTTGGATCTTCGTTTAGGATATCATAAAATTAGAATGAAGACTGAAGACATTTCGAAAACAGCATTTAGAACTCATGAGGGTCATTATGAATTTTTGGTCATGCCTTTTGGCCTTACCAATGCACCTTCTACATTTCAAGGTTTTATGAATTCCATTTTCAAACCCTTCTTTATAAAATTTGTGTTAGTATTTTTTGATGATATACTAATCTACAGCAAGTCTTGGAAGGATCATGTTGAACATGTTGACAGGGTGCTACAACTATTGGAGGAGAAACAATTATATGCAAAAAGATCCAAATGTTTCTTTGGAGTACAAGAGGTGGAATATCTAGGTCATATTGTATCTCATGAAGGAGTTAAGGTAGACCCTAGCAAAATTAAAGCCATTAAGGAATGGAAAATCCCCACATCCATAAAGCATCTGCGAGGATTTCTCGGGTTGACAGGGTATTATCACAAGTTTGTTAAGAATTATGGTAGAATAGCAGCACCTCTAACAACATTATTGAAGAAAGATGCATTTTCATGGACTCCAGAAGCAACAAAGGCCTTTGAACATCTTAAAGAGGCAATGTGCCAAGCACCGGTCTCAGCTACACCAGACTTCACAAACACCTTTATTGTGGAATGTGATGCTTCAGGAAATGGAATTGGTATTGTTTTAATGCAAGATGAAAGACCCATTTCTTTTGAAAGTCATCCAGTCAAGGGAAAGTTTTTACACAAAGCTATTTATGAGAAGGAAATGTTGGCAATACTACATACACTTAAGAAACGGCGACCCTACCTAATGGGAAGACACTTTAAGGTAAAAACGGATCATGATAGCCTTAAATACTTTTTAGAACAAAGATTATCCTCTGAAGAGCAACAAAAGTGGGTCACAAAGATGTTGGGTTATGACTTTGAAATCATCTACAAAAAAGGGACGCAAAATGTGGTGCCAGATGCACTCTCAAGAAAGGATGAGGATGTGGAAGCGTTGTTGTGCTCCATTTCTATTATCCAACCAGATTGGATAAATGAAGCAAGGGAGGAATGGAAGAATGATGAAGTGTGGGCACTTATTCAAAAGTTACAAGAAGATTCCAGTACATATGATACATTTAGCTGGCAAAATGATTCGTTATGGTACAAAGATCGCTTATACCTCTGTAAGAATTCCCAACTCAAACAAAATATTCTTATGGAATTGCACACTTCTCCCTTAGGAGGGCACTCAGGATTCATAAAAATTTACCACAGGGTTAAGAAGGAATTTTTTTGGGATGGCCTTAAATCGTATATTCAAAAGTTTGTGGCAGAATGTTTGGTTTTCCAACAAAATAAAGTTGAAACAATTAAGACCCCAGGTCTATTACAACCTTTATCCATTCCAAGCCAACGTTGGGAGGAGGTTTCAATGGATTTTATGACAGGTTTACCCAAGTCTAAGGGAAAGAGTGTCATCATGGTGGTAGTTGACAAACTTATCAAGTATGCACACTTTTGTGCATTATCACATCCATTTAAAGCCAGTACAGTTTTTACTACATTTATGGTAACAATTCAAAAGCTACATGGAAACCCAAAGATTATTGTAAGTGACAGAGATCCCATTTTCACTGGAAATTTTTGGACAAAATTATTTTCTTGTCTCGGTACTCAGTTAGCTCATAGCTCATCTCATCGTCCTCAATCTGATGGGCAAACTGAGATAGTAAACAAATGTTTGGAAGGATATCTTCGTTGCTTTGTATCTAATAAACAAACACAATGGGTCAAATGGTTGCCTCTGGCTGAATGGTGGTATAACACTTCCTTCCATACAACAACAAAAATGACCCCATTTATGGCACTTTATGGATATCAGCCACCATCCATCACATCATATTTAAGAGAAAATTCTAAGGTTCAAGCAGTGGAACATCACATGGAGCATCAACAACAAGTCCTCCAACTCTTAAAGGACAACCTCATGTTGGCGCAGAATAGAATGAAACAACAGGCAGATCAACATCGCAGTGAAAGAAGTTTTGATGTAGCTGATTGGGTATTCCTACAACTACAACCATATAAACAAATGTCCCTCAAGCAAGCTAAGAAGGATAATAAATTATCACCAAAGTATTATGGTCCGTACAAGGTGTTGCAAAAGATTGGTACTATGGCATACAAATTGGAGCTTCTGGCAGCTTCTCGAGTGCACCCAGTTTTCCATGTTTCATGTTTAAAGAAGGTTATAGGCGACAAGCTCCTAGTTCAAACAATATTGCTAGAACTTGATGAGGAAGGAAAAATTATATTGGAACCGAATGCAGTCACAGAAACAAGAACTCGACAGTTACGAAATCAATCAATTTCAAAGTATCTCATCAAGTGGAAGAACTTATCTGTTGAAGATTCCACATGGGAGGATGAGAATTTTATACAGAAGAATCCAGAACTACTCAAGTGTTGAGGACAACACTTTTTTGAAGGAGAGGGGCATGTTAGGTCCCTATAATGCTAGTGATTACCCCATTACTATTGTAGTTATATCCCTTATTAATATTGTTGTGCCCCTATTGTCCCCATATTGTTTTTACTGTGCCCCATAAAATCCCTCTATTGTTATTTTTGTGCCTTTATATTATTATTGTTAGGTCGGCTAGGTTATATTATGACTCCTTAGACTCCTATATATAGAAAGGAGGTTTTTTCATTTGAATCATCAAAGAAGCATTCATTTGTGTAATGTAAAGGAGGTTTCCCCCTCAAAGAGGCTGAATTCTAAGGCATTGATCTATCTTTTCTATCTTTTTGTGAACTAGTTTAATAACAGACATTGGTATCTTAGCTTCATGATCTATTGTGTTTGTCCTTTTGAAGATAGTCGGAGAAGAAGTTTGGTTTAGGAGATCTGCTTTTCTGTTAAATGAATATTTATTTTGTGCGGTATTCGAACCCTCATAACTGTTGATGCTTGAGGGGTTGTCGACTTCACTCTTTTGTTGTTGGGCGAGGCTTTCCCCTTGCTTATCTTGAGAGTTGTTTCTTTCTTGCATGATTTCTTGTGATTCAGAGTTTTCTCGAGAGTGTTATTCTTTGATGATAGTGTAGTGTTCCTTTTGTGCTCCTTCCGACCATGTAGATCTGTGGTGAATTTTCTAGAAAAAAATTTCTGGGAGGCTTTTGGGCAATTTTTGGCTAGGTGGCCTGTCTCAATGCAGGATCGACATCTGAAGAGGACACTTTCATAATCGAGTTTCTGGTTCCACACATAGTCTTTACTTGTTAGGTGTATTTTAGCTAGGAATCCAGCTCTAAAGTCCATTTCCACACAGATGCATGCATAGGTGGTTCTAGCATATTCCTCTGTTCCTGGGCACCTGTAGTAAAATTTCCCAATTGCATTTCCAATGGCTTTTAGCGAAGAGAAATTCAAGAGATGCAAGGGTAGGTTTGGCAATCTCACCCAAACTGGTGTTGAGGTTATGACTGCTATTGAGGGATTGAATGATGGGTTCTATGGCCTCACGAATAGGCCTAATTTTTCCCAAAACCAAGGGCCAGAATCTAGAATACATTGTCTGCTTTTAGGGGTTTGAAAATCTACTATAAATAAACCCCTAGCACATGGGTAGATATTAATTGCATCAGGGATTAGAGGCTTCCATGCCTCCGAGATCCAACTGTGGAGAGTTGTCAGCCGCAGCCAAAAACCATTGAATCGACAGATTAGGGCAGTCTCAAAGAACTTCAAATCCTAATTGAGTGAGGCCTGGACCACCTGGACAGTGGGGGTTGGGGCTTCACTGACAATATGGGCAGTAGCTTGCCCCCTAAAGGTGGACAGAACTGAGCTAGTAGCTATTTTCATGAAGCTGGGAGTCATCTAGAGAATTCTCTTCTGCTGAGTATAAAAGATTTCCAAGGAGAAGCCACAGAAGATTGTCGAAGAGAAGTGAAGAGCCATAGATCTATAAACCACAGTAAAGAGAATAGTCGCAGATCTAAGGCCCAGTCGTTGAGAAGAGAAGTGAAGAGTCGCAGATCTATATCACGACTTGGTTACATTCTAGCAATGGTTGCCAGGACTTGGTTACGAGCCGCAGTAATATGCATGTAGTATGTCGAAACTAGTATTCTAGATCTCCGTCGAGAGCCGTATTCTAGATCTCCGCAGATCTCTGCATTAAAGAGCCGCAGTAAGAGTCACAAAGGAATCGACAGATCTAAGAGCTGCAGAGAAATCGGCAGATCTAATATGATGTATAAATGCAGAGCTGCAGATCTTCACAGATCTAATATGGTGTATTGATAAAGAGCTACAGATCTCCGCAGTAAAGAGCCGCAGTAATATAATAGATGTTGGAGGGATCGAATGATGAAGAGCCGCAGATGGAATCGGTAGATCTAAGAGCCACAGAGGAATCTCCAAATTCATTTATTGAGATCATCACTATATATTCACTCAGATTATCATTGTATGTTTACAGAGATCATCATTGTACCAACGAGCTCTATATACTAAAGCTACATTGAGATCTTTTATTATGGTTATGACCGAAATTATATCTACATCAAACGTTGTGTCGAGATTATGACAACATCCATAATATGAGACAGAGTGTGTCTCTGTAGGATCACTGAGATCCCTATCATCGCATTTTATGCCTTGACTATGACTGTGCCTATTATGTGTTATGACCATGTTGAGTATGGCAAAATGTGATCATGTGGAGACCAAGACACAATGATATTCGTCATTGTAATTGTATGAGATTTATAGAAAGGTATGTGAAGATATCACTACATTGAATATATCGAGATCATGATGTTTTGTTGAGACAGAGTGTTCTACACTGAGACCTTCGTCTTTGCATCTATGCTAAGACTGTAATCACTATGAAGAATCTGAGGTTATGATCCACTGTGATTGTCATCGAAGATGGTAGAGACATCTTATCTCCTATAATGCGAATGTCAGATGAAAATATGCATGTGACTGACCTTGCTTTGCACAGATCCATAGCAAGGTATATATAGTAGCTTCGACTTCATAATAATATGACTTGAGGCAATGAAGATATGCATCTTTAATGCAAGCCGACATGAAATCCTTTAATTTTTTTTGTTGGCCGACTTGATTGCATTTTCTGTCATTTTGTTTGCAGAATTCTTCTTGTGCTTTGTCTTGGAGGATTGTGCTTGTCTTGGAGGGCCTTTTAGACTAGTATACATTTACACATATGCTCAAGAAGATCTCCTTATACATGACTCTGACTCTTTGACTTTCCTAGACTTATGAATTGAGAAAGAAACTCATTCTTGTAATTTACAAAAATAATCTTAGTGAATATACACTTTCTTCAACATAACCTAGGTCAGCTAATTTAACTCCTCAGAGCCCATGTTAAAGTGTATGGAGAATATAATCCTTTTATTTCTATTCCCCCTCCATGATACATCTTTTATTTTGGGTTTTCCCTTTTTGTTTCCTCAAGAACCTTTGCTAAAGGAACTCATAATGTATTGGGATCAAAAGAATATATCATGTAGCCATTAATTGTTGAGCATGAATATCTAATCAGTAAAAATAACATAATGTTTAAAGTCATGTTTCACATAAATTTTGGAGTGTTTTGCATGCACACAATGAAAAGTATATAACACAGGGAAAGGGATTGAACATGAATCCAACAAAATAAAGTGTTACAAAAAACCATTTATGTTGATATAATGAAGATGACATGAAAAATGAGATATTTGTGTGCTCATGTATCATGCTTACCAAAACATTGTATTTTAGTTTGTGTGATATATTTATACATGAGTATTTTATCTAAAACATAACATGAAAAAGGTATATTTCACAAACTATAGAGAAAATACATGAGTATTTGTAGTTGAGTAAAGAAAAAACAATATTCTAAGTTTTTATTTTTGCTTCATAACGGTGGCCATGGATATGGGCATGGATGGGTACTTATATAGAAGATTGGGAAAGAATAATGAACAAATATATGATTGAAATTAGCAACATGTTTGAGAATAACACTTTAGTGAGGTCAATTTGGTTACCTGTGAATGAAATGAATGTTGAGTTTTTCATTTTTTTCCTGAACTAATTTGCAAGCTATAAATAAAATTCATAAACTTTCTAGCACTTCATTTTGAGTGTGATTATGAAAATGGTAAAAGGTAGGGGACAATGTCTCAGTGTGGGAGGTGTGAAATAAGTATGGTGTGGAGTAAGCCTGTTATGCAAAAATTGTCAATTATTGTCTTTTTTGGGCAATGAAATGATATTTTAAGGTCCACGAGACTAAAAATAGTCTATGGGACCATTAGTTCCATGTTTTTCACTTTTTGCAATTCAATCCTTTTCCAACTCAAATTTATCATGAGTTGGCCCAACCTTTCAATAATCCCCTCGCTGAAAAGAAAATGCCAAGAAACTAATGCTAACATGTTCTCATAACTTTCTTTGATGTCTTTGAAAGCATCACATTCCAAAATGAAATGTTCTTTGGATTCCACTACCCCAGATGTGCAAAATGTACACACTCATTCTTCCCAAGCTTCCTTAGGAATTTTCCACCGTCCTATTTCACACTGAAGTTGATGCGAGTTGGTCCTTAATTGAGAAATAAGAACCTTTTCCCTCCACGGAATGGTAGCTCCAATGAACTCTTTTTGTTGTAGATCAGGTGTAGGGTTGAATTCCTTAATGTAGTACTTCTTCTTTCTACCCAACTCTTTTCCCTGTACCCTTTTACGAAACTTCTCCACAACAAAATTCTTTATATCCTTGCTATTTATGGGACATGCATTGAGGTATATATTCCAGTTTTTCATCCATGTATAATTTTTTTCATCCATGTTTTCTTTCTTTCACTCATGCCTTCATTGAAGATACCATTAGACCATTTACCTACTCTCATTTTCTCAATTATTTTTTATATATCTTATGAGTCGCACCATGACAATTACTTCGATGGGAGTTGCTCCTGTTTCACTCAACATTATCTCATAAGGTACTAAACTTTTTTATTTTGAACTTTCTCATGTTCAAATGTTTTTGGATTTTCTCAATTTGTTTCCGTTTTGAGATGGGGGTGTTGCTAGCCCACAATTCACACCCATATAGCATCACTGGACAAACTAGGAGTCCAAAAATAACTTTAATCGTTTTCCAATCCCATAACTCTGGCTCTCTAAAAATGTTTTCAAGAGAATATAATTCTTTCCACCCTCCTAAAATTCTCTTCTTTATGCAGTCCTCCCAATTGAGGTTGTTGTTGAAATCAATCCCGAGGTACTGGTACTCATTTACTTCTTCAAGAATGTTTTCGTCAAAGAAGAAATTATGTTGGCTCTACTTCCTTTTATTATAGAAAATCATTATTTTGGTCTTGCTAGTATTGACTTGCATCCCCACTACTCTACAAAAATGATCAAGGGCATATAAGTGCATTTGAAATCCATGGGTTGATTTAGAAATAAATACAATATGATTGACATATAAAAGAAGCTTTATCACAAACTCCCCCAACCGAACACCATCTCCACCTTGCAGATTTAGCCACTCTTCCAATTTATCAATGTATAAACCAAAAAGAGTAGGGGATAAAGGGCAACCATGCTTGACTCCAATGCCACTTCTAAATATTTTTGAAATACCTGCTGAGGTTTTAATTTTGACTTTCACCTCTTCATAAAGTCTATGGACAATGGCTTTGTAATGCACATGAATTTCAAGTTCTTCCATTCTATGGCACATCTTATCTCTAGGGACTGTGTCAAATGATTTTTTGAAGTCAACAAAACAGAAAAATACTTCTTATTTGTCCTCCCAAACCTTTTCAACAATGTGTCTCAACATGATACCATGATCCACTATAGAATGCTTTGGCCTAAAACCTACTTGTACTCTTGCCCTCTTTTCTTTTACTTCTACCCACTTAATAATTTCAAGTTAAGAAAGATTCAAAAATTATACATGGGCCATATCAAACTTAAAATCACAACATGCCAAAAAGTACCTTATGTTTACTTGACAAATTTCTAAGATGGCATGGCATAATGATAAATGTATGAACCAAAATGGAAAGGTGAGGACCAAATACCTTTTGAGTTGTACGTAAAATAACCATTATACGTTTTCTTTCATATGTTGGAATGCGTTCGATATGAGGATGGAGTTACAAGTAATTCACGCTACTTCTTTTAACATGGCCTAGCTTAGCATATAAGCCAAGAAAATCATGCAGTGACAAACCCCAAGTTTATCAGATTAACAATGATGAGATATGTAACAGCTTGACTAAGTCTAATGTATACAATGCATGGGTGTGGGTCGAGATATCTTGATGGGAATTAATACATTGTTGTGTTGGATGCATGGAAAACCCATCATTGTGAGACCGTAATATGGGTTGGGTGATGACATGCCCTATTTTATTTGTTGTTGCTAGGGTTAAATAGAATTTTGAAGGGGAAAAGTCATGAGGGGACGAATTATGTCTGTGTATTCATAAGGTTCTGTCAAAATGACAGGGCATTAACTGTTGAGCAATATTCTTTGTCTTCCCTAGAATTGGTTGCGAATGGTTCCTCTTACCGGTTGTGAGAGCCAAGTGAAGTTTCTAGTGAGCTCTAAAGCTCAATTTCTTCCTAGAGAGCAAAAGAACACACCAACTACCTTTACTTCATTGTGAGTCACAATATTCTCCTTGATCTTCAACGCAATAAACTATTGTAAGGTCTCATAAATTAATCAACTACAAAATTTATCATCATATGGATCGTAACATTATCAAAATAATGGCATATTATATATGTGCCATATGTTTGTGGCTTGCAAAAATTGGTTTGATTTTCATGACATAAACCTTATAAAAGTTGTTTGATATTCATGTATAAATGTCTACGATAAGATTGTTACAAACTTCGCATACACATCGTGAAGGACTAGCAGAGCATATCATGTCTTACTCACATATGTGTTGTGTATGATTCCATTGTCAATGGGGCCCTAAGAATTGTTAAATACTTTGCGCTGTTAAATCCCTAGTAGTATATGTTAATGGGGGAACTTCAAGAAAAATGGTGGAGGCATCACAAATAGAAGTAAGCAATAGGTCAGTTTTTTAAGAAACAAATAGAATGGACATTTGGCACTTGTTCTCACAAGAAGATAAAAAGATAATCTACATTCATCCAAATATGAAGGATTTCGAACTCATTACTATCGTCTTGTGTTGGAGATGATTGGAATGTCTCTTGTGTTAAAGATGATTTGTGAAGAGAGTTTCATAATTATGATAGCAACGTCATCTCAAAGATATTAAATTATAATTTGATATACCATTTAGAATCCCATGGAATTCCTCACAAATCCTTTGCTTTTATTGTTCCTACAGTTAATTGTTTAAGAAAATCCATCTCTAGTGGTCACTATACGTGAGATTGAGATTATTAATCTAGAAAGAGTAGGGCTTGGGAAAAAGGCCTTTGATATGACATCACCATGGTATCAATAAATTAACTAACAAAATTCATTGGAAAAATTAGTAATTATTTGAGTTATAGGTCGGCTCCTCTAATAGATTTGTTCCTTCAAACTATGGTTGAGCTAGTATAAATAGTAGCTTATACTCCTCCATTTCCTTCATTCAACTCAGTGCAAGTATAATATACACAACAGAAAAGGAGACTAAAGGAGGATGAAAGTTGTAGATTATTGTTTGGGCAAGTCTTGTTGAGTATTATGTGATTAGTATTTGGGCTATATCTCTCTCTACTCATGGAGTACATGTGGAGTAAAAATTCTTCTTTTGTTGTAGCCCAATTTGGTTTAATTTGTGAACAAAACCTTGTTTTTTTCAAGCACATACTAGACTCTCTTTCTCAAAGACCCGAGACAAAAATCATCCTTCATTCCAGACCTGCAATACCTAAGACCTATGGCAGTAATTTCAGACTTGTGCAACCAATTGTAGACATGTCCTTGGCCCAGTGGAAAGAAGAAAGTCTCGGCCCTGTGGTAGAATACCTCAGCCTGTGGAGAAGAAAAATATTTTCAGTCTGGAGGTGAAAAACCTGTGATAAAAGGAGCTTAGACCAATGGATCTTGGCTTGAAAATTTCAAACCTAAATAATGGAGGTTCAAAAATATGGAGGATATGAAGCTTGTTAACTGTGGAGTCTCAGATTTGAGGAGGATGATGAACCATAACTTATGACCTATGTATTGACCAACACCTTGATCTTGTGGGCATACTTGTAAATATCTCTGTAACAGGTTCTTGTAAATATCTTAGTCTACTGGGCGTTGGTTGAAGCCCTTAAATGAAGAACCTTGAGTATCATTTGAAGGATATCGAAAGAATAAGTAACATTGGAGTATACATGTGAAGAGGAGTTGTTAATGAAGCATCATAGGAGTACACTTGAAAAAGGGTTGTTGAGGAAACACCATTGGAAAACACTTATAAAGAGGGTTTGTTTGAGGAGAAGAACCTTGAAAAGGACTATAGCTAGTTGGCCTTGAAGTGAAATTTTGAAATATCTTTTTAAGACACTTTGATCACCTGTGAAGTGACCTTGAATACCTTTTGTGACGACTCTTCTAGAGCAGTCTTAGAGCATACATCCTTGACCTTTGAGCTTTGACTTTGAAGATTTATTTGGAGCATATTGGAGACTATATTGAGCATCTTGCAAGCTTGTTGATGAAGCATCATTAGCTAGATCATTAGACCAATAGTATTGAGTATTTGTTGAAAAGGATTGTGGAAGTATCGCTGAGACACTTTATGGAGACATGATGCATGATTGAAGCCCCATTGAAGTTGTTGTGTAGAAGACAACAAAGAAGCAAATGAAATGGAGAGCATATAAACAATCATTTACATTTTGTGATGAAAATAAATTGAAATTTGAACAAACTAATAAGAAATTAATGAATGATATTATAGGAAAATTTCATGATCATACTTTGTTACAAACTAATAATTTTCAGCCATTAATGCGAGAAAATTTTGCTCATAAAAATTAGCAACATAGAGTATTTTTTTTGGAGAAATATGCCAGAAAGATATAAGTTGTTGATTGTTCATTTTATTAATAAAAATATGAGTACAACATACTATTTTGGTTGATTCCTACAAGAATCTAGACTAGAAATATACTTTAAAATGTTTAAGATGTAAAAAGACTCATACGTTGACACTCGTAATGCTAAAAATTAAGACAAAGTGTTGGGCAACTTGGACTCTTTTGATATTATTGGAAATATGTTCAACAAAATGTGCATCAATTAGCACTGATATAATAAATATCCAGCATTCTATCAACACAAAATAACACAAGAAATAAACACCAACCTTAATTAAAAAACCAGATGAGCTCACTTTCTCCTTGTCACTCCTTGAAGGAGTTTTGTTGTCAGCAAAACAACTAAGCTCTTGTACTCTAGAATGAATTAATCAAATGGAAAATAATAAATTTAAAATTTATGCATACCTCTTGTCACTATTATTTTCAAACCTTGCTCATGTGCCTTCTGCTTAGTTTTATATTCTCCTTGGGTAGTTGGAGGGAAAATTTGTTTTATAACTAATGTTTGTATTATGTTAAACTCTTTTTCTTTCTCATTCAAGAGAAGACATTTATAAGGGGTATTTATAATTATTTAAATCTATATTAGTAGATGGGGACCCAAAATGTCCATGAAATATTTCCATTAAACCTTGTAACTCCCATGAAACCAAATTATTGAGACTATGGCAACATAGTGAACACCATCACCATAAAAATAAGACATATGAATCAGCCCAATATCCATAAACATATATAAAGAAGCATGTGAAACAACCCCTGTGTCTCCCATCAACCATAATGCCATCAAAATATGTACCATATTAAAAAATATAATATGTTGTGCCAAAACATGATAATGTCATAGTTTGAAATATGTTTAAGTAATATAACGTAAAACAACATCATGCCAAAGAAATAAATTATGTCAGCTCGGGTAGTTTGCTAGGGCCATCCATGTAGAATGGTTTTTCCTCCTCCTCAGCCTTTTCTCCTCGTACCTCCAGATGCATGTCTTGGATGAATATTTCTCTCCTCTCCCCTCATTTAGCTATGGGAATGTCAATATGTGTATGTGATGAAGTGGCCTTAGAGGGAGAATGTACAGGCATCGATGACATATGGAACTTCCCCAATGCAAGATAAGTAGGATAATTAGGGGTTCATTGAGAATGAAAATAAGTGGCTTGAGATAATGTATAGTGTATCTGAGAAGGAATGGTCACTGGGTGAATTGAGTGATGAGAAGCAATAGACCAATGTACAAAGCTAGATTCGGGGCTGACAAGGTTGGTGTCCCAACCATCATTCTATAGTGGTTGGCATTGAGATACATGAGGTTCTAGAATTTCCATTATGCTAAGATGTGGAAGAGGCACATTTTGAAAAACATGCTAGGTAGGAGGAGGGGGAGGAGAACCTTTGAGGTATAAGTGGCCAGTCTATGTCAATTGACTAAAATCCTCAAAGTCTACATCAAAGTGCATGAGAAATATATTTATTTTATTTCTATTATCCCTCCATGGCACACTTTTTATTTTAGTTTTCCCTCTTCTGTTAGCTTGAGAACCTTTGTTAAAGAAACTCATAATGTATTGTGATAAATAAAATCTGCATCCATTAATTCTTGAGCATGAATATATAATCAACAAAATAAAGGAAAATAGTGATGGTCTAGGGGCACAAACCAAGAGGAAAATTATAACCCAAAACCAATGTAACATGAAGCAGAAGGATCATGCATTAAGTAGCGGGATACACTTGTGGAATTTACATGGTCATGGATTATACTAAAAATATTTGGGAGAGTGGGTTAGGGTGCAGTTTCCTCCACAACATGCATCATTTTTTTGAAACCATATAAATCAAACCTAGGTTGTGTGATAAAATTCTGAACCATGGGCAACTTGGAGGCCGGAGCATGGAAACTTGTATGTGAGGGTGAATAAGATGTTTTCCTAATAAAAATAGTGGAATAAAAACACTAAATTTCTTGCATTAAAGATAGTAACAAGATAGAGGGAATGATGAGAGGGAAAACCATGAAAAGGGATTCACTCTTGATATTAAGTTTATCAGACAAAACAAATCCATAATTTGCAAAAAGAACCAATAGCTAGTGGGAACTGAGAGAAAATTCTTCTCATAACCATGATCAATACACTTTATCTTCCCTAGAGTTGGTTGCCAATAGTTCATCTCAGCAGTTGTGAGAAACACCTTCTTCCTTGAGAGAAAAGGCACACACCAACTACCTTTACTTGGTTGTGAGTCACGATGTGCTCCTCAAGCTTCAACATAATAAACTAACTTTAGGTGTTATAAATTAATCAAATATTAAATTTCTCGTCATATGTCTCATAACATTATCAAATAATGATGTATTATATATGTGCCATATGTTTGTAGCTTGCAAAAACTAGTTTGATATTCATGGCATCAACCTTATAAAACCTATTTGATATTCACGTATAAATTCCTATGATAAAAATTTCCCAAACTTCATCTACACATCACAAAGGGCTAGTGAGGAATATCATGTATTTCTCACATATGTGTTGTGTATGCTTCCACTATAATCACAATTTACACTTTAATAGTTTGAGTGAAAAGCATTACACGCATACCTTCACATGTGTCGTATATCTTCACTGTACGGTTTCTTAATTCCACATGTATGTCTTGGATGCTCTTGCCATAGTACAATTTACATGATGCATTTTCTTGTGTATATGTCACATTTGCTGGCAGAGTGCATCATGCCTAATAGACTATGCACTCATGCCATGTAAAATTATGCTATCCATGATTATGTTTAAAGATTTGTCATAATATTGTTGAGTTTATTAATTAAGTAACCATGCCTTCATACCTTTATAGCATTATATTTTGTATTTTATTTCAAACAATAACTTTGATAACTACAACCTTACACTTTTCAAACTACTCATGATTTTTCATGAAATTGTTATTTTAAAACTTAGTTTATGCAATTTTTTTCACAAATATATAGTCATGTCGTAAAGAATAGTTTATCAGCAAGGGAAGTATCCATTTTTTTATTATGCCCATGAATGATCCTGGAATTGTGATCATATCATTCTCATAATGATGTTGTAGTAGTTAATTTGATGAATATCTTAGTACTGCAAGTATCATAAAACCTTTCAAACCACATATGAAATGTATAACAAGCATATTTATCAATATATAACTCTTTATAGCCACATGTGTTGATTTGAGAATATAACAAGCATATTTATCAATATATAACTCTCTATAGCCACATGTGTTGATTTGAGAATATGGAATTGTAAAATGATGTTATGTAAGAAATATTTATTTTTCTAGGTGATTCAAGTGGATATTGGTGGCCACCCGCCTATTCCACCTAGACCTCCAGTCAGTTTCATATGTTTCCTTGATTATAGAAACATTTACTATTTTTAGCATTTTTTGGATCTTGAAACTCTAGAGTTGTTTCGACCCCCTAAACAACATTTTTTTGAGGTCTGAAGCAGGCTTGACACTGTTTGTGGAGGGTTATGGAAAACCTTTACTACTCAGAGAGATATTTCCAACAAGGTATCATACGCACCAAATGGAGATCATATGACCAAGTGTTGGGCCTCAGTTTTGGTCTATTTTTGCTTAGGGAAACCTACTTAATTCTTATATTTTCCATCCATTTTCCATCACATCCATCTCATTTTGATGTATTTTATGCATATTCAGGTGTTTAATTTTAATTTTGCAATTTCTAGAAGTTTTTATGAAAATTGAGTTTCAAGTGCAATTTTGGACTGAATCAGAAATTCCCGTAATAGCTATGTGGATGACCTATTTGCAGGACACTTGGGCTCGAGTTTGATGCATGGATGGATAGCTTGGGAACTAGGACTAAGCTAACTCCACTTGGTTCGGCCAGAACAAGCTTTATTAGGCCCGGTCAAGGCTGGTCAAACATGACTAGTCACCAGAAAATCCCTAGGAAATAGGGCAGTTTTGAGATTTCATGGGATTGACCATATTTCTTGGGATTAATTGGATGAGTTCGACTTAGATAGGTGGATATGAGTAGATATGAGTGTTAGAGATAATATAGATTAGTTTGTTTCATTAAACCTCTATTTAAAGCCAAGACTTTGATGGCTTTTGTAATGGAATTTGTATGTAACTTTTGTATAATTTGAGTTGGGAGCTAATTTGAAGAACTTGTTTCATTCCAATTTTTTGTTCATGCTTGGTTGATTTACTGAAGTTGCTGTAGCTGATATTTCTTCAAGTGTGCAAGGCAAGGGTGGAGGGCCCCCACACCAAGCTAAGTACACTTCTTGGTTTAATTTTCATAGTTTTCATAGACTAGTTTTTGTTTCAAATGTATTTAGATGTGTGATGATTGCTGAATGAATATTGGTTTAATTCTAATCTACATATGAAGGGACACACAAGAATTTAAGTTAAATTCTCCTTCTATTTGATCTTGAACTAAAACTGAATTTCATTCTCCTTTTCTTATTTGAAGTTATTTATGCATTTCTGGTTTGAAGCAATGGTGATTGTGATATAGTAGGATTGTGAAGAAGGACAATATGGACCTCCTTAGTTAGGAGCATCTTCTTCTACATCTTCTGCATCATAAACCATTGTTAATTAGTGCTCTTAGATTTATCTTCATGAATGTAGTATTGTAGGGAAGAACAACCTGGTTTTCCTAAGTTAGGAGCCTCTTCCCTCATATATTACATAAGTGAATTAGAAATTGTTAAAATAGGTTTATATTTGTAATATGTACTTCTTTAAATATTCAAATTTTATCTTCTAAACTTGATTATATCTGATGTCCATATAGAGTGGATTTGCCTCCAAGTTTTACAAACCCGGATTGATAATTAAATACTTGTGTTAATTTAGTCAATAAATTAGCCCAACACCAAGTTACAACCGCGAGAAGTTGGTTGCCCAACTAACCCCAACGAGGCCCACAAACTCTTGGCATTCCATCTCTTGGGGTTAGGGTTTTGGTTTTTTAGTGTTTCCCTTTGTTGTTCAATAATAAAAAGGTCCTTGAGCCTCATTGTAACACAATTTAGAGGCATGTAGTTGCCACATCTCTTCTCAGAGATAAGCTACCATCACCCGAGCTAGTTTATTTCCATTCTGCTTGTAAGCATCTTTTAGTTCTTTGATATTAATGAAATGAAGATTTATTTTTGCTACATCTCTGTGTTTATGTTTATGTTTATATATATATATATATATATATATATATATATATATATGTATATATATATATATATATCTATATATATATGTATATATATATATATATATATATGTATATATATATATATATATATATATATATGTATATATATATATATATATATATATATATATATATGTATATATCTATATATGTATATATATGTATATATATGTATCTATGTATGTATGTATGTAATACATACATACATACATGTATGTATGTATGTAATACATACATACATACATGTATGTATGTATGTAATACATACATACATTCATACATACATATATATACATATGTGTATATATATATATATATATATATATATATATATATATATTGTTACATTCCTGCATAACTCTGGATAAATGGTATTTGAGTGGTCTATTCTTTCTTTGTTTTACTCTGCATGTCCCTGATGAGGTCAAGGTATAAGGAGTTAGGGCTCAAAATAGTTGAACCTTTACAAGACCAACCTCGTAAACCCCGAAAACCTCCCATGGTAGAGCAAAAGAAAGATGAGGGAGCAGGAGATCCTTACAAAATATTGCTCGAGGAAGCCCTCAAGTGACAAAGGAACATAATGATGGATAAATTTTCCTAGATCCTTCGGCGACTATCCACAAGTGACGTATCTTCATCTAGCAGCCACTCTAGAGGCACCACTCCCTTTAAGGTACAAGTCAACTTTGAAATTCCCATATTTGAAAGAATATAGATGTATACATCGTAGATAGATGGTTAAAATATATTGGAAGGATGTTTTTTAGTTCATTACTTTTCCAATCAGGAAAATATTACTTTTACACTCCTCAAAGTCGCCTCCCATGACAATGACTAGTGGTAAACCTACTATGAATAGAAGGACGATAGAGAACCCTCACTATTTTCAGCCACACCTACTTGGACTTCTTTCAAAGACGCCATCAGGGAACAATATTACCTTGTTGGAAGTTGTGAATATAAATACATAAAGTGGACCATGTTGTGGAAAGGAAGGAACCACGACATATCGAAGTTCACCAATATTTTGCATACCCTTCACATGATGTTGGGTATCAAGGATTCCTAGTGGAATTTGGTACACAAGTACCATGGTTGTCTACATAATTACATCCAGGACAAGATGGAGTTCCTAGACATCTCCTCGCTTGGTACCGCCTATTGATAGACTATCAGATCGAGCAGAAATTTAATGAGAAGAAGCAAGACTTTGGATCTGTGAATCTTAAGCAAGGGAAAGGCACCCCCAAACCGCAAAAAAAAAGGACAAAGTGAAGGTGGGGTGACCCAAGACAACCCACTAAAGTCGTAAGAAAATAACAACACCACAAAGACAAAGAAGGACACGGGGAAATGGTGTAAGTTCCATAAAAGCCCCACTCACAACAAAAGTGAGTTTAAAGTCAAGTTGTCACTGGTGGCTAAGCTCAAGTCTTATGAATCATGTGCATGTTACGACTCTGAGTTAGAACCTGACAAGGGGAATGAAAAAGGGAAGTAGATTATTGGTGTGGTCCCCAATGCTAATATTGCCACCACCAAGATCCAGAAGATTGAGCTTGAAGATCCATAGAGGGGGAGCGACTCTTCCACTCACAGATTTGGGTGAAGGCTTCTCTGCTGCAATTCATTGTCGATAGTGGAAGCCAAAATAACCTCATTTCAGTAGAGGTTGTGAAGCGGTTGGGCCTATTGAATACACCACACCCGGAATCGTACACCATCGAGTGGCTTCACCAAGGAGGTAGCACCACCTATCACCATCTCTTTGATCACTGCAAAGAAATGCAGTAACACCATTTTCAAGACCGAGAAATTTTCCTTCCTTATGATTCAACGTCAGGGAAAGAAGAATACTATGACCACATCCACATCCTCCAGATAGGGCTCCTTCATATGATAGAAGTAGAAGGACAAGGTCATGGAAGAGTACAAGCACATCTTCACCTCACCGATAGGGGTACCCATGCACTATCAAGTCAAGTACTCCATCGATCTAACCCTAAGCGAGCTGCTACCCAATAGACTGATATAATGACACTATGTTCTAGATAATGATGAATTTAAGATGCATATTCAAGAGTTGTTGCAGAAAGGGCACATCAGGCCAAGTTCATCACCCTGTGGGAGCCCGATCATGTTGGTACAGAATAAATACGGCACTTGGAGACTTTATATTGACTATCGAGCGTTGAATAAGATCATTGTCTGGAATAGGCATCTAATCCCATGGATTGATGACCTTTTGGACCAGCTCAAGGGGGCTAAATATTTCAGCAAGATTGATTTGAGGTCTGGTAATCACCATGTGCCTATTGAACCCTCTAATGTGTGGAAGATTTCCTTCAAATCAAGCGAGGGTATTTTCGAATGGCTGGTTATGCCTTTCAGGTTGATGAATGCCCCCGAAACCTTCATGAGGTTGATGGACAACATCTTATGGCCCTTAACGGACTAATTCGTGGTGGTGTATTTCAATGAAATTTGGATCTTCAGCCAGAGTTGGGAAGAGAACCTACACCATATTTGACAGGTCCTCCAAACCCTATGACAACACAAGTTGTGTGCCAATTTGGAGAAATTCAATTTTTGTATGACCGAGGTTCAATATCTGGGGTACATCATTGATGAGAGGGGTGTGCATGATGACCCAACAAAGATATAATTTGTTTGAGATTGACTAGCCCTTGTTGTACCTGTTTCCCGTAGGCAGTTCTTGGCTACAAAAAATACGCTAGGAAACCAACTCAACCAGCCTTTAGGTTCAAGCTGGCCCTTGAACCAAAGGGGGCTCCCTCAATGTTTACGAGGCTTTGTTTAACTCACCTGTCACTGAACGAAATCCTATGAAGCACAATGACCAGATTTATGGTTTTAATTGGGGATGGTTTGTGATCAATGATAATCACTAATCAAGATTAAAGGCCTCTCTCACAGGGTTCCTTCTGAAAGTGTTAGCTTCCAGCCTGACATAATGACTTAGCTTTTTCAAGAATTGTGGTGGAAGAATGTAAGGGGATTCTTAATAAATGGGCAGTCAGACTGACTACTCAACAACTAGGGAAATTTAGATGTGTGTAGAAATTTTATACAGCCCAAAAAAAACATATTCAAAGGTAACATAAGGCCAAAGTGAAATCAATTCCAAGAGGAGCTATTTCAAACAGATAGTCTAGTAAGTTGATCTCTTTTAATGGCTACCAAAAAACATAAAGAAAAAACATTCAAATAGGAGTTATCTTGAACAAATAGTCCAATAAGCTGATCTCTTTATAAAGGTTATGGTTTTGCAGGGAATTTCAGAAAGATTAAGACTTAATCTACCTTACCCAGACCTGCCTACTATTGCTTTGAACATATGTAGAAAAAAGTTATGAAAACACTAGAAAGACATACAAGAAACAAAAAATTATGTCATAACTGGAGACGGAAGGCTTTCATCAGAATTATTCAAGAGAAGTTATTACATAGTTTAAGAGCCTTAGCATCAAAAGCCAACATTATATATTACAAATAAAATAATATATATAGACAAGATCTCTCCTAATTGTTTCAATAATTATGGAACACAATCCTGAATAGTATACTAAAAATAAAACAATGTCTCTAAATTATCTGCTGGAAACTTTGAACTGCTTGCAAGTGTCTTGCCTTGAGATCTAGAATTGGTTGAATGCCTGCTGAAAATCTGCAACATAATCCTTAATTGGTTGATCCTCTGCTGCTAGGTGTTTTATACTGATCTTCATTCCCTTGAGGTCTGGAAAAAGGTTGTTTTCCCATAATCTGCTAATTGTCCCTTTAAACATGATTGGTCTGCCATTTGCCCCTTTGAATTCTATTTTTGTCATTTTCTGATTTTAATCATCCTTTATTTTGTCACAAATATTTGAGGAATATAAAATTTTCAAATATTTGATTAAACTCTTAAATGAATTAAGGATTTAGAATTTCAATATATATTTAATTGATTTGATAAACCATCTACCAAATCCGTGTATTGTTTTCACTTTCCATGAATCCATGGCTTGTTTCTCCTTTTCGCCTTTCTCTATAAATTCATTGCATGCCTATAAATTTCTTTTACCCTTGTAGAATACAAGGATGGTGTTGCAAAACCATGTGTTGATTTTCACTTTACTCTTTTAATTTCATCTGCAACATGATTTTACACTTGTAAATCGATTTCACAATGTTTCTTTTACCTTAATCTCCTATGGTGAAATGCATTTACATGAATGCCATATTTTCTCACATGTACATTAATTTCCTATGAAATTTTCCTTTTTATTTTCTCTGATAAATTCATGACATCCGTGAATTCATTTTATCTATGCTGTAAAATCATTTTAAACTTATTTCATTTCACCAACTTGGTCTTCCATCTATGAATTTCCTGTAAAATGTAGTTTCCATCTATGAATTTCCTGTAAAATGTAGTTTCAGCTTATCTTTGCATTCGACTTCCCATCCACATAGCATTTATTTCATAATCGTATCAAATTCCATTATGTCCACATTTATAAAAGTCAAAACAATAACAATATACTTCATGGCTTTCGGAGGGGGTAATAGTAAGTGCTTTAGGAAGGGGAGTGTGAAATTACAAGGTGGTGACACGTAGGTTTGGGGCTCTACCATTAAAACTGCTTTTTAGACCCCCACTTAATTAAATGTTGGAAGAAAAGTATTTTTAATCCTTGGATTAATGTGCCCATATCTAGAGGCATGGGAAAAAGGGGGGTTTTTAAACTTATGAGTGCGGGGTGGGCCATAAGTTTACCTTCTCACTTGGTGTGCAATTAGGATCTAATTTTTATAGTATAATTTTAATTTAAAGTAAATATTTCCATAAAAATATATAATTATATTTTTATAAAAATAATATATTTTAAATTAAAATTAATATATATAAAAAGAATAAACCATTCAAAAGCATAATAATTATATCTCTTAACATTTAGCCCAGAAGGAAAGTGGCAATTTCTCACTGAATTTTTTTATTTTTATTTTTAGTGTGCCAAATTATGTTACAACATCGACTCTAATGGGAGTTGCTTCCCCCTACAGGATGCAGAGAATTAGTAGACCAGATGCCTTATGTGTTGGGCATGGATTCATACCATAAAATAATTGATCACTGATCTGCCATCATGTAATGTATAGCCAATCCCCATCATCCAGCTACTATATATTAAACCTGCAACTGTGAATGGCAACTTATATTAGCTGCACTAATCCAGAGACTTATTCATTCTAAAATCTGAAAATTGAAAATTGTTGAAGTGAAACAACTGACATTGTAAGTGGAAATAAGCACAAGAGTGCCTAATTCATGGGCTATGGAGTCAATCAGTTAATCCCTTGGAAGTCATTGCACTCAACCAAACCAAACTTAATACTGCAATCTTGAAATATAATTGAAAAAGTTGTAGATCTTTTGCACCCCAAATCTGAAAGTAGCTATTCAATCCCACACCTCTTGAGTTTTAAGAAGTATACCCAAGTGCGTCTGGAGAAATCATCAATGAAAGTTAAGAAGTACTTGCAGCCAGAGAATGAAGCAAGAGGAAGAGGACCACATAAATCACTGTGCACAAGCTGTAAAGGGGTTGAGGCGTGCCAAGAGGCACGTTTGTCAAAACTGTCCCGATGATGTTTTCCGAGTACACATCCGGAACAAACACCATCTCTGCAAGATACCATAGGAAGACATGTCACCATATTTTCTTTATATAGATGCTGAAGGGAGCGATAGTTTAAGTGACCAAATCGCTCATGCCAAAGTTTGCTCACTTCATCATTATGAGCAGCAAATACTGAGGGAAGATTTGATGACCCAAAGTTGTGAAACTTATACAACCTTGTGGAATCATCAGCAAGACCAGTAGCTAGAATCTGTTTAGGATCTTTTAGATCCTTGATTACAACATCATGAGGTGAAAATTCAACAATTTTTCCTTCACCTGAATGAGTTATCTGATAGACAGATAGAAGGTTGCAGGATAAGGTTGGAACACATAATACATCATTAAACTGACCATTGTCTAGATGAACAGTTCCAGTCCCTACAACATTAAGAGATCTATCATCACCAACATATATATTTTTGGTGTTACAATCATTTAAAGAAGAAAACATGGCTTGGTTTTTCGCCATGTGATAAGAGGCTCCAGAATCAATGAGCCACTCATGAGAATGAGAAGAAGAAGAAGATACATTTAATGCATAACCAGACTGAGAAGATTGACAACGACATGCAAAAAGTGCCATTCCGGAAGTTGAAGTTGAAGTAGGCTCCACATGGATGTTATGTTTCTTCATTGCGGCTTCCAAGGCTTCCATCTTCTTAAAGCATTTAGATTCTAAGTGGCCATCTCGATTACAAAGTTACAATGTCTATCAGTCTTCTTCCAGTTGTTTTTATTGGTCTTATCATTTTGCTGAAATGATCTTTCATTTTGAGGCTGAGTTGGTTTAGGACCATTCTTTTGAGGATATGACTTCTTAGGATTCTTTGAATTTGGTTGCTACTGAGCGGCTAACGCTTTCGTGGAAGAGTTTCCAAGATTAAGAAGACCAAGGTGTAAGAGTTTTTCTTGTTCTCTTATTAAGGAATCACAAAAGGAGTCAAAGGAAGGGGCCTTGTAGTCTTTTCCTTGACAAATGAAAGCTTCCCTTGTAGAATGGAAAGTGGAAACAAATATAGAGTAGGCTGGTCCCAACTTAGTAAGGATGGAATAAATAAGGTTACTATCTTCTTTCTTAACTTTAACACCTTCCAAGAGATATCTAAGGGTCTTGAATTTGGACAAGAAATCTTCAATGCAAGAAAATGTATTAGGATCCAAAGTAAGCAACTCATTTTCAAGTTGATGGGCTCTAATTTCATTTTTAATCCCAAAAACTTTAGCGAGTTTTTCTAATGCTTCATGAGGAGTCTCAAGTTCTGCAATGTGGAATCTAAGATCAGGAGAAATAGACATCCCTATCAAACCACGTGCTTGATCTTGTCTATTTTCCCATTTTGCAACCTTGTCTTCATCTTTGGGCTTCTTCTCTTGGTTTGTGGCTATTCTGAAGAGACCTTTACTTCTAAGTAAATCTTCCATGTAGGCTACCCATTGGAAGTAGTTAGTGTTGTCAAGAATGACTTGGCATGGACTTTCCATTTTTTTTTTAAATGAAGCTGAATATGCTGAAAGTTAGTGTTTCAATGGATAGATCTCGAAAAAATAGGCGATTTTAAAAAAAACGGCTCTGAAAAAGGCTTCCAGATGAAGAAGTTATGGCTTTTTGAAAAACAATTGTTGACGTTGCCGACAAAGTGCGCGAATGTGCGGGAATGAAAAAATCCGCCCCCACAAAATGGAGACTTGAACCCAAGACCTCTACTCTCTTAAAATAGCTTTGAACCAATTGATCTATACAAAAAATTTGAGAGAGAGAGAGAGAGAGAAGGGGGGGGGGGGGGGGGGGGGGGGCTTGGTTTGCGTGCTTGCCTAGAGAAAGCTCTTTTTCCCTACAAAACACAAAACACAAAACCCAACACGAATATGCAAAGAAAAATGAACCTTGCGGCTCGAAGTTAGCTTTAGCAAAAAAACTAGAAATTTTTAAAAAAAATCTCAAAGTTAGCTTTAGCCGGCAACGTCAACAATTTGTTTTCAAAAAGCCATAACTTCTTCATCCGGAAGCCTTTTTCAGAGCCGTTTTTTTTAAAACCGCCTATTTTTTCGAGATCTATCCATTGGAACACTTACTTTCAGCATCTTCAGCTTCAGTCTACTGCCGGTTATGTCTTCACTCACTCTCTCTCTCTCTCTCGAGAGAGAGAGAGAGAGAGAGAGAGAGTCTACTGCCGTACCCGCAGTGCTCCAATCATCATCTTCAGTCTACAACAATGGAAAGAAGTGAAGATTGTTTCCACTGCGCCTGTTAGTGTCAGTCTTTCCAACCTTCCTTCAGTGATCAAATATGCTCTTACAAAGTGATTTTGAAGTGTCAAGGTCAAATTTTGTCATTTCAAAGAGTTTTCAAGAAAAATTTGGTCACTAGGCATTAGGTCTAGGGTTTGCTTTCACTCTTCTCAAAGTTGTCCAAATGGAGGTCCATGTCACCATTCAGCTGATTCTATCATCATTCATAGGGTTTTCATTGTCATGTCAGTGTCTAATGAGTCATTTTACATCTTGTTCATGCTTCAGTTGTGCCTTGGCAAGGTCATTTCCCTCTCCTAGGGTTTTGAAAGCCAATTTCTCTTGGATGGTCAAATCACCGACAAAACTTGTTTCCTGATGTTCATACACCTTCCCCTATCCTTAAAGTACCTTATCAAACACTTCCCATCCCTTAGATCCGCCAAATTCCTCATTTTTGCACAAACCCTAGTTTCTAGCTACAACCTGGCAATTTTCTAGGTTGGGCCTGTGTTTTGACCTTTTGGACCCCTTCCCCTCACTCAATCTCTGAGATTCTACTTTCCTCAGCTTCCTAACATCCCTCCCTACTCCCAAAAATTTCCTCAAGAATTTAGAAGCCCCCTATCCCCTTCATTTCGCTTCATTTCGAAAAAATTCCTTGTTTCACACATCGGGACAAGTTTCACTCAAATGATGTTTCAGAGCAATAAAAGATGAATTTTGGAAAACTGAGAGAGGTTTTTTTCCAAAATATGCCAAAGAAGAAAAACCTTCTTCACTTTGTTCACAGGTGTCATTGTTTGAGAGAAATGTCAAGAATATCGTTGCCTCAGGAGAATTAAAGACACCTCTAAAGTGACCTTGGGAAAATCAAGTTTTCTCCTAGCTTGGTTGGCCAAATGATTTTTTTGATGGGTAAAATGATAACTAAACATAAGGAGCTTTCCAATGAGCTATCATGAGCTCAATTTGGGGTTGAGTAAGGCATTCAAAAGTTGACTGCAACAGCACTCTTCCTTGAGGCAGCCTCATTTGGCACTTTTTAACCAGTCTTGGGAGATTTAATTTTTGATAGGTCAAATGAACTCAAAATTCAAAAATTCTAGTTTGGTTGGAAAGTAGACGCGAAGACCTTTCCAACGAGCTATCATGCGCCCAATTCCGACATCGGGAAGGCCTCCAAAATCCTCCTGTAAAAGCGCGACCCGTTGGGAGGTGCGCGACCCGTTGAGAGCCCTCCTGCAGTGTAAAAAATCAACGTGTGCGACCCGTTGGGAGGGGCGCTACCCGTTGAGGATTTCTCCACAAAAAATTGCCAGTGAGCTGCCAAGTGACCACAAACTTTCTCAATCTTCCTCCAAATCATCAAATTTGTTTGAGAAACCGAAACTTATGAGCAAAGTGATGACCATCCATCATCTACAGAGGTTGAGGAACAGAGGAGGCCTCGTAGAGGAGGTAAGGGAGGACATCATAAGCGGGAGGAGCCTACTTCTTTGGCAGAATTACAGGCCTGTCCTTTGGCAGTGAATTGCTTCCAATACATGCCTTGCTATCAGTTTTGTGAGAGGATCTCTCAGATTCAGCATCATAGAGAGTTGGCCCGCTTGTTTGTCTTACACCTCCATGATGGGCATGTCACTCTTGCAGGGGTGAATTTCACATTTACACCTGAGGTGATCTCATAGGCTACAGGGATACCAAATGTGGTTGAGGTGTGGCCTAAGCGTAGATTACTTGATTTTGTTCACTTTGAGCCCTATGTCCGGCCATCATTTGTGAGATTGTTGACGGGTGTTTTACCATTCAGATTTCTCCAGAGCGAGTATGCTCCCCTCATGAGACTTATTATGCATTACTTTACCTGTGAGGGCAGATTTTCACAGGTGTATTCATATCACATTCGCTTTTTTATGCATTTCACCCGAGTGAGGATGATGAACCTCCCGGTCTTCTTGTTTCATAACATTCAGAGGATGGTGCCCATATTGCAGAGGAAGACCCCGGCTCAGCAGTATAGGAGCCTTTGCCATTATGGTATGATTCAGCTCATAGTCTCACATCAGTTGACTCAGCAGGGAATCTCATGGGAGGAGTTCATCTCCCATGAGTTTTTCACAGTGCCACCTCAGCCACATCAGGAGGCCATTCATGAGGAGAGTGGACCATCTCAGCAGCCTGATGCTCCCGTCACCCGACATGTCAGCTCCACTCCTTTGGTCACCTATCAGAAAGGCCCAAGGGCCTTATTTGCAGCAGCTAGGCGAGTACTATCTCCACAGCAAGTGGAAGGGGTCTCGCCTTCATCTTCAGATCAGCGAGTGTTATCTGCACATCAGGTGGGAGGGGCCTCACTTTCTTCACCAGCACAGGTACTGCAGAGGGGCAAAGAGCCCATGATTCATGAGGATCCGGTGATTGATCTCGAGGCTAGTTCTCCTAGCCAAGAGGCAAAGGAGATCATTCAGCATCTCAGGGCCGAGAACGATGTTTTACAGAGGAGACTTGAGGGTGCCCAATGGACTATCACCTACTTGGAGCAGCGGAACAAACAATTAGAGGAGGAGAAAGTTCTTGATGAGCTATGGAGGATTCGTAGTGACCAAGTCCTAAACCGAAGGAGGCCCGGTGATCCTTTGCCTGCTGACCGTGAATCTATGCTTATCCAGGTCAATGCACATTTAGAGAGGCTGTTGGCTAAGGCCAACCAAGAGAAAAAGCTGCTAAGGAACATGAAGAATCACTATTGGGCAAGGATGCATGTTTGCAAGGCTAAAATGAAAGTTTTTCAAAGGAGGTTGACCGAGGCACTAAAACGGAGAAAAAGGCCAAATCCACTCCGTATCTTGGCTGAGGCATTCCTCAAGGATCATGGCACTCACTAGCATCATCTACAGCACAAATCCCAAAAATTTTGGGTAATTTTGGTATTTTTGGGAAATTTACAGGTTTTGGCTTCTCAACGGGTCTCACCCCCGATGAGACCCTTTGTCATCGTAGCTCTGTTTTGCGAAAACTCAGCATTTCTAGATTTTGCATGCAAAGTTACACATTCCTATGGATGGACTTGAGTTTTTATGGAGTTTTGGGCCTCCAAAAGGTCAAAATACAGCCAAATTTTGACTTTCTGCCCCTTTTTTGAGCTGCAGAAGTATTCTTGGGAGAATTGACTTTTGACTAAGAAAATGACCTCCAAATCCAAAACTTCTGGTTGGGTTGGAAAGTAGACTCAGAGACCTTTGCAACGAGCTATCTTACACCTCATTCTGACATCGGGAAGGCCTCCAAACAGGGCTCCAAAGTGCGTGACCCGTTGAGGAAGATGTGCGCGACCCGTTGAGGGAACTTTGCCAGATTTGACCAGTTCAGCCCAGAAAACGCAGTTTAGCTCCAGTTTGACTTTCTGAGGTGGATGGTGATCCTCTTGACTGTAATTATGACACCTTTTGGATAATTTTACTCTTTTTTAACTCTTCTAGAAGATTCTTGCATGTAAAGGGTAAAAATTGAATGTATTAACTGGTTTCCAAGTTTATAGAGGCAAGTTGTTTTGACTGCCTATTTTGTAGTGCTTAGTTTAGAAGTGGTTCAAACAGCTCCTAGGATAGTGAGCTCGACCCATGGAGGCAGGGAAAGAGGTTAGATCATCTATATTATGTACTTTCTTGCTCATTTTCATGGTTGGACTCTTGAGGGAGAAGCTATCATTGTATTATCACTTGTATCTCTGCAATTTTTGGCTAAGGAAGACCAGGGTTTTGCAGTCATCTTTGGGATTCTTGTGGACTCATGTGTTGATGGTGTGTTTCTTCATGTTATTGTAAGCTTTGTTATGTGATTCATTTCATTTCTATACTGCTGCATATTAAACAAATGAAGTGATAAAGTCAGAATTCATGTTTGCCATGCTCTACTTTTAAATTTGTTTAATTTCTATGTTTTCTACTGTCTAAAGAGAATTCAAATTCATTGTTTGCTCTCTTTAGCCTTCTTATCTTTCTTCTTAATCATCCATCTCAGCTAAAGACATCAATACAGGTTCCTACCTCGCCCCAAATACCCCCCTGCAGAAGCTGTGTCCAATCCCCGCACCCTAAATTGCAGCTCCTCAATTTGCCACCAAAAAAACCCAAAAAACCCCAAATCAACCTTTTTGATCAGTTTACTAGCCCAATATCAGTGTTACTTTATTGGTCATCTCCCGAATTGAAGATTTTACGAGATAGACCGGAGAGAGCCTTCTCCTACCCCGTAGGGCTAGCTACGAGGCTAAATGGTTTGATGTAGCCTTGAGGTTTACCTTTCTCAGCCTGAGGTGAAATTTCAAGCGCTAACAGCGCCGACCTTCAGGCCGAGTTGGAACAAATTCGTGCCCATCAGAAGATTCTGGATGCCAAGATCGACAATCATGCCCGGCTCACCAGTGACAAGTATGAAGCTGATCTCAACCTGTTCCTCCACAGAATTTCTTCGCTCCAAGAGCAGTTCAACGATCTCTCCAACAAGTGCAGTCACGCACAGGAATCCATCGAAATCCTGAAGTTTATGATGGAAAATAGAAACGCAGTTCATACCAGCTCTTCAAGCATCAAGAACGCTGACGTTGATAACAAGCCTGAAGAATCTACAGCTCAACAGATCAGCCATATCAACATAGACTGAGCATGCCTTGTAAATCTTGTTTTCTGTTGTTTCAGTTCATTAGAATCTACACTTGTCTAGGTTTTTCAGAAGTCAGAAAAGGCAGGAACAAAGAGGAATTTTGTCTTCCCCACAGCATCTCCTCTCTTTTCTTTCCTGGCATAAAGCTTTGTAACACAGGAGTTCAGCCTCCTCAAACTTTTTTTGGAATATAAAACAACACTCGATTATGTTAAAAAAAAACCATTGTAGTATAAAATATGTTTACGAAAAATAAAGTAAAACCACATTATGCCAAAGAAATAATGTGTGTTAGCTCTGATAGTTTTCTAGGGCCATCCATGTAGAATGGTATTTTCTCCTCGTTCTCCTTTCTCTCCTCCCCGCTCCTTCAGTTGTGGGAATGTTAGTATGTGCATGTAATGAAGTGGCCCCAGAGGGACAATGTACATGTATGATTGAAATACATAATTTCCCCAATGTAAGACAAGTCGAATAATCAAGGGGTTGTTGAGCATGGAAAGAAGTGGCCTAAGATAATGCAGAGTGTATTTGAGGAGTAATAGTCATAGAGTGAACTGAGTGATGACAAACATTAGGCTAATGTGCAAATCTAGATGTGGGCCTGATAGGGTTGGTGTCCCAACCATCATTCTATTGTAGTCGCTATTGACATATATGAGGTTTTTAATTTCCGTTATGCTAGGAAGTGGAAGAGGTTCATTTTGTGAAGCATGTAGGGTAGGAGGAGGAGGAGGAGGACCTCTGAGGTATAAGTGACTAACCTGTTGAATAATCTAGGGAAATTAGTTATGATAGGATTCTTCTAGCTTGATAACTTTTGTGATGTGTTTTAGCTTTTCTTCTTAGCATAGTCTGCACTTGTTATTATTAGAGTGTGTCTTCTTAGTTCATCAAATAACTACCAAAACAAAGAGACAAGAACACACGATGTTGGCTTTTTGCTAGGGCCAAAACCTCTACCTCTTAGAGAGGAAAACCCGCACACAATTCTTCTTATAGAGATTCCCATTGATGAATACCAAGACCATGGCCCTTGACCTAATTAAGTCATTCCAAGATCGTGACACCAATCCTTTTCTTGACACTCCTGATATAATCACCATCACTACTGCTTTACCAAGGTCATCATTGAGATCATCATATATACACCATCATCAAGGTCATTACTGTACATTCACTGAGATAGTCACTATTCATTTGCTAAGATCATCACTGTATATTCATTGATATTATCCCTGTATCTTTATGGAGATGATCACCGTACCAATGAGATCCATATATTGAAGTTGCATCAAGATATTTTGTTATGATTATGACTTCAAATTTGTATCTCCATCAAACAATGTGCCAAGTTTATGACTGCATCCATAATATGAGACAGAGTGTGTCTCTGTAGGATCACTTAGATCCTTATCATCGTATTTCATTCCTTGACTGTGATTTTTCCTATTATGTGTTATGAGTGTATTGATTACGCTAAAACGTGATCATGTGGAGGCCGAGACACAATGATATTCATCATTGTAATTGTCTGATATTTCCATAAAGGTATGTGAAGATATCACTTCATTGAATATATCGAGATCATGATTGTTTGTCGAGACAGAGTGTTCTGCACTGAGACCTTCATCTTCGCATCTATGTCGAGACTGTAATCACTTTGAAGAAGTTGAGGTTATGACCCACAGTGATTGTCACCGAAGATGGTAGAGACATCTTATCTCTTGTAATGCAGATTCCATACGAAAACATGCTTGTGACTGACCTTCTTTTGCGTAGATCCATAGCAAGGTATATATAGTAGTTTCGACTTCATAATAAGCCGACTTGAGCTAGTGAAGATATGTGTCTATAATGCAATCCGACATGACATCGTTTAATTTGTTTTGTTGGCCAACTTAACCGCATTTTCCATCATTTTGTTTGCGGACTTCTTCTTGTGCTTTATCTTGGAGGATTGTGCTTATCTTGGAGGGCCTTTTAGACTAGTATACATTTACACATAGGCTTAAGAAGAGATCCTTATACATGACTTTAACTCTTTGAATTTCCTAGACTTATGAAATGAGCAAGAAACTCATTTTTATAATTTTCAAAAATAATATTTATTTTCCTTGACAAGTACAGAGATCAAAATTACATTTGTAAATACCGAACCTAGTTACACTTTCTTCAACACTCCCTCTTAACTAGGGATGTATTTATAATGATACTTGGTCATTCTCAATATGAAGAATTTCTTATAAGAAGAATCAGATTGGTAACCCATTTGTATAGCATCATAGTAACCAACATTGTTTCCACAGGAAGGCCTTCACTGATAGCTCTATCTCTCAAGGTACATACCCACCTAGATGTTCACTGAGTATGCCCTTCTAGGACTATGCTTCTCTTGGGTCCCCAGGCCTCAAATAATATCATTCTTATTCCTACTCTTATCTTGGATTCCCTACACATCCTCAAAGAGCATCAGATGCCAAATAATTACCCAATCCTCCATTCTTTCTTCCCAAGTGAAGATAAGAATGTTGTGTCTATCATGTGTCTACATTTCCATTCATGGCCTTCACTAAGACTTACAATTGTCAGACGTTGTCTAGTGCATGACACATGAAATTGAAAAACACGTCTATCGCCCCATTTTTAATCAGGGGTGACTTAATCCAGCCTCCCTCTTAATTAGGGATTCTCCTTTCATCAACAATTTTTTCTTCGTGGGTCCTTCATCGACTTGATCAACTTCTTGTATTGATGTCATGAAATTTATCTGAGCTTCTTCCTTGTAGGGCTTTTGGCCATCGACCACTTTCATTCTTGGTTTGTCCTGTCATTTATTTTTTCATGTAAAGTGGCCTTCTTGGTACATAACTAGAACATTCTTAATCTGGATACTTCTTTCTCATCATGCTTATTTTAGGAGTATCCACTGCATGAATGCTATTTGTACTTTCACTTATAATTCTCATTCTAGTAGCCCTCCATGAACTCATCTAGATATTATTCAAGAAATAAAAACATATCATTAAATCAAATCATACCTTTAGAAATGGCTCTTCATCATGACATATTTTCAGTAGGTATCAGCATCCTGCATACTTGTTGACACATTTCCCAAAGATATTTATTGTCAAGGGTCTCCAATTTTCAGATTTTCATCAAAGTCTTCATATCTTTCAGGGAGATTTCCTAGTCAACTCTTCTTGGTATTTTGGATGTTGATTGCCTTCATCATAGTTGCATAGCTCACGATCTCTTTCTCAGGGGTTTCTAATCAGAGTTTTGTAATTGTAGTCAACCACCTCATACTTTATATGAGGACATATTATGTTGATTTCATCTAGTGTGACTTATGCCTTTTTGCATCTTTTAAGAGGGGGATATCCTTTTATCTTTATCATGCTTCTTAATATATAAGTGATGATCTATATTACCTACAACCATACAACATGAAATTTTAAAATTAAATGCATGCATACATACCTCATTTCACCTTTAGGTCATCTAGGCTTCTTCCAACAACTTTCTTGATTGAAGTGTCTTCAACCCCTTGATTTGCTTCTATTATTATGTCACCATAACATTTCCCATGAGTTCCATGAGTTGGAGTTCTTGATGAACCACTTTCTTTCTCTCTAGATTAGTGAGCCTATGATGAGGATTCCATCAGAGAATTTTGAGGATATTGTATATCCCCAACTGGAAGATGTTTCCTTTTTGACTTGATGTATGATGAGCCTTATCCTCGATTACTCCTTCCTTTCCTTCAATGTCCATTGAGGCTCCCAGGAGCTATATCCTAGATTTTTGTATGCCATGGATTTTTTCCTTCATGATTCCCATGGTAATGTCACAAGCTCTTGTTTCTAATGTTTTCATGATGCCACGAAGCATCTTAATATCATGGCCATCTCTTTAACTAAAGATCAAGGAGCTTATGATAATATCCTTTTGTGAGGGAGGCCATCTTAATCGTAGTGGAGATATATTGATCCCTCATTCCTTAGCCCTTTTATTTAGCTTCCTCCATATTTTTAGTGATATGAGCCTCTTTATTGAATCTTATACTATTTTTTCTTTTCATTTCTGCACATAATTGTGTTCTTCAACATTTTTTCCTTCTGTCATAGATACCACAAGTTGTCGAATGAGGTAACCTTCTTTTTTCATGGATATTTGTTACCTTGATGATTATCTTCTTATCATATTTCCTAGATCTGTCAATTGAGATCTCATGAAGATGTTCTTTCTTTCTTTGAAACCTTCATTTTGTGTAGATCATGTCTAAGTGATGTGACCTTCTATATTGCATTTTTCATAGAACGTATCCTCTAGTATTTCATATATCTCTTTGATGTATTCTTTCTTCATACATGGGGATGAGAGTACCTTAATATTTCCTTCCCGTGAATTCAAAGAAGACCTTTTTCCTTGATATGTTCACTAACTTCTTTTATCTATGAGGATTATGAAAATCCTCCCCATTTCATGAAAGGACCTTTGAAGACCCATTCAATCCATAGATCTACTTACAGTCATGAAGTCATTTAACCAGACTTGGTTATTAAAATGAAAGATACTTACTTGACAAGTGAAGATGAACTCTACTACTTGATCACTTTGATGCTGGTTGGAGATGATGTATTGGAGTTTCCTCTTGGATGATGTTCTCTTTGATGGAAAGATTTTATTAAATGGAAATGGTTGCTTCCTTTTGATGAGGATGATCTGCTGCTTCCCTGGGATAATATTCTTCTAGGGAAAGGAAATGATCCTTGCTTTTATAACCTTGAAGGTGACGACAATGTTTTTTCTTCTTCAATATGATTTTCCTTCTTTAGTATTGGAGATCAGGATTGTTGCTAGGGTTTCAACCTGTTTCAATATGAAGTGATCTTTGATTTTGAGATATTTTGAGTTACCTTTGTTTGTAAACACCTTGATGAGGGTCTTGGTGGAATTTTGATGATGGTTATGGAGACATATGTTCTTGCTATTGCAGATGTATTTTTGTGGAATTGATCCTTCAATCTTGACAAAACCCTTCAACTTGCTTTGTTGTCCTCGACAACTGATCCTTGTATGTCTCTTTGTTTCCCTTCCTTTGACTTCTGAACCTTAGCTCTGATGCCATGTTGAAGAATATAGGGCAATTAGTTATGATAGGATTCTTCTAGCTTGATAACTATTTGTGAGGTGTTTTAACTTTTCTTCTTAGCATAGTCTTCACTTGTTATTATTAAATTGTGTCTTCTTAGTTCATCAAATATCTACCAAAACAAAGAGACAAGAACACACGACGTTGGCTTTATGCTAGGGCCAAAAACTCTCCCTCTTGGAGAGGAAAACCTGTACAAAATTCTTCTTATAGAGACTCCCATTGATGAATACCAAGATCATGACCCTTGACCTAATTAATCCATTCCAAGGCCATGACACCAATCCTCTTATTGACACTGCTAAGATCATCACCATCATTAAGGTCATCATTTAGATCATCATAGATGTACCATCATTGATATGATTACTATACTTTCACTGAGATAGTCATTGTTCATTTACTGAGATCATCACTGTATATTCACTCAGATTATCATTGCATCTTTACGAATATCATCATTGTACCAACGAGCTCTATATACTAAAGCTACATTGAGATCTTTTATTATGATTATGACCGAAATTGTATCTACATCAAACACTGTGCTGAGATTATGACTGCGTCCATAATATGAGACAAAGTGTGTCTTTATAGGATCACTGAGATCCTTATCATTCGCATTTTATGCCTTGACTGTGATTATGCCTATTATGCGTTATGACCATGTTGAGTACATCAAAATGTGATCATGTGAAGACCGAGACACAGTGATATTCATCATTGTAATTGTATGAGATCTATAGAAAGGTATGTGAAGATATCACTTCATTGAATATATCAAGATCATGATGTTTTGCTGAGACAGAGTGTTCTACACTTAGACCTTCATCTTTGCATCTATGCCAATACTGTAATGACTGTGAAGAATCTGAGATTATGACTCACTGTGATTGTCACCGAAGATGGTAGAGACATCTTATCTCCTATAATGCGAATGTCAGATGAAAACATGCCTGTGACTGACCTTGTTTTGCGCAGATCCATAGCAAGTATATATAGTAGCTTCGACTTCATAATAAGTTAACTTGAGGCAATGAAGAGATGCGTCTTTAATGCAAGTCGACATGACATCCTTTAATTTTTTTTGTTGGTCGACTTGACTGCATTTTCCATCGTTTTGTTTGCAGACTTCTTCTTGTGATTTGTCTTGGAGGATTGTGCTTGTCTTGGAGGGCCTTTTAGACTAGTATACATTTACACATAGGATAAAGAAGATCTCCTTATGCATGAATTTTACTCTTTGACTTTCCTAGACTTATGAATTGAGAAAGAAACTCATTCTTGTAATTTACAAAAATAATCTTAGTGAATATACACTTTCTTCAACATAACCTAGGTCAACTAATTGAACTCCTCAAAGCCCATGTCAAAGTGTATGGAGAATACAATTCTTTTATTTCTATCCCCCTCCATGATAAATCTTTTCTTTTGGGTTTTCCCTTTTTGTTTCCTCAAGAACCTTTGCTAAAGAAACTCATAATGTATTGTGATCAAAAAAATATATCATGTAGCCATTAATTGTTGAGCATAAATATATAATCAGTAAAAATAACATAATGTTTAAAGTCATGTTTCACATAAATGTTGGAGTGTTTTGCATACACGCAATGAAAATTATATAACACAAGGAAAGGGATTGATCATGAATCCAACAAAAGAAAGTGTTACAAAAAAACATTTATGTTGATATAATGAAGATGACACGAAAAATGAGATATCTGTGTGCTCATGTATCATGTTTACCAAAACATTGTGTTTTAGTTTGTTTGATATATTTATACATGAGTATTTTATCTAAAACATAACATGCAACATATATATTTCACAAACTATAGGGAAAATACATGAGTATTTGTAGTTGAGTAAAGAAAAAACAATATTCCAAGTTTTTATTTTTGCTTCATAATGGTGGCCATGGATATGGGCATGGATGAGTACTTATATAGAAGATTTGGAAAGAATAATGAACAAATATATGATCGAAATTAGCAACATGTTTGAGAATAACACTTGAGTGAGGTCAATTTGGTTACCTGTGAGGGAAAATACATGAGTATTTGTAGTTGAGTAAAGAAAAAACAATATTCCAAGTTTTTATTTTTGCTTCATAATGGTGGCCATGGATATGGGCATGGATGAGTACTTATATAGAAGATTGGGAAAGAATAATGAACAAATATATGATCGAAATTAGCAACATGTTTGAGAATAACACTTGAGTGAGGTCAATTTGATTACCTATGAGGGAAAATACATGAGTATTTGTAGTTGAGTAAAGAAAAAACAATATTCCAAGTTTTTATTTTTGCTTCATAATGGTGGCCATGGATATGGTCATGGATGAGTACTTATATAGAAGATTGGGAAAGAATAATGAACAAATAAATGATCGAAATTAGCAACATGTTTGAGAATAACACTTGAGTGAGGTCAATTTGGTTACCTGTGAGGGAAATAAGGGCTGATTTTTTCATTTTTTCCTGAACTGATTTGCAAGCTATAAAGAAAATTCATAAACTTTCTAGCACTTCATTTTGAGTATGATTATGAAAATTGTAAAAGGTAGGGGACAATGCCTCAGTGTGGAAGGTGTGAAATGGTAAGTATGGTATGGAGTAAGCATGTTATGCAAAAAATGTCAATTATTGTATTTTTTGGGCAGTGAAATGATATTTTAAGGTCCACGAGACTAAAAATAGTCTATGAGACCATCAGTTCCATTTTTTTCGCTTTTTCTAATTCAATCCTTTTCCTACTGATCATGAGTTGGCCCAACCTTCCAATAATCCCCTCACTAAAAATAAAATGCCAAGAAACTGATGCTAACATGTTCTCATAACTTTCTTTGATGTCTTTGAAAGAATCACATTCCAAAATGAAATGTTCTTCCGATTCCACTACCCTAGACGTGCAAAATGTACACACCCATTATTCCCAAGCTTCTTTAGGAATTTTCCACCGTCCTGTTTCACACTGAAGTTGATGCGAGTTGGTCCTTAATTGAGCAATAAGAACCTTTTCACTCCACAAAATGCTAGCTCCAATGAACTCTTTTTGTTGTAGATCGGGTGTAGGGTTGAATTCCTCAATGTAGTACTTCTTCTTTCTACCCAATTCTTTTCCCCATACCCTTTTACGAAACTTATCTATAACAAAATTCTTTAGATCCTTGCTATTTGTGGGACATGAATTGAGGTATATATTCCAGTTTGTCACCCATATATAATTTTGTTTCATTAATGTTTTCTTTCTTTCACTCATGCCTTCATTGAAGATACCATTAGACCATCTACCTACTCTCATTTTCTCAATTATTTTTATATATCTTATGAGTTGCACCATAACAATTACTTCGATGGGAGTTGCTCCTATTTCACTCAACATTATCTCATAAGGTACTGAACTTTTTATTTTGAAATTTCTCATGTTCAAATGTTTTTTGATTTTCTCAATTTGTTTCCATTTCGAGATGGGGGTGTTGCTAGCCCACAGTTCACACCCATATAGCATCACTGGACAAACTAGGAGTCCAAAAATCACTTTAATCGTTTTCTAGTCCCATAATTCTGCCTCTCTAAATATGTTTTGAAGAGAATATAATTCTTTCCACCCTCCTAAAATTCTCTTCTTTATGCAGTCCTCCCAGTTGAGTTTGTTGTTGAAATCAATCCCGAGGTACTTGTACTCATTTACTTCTTCAAGAATGTTTTCTTCAAGGAGGAAAGTATGTTGCCTTTGCTTCCTTCTATTAGAGAAAATCATTATTTTGGTCTTGCTAGTATTGATTTGCATCCCCACTGCTCTACAAAAATGATCAAGGGCATATCAGTGCATTTGAAATCCATGGGTTGATTTAGAAATAAATACAATATGATCGACATATAAAATAAGCTTTATCACAAACTCCCCCAACCAAACACCATCTCCACCTTGCAGATTTAGCCACTCTTCCAATTTATCAATGTATAAACCAAAAAGAGTTGGGGATAAAGAGAAACCTTGCATGACTCTAATGCCACTTCTAAAGATTTTTGAAATACCTGCTAAGGTTCTAATTTTGACTTTCACCTCTTCATAAAGTCTATGGACAATGGCTCTATAATGCACATGAATTTCAAGTTCTTCCATTCTCTGCCACAACTTATCTCTAGGGATTGTGTCAAATGATTTTTTGAAGTCAACAAAACAGAAAAATACTTGTTATTTGTCTTCCCAAACCTTTTCAACAATGTGTCTCAACGTGATACCATGATCCACTGTAGAATGCTTTGCCATAAAACCCGCTTGTACTCTTGCCCTCTTTTCTTTTACTTATGCGCACTTAATAATTTCAAGTTAAGAAAGATTCAAAAATTATACATGGGCCATATCAAACTTAAAATCACAACATGCCAAAAAGTACCTTTTATGTTTACTTGACAAATTTCTAAGATGGCATGGCATAATGATAAATGTATGAACCAAAATGGAAAGTGAGGACCAAATAACTTTTGAGTTGTATGTAAAATAACCATTATATGTTTTCTTTCATATGTTGGAATGCGTTCGGGATGAGGATGGAGTTACAAGTAATTCACACTACTTCTTTTAACATGGCCTAGCTTAGCATATAAGCCAAGAAAATCATATAGTGACAAACCCCAAGTTTATCATATTAATAATGATGAGCTATGTAACAACTTGACTAATTCTAATGTATGATTTAAGCAGGAACGCAACAAATTACAGAGATAACCATATACACAAAGATGCAGCGGAAATAATACTTCATTTCATTAATGGAAAATACTGACATATGCTTACAAACAGAAATGGCAATAAACTAGCTAGGGCGATGGTAGCTTATCTCTAAGAAGAGATGTGATGGCTACATGCCTCTGAACTGTTCTAAACTGTATTACAATGAGGCTCGAAGGCCTATTTATTGTTGAGAAACAATGGAAAACCCTTCACATACCGAAACCTAACCCTAGAAGATGAAAAGCCAAATTGTGGGCCCCGTTTGGGTAAATTGGTACATCAATTTCCCGGGGTCGTAACTTTGGCATACGATCTCCGTTTGACGCGTACGATAGCTCGTTAGAAAGATCTATCCGAGTACTACCACTTTGGGAGGCAACATTGGGCTTGGTCGCCCCAGAATTCCAAAAAAACGTCGTTTAGGGCCTCAAAACGGATCTGGAAGTTCAGGACCCGAAAAACTGCTAAAAATAGTAAACTGTGCTACAATTAAGGAAACTGAAAATGCTGAGAAAGACAATGGTGGGGGTCCAGGTGGACCTGGCAGGTGGCCACCAATATCCACCTGGATCATTCCTCCCCCCTTAGGAAGCAATGGTCCCCATTGCGTTGAGCTCCTCCATGAGATGAGGAAACCTCTGCTGAACTTGTTCCCTGGTGAGCCACTTGCCCTGCTGAAGGAGTTGGCCTGCTTTGACAACTCGATACAGTTGGATATGCTGTTGGCGAGTGTTCTTGATCTGTGTGTCCATGATCCGATCAGTTGCAGCTTGTTCCATGCAATTTGGATTTAATTCTGTGGGTTTGAGCTGTTCTGCAATGTCGGATGTGTCTAGCAATGGTGGAAAGTATGGCCGAAGGCGGTCCACATTGAACACTAGGTGCAGGCCAAGGAATGGGGGAATGCTGAGCTCAAATGCATTGTCTCTCGCCCCAGAATTCCAAAAAAACGTCGTTTAGGGCCTCAAAACGGCTCCGGAAGTTCAGGACCCGAAAAACTGCTAAAAATAGTAAACTGTGCTACAATTAAGGAAACTGAAAATGCTGAGAAAGACAATGGTGGGGGTCCAGGTGGACCTGGCAGGTGGCCACCAATATCCACCTGGATCAGGTTGAGATATCTTGATGGGAATTAATACATTGTTGAGTTCGATGCATGGAAAACCCATCATTGTGAGACCGTAATATGGGTTGGGAGTTGACATGCCCTATTTTATTTGTTGTGGCCAGGGTTTAATAGAATGTTTAAGGGAAAAAATCATGGGGGGATGGACTATGTCTGTGTATTCATAAGGTTATGTCAAAATGACAGGGCATTAATTGTTGACCAATATGCTTTGTCTTCCATAGAATTGGTTGTGAATGGTTCCTCTTACCGGTTGTGAGAGCCAAGTGAAGTTTCTAGTGAGCTATAAATCTCAACTTCTTCCTGGAGAGCAAAATAACACACCAACTACCTTTACTTCATTGTGAGTCACGATGTTCTCCTCAATCTTCGACTCAATAAACTAATGTAAGGTATCATAAATTAATCAACTATAAAATTTATCATCATATGGATCGTAACATCATCAAAATAATGGCATATTATATATGTGCCATATGTTTGTGGCTTGCAAAAATTGGTTTGATATTCACGACATAAACCTTATAAAAGTTGTTTGATATTCACGTATAAATGTCTATGATAAGATTGTCACAAACTTCGCATACACATCGTGAAGGACTAGCGGGGCATATCATGTCTTAATCACATGGGGGAACTTCAAGAAAAATGGTGGAGGCATCACAATTAGAAGTAAGCAACAGGTCAGTTTTTAAAGACACAAATAGAATGGACATTTGGCACTAGTTCTCACAAGAAGATAACAAGATAATCTACACTCATCCAAATATGAAGGATTTGGAACTCATTACTATCATCTTGTGTTGGAGATGATTGGAATGTCTCTTATGTTAAAGATGAATTGTGAAGAGAGTTTCATAATTATGATAGCAACATCATCTCAAAGATATTGAATTATAATTTGATATACCATTTAGAATCCCATGGAGTTCCTCACAAATTCTCTACTTTTATTGTTCCTATAGTTAATTGTTTAAGAAACTCCATCTCTAGTGATCACTATAAGTGAGATTGAGATTGTTAATCTGGAAAGAGTAGGGCTTGGGAAAAAGGCCTTTGATATGACATCATCATGGTATCAATAAATTAACTAACAAAATTCCTTGGAAAAATTAGTACTTATTTGAGTTATAGGTTGGCTCCTCCAATAGATGTGTCCCTTCAAACTATGGCTGAGCTAGTATAAATAGTAGCTTATACTCCTCCATTTCCTTCATTCAACTCAGTGCAGGTATAATATACACAACAGAAAAGGAGACTAAAGGAGGATGAAAGTTGTAGAATATTGTTTGGGCAAGTCTTGTTGAGTATTATGTGATTAGTATTTGGGCTATATCTCTCTCTACTCATGGAGTACTTGTGGAGTAAAAATTATTTTTTTGTTGCAACCCAATTTGGTTTAATTTGTGAACAAAACCTTGTTTTTTTCAAGCACAGTCTAGACTCTCTTTCTCAAGACCCGAGACAAAACTCATCCTTCATTGCAAACCTACAATACCTAAGACCTGTGGCAGTACTTTCGAACTTGTGCAACCAATTGTAGACATGTTCTTGGCCCCGCGGAAAGAAGAAAGTCTCGGCCCTATGGTAGAATACCTCAGCCTGTGGAGAAGAAAAATGTTTTCAGTCTGAAGGTGAAAAACTTGTGATAAAAGGAGCTTATACCTATGGATATTGACTTGAAAATTTCAAACATAAATTATGGAGGCTCAAAAGTATCGAGGATATGAAGCTTGTTGATTGTGGAGTCTCAGATTTGAGGAGGATGATGAACCATAACTTGTGACCTGTGTATTGACCAACACCTTGATCTTGTGGGCATACTTGTAAATATCTTTGTAACAGGTTCTTGTAAATATCTTAGTCTATTGGGTATTGGTTGAAGTCCTTAAATGAAGAACCTTGAGTATCATTTGAAGGATAATCGAAAGAAGAAGTAGCATTGGAGTATACATGTGAACAGGGGTTGTTAATGAAGTATCATAGGAGTACACTTGAAAAAGAGTTGTTGAGGAAACACCATTGGAAAACACTTATAAAGAGGATTTGTTTGAGGATAAGAACCTTGAAAAGGACTATAGCTAGTTGGCCTTGAAGTGAAATTTTGAAATATCTTTTTAAGACACTTGGATCACCTGTGAAGTGACCTTGAAGACTTTTTTGTAACGACTCTTCTAGAGTAGTCTTAGAGCATACATCCTTGACCTTTGAGCTTTGACTTTGAAGATTTATTTGGAGAATATTGGAGACTATATTGAACATCTTGCAATCTTGTTGATGAAGCATCATTAGCTAGATAATTAGAACAATAGTATTGAGTATTTTTTGAAAGGGCTTGTGGAAGTATCGCTGAGACACTTTATGTAGACATGATGCATGATTGAAGCCCCAATGAAGTTGTTATGTAGAAGACAACAAAGAAATAAATCAAATGGAGAGAATATAAACAACAATTTACATTTTGTGATGAAAATAAATTGAAATTTGAACAAACTAATAAGAAATTAATTAATGATTATAGGAAAATTTCACGATCATACTTTGTTACAAACTGATAATTTTCAGCCATTAATGCGAGAAAATTTTTCTCATAAAAATTAGCAACATAGATTATTTTTCTTGGAGAAATATGCCATAAAGATATAAGTTGTTGATTGTTCATTTTATTAATAAAAATATGAGTAAAACATACTATTTTGGTTGATTCCTACGAGAATCTAGACTAGAAATAAACTTTAAAATGTTTAAGATGTAAAAAGACTCATACGTTGACACTTGTAATGCTAAAAATTAAGACAAAGTGTTGGGCAACTTGGACTCTTTTGATATTATTGGAAATATGTTCAAAAAAATGTGCATCAATTAGCACTGATATAATAAATATCCAACATTCTAACAACACAAAATAACACAAGAAATAAACACCAACCTTAATTAAAAAACCAGATGAGCTCACTTTCTCCTTGTCACTCCTTGAAGGAGTTTTGTTGTCAGCAAAACAACTAAGCTCTTGTAATCTAGAATGAATTAATCAAATGGAAAATAATAAATTTAAAATTTATGCATACCTCTCTTCACTATTATTTTCAAACCTTGCGCATGTGCCTTCTACTTAGTTTTATACTTCCCTTGGGTAGTTGGAGGGAAATTTTGTTTTATAACTAATGTTTGTATTATGTTGTTTTTCTTTTTAATTCAAGAGAAGACATTTAGAAGGGGTATTTATTATTAATTAAATTTATATTAGTAGATGGGGACCCAAAATGTCCATGAAATATTTCCATTAAACCTTGTAACTCCCATGAAACCAAATTATTGAGACTATGGCAACATCGTGAACGCCATCACCATAAAAATAAAACATATGAATCAACCCAATATCCATAAACATATATAAAGAAGCATGTGAAACAACCGATGTGTCTCCCATCAATCATAATAACAACAAAATATTTACCATAGTAAAAAATATAATATGATGTTCCAAAACATGATAATTTCATAGTCTGAAATATGTTTAAGTAATATAACGTAAAACAACATCATGCCAAAGAAATAAATTATGTCAGCTCGGGTAGTTTGCTAGGGCCATCCATGTAGAATGGTTTTTCCTCCTCCTCCTCCTTTTCTCCTTGTAACTCCAGATGCATGTCTTGGACGAATATTTCTCTCCTCTCCCCTCATTTAGCTATGGGAATGTCAATATGTGTATGTGATGAAGTGGCCTTAGAGGGAGAATGTACAGGCATCAATGACATATGGAACTTCCCCAATGCAAGATAAGTAGGATAATTAGGGGTTCGTTGAGAATGAAAATAAGTGGCTTGAGATAATGTATAGTGTATCTGAGGAGGAATGGTCACTTGGTGAATTGAGTGATGAGAAGCAATAGACCAATGTGCAAAGCTAGATGCAGGGCTGACAAGGTTGGTGCCCCAACCATCATTCTATAGTGGTTGGCATTGAGATACATGAGGTTCTAGAATTTCCATTATGCTAGGATGTGGAAGAGGCACATTTTGTGAAGCATGCTAGGTAGGAGGAGGGGGAGGAGGACCTTTGAGGTATAAGTGGCCAGTCTATGTCAATTGACTAAAATCCTCAAAGTCTGCATCAAAGTGTATGAGAAATATAATTATTTTATTTCTATTATCCCTCCATGGCACACTTTTTATTTTAGTTTTCCCTCTTCTGTTAGCTTGAGAACCTTTGTTGAAGAAACTCATAATGTATTGTGATAAAGAAAATCTATCATGCGTCCATTAATTCTTGAGCATGAATATATAATCAACAAAATAAAGGAAAATAGTGATGGTCTAGGGGCACAAACCAAGAGGAAAATTATAACCCAAAACCAATGTAACATGAAGCAGAAGGATCATGCATTAAGTAGCGGGATATACTTGTGGAATTTACACTAGAATTTACATGGTCATGGATTATACTAAAAAGATTTGGGAGAGTGGGTTATGGTGCTCCTCCACAACATGCATCATTTTTTTGAAACCATATAAATCAAACCTAGGTTGTGTGATAAAATTATGAACCATGGGCAACTTGGAGGCCGGAGCATGGAAACTTGTATATGAGGGTGAACAAGATGATTTCCTAATAAAAATAATGGAATAAAAACACTAAATTTCTTGCATTAAAGATAGTAACAAGATAGAGGGAATGATGAGAGGGAAAACCATGAAAAGAGATTCACTCTTAACATTAGGTTTATCAGACAAAACAAATCCATAATTTGCAAAAAGAACCAATAACTAGTGGGAACTAAGAGCAAATTCTTCTCATAACATGACCAATACAATTTATCTTCCCTAGAGTTGGTTGCCAACAATTCCTCTAAGCGGTTGTGAGAAACACCTTCTTCCTCGAGAGAAAAGGCACACACCAACTACCTTTACTTGGTTGTGAGTCACAATGTGCTCCTCAGGCTTCAACATAATAAACTAACTTTAGGTGTTATAAATTAATCAACTATTAAATTTCTCGTTGTATGGCTCATAACATTATCAAAATAATGATGTATTATATATGTTCCATATGTTTGTAGCTTGCAAAAACTAGTTTGATATTCATGGCATCAACCTTATAAAACCTATTTGATATTCACGTATAAATTCCTATGATAAAAATTTCCCAAACTTCATGTACACATCACAAACGGCTAGCGAGGAATATCATGTATTTCTCACATATGTGTTGTGTATGCTTCCACTGTATCATAATTTACACTTTAATAGTTTGAATGAAAAGCATTACAAGCATACCTTCACATGTGCCATATATCTTCACCGTAAGGTTTCTTAATTCCACATGTATATCTTGGATGCTCTTGCCATAGTACAATTTACATTATTCATTTTCTTGTGTATATGTCATATGCTCTGGTAGGGTGCATCATGCCTAATAGACTATGCACTCATGCCATGGAAAATTATGCTATCCATGATTATGTTTAAAGATTTGTCATAAGATTGTTGAGTTTATTAATTAAGTAACCATGCCTTCATACCTTTATAGCATTATATTTTGTATTTTATTTCAAACAATAACTTTGATAACTATAACCTTACACTTTTCAAACTTCTCATGATTTGTCATGAAATTGTTATTTTAAAACTTAGTTTATGCAATTTTTTTCACAAATATATAGTCATGTCGTAAAGAATAGTTTATCAGCAAGGGAAGTATCCATTTTTTTATTATGCCCATGAATGATCCTAGAATTGTGATCATATCATTCTCATAATGATGTTGTAGTAGCTAATTTGATGAATATCCTAGTACTTCTAGTATCATAAAAGCTTTGAAACCACATATGAAATGTATAACAAGCATATATATCAATATATAACTCTCTATAGCCACATGTGTTGATTTGAGAATATGGAACTGCAAAATGATGTTATGTAAGAAATATTTATTTCTCTAGGTGATCCAAGTGGATATTGGTGGCCACCCGCCTATTTCACCTAGACCTCTAGTCAGTTTCATATATTTCCTTCATTATAGCAACATTTACTATTTTTAGCATTTTTGGGTCTTGAAACTCTAGACTTGTTTCGACCCCCTAAACAACATTTTTTTGAGGTCTGAAGCAAGCTCGACATTGTTTGTGGAGGGTTATGGAAAACCTTGTACTACTCGAAGAGATATTTCCAACAAGGTATCATACACACCAAATGGAGATCATATGACCAAGTTACAACCGTGGGAAGTTGGTTGTCCAACTAACCCCAACGAGGCCCACAAACTCTTGGCATTCCATCTCTTGGGGTTAGGGTTTTGGCTTTTTAGGGTTTCCCCTTGTTGTTCAATAATAAAAAGGTCCTTGAGCCTCATTGTAACACAATTTAGAGGCATGTAGTGACCACATCTGTTCTCAGAGATAAGCTACCATCGCCCAAGCTAGTTTATTTCCATTATGCTTGTAAGCATCTTTTAGTTCTTTGATATTAATGAAATGAAGATTTAATTTTGCTGCATCTCGGTGTCTATGTTTATATATATATATATATATATATATATATGTATATATATTGTTACGTTCCTACATAACTCTGGATCAGTGGTATCTGAGTGGTCTACTCTTTCTTTGTTTTACTTTGCATGTCCTTGACGAGGTCAAGGTATAAGGAGTTAGGGCTCGAACTAGTTGAACCTTTGCAAGACCAACCTCGTAAACCCCGACAACCTCCCATGGTAGAGCAAAAGAAAGATGCGGGAGCAGGAGATCCTTACAAAATATTGCTCTAGGAAGCCCTCAAGTGACAAAGGGACATAATGATGGATAAATTTTCCTAGATCCTTCAGCGACTATCCACAAGTGACGCATCTTCATCTAGTAGCCACTCTAGAGGCACCACTCCCTTTAAGGTACAAGTCAACTTTGAAATTCCCATATTTGAAAGAAAGATAGATGTATACACCGTAGATAGATGGTTAAAATATATTGGAAGGATGTTTTTCGGTTCATTACTTTTCCAATCAGGAAAAAATTACTTTTACACTCCTCAAAGTCACCTCCCATGACAATGACTAGTGGTAAACCTACTATGAACAGAAGAACGAGAGGGAACCCTCACTATTTTCAGCCACACCCACTTAGACTTCTTTCAAAGACGCCATCAGGGAACAATATTACCTTGTTGGAAGTTGTGAATATAAATACATAAAGTGGACCACGCTGTGGCAAGGAATGAACCACGACAAAAAGTTCACCAATATTTTGCATACCCTGCACATGATGTTTGGTATATGGATTCCTAGTGGAATTTGGTACTCAAGTACCATGGTTGTCTACATAATTACATCCAAGACAAGATGGAGTTCCTAGACATCTCCTCGCTTGGTGCCACCCATTGATACACTATCAGATCGAGCAGAAATTTAAAGAGAAGAAGCGAGACTTTGGATCTGTGAATCTGAAGCAAGGGAAAGGCACCCCCAAACCACAAAAAAAAGGACAAAGCGAAGGTGGGGTGACCCAAGACAACCCAATGAAGCCGTAAGAAAATAACAACACCACGAAGACAAAGAAGGACACAGGGAAATGATGTGAATTCCATAAAAGCCCCACTCACAACAAAAGTGAGTTTAAAGTCAAGTAGTCACTGGTGGCTAAGCTCAAGTCTTATGAATCATGTGCATGTTACGACTCTTAGTTAGAACCTGACAAGGGGAATAAAAAAGGGAAGTAGATTATTGGTGTGGTTCCCAATGCCAGTATTGCCACCGCCAAGATCCAGAAGATTGAGCTTGAAGATCCAGAAAGGAAGAGCGACTCTTTCACTCACAGATGTGGGTGAAGGGTTCTCTGCTGCAATTCATTGTCGATAGTGGAAGCCAAAATAACCTCATTTCAGTAGAGGTTGTGAAGCGGTTGGGCCTATTGACTACACCACACTCGGAGTCGTACACCATCGAGTGGCTTCACCAAGGATGAGATCTCCATGTCATCTAGTAGTGCCATCTTCCCTACAACATCAAACCCTTCACAAACGAGGTACTATATAATGTTGCTTCTATTGAAGTTTGTGATGTATTTTTAGGCCAACCATACTTGTGGAAGGATCATGCAATATATGAATCTAGGCCTTGAAATGTTATTATTTCTTTGGGCAATAATTTATACAAGATACCGAAGGTATCACCACCTACCACCATCTCTTTGATCACTGCGAAGAAATGCAGTAACATCATTTTCGAGACCGAGAAATTTTCCTTCCTTATGATTCAACGTCAGGGAAAGAAGAATACTATGACCACATCCACATCCTCCAAATAGGGCTCCTTCATACGATAGAAGTATATGGACAAGATCATGGAGGAGTACAAGCACATCTTCACCTCACCCATAGGGGTACCCCTGCACTGTCAAGTCAAGTACTCCATTGATTTGACCCCGGGTGAGCTGCTACCCAATAGACTGATATAATGACACTATGTTCTAGATAATGATGAAATTAAGATGCATATTCAAGAGTTGTTGCAGAAAGGGCACATCAGGCCAAGTTCATCACCCTGTGGGAGCCTGATCGTGTTGGTATAGAAGAAATACGGCACCTGGAGACTTTATATTGACTATCGAGTGTTGAATAAGATCATTGTCTAGAATAGGTATCTAATTCCATGGATTGATGACCTTTTGGACCAGCTCAATGGGGATAAATATTTCAGCAAGATTGACTTGAAGTTCTGTAATCGCCATGTGCCAATTGAACCCTCTGATGTGTGGAAGATTTCCTTCAAATCAAGGGAGGGTATTTTCGAATGGCTGGTTATGCCTTTCAGGTTAACGAATGCCCCCACAACCTTCATGAGGTTGGTGGATGACATCTTGTGGCCCTTCACTGACTGATTCGTGGTGGTGTATTTCGATGAAATTCAGATCTTCAACCAGAGTTGGGAAGAGAACCTACACCATATTCGACAGGTCCTCCAGACCCTATGACAACACAAGTTGTGTGCCAATTTGGAGAAATTCAATTTTGGTATGACCCAGGTTCAATATCTGGGGAACATCATTGATGAGCAGGGTGTGCATGATGAGCCAACAAAGATATAATTTGTTTGATATTGACTAGCCCCTGTTGTACCTGTTTCCCATAGGAAATCCTTGGCTCCAAAAACTACGCCAGGAAACCAACTCAACCAGTCTTTAGGTTCAAGGTGGCCCTTGAACCAGAGGAGGCTCCCTCAATTTTTACGAGGCTTTGTTTAACGTTGTTCACCTATCACTGAACAACATCCTATGAAGCACAATGGCCAGATTTATGGTTTTAATTGGGGATGGTTTGCGATCAATGATAATCCCTAATCATGATTAAAGGCCTCTCTCACAGGGTCTCTTCTGAAAGTGTCAGCTTCCAGTCTAACAGAATGACTTAGCTTTTTCAATAATTATGGTGGAATAATGTAAGGGGATTCCTAATAATTGAGCAGACTGACTGACTACTTAACAACTAGCGAAAGTTAGATGTGTGTAGAAGATTTCTAGAGCCCAACAAAAACATATTCAAAGGTAACATAAGGCCAAAGTGAAATTGATTCCAAGAGGAGCTATTTCAGACAGATAGTCTAATAAGTTGATCTCTTTTAATGGCTATCCAAAAACATAAAGCAAAAACCTGTCAAATAGGAGTTATCTTGGACAAACAGTCCAATAAGCTAATCTCTTTCTAAAGGTTATGATTTTGCAGGGAATTTTAGAAAGATTAAGACTTAATCTACCTTACCCATACCTTCCTACTATTGCTTTGAACATATGTAGAAACAAGTTATGAAAACACTAGAAAGACATACGAGAAACAAAAAATTATGTCATAACTGGAGACAGAAGGCTTTCATTAGAATTATTCAAGAGAAGTTATTACATAGTTTAAGAGACTTGGCATCAAAAGCCAACATTGTTTATTACAAATAAAATAATATATATAGACAAGATCTCTCCTAACTGTTACAATAATTATGGAATACAATCCTGAATAGTATACTAAAAATAAAACAATGTCTCTAAATTATCTACTAGAAACTTTGTACTGCTTGCAAGTATCTTGCCTTGAGATCTAGAATTGGTTGAATCCCTACTGAAAATCTGCAACATAATCCTCAATTTGTTGATCCTCTGCTGCTAGGTGTTTTATACTGATCTTCATTCCCTTGAGGTCTGGAAAAAGGTTGAAACTGTTTTCCCATAATCTGCTAATTGTCCCTTTAAACTTGATTGGTCTGCCATCTGCCCCTTTGAATTCTATTTTTGTCATTTTCTGATTTTAATCATCCTTTATTTTGTCACAAATATTTGAGGAATATAAATTTTTTAAATATTTTATTAAACTCTTAAATGAATTTGAGGATTTATAATTTCAATATATATATTTAAATGATTTGATAAACCATTTGAATTTCATTTAATTCCATATGAAATTTTCCCTTTTATTTTCTCTCATAAATTCATGGCGTCCGTGAATTTCATTTTATCTGTGCTGTAAAATCATTTTAAACTTATTTCGTTTCACCAACTTGGTCTTCCATCTATGAATTTCCTGTAAAATGTAGTTTCACCTTATCTTTGCATTCGACTTCCCATCCACATAGCATTTATTTCATAATCGTATCAAATTCCATTATGTCCACATTTATAAAAGTCAAACATTATAGTTCATGGCTTGCAGAGGGGGTAGTAGTAAGTGTTTTAGGAAGGGGGGTGCGAAATTACAAGGTGGTGACACGTAGGTTTGGGGCTCTACCATTAAAACTACTTTTCGGACCCCCCCACTTAATTAAATGTTGGAAGAGCTAGGGCATCCGAAAAGTATTTTTAACCCTTGGATTAATGTGCCCATATCTCGAGGCATGGGAAAAAGGGGGCTTTTTAAACGTATGAGTGTGGGGTGGGCCATAAGTTTACCTTCTGACTTGGTTTGCAATTAGGATCGAATTTTTATAATATAATTTTAATTTAAAGTAAATATTTCCATAAAAATATATAATTATATTTTTATAAAAATAATATATTTTAAATTAAAATTAATATATATATAAAGAATAAACCATTCAAAAGCATAATAATTATATCTCTTAGCATCAGAAGGAAAGTGCCAATTTCTCACTAAATTTTTTTTTAATTTTCAGTGTGCCAAAATATTTTACAACACCGGCTCTAATGGGGACTGCTTCCCCTGTAGGATTTAGAGAATTAGTAGACCAGATGCCTTATGTGTTGGCCATGGAGTCATACCATAAAATCATTGATCAATGATCAGCCATCATGTAATGTATAGCCAATTCCCATCATCCAGCTACTGCGTATTAAACCTGCAACTGTGAATGGAAACTTATATTACCTGCACTAATCCAGAGACTTATTCATTCTGAAATCTGAAAATTGAAAATTGTTGAAGAGAAACAACTGACACTGTAAGTGGAAATAACCACAAGAGTGCCTAATTCATGGGCTATGGAGTCCATCATTTAATCCCTTGGAAGTCATTACACTCAACCAAACCAAACTTAGTACTACAATCTTGAAATATAACTGAAACAGTTGTAGATCTTCTACACCATGAATCTGAAAGTAGCTAATCAATCCCACACCTTTATCTAATTGAACTAGAAAATTTTACACTGTTAGGTGTAATCTTCTTTCCAATGTAACCAAGTGCGGAGTGGATTTATTGACAAACCACGTTGCCAGCAGCTAAAACTCTGAAGAATATATACAATATGAACATTAAATCCCATGGAAAACTTATACTCACAGGTGTACTTTAACAGTTGCTTCCTCTATAGACATCTTAGATTTTTTATCACGGCTGGGAGGTAAAAACATATATTGTTGATTGCAAGTATCAATGAAACTTGGATAGCAGTAAAGGCAACTGAAATTTTGAAATAGTGGGATCGCCATATGACAAAGTGGAGTCGCGAGGTGAAATAAATGCAACCAATAATAAATTCCTACTCCTTGTTCACCAGCAAGGAATAGATCTAATCTTTATCGTTCCATGGAGAAAGATATCTTTGTTACTTCGCTCCCTGGCAATAGTGCTAGATGTTGTACATGTTTCCCATAGGGAGTCCTTGGCTACAAAAATTACGCCAGGAAACCAACTCAACTAGCCTTTAGGTTCAATATGGCCCTTGAACCAGAGGGGTATCCCTCAATGTTTACGAGGCTTTGTTTAACATTGTTCACCTGTCACTGAACAACAGCCTATGAAGCACAATGGCCAGATTTATGGTTTTAATTGGGGATGGTTTGCGATCAATGATAATCCCTAATCATGATTAAAGGCCTCTCTCGCAAGGTCCCTTCTGAAAGTGTCAGCTTCCAGCCTGACAAAATGACTTAGCTTTTTCAAGAATTATGGTGGAAGAATGTAAGGGGATTCCTAATAATTGAGCAGTCAGATTGACTACTTAACAACTAGGGAAATTTAGATGTGTGTAGAAGATTTCTACAGCCCAACAAAAACATATTCAAAGGTAACATAAGGCCAAAGTGAAATCAATTCCAAGAGGAGCTATTTCAGGCAGATAGTCTAATAAGTTGATATCTTTTAATGGCTATTCGAAAACATAAAGCAAAAACCAGTCAAATAGGAGCTATCTTGGACAAACAGTCCAATACGCTGATCTCTTTCTAAAGGTTATGATTTTGTAGGGAAATTCAGAGAGATTAAGACTTAATATACCTTACCCAGACCTTCCTACAATTTCTTTGAACATATGTAGAAACAAGTTATGAAAACACTAGAAAGACATACGAGAAACAAAAACTTATGTCATAACTGGAGATGAAAGGCTTTCATTAGAATCCTTCAAGAGAAGCTATTACATAGTTTAAGAGCCTTGGCATCAAAAGCCAACATTGTATAATATATATAGACAAGATCTCTCCTAACTGTTACAGTAATTATGGAATACAATCCTGAAAAGTATACTAAAAATAAAACATTGTCTCTAAATTATCTGCTCGAAACTTTGAACTTCTTGCAAGTATCTTGCCTTGTTGGAATTGGTTGAATGTCTGGTAAAAATCTACAACATAATCCTCAATTTGTTGATCCTCTGCTGCTAGGTGTCTGCTAGGTGTTTTAGACTGATCTTCATTCCCTTGATGTCTGGAAAAAGGCTGAATTTGTTTTTTCCCATAATCTAGTAACTGTCCCTTTAAACCTGATTGGTCTGCCATCTACCCCTTTGAATTCTATTTTTGTCATTTTCTGATTTTCATCATCCTTTATTTTGCCACAAATATTTGAGGAATATAAAATTGTCAAATATTTTATTAAACTATTAAATGAATTTAAGGATTTAGAATTTCAATATATATATTTAAATGATTTGATAAACCATCTACCATGTATTGTTTTCCCTTTCCATGGATTCACAAAACCATGTGTAGTTTTTAAAATCCATGGCTTGTTTCTCCTTTTTCACCTTTCTCTGTAAATTCATTTCATGCTTGTAAATTCCTTTTACCCTTGTAGAATACCTGGATGGTTTTGCAAAACCATGTGTAGATTTGTGTGGTTGGTAGAGTATTTTCACTTTACACTTTTACTTTCATCTGCAACATGATTTTACACCTATAAATCGATTTTACCATGCCTGTAAATTGATTTCACCATGTTTCTTTTACGTTAATCTCCTATCGTGAAATGCATTTACATGAATGCCATCTTTGCTCGCGTGTACATTAATTTCATATGAAATTTTCCCTTTTATTTTCTGTGATAAATTCATGGCATCCATGAATTTCATTTTATCTCTCGCTGTAAAATCATTTTACACTTATTTTATTTCACCAACTTGGTCTTCCATCTATGAATTTCCTGTAAAATGTAGTTTCACCTTATCTTTGCATTTAGCCTCACATCCACATAGCATTTATTTCATAATCGTATCAAATTCCACGCCACATTTATAAAAGTGAAAACAATATAGTTCATGGCTTTAAGAGGGGGGTAGTGGTAAGTGGTTTAGGAAGGGGGCTACAAAATTACGAGGTGGTGACACGTAGGTTTGGGGCTCTGCCATTAAAACTGCTTTTCAAACCCCCCTCTTAATTAAATGTCGGAAGAGATGGGGTCCGAAAAGTATTTTTAACCCTTGGATTAATGTGCCCATATCTCGAGGCATGGGAAAAAAGGGGGGTTTTATATGTATGAGTGCAGGGTGGGCCATAACTTTACCTTCTCACTTGGTTTTCAATCAAGATCGAATTTTTATAATATAATTTTAGTTTAAAGTAAATATTTCAATAAAAATATATAATTATATTTTTAAAAAAATAATATATTTTAAATTAAAATTAATGTATAGAAAAAGAATAAACCATTCAAAAGCATAATAATTATATCTCTCAGCATGTAGCCTAGAAGGAAAGTAGCAATTGCTCACTGATTTTTTTTTTTAATTTTCAGTGTGCCAAAATATGTTACAATATCAGCTCTAATGGGGATTGCTTCCCCTGCGGGATCCAAAGAACTAGTAGACCAGATGCCTTATCTGTTGGGCATGGAGTCATACCATAAAATCATTGATCACTGATCAGTCATCATGTAATGTATAGAAAATCCCCATCATCCAGCTACTGCATATTAAACCTGAAATTGTGAATGGAAACTGATCTGAATTTGAAACTACTTGTAAATGGTTTGCAAGGTATTCAATTCAGATATATACATATTTAAAAGATGTCCATGTCTTGCAAAAAGAAAACAAATGAAAATTTCAGTTGTTCATGACCCATTTAAGCATAGCAGATTTATTTCCTTTTACTGTTTAACACACTAAAACGAATTTGTTCTACAAAATAAATCAACCACAGATGCAAGAGAAGTTGATAAAGCAGTTCACCCCTCCTGGGCTACGTTTGTTGGGTCCAAAGCTCCCAAATTGGCCTGTCCTTGTTTTAATTAAACGCTCAAATTGAATATGCAGTTGAATAGAAGCGTCTACAGGTGGAATAGATGGTAAAAATGAATTCAGAACACTTGAATCCTTCAGGATTGACTACCTGCAACCCTATACATTTCTCCCAATACTGGGCCCTAGTGGCTCCTAGAACTTCCATGGCTCCAAAACCTATGCAAATGACCTCAGATGGCTGTAATACCTACACCAATGGCTTCCAAAGGTCGAAAATACCCAAAATCAAAAAAAAAATTGGTCCAAAACCGCCTTTCCAAGCCAAAGTTATGGCCATTTACTCCCAACTGCCAGCTGCCCCTACAAAAACTCCAGCTAACTTTAGTTAAGTCCAGATAGGCCCACCAATTTTGGCGCTCCTGCCAGAATCTCCACCAAACAAACCGGGAATTAACTGGTTGTTAAAATTGCATGTGACCAAGAAATCAGGTTGGCAGTTAGCATGGGATTTCGCGCCAGCGGTTAGGTTCTAAGCCCACGGTTCTCTGCACATGGTCATATGGTATGGGGGTTGGCCCTTAGGGGCTGGCCCCCTTCGGGCCCCGCCCAACTGAAAGTCAAACTTTAAAAATATTTCATGCTGCCCACATAATATGTCTAACTGCATTGGAGCAATGGTAAAGCGTTGTATTATTGTTGATGAGGTCGTGGGTTCAAAACTTTGAACTCCCAAAATTTTAACATGTGCACCAACTTGATGCTGACGTCACCTGGGGCCACGTGGCGGCCTCTGGGCCTGCCACATGGCAGCTTTCTATTGGTTGTGTAAAGGGAATATTCCTTGGAATATTCCAAGGAATATTCTGCAGAATATTCCTTTTTTAATTTTTTTTTTTTAATTCAAAATTACAATGTTATTGAGAAATTTTTCATTTTGCCATAACTTTCTCATACGGCGACCGTTTTTCGAACCGTTTGCGGCGCCGGAATCAGGAGGACAAGCACTTTCCATTCGTTCAACTTTGAACTAGTTCTAAGCATTTTAAATTTTGAGCATTTTACGACACTTAGGACATGAGCACCTGATCACGCCTCCCCATTGGGAAGCTTTTGGACCCCAAAATCCTTCAAATACCTGTTAAATAGGTGAGACTACAGCTCCCTCACTCTATCCACCTCCATCCACTTTGCCTTGTTCGGTTTGCTGCCTTTGAAACCAACCCGAACATAATCTACATTGCCCCTCCTTGAAGAGTGTGTCCTTCTGTCAAGGATTGTATCTTCATTCAGCTCATCTAAGAATTCCGGCGAGAAATCTTCTATAGATGGCAGCTAAACATCACTTTCATGATCAGCAATCAAAGGAGGTTCATACAAACGTAAGTTCTCCACATTGGCAACAGAATACATTTGCATGTAGGAAGGCAAATCTAATTGAAAAGCATTATTTCCAACCTTCTTGAGGATTTTGAATGGACCATAACAAATAGGCTTCAGCTTTTTACCTTCTCCTTGCATCCTTTCCTTACTATAATGTACAGCCATACCTCATCCCCTTCTTGAAACTTGTGATCGACTCTATGCTTGTCGTGTCTTTCCTTGTACTTGCCTTGACTCTTCTCAAGTTGTTCTTTAATTTGCTGATGTATTTGCTGAATTCTTTCAATAAATGAACGAGCTTTGTCAATATCACTATGTCCCTCAATGGCAACATCTTTCTCAAGAATGAAATCAAGAGGTGATTTTGGCAAGTAACCAAAACAAGCTTCAAACGGTGAGGTGTTTGTGGAAGAGTGCTTGGCACGATTGTAAGCATGTTGTATGTAGTGCAAATGTTCATCCCACAGCTTGGAATGCTTGCTACAATATCCTCTCAAGAGGTGAACAATGGTTCTATTCACAACTTCTGTTTGTCCATCTGTTTGCGGATGGAAAGCAGTACTTTTCTTCAACTTTGTGTCTATCATCTCCCATAGGTTGGACCAAAAATTCCCCACAAATCTGGAATCCCTGTCACTAATAATGGAAGTAGGCAAACCAAAGTGAATCCATACATGTTGAAAAAATAATTCAACAGTTTGTTCAGCAGTTATAGTTTTCTTACAAGGCATAAGTATACACATTTTGCTGAAATGATCAACTACTACATATACATAATCATGCTGCTTTCTAGATTTTGGCAAACCTCCTACAAAATCCATAGAGATGCTCTCCCATGGTCTAGAAGGTACCGGCAAAGGAGTATACAAACCAAGCTTCCTATTACTAGGCTTGCTTGTAGCACATAATGAACATCCTCTTATGAACCTTGAAATAGAATCTACCATGCGAGGCCAATAGCAATACCTCTGTAGATGTGCAAATGTTTTGCTTACACCAAAATGGCTAGAAATAAGAGAAGAATGAGCTTCTCTTATGACATTTATTCTCTCCCCCTGTGGTATACACAACTTTCCCAAATGAAACAGCAAATTGTTATGCATGTGATAGTCATTTTCCTCTACATGATTCCCTTTACTCAAGTTAGCATACACATCTTTAAAGTCATCATCAGATGCATATTGTTCTATGTAACTATCATGTACAATGGAATCATTCTTAAGTAAAGTAATAGCACCAATAATAGGCCTTGAAAGCATATCAGCAACCTTATCCAAAGTACCTTTCTTGTACCTTATTACCAAATGGAACTGTAGCAAGAAGCCCATCCATCTGAAGTGTCGTGACTGTTGTAACTTGCTTTGTGATTGCAAGTACTGTAAGGGTTGATGGTCGGTATGTATAACAGTTTCATTGCCCATCAAATAGTGTTTCCACTTTTTGACGCTTTGTACCAATGCATACAACTCCTTATCATATGTAGGATAATTTACAACAGCGCCATTAAAAGTTTCAGAATGAAAAGTAATAGGCTTACCATGCTGTAGAAGAACTGCACCCATGGCATAATCACTAGCATCGGTTTGTATCTCAAATGGCTGTCTCAAATCTGGTAATGCAAGGACCGGAGCTGAACTAATTTTCTCTTTCAAAGATTTGAAAGTTTTTTGTTGCTTGCCTCCCCATTGGAAAGCATGCTTCACACTTGTCACTGCATGCATAGGAGCTGCTATAGAAGAGAATTTAGAGATGAACTTCCTCCAATATTGAGCTGCACCCAAAAAACTTCTTACCTCTATTACGGATTTGGGAGTAGGCCAATTCACAATAACCTCTATTTTAGCAGGATCAATTCTCAAAGCACCTCCTCCTACTATGTGTCCCAAATAAACCAAAGAAGTATTTCCAAATCCACACTTTGACATTTTAAGAAATAACTGATTCTTCTTCAAAACATCAAGTACTTTCCTAACATGCATGACATGATCTTCTCTAGACTTGCTGAAAATTAAGATATCTAAGTAGACTGTTAGATACCTATACCAATAGGATTCATATTTCATGATTGGCAAAGAAAGTTCCAAATATGCTCTGCTTTGGTGATGCAAAGATCCCATATTTCCAAGAGAATGCAATATGTGTACATAGCTTGATGTTCACTGAATTTTGGATGGATGGTCCAACAGCCTAATCTGGATCATGCCATGTTTCAATTTCTTGTCATAAGAATAGAGAAAGAAGCCTGTCCAAACTGCTTAATCTTGGCAGGCCAGTAGTTAGGTAGAGAATTAAGGTTCCCAACTGTTTAATCTGGGGCCTTGGAGGTAATAAGGTTAGTTGTAGATAGAAAAGCAAAGAAAAAGGCAAAAAGAAAAGAAAAGAACAATTGAGGGTTTGCTAGTCCAAGTGCACCCTCTATGAAGAAACAAAAAATGCTAGGCAAGTAGATGGGTAGGTAGATGGGGTTGCAGAAGTGTCAACTCTTTTCAATTTTGTTGGTCTAAAGCAAGAAAACTTCATTGGATAGAGAAGCTCCTCTTCTCTATCATTTTTACAGCATCACCATGGAGCATGTCTAACTTCCCAAGTTTCCCTATCTAAAAATCTTGCTAACATCCTATGTTACTTGTATATATGCCATTTCCACATTTCTTGGGCAAAAATATTTTCATTTTGATCTACTCTCTGAACTAAATTAATTTCATCTGAAGCTTAGTGTTTTACCCCCCTCATCCACCTCTTCCACTCATACTAACTACTAATCTACCACTATTTAACTCCCTATACCCCCTATTCCCCCTATTACTATGTCAATTATGCAAAAAACCCAAAAAATCTACATATTCCCTTCCCCGAGCATTATAGCTCTATGTATGGCTTTAAATGTTTTCAAGCGCTAAAACATTGAGCGTGACCCAAAGAGCGCTGAAAAATTAATCTTGGGATTAATCCGAGATCTGCTTGGATTAATAACCTAAACCCTCTTTGTAAATAAACCTGTGCAAAATCCCTTTTTAACACGTAACTCTGTAAAAACATAAAAACCCACTTTTTATAATGTTCCGCCAGGCACATATTTCACACAGTTATCAAAATTTTATTATTTTTAGACTCATCCGCATCAAAAGGCCAAATATTATTGCCAGCCCGGTTCTAGATTTCTTGTCAAATGGCATACCTTTCGGTGCGGCCACACGATGTACTGTCGTTACCTTCCGAAAAATGTCCTCATGAAAACGTTGTAATTGACATGCAAGGCTGTGAGAGAGTAGGCCTGAGAAGGGATCTCACGAAGAGGTCGAAAACCATGATTAGCAACTAGATGGTCAAAGAACTCATCTAACTGATCTGCAGTCATCTCATATCAGGGCCTGATATCCAGGTGTAGGATGCCTATAATTGGGCTGCGAAACCGATACCCCAACCAGAATGGTCCTGCTCGCAGAATCCGTTCCCCATAGAGACTCAATCGACTGGCAGCCAATTCAAAATGCCAAAGTTAATATTTCCCTGAGCTGGATGTTTGGGTTAGAGGTTCGGTAGCGAAACTTTGCAACATGGAGGGCATGGTCTTTTTAGTCAGCCGCACTCCAGACCATTTCGGATCAAGTCTCCATGCATGGGACCTAAGCTCTTCGTGGCGGAAAAGGTATTTGGGCTGACACAACTGACCTCTAGGAGTTAAACTCTCTAGCGACAAACAAGACAAAATGGAGTGATCTTTCTCTAAATATACCTTTTACAACATGAAAACTACAAGTGTTTAGGCTTACCTTATTCCAAAACGCTGTTGTTGTAGTCCGTCCTTACGATCCGGATGAGCTATTCCTTCAAGTCAATTTGCAACCACAAATTCAAACAATTACCAAGCACTTGTATTTCATATAATAAAACATAGCATTCAACATGCAGACCAAGGAACACATGAAATAACTCATTAACACAAGCTATTGAGAAAAATAAACCAGTTTGTATTAATAACGGGCAAAGAAACTCTTACAACCTGGCCTTGGTGTTGTGCAAGTTCCTCCCAGGGTCCATCAAGTTGTTTTCCTCTACTTTGTTTTTTATGCTCACCCACTTCCAAGTAGAATCATGTAAAGACAATCTCTCCTCACAAAGGTTCTAATGGAAGTCCTAAATCCTGCAGCATTTACCCAAGAAAATGTATAGCTTCAACCTCTCCTCCTTCTGGCTCAATGCCTTCATTTATAGTGTATGTAAATTGGTTATTCAGGTCCACCATCAATGGGATTATCCCCCTCTATGGGCTGGGATAATCCCTTATTGATGGGATAAGTTCCCTCTTAATAGAGATACATGAACCAACTGGAGGCGCATCCATTTCATCAAACCGACCTCTAGAATGTTTAGAAAGTAACCACAAGTAACTTTCTCAAGATAAAACTTGCGCATTTTGCCTTTTACAGAAGGACACACTGTCCTTTAACATACAGAGCGTCCATGGACGCAGTTTTTGTGAACATGGCCTGCGTCCCCGCAGGTAAGGCTAGAGAGAACCTGCGACCCCAGAGATAAACATAGTTTTTACAAGACTTTCTCTCTTCTTTGAGTTTGAGATGGATAACAGAGGCATAAGACTTGCCTAAGAGGGTAGCATGACTGTTGATTTGAGCCATACTAACTGTAAGTAGTCAAGGTGACATTTTTTAGTGTAACAGATTGCCCCCTAAAGTGCGAAGCCTGGAATAGATTAGGGTTTTGTAATTCTAGGAAGGGTGAAGCGCTTTATCATTTCAAGGATTGACTTGTGGATGACCTGGTTGGAACCTGCAATTTTCAACACAAAATACATGTATAAGATTATATCATCACTGAGGTAGGAATTCCCATACTCAGATTCAAAACTTTAACTAATGGACTAACTATTCTGATACAGGAATGATCTTGCAGTACATCATTTTTATAGACTTTTGTAGACACAGTATGGACGCAGCCATCTGTTTATGATTAGTCTACATAGACAATGAATACAAAACTCCTCGCAGCCTGGATGGTAGAAACTAGATCCAGGGTCTTCACTTCTACTTCCCGAATTGGTACGATTCTAACCATGTGATTAAATGATTTGATGTCGAACATGTTAGAAACCACTTGATTACCAGTCGATGATGTAAACTGTTAACAAGCGTGAGAGAGACCACCAGTAATGTCAATGGTTCTCAAAGTACCAAGCACAACCCGTGAAATGTGAATAGATGTTTTGATGTCGAACATTTCACAGAATCCTTTGATCGAAAGTCAATGATGTAAACTGACGTCAAAGGCGAGAAACCTGCCATTAATGCATGCAGACTTCAAGGTACTGTCGATTCCTAAGTCATCTTTCTAGATAATGTGTCGATGTCGATAGAAAGCGACTCGTTGCAGGCAAGCCTGCAACACGAAATCATTGTTCAAGTTGAAGAAATGTTGCTGTAAGAACTGACTCAGGGATGGTCAAATGGATGATAAGTATTTTGCAGATGAAAGTTTTGCTTGCAGACCTCTTGAACACATAACGACTCGACAGATGGTTTGGTGACGAATAACTCAAGTTAATCCCTGAACCGGTTAAAGATTTTCAAAGTGATTTTGTCAACTATGAGGTAAAAGATTTCCCAACCCAGGTGTGAAATGCAAAAGTGTCGTGTTCAAGAGTGGTAATAAAGTTTCGTTTGAGACAAAAGGTGACAAATAGGTTCATTCTTCTCTCTTTTCCCCACCATTTCTGGCAAGTACCTCTTTATTTTTAACAAGCTTGAGGAGGATAACATATGCTTGGTTATAAGCTCATCCTTCGGACGAGTCCAACCTAGTTTAAATTCGAACCCTAGGAAGGAGTGGTTCGTTCCGTTTGTAATTGAACAGGTCCTTTACTGTAAAAGTTTAACGAGCCCAGTATAGGAGAAACTCGGCGTTTTTCAATTTTAGAGAGTCTGAAAAACTTAAGGAAACTCCACGTTGAACTTTTTCGTAAGTTTGTGTCCCTCAAGCCCGAAAAAGTATAAAATAATACCTGGGGGAACCGCTTGATCTTGCGACCAAGGAGTACTTTCATAATAGTGTCGTCGACCTGAAAAGTAAAAAGCGATCAAAGACACGTCGTTTTAGTTCCTTATCGAGTTTGAAACGACAAAAACCCGACAATCTTTTCCTGATTTTACGGTCAGAGAAGAGCTAAAAGGGGACCGTCTTTTAATTCCGTTTTAACGAGTGAAAAAGAAACACTCGGTGATCTTTTCATGTTTAAGGAGTCAGAAAAGGGCTTAAAAGATGACTCTGATATTTTTATTTGTGAAAATTACAATTTCCCTCGAAATCCCTTTGTCCTGCACAAAAGCGACACATTACTCATACCTGTTTAAAATAGGCAAAAATACATCGAAAAACATCTTTTCATGGTAAAAAATGAACTCATTCACCCAAAAAACCTATAAAAAGACCTTTTACCATGTCATTTTTACCGTTTGACTTTGGAGGTTGAAAAAGGAGCTTTTGACAAGAAACTTCCCGTGGTCGCTGCGGAAAATCTGACCGTCAGAATCGAACGCCGCTTCATCCAGGTATTTTACACATCCTACTCTGCATTTCTATCCGTTTAGAATTAAGTTTTTGGTCTCTGTTTCATTTTTTGGGGGGGTTTTGGGTTCAAAATGCGCCTCTCGGCGGACGCAGGTGCCCTTCGGGTGACCTGCGTCCCCCGACTTTTTCTCACACGGGAAAATGGTCGGGGGACGCAGCCCGCCTTCAGGCCAGCTGCGTCCGGACGCCCTGTGCTACAAAGCTGGGGTGCGTCTTCCGAGAAGTGTGCATTTGAAAACCCCAACTCCCTCAAAAAACCACCAAACTTCTTCAAATGAATTTCTAACTGTCTTTTTGATATGCAGGGCATTAATCATGCTAGACTGGAGAGAGAGAGAGCACGTAGAGGAAGATGAAGCTGCAATAAACCACCAACCCTCTCTGGATGCCTTAAGAACATGTGGATTATACAAATATTGGACCATACCGGGCATGAGGGGCCAGGTAAGATTCTTGGAATGGCTGGTTGAGCGATGGAACGTTCAAGATCAATGCTTTTACATAGGAGGGCACCAGCTCGAGATAGAGCCCTCGGATGTATACTTTCTCACTGGCTTGCCAAATAGAGGTGAGCAACTCAACCTTGCGGGGACCAGGCCGGGTGGCCAATCCCTTGATGATCTCCGCGAGGAATGGTGCAGACCTGGGACTCACCATAAAAAGGGCGTAGAGATAAAACACATCGCTCTGCCTGAACTCAAAGTCATTGCGTTCACGGTCACTAGGATTTGCGGCGCGGCCGCTTTGCACATTGCTTCCGGATCCCAAATGCGGATGGCAGTTGACTGTTACCAAGGCACCATCTTCAACTGGTGTGAAGCTGTGTCGGCTCATATGAAGAGCCAACTGACCAAGGCAAAGAACGGACGACTAAAGACTTTTGGATATGGGCCTATAGTCGTGAGCTTTGCCTTGGAGAGAGTTCCAATGCTGATCCCTCAGCAACTCACTGTTGATGACTTGGGTCCTCGGGAGCCAAAGTTGATACGATGGGTTGCGGTGATGGCCCGGCATCCTGACGAGGGCACGGCAGTGGTTCGATTCTCAGACAGTTACTTTGACTGGTTAGAGGGCCAGCTTTTTGTGATACAAGACTTTCCATATGCCGGAATGGATTTCAGAGGTGATCCGGACATGGTTCTTCCACAGGGAGAACAATGGGACGACAGAGGTACTTTTATTTTCACAAGTTTTCTAGTTATGTATTTTTTATTTTTCATATATATCGTCTCAAACTAACAGTAAAAATTTCAAAATGCAGATGTTGGCCCACAGCGTCCAGCCAATCTCCGGCCTTATGATATACGACATCCAGCTGCACCGGCACCGGCCCCACAGGACGCGGCTGCAGACGTACTAGCTGAGTTGGAGCATGACCTAGATCGTCTCACGGTAGACATACCTGAGACTACTATGGACGACATTCCTATCAGGCTTCAGCGTTTTGTAGTCGCGGTCCCTGGACCGTTTAGGAGATTTCTGCGCAAGGTAGCCCGCGCAGTGGTGTCGTACAGAGAGCACCACCAGTGATTGACTAGTCACTTTTTGTAGTCACATGTGACATTTTTGACTTTTTGTACTATCATTTTGCCGATCATAAGGTGTTTTCAACCTATGATCGAAGACGATGTATATATTTTTTGGACACACTTCTATCTATATATATCACTATTACCGGCTTATCTTGTTTAACATGTATGATGAAATGTTTTTAAATTTACTTGCATGATTATTATAAATGTCTGTCCAACACTCGAGAAGCAATTGCATCTGCTAATGTATTCAGGGACCTTGGAATATGTTGATATTCAATGTAATCAAATTCACGTTCCAAAAGACGCACTCTCAAAAACAACCTTAACAACACAGGATTTCTAATGGCATAAATTCTATTAAGTTGTAATACAACAAGTTCAGAATCTAACCTCACAATCAAACGTCGAATTCCAAATGAAATAGATTCGGATAATAATTCAACCACTGCACTGTATTCTGCAATGTTATTCGTTGTTTGACCGAGGCTTACCCCATGCATAGAAACTAACTCGTCAGAGGGTGAATAGATAACCCAAGCTGCGGAAGAGATATTCCGTGTACTACGACAAGCACCATCAGCAAATCCAATGTATGTTTGGAGAGGCGTCGACATCTACAATATCAAGAGTAAAACCAAGATAAGCCAAAATAATGACGAAAACCACACTCGCTAAACTAAGCACACTGACTAAACTAACACACTTGCTAGCTAGAAAGAAAATCTAACCTATCTAAAAATTTCTCCATCCATCATTTTAAGCATAATACCTCTTTAGGTAAAGTCCATTTCTGGGTTTGCCCAAAGAGTCCCCATCAAAATCAACTAGCTCATAAGCCCCTTTTGCTAGCTTTCGCTTTACAATGTAGGGCCCATGCCACATGGGAACGAATTTTCCGGCACCTAGCTTATCGTTAGCTTGATCATATAATAGTACTAGGTCTCCTTCTGAAAAACTTCGAGGAGTTACATTTTTATCGTACTGGGCTTTCATTCGTTTTGCGTGAGTCTCGATAGCTAAAGTAGCGTCACGTCGAGTCTCATCTAATTTAGCCAAGTATAACAACCGTTTCTCCTCTTCGGAAGTAGCTGGAAGTAATTCGACAGCCATTTGAAGTGATGGGATTTCGCATTCAATAGGTAACACAGCTTCTAAGCCATAAACTAGCTGAAAAGGGGTGAAACCTGTTGAATTTTTCACTGAAGTTCGATATGCCCATAGCGCCGAAAATAACATGTTATGCCAATTCGTTCGATGGATACCAATGATCCGTCGAATCATGATGACTAGAACTTTGTTGATTGACTCAACCAAACAGTTGGCTTGCGGATAATAAGGTGTAGAGCTATCGTGGCGCAAACCAAGCTGGCTTGTAAGCTCAGTCATCATGACGTTTCGAAAATGGCTCCCATGGTCAGTAATGATTGCTTGTGGGACACCAAACCTAGTTATGATATGATTGAATACGAAAACTGCAGCTGTCTTGCCGCTTGCGTCGAATGTAGGCATCGCCTCGGCCCACTTAGTAAAATAATCAACCGCGAGGATGATATACGCATGCCCCCGGCCGAGTGAGGGTTACAAGTAATAAAGTCAATACCCCATTTGGCGAATGGACCAGCGGCAATTATAGGGTGGAGAGGAGCAGGTGGAGCGCGCATCTTTCGATCAAACACTTGACAGTTGTGGCATTTTCTGACGGCAAGGATACAATCTTTAAACATAGACGGCCAGAAATAGCCAGCGCGCAACACCGTCTGAGCTGTGGCATACCCAGACATATGACCGCCACATGCTCCAGAGTGACAATCATTCAAAACTCTCTCAGCCTCGTCGTGAGTTAAACAACGTCGAAAAACTAAGTCTGCCCCCAGTCGATAAAGTGTATCTCCAATAATTCTGTATTGCTGGGATTGAAACCGAATTTTTCGACGGTCTTCCTTGGAAGCTTCAGGCCGAAAGGTTTGGGTTTGGAGATAGATGATTATATCCCCATACCACGGATCTACAGTGCTAATAAGAAACAAAGATTCGTCCGCAATGGACTCCTCTGCCACAGTCTCTGTGTCAGCACTTGGGAAATCACACAACAATTCCGCGAAGACTAAAGATTTCTTAGACTTGGATTTCTCAAACTCCAAGTCGAACTCTTGCAGGATGACGATCCATTTAGAGTACTTGCCCCCTAGCAGTTGTTTTGTCAAGATATAAATCATAGGGTTGCAATCCGAAATAACCGTAGTTTTGCGGAGAAGAATGTAGTGACGAAAACGCTGGACAGCTTGAACGGCTGCCAGGGCCAATTTCTCCACATGCGAATATTTTAACTCAGTTGGATTTAAGGTTCTGCTAAGATAATATATCACATGCTCTGCCTTGAATTCATCTTCTTGAACTAACACCATTCCAATAGTGGAATGCGAAGCTGCGAGGTATAAGAAGTAGTCCTGGTTGTAGTTGGGAGGATGCAAAAAAAATGCATGGGTCAACGCGTGTTTTAGTGCATCAAAAGATTGTTGGGCAATCTCGTCCCAAAAGAATTGTACGTTCTGTTTTAACAGCCGTGTAAAACCTTTAGTGACCTCGGCGTAGTTAGGGATGAATCGGCGTAAAAAGTTCGCTTTCCCTTGCAAACTTTGGAGTTGGCGCAAACTCGAAGGAGGAGGCAATTGGATGATAGCCTCGACTTTCGAGGGATCGACGCGAATGCCGGCTTTGGAAACAACAAATCCCAGCAATCGACCTGTTTCTATACAGAAAACACACTTGTGGGGATTCAACCGAATTCGATAATGCCTACACCTCATAAAGGTTGCTCGTAGATGGACAAGGTGATCAGCTCGACGTAAAGAATGAGCAGGCAAATCATCGAGATAGGGTTGCACAATGTGCTTGATGTCATGAAATGCATAAGACATGGCCCGTTGAAAAGTAGCGCCGGCGTTCTTAAGCCCAAAAGGTAATTTGCAATAAGCAAATGTCCCCCATGGACAAATGAATGCCGTTTTTGGTTGGTCGGCAGGTAGAATATTGATTTGATTATAACCTGAGAAACCATCCATGAAGGAAAACATCTCACTTCCGGCACAATCATCAATTATCTAATCGATATAAGGCGTAGGATAGTTGTCTTTTGGACAAGCTCGATTGATATCCCTATAGTCGATACAGATTCTTATTGTTCCTTGTTTTTTATTGACGGGAACAATATTCGATACCCAATCCGTTAACGGGATTGGATAAATGAAACCTGCTTTCAACAGCTTTTCGACTTCTGCTTTAATTGCAGCTGCTTTTCGAGGGTGGATCTGACGCAACCGTTGCCGAATGGGTTTAGCATCCGAGTAGGTTTTGATTTCATGAACAACAATGGCAGGATCGATTCCTGGAATTTCTTCGTAGGACCAGGCAAACACGTCGCGGAATTCTTGGAATAGGGCCTTGTAAGTTTGGATTTCTTCTTCAGTACAGGCGGCACCTATATGAATGTTCTCCTCAATTTCGGGCTTCACTGATATATCAATGGGAACAGTACGAGAAATATTCCCTAAATTCAGCTCTGAATCAGAATGTTTCGTTGGATCCTGAGCGTCTTTGACATATTCAGCGGTAAAGATAGATGAAAAATCATTTTCAAATGCATCGCCCTTATGTAAAAACGAAGATTTGTGATGGAGATCTTCCCATGGTAGATCATCTACACTTAGGATTTCGCGAAGTCGTTCGTCAGATGACACGTCTTCGGGAAACGTTTTCCGTTCTAAGGGTGAAGTGAAACGTGACTCTTCACTGACCACATTCATTTGGTCGGGTTCGGTTGAATGAAAATCGGTAAAAGACATAAGAGCTTCATAAGCAATTTCATACGGACTCAACGGCATAACATCACCGAGTGAATCTAGCTCAGAGTCAGAGGGAACATACCAAGGATCATCATGAATAATGTTTTCTGACGTGATCATATGAATTGTTGCAGACGAAGGGTCTACATTGAGTGGAGGGAGAGGAAAAGTTCCCAGTAAACCGGAATCTTTAACTAAACCTACACCAATGTCCCTATAAGGGATTGTCGTTTTACCAACATGTTGGATAGTTTCTGAAGAGGATGGGTCGGATGAAAAGTATGTCAGCTGATCAATAGTCACGATCTTACCGTTATGTGGAAACTTAATGACTCTGAAGACCGATGAAACGATCATTGTCATAGCATATGACCAACTTCGACCCAAAAGAAGGTTGTAATCTAGAGGGGCATCAACTACTTCCACATCCAGACTAACGGTTTTACCTTCAACCCCTATAGGCAACTCTTGCAAAATACCAAACGGACGGAACCCACGGCCATCAAAGGCCTTAAGGATGGTGGGGGATTGGTTCAACGAAGGAGAACCAAGCGATCTCCAACATTAAATTGACATAATACACGTAGAAGCTCCCTCATCAATCACAGTCCGATGAATAGGCCTGTTTTTTACTATCACTGGGATTTGGAAAGCCATTTGATGAGGGAGACGTGGTGTACTATTTTCTAGGTCAAAGATCATTAGGTTCGGGTCCTGAACATCGACAGCTCCAATAGCCGACAAAAGCAATTTTCGTTGTGCTGGACATGATTGCAGCACTTCGAGTGCCGACATTGCCGAAGGTGAAACAGCTAAGTCTTCAACAATGTTTTAATTCTGGGCTGCTCTCGCATGTGGATTGAAAGCAGACCTTCGAAGTACACCCTTGGCGGGCGGCTTAATCACTAAGTCTGGGTTAGGTTTTTCGATCTGTAGTGGATCGGAACCAGGAGTTGAGGTTGATGGGTTAGAGTGAGAAGATTCTGCTTCTTTACCATCAACAGGAGCCTTACTACCATAATCTTGCGATCGAGTCGCAATCCTGACATGAGACATCATCAAAATGGGTTCTTCACTGGCATTCGAAGAAGAACCTATCATCTTATTCTCCTGCTCTGGAAATGGATTCTTTAACATAGCAGGAGTGGGAGAACCTTTGACTATTTTCACTACCTCGGCCCGATGAGGGTAGTCTCTCGTAAAATGATCTTCTTCACAAATGAGACAAGGATAACGAGGTTTGCATTTTTCGTCATTGGTTTCCGATTTTTCTACTTTCTCCTTTGGAGCCTTGTCTGCTTTGGCCTTCTTTTTCCCTTTCTTCTTTCCACCGTTTTTTGGTTTGGCCGCAGATGACTCTACGGCGTGAATGTCGGCGGTGAGTTCAGGAGAAGACTCTCCTGTCGGAGAGTCAGGCAAAGTGATAATTGGAGTAGTTGAAGCCTTGGAAGACTTCTTCTTGCTCTTCGTAGTCACGATACCAATCATACCATCAGTGGCATGAGATCCCGAAGGAGCAGCAGCGATTTGGTTTGACTTGGGAAGATCCGGTATTTTCTCGTGTAACGTACCCGATTGAGTATAAACTAAGTCAAGGTACTGTGCTTGAGCAATGACTTGCTCCTCGGTAACTACGCCGACCTTAGCTACATCCTCAGTAATTCTTGGTAATAATGATTTGACAAACCATTCAGCTAAGATTTGGTCCGGGATAAAAACTTTCACTAATCTCCTTCGACGTCTCCACTCATGGATGTGATCAGAAATGTACGTGGACGTCGATTGTTTTAGCGAAGTTAATAATTTTGTACCATTATCGTATCTGACTGGTAACTGAAAATGAGTTAAGAACGAGGTAGCTAACTGGCTAAAGTTGTAAAAAGAGGCCCGTGGCAACTCAATGTACCACTTGGCCGCGAGACCAATGAGTGTACGCTGGAAAAGACGTAAGCGGATGGAATCATCTGAGATGGAATTTGATGCACACCAGAGGTGGTAAGTCATCACGTGATTGGATGGATCCTCTCCAGACTTACCTTCGAACTTGGGTATATCGCTGGGCAACTTATTTGGCATTGGCGGCCAGAACTGTTGATATTGAATTGGATCGTTTGTTAGGCGTGTCAAGTCGGGTAAATCTAAAGTCGCAATAAATGGTAACTGCCGGTTAGGATCTCTAAAATTCTGAGTCACAATACCAGCCCCAGGAGGAGGATATCCAGGATAACTAGGAACAGGAGTCGCATTTGGGATATTATATCCTCCTGGAAAACCAGGATTAACCGGACCGTACTGGGGTTGCTGAGGTTGATGATAAGTGTACCCAGGATACGGTTGATACTGGTAAGCCGGTTGTTGGGAAGCTTGCGCAGGTTGATACGGTCCCTGGTACGGAGGTTGAACAAATTGAGGTTGAGTAGTAACAACCGTACTTGTACCAGGTGGTCCTACAGGCATCTGGACTGTGGTTTGGACTGTAGATCCAGACAACGGTACAGATGTCTGAGGAGTGGTTACAGGGACTGTAGAAACTGGAGCTGCCGATACTCCAGAAGTAACCATGGTAGATGTAGCGGTAGTTGCTGCAGCCGTGTGAGGTGGAGTACCAGGTGCAATTGGCGGCTGAGTAACTACCGAAGTTACAGGGGTCTGAACACTTGACTGGACAGGTTGCGGTTGCTGGGGTGGACCAGGAACTACAGGTCGTCCTGCTTGAGGTGCCGACTGTATACTTGGCTGCAACATCTGTTGACCCTGTAAAGGATCCCATGTTAACAATCCAGGGTACTGACTCGTAACAGGTTGAGGATACTGAGATCCATAGCCGTATTGAGGATAGGGTTGATAACTGTAAGGTGCAGTCCCATATGATTGCCCTCGAGGTGGTTGATAACTTTGACCAGGGTATTGACCTGTAGGTTGATAACCTTGAGGTAAATACGAGTACTGGGGTTGACCTTGACCTTGAGGTTGGTACCCTTGAGGTTGATACTCTTGGGGTACATACCCTTGGGGTTGATACCCTTGGGGTTGATACCCTTGAGGTTGTCATCCTTGAGGTTGATACTGATACTGAGGTTGAATTTGGGGTACATATTGAGGCTGGGGTTGATACTCTTGGGGTTGATACCCTTGAGGTTGCCCCCTAGAAACGAATGAAGTACCTTGAGGTTGCCCCCCAGGCATTAACGAAGGTCCCCCCCCAGGCGGTAATTGGCCACCTTGAGGTTGGTTAACGGGAATTGAACCTGACATCATATAAACATCACCTATACTCAATGGTACATTACCACTGTTTCCAACTAATAACCCATGATCAATGGGTCGAGGAGATGCTCCTGAAAAGGTACCAGAAAGTGATTGATACCCAACAGGAACAGAAGGACCACCATGTAAAAATGATTCAGGACTTTGTGTAAACACAGATGACTGACCAGACATATTTACAGGAGTATGTATTCCTCCGGGTGGAAAAGGAGTACGAGGTGTAGAAAAACCTACTGAGTTGTCTAAAAAATTGGTTAAAGCAAGGTACCAAGGTTCACTTCTAGGAGGACTGTAAAAGATGGATTCACGCTCCCTTAAATCAAGGGTAATTATATCTTCAGAATCAGAAACGCCTATTTCTTCCTCTGGAACAAGTTCTTCTATAGCAATTAATCCAACAGGAAGATTTTCGGTGATGATTCTTTCTATTCTTGGTGAACCAGGAACACTAGGAGTTGGAGTAACAGGTTCGGAAATTTCAGGTTCTTCGCCTGTTTTACTGGCAGATGAAAAACTACCAGTAAGCTCGGAAACTGTAACAGCTTCGGGATTGTAACCTGTTTCTAAACTTTGGTAATCTGGATGGACTACCAAGGCAGACTCTCCTTCTTCAGGTGAACCTACTCTACTGTCCCTAGAAGGAGTTACAAGGACCTTTAAACCTTCTAAAGTACTGGGGTCGTCTCGAGGAGGTGAACCCCTAAGTTCACGGGATCTTCTCAACAAGTCGGCCACAGAAACAACTTCAGGAGACTGGCCCGCAATGCGACGGGACCGTCTCGGTAATTCCGCCACAATTAATGATTTTAACTACAACACACGAAAACAAAGTAAAAAATTTCAAATCAAACCACCTAAGTCTTCTAAAGAACCAAACAAATTTGAAGCACACGCCTAAATAATCTAGAGTGTCAAAGCACACACAAACAGTATCTTCCGGACCAAAAGCGCTAGTTGGTGATTAGGTCCAACCTCGCAGGATTCAGTACAGAAATGGCGGGTGGAACAGTTACGCCGACAACCTGCTTAATGAATAGACTGGACCAAGTACCTCCACTTTAACCGTCTCGAAGTGAAGCGTACCCCCCAGAAAATCCAAGTGAGTATAGCCGACGTCTGCTCCAGGTACAGTGGGACCTTCCCTCCACCGTCACCTTGGGTAGAATCCTAGATATTATGGCCACTAAGGTTACCAATCACATCAATTACACCTGGGGGAATAGTCTAAACTCCGACAGCACGCAAGGGCAGAATAACAAGCTCAATCCCCTTACCGGCTCCTTGACAGTAATCCAAGGTTTACCGATAAGTGACCCCTGGCTCCTCGACAATGGTTAATCCGAGGTTTACCGTTTTTAATACGTACTGTCTGGCGTCGTTCCCAACGAGGGAGGAATGATCCCCTCACTGGTTCGGACACGAGCTCGTGCTTCTCCTTTAAGAGGAGCTTTCCCAGAATGTAACTGAAACAATTGGGTTTGTTCTACTCAAGATAGACTAACTGTTTGGTTTTGTAGTCTTGGAGAGTTAAGTACACACCTACTCCAAGACCCTAGCCTAAGCTATGTTGGTGCTTCAGAGCCCTAGAAAATAAAAGTTACTAGTTCAATTTTAATTTAAGCGTTACTTTTAAGGTTGTTCTTTAAGTCGAAAGGTGATGGAAGTGAAACTAGTGGTGTGTTGACTCGACTCAAAACCACTACAAAATGCACCTAGGATGATTTATCCACTACTTTTGCTTTTTCGATGAATTGTTTTAACTAAAAAGTTGAGAGAATGCAATCTTTATAAAAGCAACTTCTTAATTGAAGACAATCAAAGAAACAATTCGATTTTCTTTTCCAAGCATAAAAACATAACTTCTCTTTACATGCACGAAAAAAACTCTTTTCTTCTTTGAAAAACAAAAAGCTACTTGAAACAAGACTTTTAAAGAAGATGTTTTTTGTATTTTTCTTTTAATAAAGCAAACAAATCTAATATAACCAAAAATCAATCTTTAACGACTATCAAAATCTATGAAAATCCACTCATAAGCAAACTAAAAGCAAATTTACTCTAATTAATTCTAACGAGGCAAAACTAACAATGATTATTCTAAGGTGTTTTACTTGATCACAATCAAATCAAGGACTAGCTTATTGCAAAACCAAAAACTAGCCAAAACAAAACTCTAATCTTTTTGTTCTTTTTGTAAAATGGAAATCAACACTTTATAAACAAGCAATTCGAAATTTGACCCAAAACAACTTAAATGGCAAGCTGCTCAAACAAGGAGACTTTACGACAGGCCCGACTTCTAAGAAGGCTGACTAACCAGAGAGATCTAAGGCTGGACAACTTTCTACGCTCAAAGTCACTACAGAACCTATCCAAAAATCAAACCCTAGGTCTAAACTTCGTTGAAATCCACTAAAACACTCAAAGCTCACAAAACCAGTTCAGGTGAGAATTCTTGACAGGGTACTAAAGGATCTGGGCAGAAAACACTAAGTAAAATCAAAATCTAAAAGCAATTTAAAGCAAAAATGGAATTTTCTTAACTTTTACAGGAAGACGCAGGCCACCCGTTGTCACAGGTGCGGGCCCGCACTGTGCAGACGGCAACAGCGCGTCCAAGGACGCACTGTGCAGTACTCAGAGGGTGAGTCTTTTGACTTTAAGCAAGGATATGATATAGTTGTTTTTGATGTTCATAAACAGTACAAACTAATAAGTAGAACCATAAATGTGTCACAGCCTGAAAAAGTAAAAGATGACCAGCAATCTAAGAAAGCTACCTGTTAGCTACCTATACCAATAGGTTTCATATTTCATGATTGGCTATGAAAAGGTCCAAATATGCTCTGCTTTGATGATTCAAAGATCACATATTTCCAAGAGAATCCAATCTGTGCTTATAGCTTGGTATGGACTTAAATTTTGATGGATGGTCCAACAGTCTAATCTGGATCATTCCATGGTTTAAATTTGCAGTTGTAGATTAGAGAAAGGAGACTGTCCAAACTGTTTAATCTTGGCAGACAAGTAGTTAGGTAGAGAAAAAAGGCTCCCAATAGCTTAACCTGGGAACTTGTAAGAAATAAGGGTAGAAATAGATAGAAAAACAAAAGAAAAGCTAAAGAAAAGAAAAGGCAAGCAAGGGTCTGCAAGTCCAAGTGCACCCTCCAGGAAGAAATAAAAAATGTTAGGCAAGTAGTTGGGTAAGTAGTTGGGGTTGCAGAAAGGTTATCTTTACCATTGCAGGTGTGTTAACTTTGTTTACCAAAGCAAAGTCAATCAATTGAGAAGGTGTTCTTCTTCATCAAGTTGCAACAAGCAGGAAGCATGTCTAACCTCCCTTCTTCCCCTTTCCACTTCATTACTAACACTCCCTCATCAGCTGAGATTCATGGAAGAAAATTGTGGTTTCATGGTGGTTCTTGTTCCTTCAAAAGCCACATTTCTTGTGTAAAAATCTTTTCATTTTGATCTACTCCCTAAGCTAAGTGTTTCTCAAATAAACTTAGCTTTGTCTCCCCTAATCCACTTCTTTCATCCATATTAACTCTAACTTTACTATATAAATCCCCTATATCACCTTTCCCCTACTAGTATAAACACCATGGTGTATAAACCCCAAATTTTGTATAAATATCCCCTCCCCTTGGCATTATAGCCAATAAGTTCTATATCAGGGATCAAATGACACCTGGTCATCTTGATAAACCTAACTCTAACCCTCCTCCCCCTTTCTCAATCCATTTTTAACCCATTACACCATCATTTGCAAAGAAAAACCCTATAAAAACCCCTTCTTACCCCTAAAACCCTTTGAAGTTGTGAAAAAATCCAAAAAAACCCACTTTAGCCGCTTAACCAAAGTTGGCGCATATATGGGATTTTCCAAATACACCGAAAAACCTTACAAAAACCCATACCCTAAGGTTTTCCGCCGAGCATAGATCCCGAAATAAATATTAAAATAAACCCTGCCCCTTCCGTATCGGCCGATCATTTTATTGATCCGACAGCCGTCCGATTGAGAGCCTCTAATCCAACGGCTCTCATCCATGTCGGAGCGGCTCCGACGTCCGCCAATTACCCCGTACCGGTCGAGCACCTTACCCCCCCCGTCAACCGTCGGATCGGGCCCATGAGATCCGACGGCCCTCATTGATATCGGAGCGGCTTTGATGGCGGACAGATACCTTCCGATATCTGTCAGAAGGGTTACGTCATTCCGTCGCCACGCGTCTTCCCCACAGCGCATCGGAGATACGCCTGACAAATACCTCGTCCATATCATAAGCAGTGCGATATAAAACCGCTAACCGCTTCCGGTTTCGGTCATCCTGCTTGTCCAACGTCACTCCCACATCATCCCACGTCATTGCCACCCTGCCATCGCGTCAACCGTTGCGCCCGACCTTCTGCCAATGTGTCTTGCCACTTCATCATCCCCGTGGACCACTCAGAGCCTGCCACCTCACCTGATGACGTCATGCTGACGTCACCCGGCCATGACCCCACCGATGACGTCATGCTGACGTCACCAGAAAAGCGCGCCAAAAGTCTGAAAAATCAATATTATAGCCAAATTTTGCGTTTTTTTGGCACTTTTCTGCAAAAACGTTTGTTGCTCCTGCATGTTTTTTCACGTCCAACAGTGCACCAACCTGCAGAACTCGACCAGGAGACCGCCAGCGCACCATTTTCACCTGCATTCCTCTCCATTGCTCTCTGAAAACCAGGTATTTATCCTTGAAAATCCTTCCTTCACCTGGTTTTGTCTGTAAATTGCCAAGGACGATTAAATTTGTGAAAAAACGTATAATTGACCGGAAGAAATACTTGCGCCTGGCCCCATTTACAATTGTGAACTCGAAAAACACTAGCTGAGCCTTGTTTGCCCGCATTTTCACTAAAAACCATACTCTGTTCGTGCATTCGCGAAAGACTCATTTAAACTGAATTTACCTGCTGAGAAAGACAAAGTGAGGCCAGGCATTGGTCTTATTTAAACTTTAAACAGTATTTCAATTGTTGTTTATCAGAACTACTCTCTGTTCCTTATAAATTCACCTCCCTGGTAAAGAGACACTTCTCTATACTTTCCTGCTCAATTGAAACCACTTTACACTTAATTCAGAATCCTCTTTTGCAATGGAGACACCTGTAGTACTAAATGTTCAGCCTCTAAATGCCCCTCAAAGGAACTTGGAATGGAAAGCCTTGGCAGATATGGATTATCAGATTTCAGAAGAGATGTTGATGAGAACCAAGTTCCATATCCACCTGTTCAATGAACTTAAGGCCAAACATGAAACTGGAGCAGATGTGTTGGGTATATGGGATTCTTTTCTTCCTATTTTTAAGTTGCCTCAAGTCAATCAATTCCCTGATTTGATCCATCTTTGTGCTGAATATTATGACCCTACTCAGAGGGTTGTGTTGGATCCTTCTGGTGCTGCTCTCTTTTACATCACTCCTGAAGCCATCAGGAACATGCTTTGCTTCAAAACTCAGAAAAAATTGGTCCCCTTGTCACTAGTAGACTTGATAAAACAAGGGGATAGATTGACAGATGCCCAAATCACTAAGCTAAATCAGTTATACATTGACTCTGATTCTGTGCAATATCCTCCTCTGAATCAAGTATACCTTAACCAGTTGGGCAGGGACTTGGTAGATATGATTAGTCCGATTTTGGGCTATAGCTCAATAGAATTGGTAGACCAAACTGTACTGGTAATGATGCTGATGTTCGCTCCGGGCAGACTTCCAGTTTGCTATGATTATGCCACCTACATCTCCGACAAAATGCATGAGCAGCTAATGAATTTATCCAGAGAAAATATGTTCAGATACACCTCCTACATTTACCATTTGATCTTGTACCATCAACATGAGAAATTTCATTTTTCAATCAAAAGAGTGGATGCCCAAGGCAATCCCAGATCAGTGGTCTATTGGTCCTCTGTCTTCCACACTACACCTGATTCTCCATTAACTTACTGTGAATTCATAGATCTGTTCGTCCATCCAGCTATGGCAATGCTAATGAGCTCACCTCCTCCGAGACTCACTAATGACATGCAGAGAATTCTTCAGCTATCCAAAGCTTACAGCATTGGGGATTGGTACTTCTACCAAAACCACACCGTCATCAGGATATATGGGTGTGATTTGCCTCCATTCAGATTACCTAAGTATGTGCCTATGAGGCTATTTGCTCTAGAGTACTTTAGGCAATTTGGCCGGGTTGATGTGCTTCACTTTTCAGGAAAAGGCAAAAAAGCACAGTTGAAGGTGAAAAGCCAACTTGGCCATTTTATCTATAACGAGAGGGAGCAAGGATGGAAGGAAGTAGATAGAATGCTTGAGTCCCTTGGCCTTCAAACCAGTTTCCTATGGACACCCTATGACCCTAATCATTTTATAACTATGAGGAGGCTCAAATATAAGTTGTCTGCTTATGATCACTATAGTATCCCTCACATTGAAAAATATGCAAACCAAGACAAATGGAGGAGAGGGACCTTAGAAGAGCCCATGTCACAAGAAGAGATAAATCAGAGGGCAGTAAGGAATCTAAGGAAGATGGCTGACCTTGAACTTTGTTCACAGGTATTCACACTTCCGAGCACACAAGTGGGAGCAGCTGCATCCTCCTCAACTGCCAAACAGCAAACTACCAAGGCCACTGAAAATATATCTAGCAAAGGCAAAGAAAAGGAAATGGAGATAGAACAATCACTCCATGGCAAGGAGCGGCCACCTCCAGTGACTCAAGAGCAGGCAGATAAAGAAATGCAGCAGCAGGCAGAGCAACAACAACAACAACAAGAACCGCATCAAGAAGAAGGGCCACATGAGGGACAGCGGCCCTTACAGCAAGAAAGAGTAGTTGATACTCCAACTTCCACTGAGCAACAGGCTCAAAACATAGTGCCTCCTAGGCCAGAAACTACCTTTGATGCCTCGGTCCTCCAAACTCCACAGAAAGAGGACATAAACAGAAAAAGGGATAGAGAAACTCCCCTGACACCATCTATAAACCAGGGAGAGAAAAGGCAAAGGTTGAATGACTTTTCTGAGGATGACATGGCAATAAGGCAAGCAGTGGGCATGGGCCCACCCAGCAGAGAAGCTTCAGCCAGTTCCTTCCAGCAGGAACAGGACAGAACTATGGGAGGAGAGGTCAGCTCCTCCAGCCAGCAAAGAGAAGGAGAAAGGAGCATCAAGCAGCAGTTTATAGACATCAAAAGGAGGAGTGACCCTATCAAGATACAGCTGTACAACCATTTATTGAAAATGGCTCCCACCAATCAACAAAGACTGATGTCTGCATTCGATGTACAGGAAGGCAAAATGATCATGAGCCATTTTATGCCAACATCACTGCAGCCCCAATCTACCTCAGATTACCTCAAAACCAATCTGGAGGTTCTGGCCAAGGACATACACCCAATGGATAAAATTGAACTGCACAAACAGACTGGTGAGATGGTGTATGCCGCCTTGGCAGACAAAACATTAGAAAATTACAAGCTAGAAAGCAGCCTCAATAATACAGCCACTCAACTGGAGTTGGAGAGGGCATCATCCCAAGCAAAGGACAACAGAATAAGGTCCTTGGAAGACATAATCATTGAGATTGGGCATGATCCCAAAGACATCAAAGGAATACAAGAGATATTGAAGTTGAGGGATGCTGACATGGCTGCCTTAAGGAAAAAGATCAAACTCCCAGCTACCATTCACCCTCAAACAGATGAAGTAGCTCAGCAAAGACATGAGCAGGATGCCACAGCCTTAATGATTTCCCTTTATAAGCAGCTGATTCAAGCACAAGAAAAGTTGGGAGAATCAGAGGCCGCACAAGCAGCATTGCAAACAGCACTGAAACAAAGAGAAGAGGGTCAGACCTCTCAGCCTCCTCTAGTCATCAATCTTGAGGAAATTGCTCCTATCACTGCTCCTCCTCCTCAACAGACTGAACAGACAGCAACATCTACTTCAGCAGCACCAACAACCACAGAGCAGGCCCAAAGCCTAGATATGCAAAAGCTGAAGAATGAAATTCAAATCCTGGAAGCTCAAATGACCGAGTTAAATGAGACCAGGGATAAATTGGCTAAGGTGAATGACAGATATGACAAATCCAAGCAAGCGGTGGCAGAGAAGGGCAGGGAGGTGAAAGCCCTCAAAGACAGGATAAAAGAGCTAGAAAATGAGCTCAAATTAGATAAAGTTATAGCTGGGCTTAAGGCAATGCTATGGGCCAACATTGGCAAATCTATTACTGACCAATGGCAGTATATAGAGACAATCCATGAGCAGGTAGAGCTCATCCCAAAAGCACAAGCTGAAATTCACAAGTCAAGGGCTGCTCTAGGCAACATGCCTGAAATTGCCACCAGGATTATCAATGTGCTGAATAATAGAACAAGTACTCAGCTGGCAAACATGGGAATTCCCAATAGAACTGAGGCCATTCAGTTGATCAAAAGGGTTCTCACATTGAGAAATTTGGTGCAGACATTGGAGAGAAGAACCCAAGACATGCAGACCGAGGTAAAAAGATTCATGGATAAATTCCTGGTGCTGCAAAACAGAGGACTCCCTAGCTTACTGAACAGTGCAGGGAGACTGCTCATTCATGAGCAGTATGCCAAAAGAGTGAATGCATTTGCCACAAATGAAATCAATGAGAAGCCCAGCAGCTCAGAAGAAACAGGGCCAGCTACAGGACAGACTATCTACAACAAGGTAGAAAATCTGTTTTTTATAATGAATGAGATCAATCACCTGTTTGATGTGGCACCCAATTTTTACAAGTATACAGAGGCAGAGGAGACTATGGATGCAATTCTCAGGCATCAACTCCCTACACAAGACTGGTGGAAAAATACAATACAGAAAATTTTATAAACAGTGAGCCATTCACCAAATTTTGTTGTTTAAAAAATATCAATTGTTATGCTAAACACAGTTTAACAAAATCAGCATGCATCAAAGGTTAAAGCTGAGCCAACTCAGCAAAAATTTTGGCCAACAAAGCAAGAACAGGGAACCACAGCTGGCAGAGCCGAGAAGATACAGCGCAGCAAAAAGTAAAGACGCATTATCCAGCGTTAAAGCAAAGCGGTTCAACCGACTCAATGACCTCCAAAGGTCAAATTATCCTCTGACAGACATAAAGAGCATTTATGCTGCATTCAAAGTTGTAATCACTTCTTTTCTACTTTCTGTACGAAGTTATGAAGATATTTTCTCTCTCAGATGACTCAATGCCTGAGATATTTTTTATAAGCATTCCTATAAAGTCCCCTTCGCATGAGCTTGCAAGGGTTGTTGTTGATTTCTCCTGAAGAAGTTCTTATGTTGTAATCCTTTCAGAAGTTTAATAAAGAAAGTGATGGAATTTCTCGGATTTCTGAGGTGTTGAATGCGTTCTGGTGTATGTTGAAAACTGCTGGATTCCTGTGTATCACACAATACAATAAGTCTCTGTAACTCTCTCTATTATGTATTTTTGATTTGTTAAAATCCATATATGTTTCTAATTTTGAATATTTAGCAGCAAGGAAAAAGAATAACGTTCAGGATTTATTCAATGAATACCCTGAGTTCAATCTGTGTTGTTAATGAATGTTTTCTTCAGCTGTAATCTTGATAAGTGTAATTCTTAATTGCTGCACTTTCAGAATACATCTCTCACAGTAACCTTTGTCACAGGAATTCAAGTTTGCTCCTGTGCAACGTGTTTCACTTTCACCTCACCAGCTTAATAGAAAATTCTTAATTTCTTTTTGTTGGCTGACATGCATCACCATTCAAGTTAAATTTGTTTGTCTGAGATACACAATTGGCCCTGCAGTTTGAGCACCACCAATCCTGCACTTCAAAGCATTTCAGAACTCCAGACTCCATTGCCCAATGATATATTACTCTCTAAAAACTACATCTTAAGCCCTGAAAGAAATCCTTCAACCAAAACATAAACCAAAACCTGAGCATAATACCTAGCATAAAAAACCATCATAACAGAGACAAATCATAAAGAGAGAGCCCTCTCTGATTGCAGTTTGGCTAGAAACTGTGATCCAAAGATTGGTTAGTGGTTACCCCGGCCGTATTCCCTTGGGAGTCATAGAGAACAACCTGGGTGTTAACATAATTGGCGACTCCGCTGGGGAAGTGCTTGAGATTTTTCAATTACTATATATTTTCCATAGCTACTATCAAGCCTGAAATCAGTCAAGAGGCCTTTAATCTGTTTCTGTATCACATTAACAGCTTTAGGGAGGAGCTTGTTTAGGGAATCTTCATCTTAGCTCTGAGAATATATAGCCATTCCAAAATCTTCATCCAGTCCTTTTAGATATAAATATTTCCTACAAAATCCTAAAAAGCAGTTAGAAACTGGCTCCTAAGAAAAATCCACGGCACACTAGGGCAAATCCTGACCCTAATCCACCCATCATTGTTGATAATCCAAATACCATCCCAAGAAATATTAGGAGGCAGCAAAAGAAGGAGCAGCCTGCTAATTTATCCTCAGATTCAGATCACCCCAGCCTTATTTCTACCCCATGCAAGGTCCTTTTCCGGTCTACCCCTAGTTCCCCTAGTTCACCATCTGCCTCTCAAAGTCCCCCTCTCACATCTTCATCCACCGCACATATCCCCTTAACCAACACTCTAGGTTCACCCCTACTTGTTTCCCCTGTGATACCCACTGTTCCTATTATCCTAGCTGCCCCTGTTAATCCTCTAAATCCTATAAATATGGCTAACAGATATGCACCCTTGCAGATACCAGCTAATGCTGCAGCTCTACCCCAAGATTACCAAACCAAAATTTCATATTTTGACTCCAATGGCCCTCTGACAGCTGCCCAGCATGCCAAGAGGATGCAAGACCATTTTGAGACCTATGAAATAGATGATGGCAGTGTCAGAATGAGGATGTTTGTTCAAAGCCTAACTGGGGATGTAAGAACTTGGTTTAGATCCCTGAATGCAAACTCCATTACAACTCATGTTGAACCGTATCAAGCCTTTACTAGTAGATGGGAGAAGAAGAAAGATCCTCTGCACATACTTGGGGAATATGACACTATCAAAAGAGGTCCCCAAGAGACTGTTCTGGAGTATTGTGCAAGATTTAACAATGTATATAACTCAATTCCACAAAATTTAAGGCCTCCTCCTGATTTAGCCTTGTACAAATTCCCTGATGGTTTTGACCCTGATATGGCCTATCAGCTGAAGGAAAGAGATTGTCAATCCCTTGAAGAGGCCCAAAGGGTTGTTGTCACAGTGGAAGCCAACCTAATTGCCAAAAGAAACAGGGCAAGGTTGGAAAAGAGGACTGCTTTCAAAGAGGAACCCTCTGCCTTTGATCAAAAACTGGATGCAATACTCAATGGAATGAAAAGATTGGGTGATAGAGTGGAATCGGTTGAAAGAAAATCATCATGGGAAGCACCACAAAATAACCCTCCTAGGAATCCAAATTTTAGGAGAACTCAAAACCCAAATATTGGCAAGACCAGTGCTGACCAGGACATAAGACCCCCTTTCCAAGAAAATTATGCAGAAACTTCCACATCAGCAGAGCCCAATGAAGATCCTGAGATTAGTTTAATGGGTCTAGATGGGGAAAGTCAAGTTTTCTTAACACAAGAAGATCATGAGGATGATGAAATCAAACTGTTCCAAACTAAATCAAGTGAATCCTTTGACTTAAAACAAGGCTATGACACTGCTGTTTATGAAGTCCATAAACAATACAAGCTGAGGAGCAGAACTGTGAATGTTAACCAGCCTGAAAAGAAAAAGGATAATCAGCAGCCTGAAAGAGTTATAGTCATAGAACCTAATGACAAAATGAATTCACATACAGAAGAAGTGATTGTTGAGGAGATCATTGAACCACTGTCCTTAAAATAGCAGCCTATGGTCACTCCCCCTGCTCATCCTTATTCAACTCTTTCTCCTCAAGAGATGAGTAAAAAGGATAAGTCCCAAAGTCAAAACAAAAATTAAGAAGAAGATGTAATGAACAAGGAAAGGACTGTCACCTATAACCCCAAGACCCAACTGTAGAGCGATAACTAGGGTCTCTCACACCACCAATTATTCCACATTATTAAGTCAATCCGGGAACGTTTTGTTCTTTCAAGGAGTAACTCAATCCGAGGCTGTTTTGTCCAAGTAATGATCAGTAGTATAGCGTTCTAATGGTTTGAAAGGAAACAAACACTAAGCTGTAACTAAACCAATTCAACAGATAAAATCACACAAAGCAGTTGATCAGTCAAGGGTACGGAAACAATAACCCTTCCCTTTAGAAACTGATAAAGAAAGAAAACCAAAGCATGGACTTATAGGTCTGGGAGCTAGGCAGCGTCTTGCTGGGCTCACGACAGCCTTAGGCCTGCTATCACGCAAAAGCAATAAAGGCAGACTAGCGAAAGTAAAATGGAACAGCAATTCTAGAATGGAACAGCAAACTCTAAAATGGAACAGTAGTTCTAAAATGCAACAACAGTAATCAAATGGAACAGCATTAATTAAATGTAACAGCAAACTATCATAAACAGGAAACGTCAATCATATAAATTGGAACAGCAAACTCAAATGGAACAGCAAACTCAAATGGAACAGCAAACTCAAATGGGACAGCAAACTCAAATGGAACAGCAAACTCAAATGTATGTACACGTTCTAGACTACTGTAGCAATCCGAGAGTAATGTATGATGTGACTATGTTTCTGACCAAAGTGATATTATCTTCAAGCCTCGCAAATACTTATTTTATATGAATCCAATGATGATAACATTCATACCAATATCTTGCTATGGAAATGGATGTAATTCGAATAGATTCACTTTGTAATACAGAGACGTGGGTTAAAGAACTTATTCAGATTCAGATATTAATTAGGAAGCATAGTCTATCATATAAAAGATATATCAGATTACTGAAACAAGAGAAATAAGCAAACCACACAAATCACCGTATGATACAACAGCAAGTGACCGTCGGAGCTGGGCCCTTGGCTACCAATGGTACACTGCTTAAAGTTACTTCAGATGCAGAAACGAAGTGAACACCAAGTCCTTTATATTGATTGCATTAACAAAGGTATACAAAATCAGATCTTACAAAACTTAATGATCAAAGTTGTTCTGAGCTTGTAATTACAACAACAGTCGTCCCCCACGCTCGATGGCGTGGTACCTTTATATAACAGAAATGACGGAGATGTCTAGATACAAAAGATAAGCTTAAAGCAGCGATCCCTCAGGATCGAAGATCCTGAGGGATTCGCTAATCGTTCAGTTCTCCTCTTTCCTTCTTGCGTTCTCCATCTCGGTATCCTGCATTCTTTTCCTGGATTATTCGGCTCTAATTTTACTTGATCTTGTCCGCATCTGGTTCCCTGTCGACGGGACAGCAGTTACTTTCCCTTCGCTTCTTGTTTTTACTCGATAATTCCCTATTTCCGCGTCCTTCTGCATAGAAAACATCAATTATTAGTGATTGAGCTCCGTTTGTCCATTTTCACACAATTTATCAAAACCCTTATATTTTTTAGACTCATAATGCAGAAAAGGTTAGAAATATTATTGAAAAACCACTAGATTGCTTGTCAAAAAGCATACCTTCCAGGTGCTCCACACACCCCCCTGCTTACCCTGTTTCATGTCCTCATGAAAACGTTGTAATTGACATGCAAGGCTGTGAGAGAGTAGGCCTGAGAAGGGATCTCACGAAGAGGTCGAAAACCATGATTAGCAACTAGATGGTCAAAGAACTAATCTAACTGATCTGCAGTCATCTCATATAGGGCCTGATATCCAGGTGTAGGATGCCAAATAATTGGGCTGCGAAACCGATACCCCAACCAGAATGGTCCTGCTCGCAGAATCCGTTCCCCATAGAGACTCAATCGACTGGCAGCCAATTCAAAATTCTCAAAGTTAAAGGGTTCCCTGAGCTGGATGTTTGGGTTAGAGGTTCGGTAGCGAAACTTTGCAACATGGAGGGCATGGTCTTTAATAGTCAGGAAATACTCCAGACCATTTCGGATCAAGTCTCCATGCATGGGACCTAATATCTTCGTGGCGGAAAAAGTCATTTGGGCTGACACAACTGACCTCCCTAGGAGTATAAACTCTCTAGCGACAAACAAGACAAAATGGAGTGATCTTTCTCTAAATATACCTTTTACAACATGAAAACTACAAGTGTTTAGGCTTACCTTATTCCAAAACGCTGTTGTTGTAGTCCGTCCTTGGCGATCCGGATGAGCTCTTCCTTCAAGTCAATTCCTGCAACCACAAACAATCAAACAATTACCAAGCACTTGTATTTCATATAATAAAACATACATTCAACATGCAGACCAAGGAACACATGAAATAACTCATTAACACAAGCTATTGAGAAAAATAAACCAGTTTGTATTAATAACGAGACAAAGAAACTCTTACAACCTGGCCTTGGTGTTGTGCAAGTTCCTCCCAGGGTCCATCAAGTGTTTTCCTCTACTTTGACAAAGCTCACCCACTTCCAAGTAGAATCATGTAAAGACAATCTCTCCTCACAAAGGTTCTAATGGAAGTCCTAAATCCTGCAGCATTTACCCAAAGAAAATGTATAGCTTCAACCTCTCCTCCTTCTGGCTCAATGCCTTCATTTATAGTGCTGTGAAGAGGTTATTCAGGTCCACCATCAATGGGATCATCCCCCTCTATGGGTGGGATAACTCCCTTATTGATGGGATAAGTTCCCTCTTAATAGAGATACATGAACCAACTGGAGGCGCATCCATTTCATCAAACCGACCTCTAGAATGTTCTAGAAGTAACCACAAGTAACTTTCTCAAGATAAAACTTGCGCATTTTGCCTTTTACAGAAGGACGCACCTGTCCTTTAACATACAGAGCGTCCATGGACGCAGTTTTTGTGAACATGGCCTGCGTCCCCGCAGGTAAGGCTAGAGAGAACCTGCGACCCCAGAGATAAACATAGTTTTTACAAGACTTTCTCTCTTCTTTGAGTTTGAGATGGATAACAGAGGCATAAGACTTGCCTAAGAGGGTAGCATGACTGTTGATTTGAGCCATACTAACTGTAAGTAGTCAAGGTGACATTTTTTAGTGTAACAGATTGCCCCCTAAAGTGCGAAGCCTGGAATAGATTAGGGTTTTGTAATTCTAGGAAGGGTGAAGCGCTTTATCATTTCAAGGATTGACTTGTGGATGACCTGGTTGGAACCTGCAATTTTCAACACAAAATACATGTATAAGATTATATCATCACTGAGGTAGGCATTCCCATACTCAGATTCAAAACTTTAACTAATGGACTAACTATTCTGATACAGGAATGATCTTGCAATACATCATTTTTATAGACTTTTGTAGACACAGTATGGACGCAGCCATCTGTTTATGATTAGTCTACATAGACAATGAATACAAAACTCCTCGCAGCCTGGATGGTAGAAACTAGATCCAGGGTCTTCACTTCTACTTCCCGAATTGGTACGATTCTAACCATGTGATTAAATGATTTGATGTCGAACATGTTAGAAACCACTTGATTACCAGTCGATGATGTAAACTGTTAACAAGCGTGAGAGAGACCACCAGTGATGTCAATGGTTCTCAAAGTACCAAGCACAACCCGTGAAATGTGAATAGATGTTTTGATGTCGAACATTTCACAGAATCCTTTGATCGAAAGTCAATGATGTAAACTGTCGTCAAAGGCGAGAAACCTGCCGTTAATGCATGCAGACTTCAAGGTACTGTCGATTCCTAAGTCATCTTTCTAGATAATGTGTCGATGTCGATAGAAAGCGACTCGTTGCAGGCAAGCCTGCAACACGAAATCATTGTTCAAGTTGAAGAAATGTTGCTGTAAGAACCGACTCAGGGATGGTCAAATGGATGATAAGTATTTTGCAGATGAAAGTTTTGCTTGCAGACCTCTTGAACACATAACGACACGACAGATGGTTTGGTGACGAATAACTCAAAGTTAATCCCTGAACCCGGTTAAAGATTTTCAAAGTGATTTTGTCAACTATGAGGTAAAAGATTTCCCAACCCAGGTGAAAATGCAAAAGTGTCGTGTTCAAGAGTGGTAATAAAGTTTCGTTTGAGACAAAAGGTGACAAATAGGTTCATTCTTCTCTCTTTTCCCCCACCATTTCTGGCAAGTACCTCTTTATTTTTAACAAGCTTGAGGAGGATAACATATGCTTGGTTATAAGCTCATCCTTCGGACGAGTCCAACCTAGTTTAAATTCGAACCCTAGGAAGGAGTGGTTCGTTCCCGTTTGTAATTGAACAGGTCCTTTACTGTAAAAGTTTAACGAGCCCAGTATAGGAGAAACTCGGCGTTTTTCAATTTTAGAGAGTCTGAAAAACTTAAGGAAACTCCACGTTGAACTTTTTCGTAAGTTTGTGTCCCTCAAGCCCGAAAAAGTATAAAATAATACCTGGGGGAACCGCTTGATCTTGCGACCAAGGAGTACTTTCATAATAGTGTCGTCGACCTGAAAAGTAAAAAGCGATCAAAGACACGTCGTTTTAGTTCCTTATCGAGTTTGAAACGACAAAAACCCGGCAATCTTTTCCTGATTTTACGGTCAGAGAAGAGCTAAAAGGGGACCGTCTTTTAATTCCGTTTTAACGAGTGAAAAAGAAACACTCGGTGATCTTTTCATGTTTAAGGAGTCAGAAAAGGGCTTAAAAGATGACTCTGATATTTTTATTTGTGAAAATTACAATTTCCCTCGAAATCCCTTTGTCCTGCACAAAAGCGACACATTACTCATACCTGTTTAAAATAGGCAAAAATACATCGAAAAACATCTTTTCATGGTAAAAAATGAACTCATTCACCCAAAAAACCTATAAAAAGACCTTTTACCATGTCATTTTTACCGTTTGACTTTGGAGGTTGAAAAAGGAGCTTTTGACAAGAAACTTCCCGTGGTCGCTGCGGAAAATCTGACCGTCAGAATCGAACGCCGCTTCATCCAGGTATTTTACACATCCTACTCTGCATTTCTATCCGTTTAGAATTAAGTTTTTGGTCTCTGTTTCATTTTTTGGGGGGGTTTTGGGTTCAAAATGCGCCTCTCGGCGGACGCAGGTGCCCTTCGGGTGACCTGCGTCCCCCGACTTTTTCTCACACGGGAAAATGGTCGGGGGACGCAGCCCGCCTTCAGGCCAGCTGCGTCCGGACGCCCTGTGCTACAAAGCTGGGGTGCGTCCTCCGAGAAGTGCGCATTTGAAAACCCCAACTCCCTCAAAAAACCACCAAACTTCTTCAAATGAATTTCTAACTGTCTTTTTGATATGCAGGGCATTAATCATGTTAGACTGGAGAGAGAGAGAGCACGTAGAGGAAGATGAAGCTGCAATAAACCACCAACCCTCTCTGGATGCCTTAAGAACATGTGGATTATACAAATATTGGACCATACCGGGCATGAGGGGCCAGGTAAGATTCTTGGAATGGCTGGTTGAGCGATGGAACGTTCAAGATCAATGCTTTTACATAGGAGGGCACCAGCTCGAGATAGAGCCCTCGGATGTATACTTTCTCACTGGCTTGCCAAATAGAGGTGAGCAACTCAACCTTGCGGGGACCAGGCCGGGTGGCCAATCCCTTGATGATCTCCGCGAGGAATGGTGCAGACCTGGGACTCACCATAAAAAGGGCGTAGAGATAAAACACATCGCTCTGCCTGAACTCAAAGTCATTGCGTTCACGGTCACTAGGATTTGCGGCGCGGCCGCTTTGCACATTGCTTCCGGATCCCAAATGCGGATGGCAGTTGACTGTTACCAAGGCACCATCTTCAACTGGTGTGAAGCTGTGTCGGCTCATATGAAGAGCCAACTGACCAAGGCAAAGAACGGACGACTAAAGACTTTTGGATATGGGCCTATAGTCGTGAGCTTTGCCTTGGAGAGAGTTCCAATGCTGATCCCTCAGCAACTCACTGTTGATGACTTGGGTCCTCGGGAGCCAAAGTTGATACGATGGGTTGCGGTGATGGCCCGGCATCCTGACGAGGGCACGGCAGTGGTTCGATTCTCAGACAGTTACTTTGACTGGTTAGAGGGCCAGCTTTTTGTGATACAAGACTTTCCATATGCCGGAATGGATTTCAGAGGTGATCCGGACATGGTTCTTCCACAGGGAGAACAATGGGACGACAGAGGTACTTTTATTTTCACAAGTTTTCTAGTTATGTATTTTTTATTTTTCATATATATCGTCTCAAACTAACAGTAAAAATTTCAAAATGCAGATGTTGGCCCACAGCGTCCAGCCAATCTCCGGCCTTATGATATACGACATCCAGCTGCACCGGCACCGGCCCCACAGGACGCGACTGCAGACGTACTAGCTGAGTTGGAGCATGATCTAGATCGTCTCACGGTAGATATACCTGAGACTACTATGGACGACATTCCTATCAGGCTTCAGCGTTTTGTAGTTGCGGTCCCTGGACCGTTTAGGAGATTTCTGCGCAAGGTAGCCCGCGCAGTGGTGTCGTACAGAGAGCACCACCAGTGATTGACTAGTCACTTTTGTAGTCACATGTGACATTTTTGACTTTTTGTACTATCATTTTGCCGATCATAAGGTGTTTTCAACCTATGATCGAAGACGATGTATATATTTTTTGGACACACTTCTATCTATATATATCACTATTACCGGCTTATCTTGTTTAACATGTATGATGAAATGTTTTTAAATTTACTTGCATGATTATTATAAATGTCTGTCCAACACTCGAGAAGCAATTGCATCTGCTAATGTATTCAGGGACCTTGGAATATGTTGATATTCAATGTAATCAAATTCACGTTCCAAGAGACGCACTCTCAAAAACAACCTTAACAACACAGGATTTCTAATGGCATAAACTCTATTAAGCTGTAATACAACAAGTTCAGAATCTAACCTCACAATCAAACGTCGAATTCCAAATGAAATAGATTCGGATAATAATTCAACCACTGCACTGTATTCTGCAATGTTATTCGTTGTTTGACCGAGGCTTACCCCATGCATAGAAACTAACTCGTCAGAGGGTGAATAGATAACCCAAGCTGCGGAAGAGATATTCCGTGTACTACGACAAGCACCATCAGCAAATCCAATGTATGTTTGGAGAGGCGTCGACATCTACAATATCAAGAGTAAAACCAAGATAAGCCAAAATAATGACGAAAACCACACTCGCTAAGCTAAGCACACTGACTAAACTAACACACTTGCTAGCTAGAAAGAAAATCTAACCTATCTAAAAATTTCTCCATCCATCATTTTAAGCATAATACCTCTTTAGGTAAAGTCCATTTCTGGGTTTGCCCAAAGAGTCCCCATCAAAATCAACTAGCTCATAAGCCCCTTTTGCTAGCTTTCGCTTTACAATGTAGGGCCCATGCCACATGGGAACGAATTTTCCGGCACCTAGCTTATCGTTAGCTTGATCATATAATAGTACTAGGTCTCCTTCTGAAAAACTTCGAGGAGTTACATTTTTATCGTACTGAGCTTTCATTCGTTTTGCGTGAGTCTCGATAGCTAAAGTAGCGTCACGTCGAGTCTCATCTAATTTAGCCAAGTATAACAACCGTTTCTCCTCTTCGGAAGTAGCTGGAAGTAATTCGACAGCCATTTGAAGTGATGGGATTTCGCATTCAATAGGTAACACAGCTTCTAAGCCATAAACTAGCTGAAAAGGGGTGAAACCTGTTGAATTTTTCACTGAAGTTCGATATGCCCATAGCGCCGAAAATAACATGTTATGCCAATTCGTTCGATGGATACCAATGATCCGTCGAATCATGATGACTAGAACTTTGTTGATTGACTCAACCAAACCGTTGGCTTGCGGATAATAAGGTGTAGAGCTATCGTGGCGCAAACCAAGCTGGCTTGTAAGCTCAGTCATCATGACGTTTCGAAAATGGCTCCCATGGTCAGTAATGATTGCTTGTGGGACACCAAACCTAGTTATGATATGATTGAATACGAAAACTGCAGCTGTCTTGCCGCTTGCGTCGAATGTAGGCATCGCCTCGGCCCACTTAGTAAAATAATCAACCGCGAGGATGATATACGCATGCCCCCCGGCCGAGTGAGGGTTACAAGTAATAAAGTCAATACCCCATTTGGCGAATGGACCAGCGGCAATTATAGGGTGGAGAGGAGCAGGTGGAGCGCGCATCTTTCGATCAAACACTTGACAGTTGTGGCATTTTCTGACGGCAAGGATACAATCTTTAAACATAGACGGCCAGAAATAGCCAGCGCGCAACACCTTCTGAGCTGTGGCATACCCAGACATATGACCGCCACATGCTCCAGAGTGACAATCATTCAAAACTCTCTCAGCCTCGTCGTGAGTTAAACAACGTCGAAAAACTAAGTCTGCCCCCAGGCGATAAAGTGTATCTCCAATAATTCTGTATTGCTGGGATTGAAACCGAATTTTTCGACGGTCTTCCTTGGAAGCTTCAGGCCGAAAGGTTTGGGTTTGGAGATAGATGATTATATCCCCATACCACGGATCTACAGTGCTAATAAGAAACAAAGATTCGTCCGCAATGGACTCCTCTGCCACAGTCTCTGTGTCAGCACTCGGGAAATCACACATCAATTCCGCGAAGACTAAAGATTTCTTAGACTTGGACTTCTCAAACTCCAAGTCGAACTCTTGCAGGATGACGATCCATTTAGAGTACTTGCCCCCTAGCAGTTGTTTTGTCAAGATATAAATCATAGGGTTGCAATCCGAAATAACCGTAGTTTTGCGGAGAAGAATGTAGTGACGAAAACGCTGGACAGCTTGAACGGCTGCCAGGGCCAATTTCTCCACATGCGAATATTTTAACTCAGTTGGATTTAAGGTTCTGCTAAGATAATATATCACATGCTCTGCCTTGAATTCATCTTCTTGAACTAACACCATTCCAATGGTGGAATGCGAAGCTGCGAGGTATAAGAAGTAGTCCTGGTTGTAGTTGGGAGGATGCAATAACGGTGCATGGGTCAACGCGTGTTTTAGTGCATCAAAAGATTGTTGGGCAATCTCGTCCCAAAAGAATTGTACGTTCTGTTTCAACAACCGTGTAAAACCTTTAGTGACCTCGGCGTAGTTAGGGATGAATCGGCGTAAAAAGTTCGCTTTCCCTTGCAAACTTTGGAGTTGGCGCAAACTCGAAGGAGGAGGCAATTGGATGATAGCCTCGACTTTCGAGGGATCGACGCGAATGCCGGCTTTGGAAACAACAAATCCCAGCAATCGACCTGTTTCTATACAGAAAACACACTTGTGGGGATTCAACCGAATTCGATAATGCCTACACCTCATAAAGATTGCTCGTAGATGGACAAGGTGATCAGCTCGATGTAAAGAATGAGCAGGCAAATCATCGAGATAGGGTTGCACAATGTGCTTGATGTCATGAAATGCATAAGACATGGCCCGTTGAAAAGTAGCGCCGGCATTCTTAAGCCCAAAAGGTAATTTGCAATAAGCAAATGTCCCCCATGGACAAATGAATGCCGTTTTTGGTTGGTCGGCAGGTAGAATATTGATTTGATTATAACCTGAGAAACCATCCATGAAGGAAAACATCTCACTTCCGGCACAATCATCAATTATTTGATCGATATAAGGCGTAGGATAGTTGTCTTTTGGACAAGCTCGATTGATATCCCTATAGTCGATACAGATTCTTATTGTTCCTTGTTTTTTATTGACGGGAACAATATTCGATACCCAATCCGTTAACGGGATCGGATAAATGAAACCTGCTTTCAACAGCTTTTCGACTTCTGCTTTAATTGCAGCTGCTTTTCGAGGGTGAATCTGACGCAACCGTTGCCGAATGGGTTTAGCATCCGGGTAGGTTTTGATTTCATGAACAACAATGGCAGGATCGATTCCTGGCATTTCTTCGTAGGACCAGGCAAACACGTCGCGGAATTCTTGGAATAGGGCCTTGTAAGTTTGGATTTCTTCTTCAGTACATGCGGCACCTATATGAATGTTCTCCTCAATTTCGGGCTTCACTGAAATATCAATGGGAATAGTACGAGAAATATTCCCTAAATTCAGCTCTGAATCAGAATGTTTCGTTGGATCCTGAGCGTCTTTGACATATTCAGCGGTAAAGATAGATGAAAAATCATTTTCAAATGCATCGCCCTTAGGTAAAAACGAAGATCTGTGATGGAGATCTTCCCATGGTAGATCATCTACACTTAGGATTTCGCGAAGTTGTTCGTCAGATGACACGTCTTCGGGAAACGTTATCCGTTCTAAGGGTGAGGTGAAAAGTGACTCTTCACTGACCACATTCATTTGGTCGGGTTCGGTTGAATGAAAATCGGTAAAAGACATAAGAGCTTCATAAGCAATTTCATACGGACTCAACGGCATAACATCACCGAGTGAATCTAGCTCAGAGTCAGAGGGAACATACCAAGGATCATCATGAATAATGTTTTCTGACGTGATCATATGAATTGTTGCAAACGAAGGGTCTACGTTGAGTGGAGGGAGAGGAAAAGTTCCCAGTAAACCGGAATCCTTAACTAAACCTACACCAATGTCCCTATAAGGGATTGTCGTTTTACCAACATGTTGGATAGTTTCTGAAGAGGATGGGTCGGATGAAAAGTATGTCAGCTGATCAATAGTCACGATCTTACCGTTATGTGGAAACTTAATGACTCTGAAGACCGATGAAACGACCGCTGTCATAGCATATGACCAACTTCGACCCAAAAGAAGGTTGTAGTCTAGAGGGGCATCAACCACTTCCACATCCAGACTAACGGTTTTACCTTCGACCCCTATAGGCAATTCTTGTAGAATACCAAACGGACGGAACCCACGGCCATCAAAGGCCTTAAGGATGGTGGGGGATTGGTTCAACGAAGGAGAACCAAGCGATCTCCAACATTGAATCGACATAATACACGTAGAAGCTCCCTCATCAATCACAGTCCGATGAATAGGCCTGTTTTTTACTATCACTGGGATTTGGAAAGCCATTTGATGGGGGAGACGTGGTGTACTATTTTCTAGATCAAAGATCATTAGGTTCGGGTCCTGAACATCGACAGCTCCAATAGCCGACAAAAGCAATTTTCGTTGTGCTGGACATGATTGCAGCACTTCGAGTGCCGACATTGCTGAAGGTGAAACAGCTAAGTCTTCAACAATGTTGTAATTCTGGGCTGCTCTCGCATGTGGATTGAAAGCAGACCTTCGAAGTACACCCTTGGCGGGCGGCTTAATCACTAAGTCTGGGTTAGGTTTTTCGATCTGTAGTGGATCGGAACCAGGAGTTGAGGTTGATGGGTTAGAGTGAGAAGATTCTGCTTCTTTACCATCAACAGGAGCCTTACTACCATAATCTTGCGATCGAGTCGCAATCCTGACATGAGACATCATCAAAATGGGTTCTTCACTGGCATTCGAAGAAGAACCTATCATCTTATTCTCCTGCTCTGGAAATGGATTCTTTAACACAGCAGGAGTGGGAGAACCTTTGACTATTTTCACTACCTCGGCCCGATGAGGGCAGTCTCTCGTAAAATGATCTTCTTCACAAATGAGACAAGGATAACGAGGTTTGCGTTTTTCGTCATTGGTTTCCGATTTTTCTACTTTCTCCTTTGGAGCCTTGTCTGCTTTGGCCTTCTTTTTCCCTTTCTTCTTTCCACCGTTTTTTGGTTTGGCCGTAGATGACTCTACGGCGTGAATGTCGGCGGTGAGTTCAGGAGAAGACTCTCCTGTCGGAGAATCAGGCAAAGTGATAATTGGAGTAGTTGAAGCCTTGGAAGACTTCTTCTTGCTCTTCGTAGTCACGATACCAATCATACCATCAGCGGCATGAGATCCCGAAGGAGCAGCAGCGATTTGGTTTGACTTGGGAAGATCCGGAATTTTCTCGTGTAACGTACCCGACTGAGTATAAACTAAGTCAAGGTATTGTGCTTGAGCAATGACTTGCTCCTCAGTAACTACGCCGGCCTTAGCTACATCTTCAGTAATTCTTGGTAATAATGATTTGACAAACCATTCAGCTAAGATTTGGTCCGGGATAAAAACTTTCACTAATCTCCTTCGACGTCTCCACTCATGGATGTGATCAGAAATGTACGTGGACGTCGATTGTTTTAGCGAAGTTAATAATTTTGTACCATTATCGTATCTGACTGGTAACTGAAAATGAGTTAAGAACGAGGTAGCTAACTGGCTAAAGTTGTAAAAAGAGGCCCGTGGCAACTCAATGTACCACTTGGCCGCGAGACCAATGAGTGTACGCTGGAAAAGACGTAAGCGGATGGAATCATCTGAGATGGAATTTGATGCACACCAGAGGTGGTAAGTCATCACGTGATTGGACGGATCCTCTCCAGACTTACCTTCGAACTTGGGTATATCGCTGGGCAACTTATTTGGCATTGGCGGCCAGAACTGAAGATATTGAATTGGATCGTTCGTTAGGCGCGTCAAGTCGGGTAAATCTAAAGTCGCAATAAATGGTAACTGCCGGTTAGGATCTCTAAAATTCTGAGTCACAATACCAGCCCCAGGAGGAGGATATCCAGGATAACTAGGAACAGGAGTCGCATTTGGGATATTATATCCTCCTGGAAAACCAGGATTAACCGGACCGTACTGGGGTTGCTGAGGTTGTTGATAAGTGTACCCAGGATACGGTTGATACTGGTAAACCGGTTGTTGGGCAGCTTGCCCAGGTTGATACTGTCCCTGGTACGGAGGTTGAACAAATTGAGGTTGAGTAGTAACAACCGTACTTGTACCAGGTGGCCTACAGGCATCTGGACTGTGGTTTGGACTGTAGATCCAGACAACGGTACAGATGTCTGAGGAGTGGTTACAGGGACAGTAGAAACTGGAGCTGCCGATACTCCAGAAGTAAGCATGGTAGATGTAGCGGTAGTTGCTGCAGCCGTGTGAGGTGGAGTACCAGGTGCAATTGGCGGCTGAGTAACTACCGAAGTTACAGGGGTCTGAACACTTGACTGGACAGGTTGCGGTTGCTGGGGTGGACCAGGAACTACAGGTTGTCCTGCTTGAGGTACCGACTGTATACTTGGTTGCAACATCTGTTGACCCTGTGAAGGATCCCATGTTAACAATCCAGGGTACTGACTCGTAACAGGTTGAGGATACTGAGATCCATAGCCGTATTGAGGATAGGGTTGATAACTGTAAGGTGCAGTCCCATATGATTGCCCTTGAGGTGGTTGATAACTTTGACCAGGGTATTGACCTGTAGGTTGATAACCTTGAGGTAAATACGAGTACTGGGGTTGACCTTGACCTTGAGGTTGGTATCCTTGAGGTTGATACTCTTGGGGTACGTACCCTTGGGGTTGATACCCTTGGGGTTGATACCCTTGAGGTTGCCATCCTTGAGGTTGATATTGATACTGAGGTTGACTTTGGGGTACATATTGAGGCTGGGGTTGATACCCTTGGGGTTGATACCCTTGAGGTTGCCCCCAGAAACGAATGAAGTACCTTGAGGTTGCCCCCCAGGCATTAACGAAGGTCCCCCCCCAGGCGGTAATTGGCCACCTTGAGGTTGGTTAACGGGAATTGAACCTGACATCATATAAACATCACCTATACTCAATGGAACATTACCACTGTTTCCAACTAATAACCCATGATCAATGGGTCGAGGAGATGCTCCTGAAAAAGTACCAGAAAGTGATTGATACCCAGTAGGAACAGAAGGACCACCATGTAAAAATGATTCAGGACTTTGTGTAAACACAGATGACTGACCAGACATATTTACAGGAGTATGTATTCCTCCGGGTGGAAAAGGAGTACGAGGTGTAGAAAAACCTACTGAGTTGTCTAAAAAATTGGTTAAAGCAAGGTACCAAGGTTCACTTCTAGGAGGACTGTAAAAGATGGATTCACGCTCCCTTAGATCAAGGGTAATTATATCTTCAGAATCAGAAACGCCTATTTCTTCCTCTGGAACAAGTTCTTCTATAGCAATTAATCCAACAGGAAGATTTTCGGTGATAATTCTTTCTATTCTTGGTGAATCAGGAACACTAGGAGTTGGAGTAACAGGTTCGGAAATTTCAGGTTCTTCGCCTGTTTCACTGGCAGATGAAAAACTACCAGTAAGCTCGGAAACTGTAACAGCTTCGGGATTGTAACCTGTTTCTAAACTTTGGTAATCTGGATGGACTACCAAGGAAGACTCTCCTTCTTCAGGTGAACCTACTCTACTGTCCCTAGAAGGAGTTACAAGGACCTTTAAACCTTCTAAAGTACTGGGGTCGTCTCGAGGAGGTGAACCCCTAAGTTCACGGGATCTTCTCAACAATTCGGCCACAGAAACAACTTCAGGAGACTGGCCCGCAATGCGACGGGACCGTCTCGGTAATTCCGCCACAATTAATGATTTTAACTACAACACACGAAAACAAAGTAAAAAATTTCAAATCAAACCACCTAAGTCTTCTAAAGAACCAAACAAATTTGAAGCACACGCCTAAATAATCTAGAGTGTCAAAGCACACACAAACAGTATCTTCCGGACCAAAAGCGCTAGTTGGTGATTAGGTCCAACCTCGCAGGATTCAGTACAGAAATGGCGGGTGGAACAGTTACGCCGACAACCTGCTTAATGAATAGACTGGACCAAGTACCTCCACTTTAACCGTCTCGAAGTGAAGCGTACCCCCCAGAAAATCCAAGTGAGTATAGCCGACGTCTGCTCCAGGTACAGTGGGACCTTCCCTCCACCGTCACCTTGGGTAGAATCCTAGATATTATGGCCACTAAGGTTACCAATCACAACAATTACACCTGGGGGAACAGTCTAAACTCCGACAGCACGCAAGGGCAGAATAACAAGCTCAATCCCCTTACCGGCTCCTTGACAGTAATCCAAGGTTTACCGATAAGTGACCCCTGGCTCCTCGACAATGGTTAATCCGAGGTTTACCGTTTTTAATACGTACTGTCTGGCGTCGTTCCCAACGAGGGAGGAATGATCCCCTCACTGGTTCGGACACGAGCTCGTGCTTCTCCTTTAAGAGGAGCTTTCCCAGAATGTAACTGAAACAATTGGGTTTGTTCTACTCAAGATAGACTAACTGTTTGGTTTTGTAGTCTTGGAGAGTTAAGTACACACCTACTCCAAGACCCTAGCCTAAGCTATGTTGGTGCTTCAGAGCCCTAGAAAATAAAAGTTACTAGTTCAATTTTAATTTAAGCGTTACTTTTAAGGTTGTTCTTTAAGTCAAAAGGTGATGGAAGTGAAACTAGTGGTGTGTTGACTCGACTCAAAACCACTACAAAATGCACCTAGGATGATTTATCCACTACTTTTGCTTTTTCGATGAATTGTTTTAACTAAAAAGTTGAGAGAATGCAATCTTTATAAAAGCAACTTCTTAATTGAAGACAATCAAAGAAACAATTCGATTTTCTTTTCCAAGCATAAAAACATAACTTCTCTTTACATGCACGAAAAAAACTCTTTTCTTCTTTGAAAAACAAAAAGCTACTTGAAACAAGACTTTTAAAGAAGATGTTTTTTGTATTTTTCTTTTAATAAAGCAAACAAATCTAATATAACCAAAAATCAATCTTTAACAACTATCAAAATCTATGAAAATCCACTCATAAGCAAACTAAAAGCAAATTTACTCTAATTAATTCTAACGAGGCAAAACTAACAATGATTATTCTAAGGTGTTTTACTTGATCACAATCAAATCAAGGACTAGCTTATTGCAAAACCAAAAACTAGCCAAAACAAAACTCTAATCTTTTTGTTCTTTTTGTAAAATGGAAATCAACACTTTATAAACAAGCAATTCGAAATTTGACCCAAAACAACTTAAATGGCAAGCTGCTCAAACAAGGAGACTTTACGACAGGCCCGACTTCTAAGAAGGCTGACTAACCAGAGAGATCTAAGGCTGGACAACTTTCTACGCTCAAAGTCACTACAGAACCTATCCAAAAATCAAACCCTAGGTCTAAACTTCGTTGAAATCCACTAAAACACTCAAAGCTCACAAAACCAGTTCAGGTGAGAATTCTTGACAGGGTACTAAAGGATCTGGGCAGAAAACACTAAGTAAAATCAAAATCTAAAAGCAATTTAAAGCAAAATGGAATTTTCTTAACTTTTACAGGAAGACGCAGGCCACCCGTTGTCACAGGTGCGGGCCCGCACTGTGCAGACGGCAACAGCGCGTCCAAGGACGCACTGTGCAGTACTCAGAGGGTGAGTCTTTTGACTTTAAGCAAGTATATGATATAGTTGTTTTTGAAGTTCATAAACAGTACAAACTAATAAGTAGAACCATAAATGTGTCACAGCCTGAAAAAGTAAAAGATGACCAGCAATCTAAGAAAGCTACCTGTTAGCTACCTATACCAATAGGTTTCATATTTCATGATTGGCTATGAAAAGGTCCAAATATGCTCTGCTTTGATGATTCAAAGATCACATATTTCCAAGAGAATCCAATCTGTGCTTATAGCTTGGTATGGACTTAAATTTTGATGGATGGTCCAACAGTCTAATCTGGATCATTCCATGGTTTAAATTTGCAGTTGTAGATTAGAGAAAGGAGACTGTCCAAACTGTTTAATCTTGGCAGACAAGTAGTTAGGTAGAGAAAAAAGGCTCCCAATAGCTTAACCTGGGAACTTGTAAGAAATAAGGGTAGAAATAGATAGAAAAACAAAAGAAAAGCTAAAGAAAAGAAAAGGCAAGCAAGGGTCTGCAAGTCCAAGTGCACCCTCCAGGAAGAAATAAAAAATGTTAGGCAAGTAGTTGGGTAAGTAGTTGGGGTTGCAGAAAGGTTATCTTTACCATTGCAGGTGTGTTAACTTTGTTTACCAAAGCAAAGTCAATCAATTGAGAAGGTGTTCTTCTTCATCAAGTTGCAACAAGCAGGAAGCATGTCTAACCTCCCTTCTTCCCCTTTCCACTTCATTACTAACACTCCCTCATCAGCTGAGATTCATGGAAGAAAATTGTGGTTTCATGGTGGTTCTTGTTCCTTCAAAAGCCACATTTCTTGTGTAAAAATCTTTTCATTTTGATCTACTCCCTAAGCTAAGTGTTTCTCAAATAAACTTAGCTTTGTCTCCCCTAATCCACTTCTTTCATCCATATTAACTCTAACTTTACTATATAAATCCCCTATATCACCTTTCCCCTACTAGTATAAACACCATGGTGTATAAACCCCAAATTTTGTATAAATATCCCCTCCCCTTGGCATTATAGCCAATAAGTTCTATATCAGGGATCAAATGACACCTGGTCATCTTGATAAACCTAACTCTAACCCTCCTCCCCCTTTCTCAATCCATTTTTAACCCATTACACCATCATTTGCAAAGAAAAACCCTATAAAAACCCCTTCTTACCCCTAAAACCCTTTGAAGTTGTGAAAAAATCCAAAAAAACCCACTTTAGCCGCTTAACCAAAGTTGGCGCATATATGGGATTTTCCAAATACACCGAAAAACCTTACAAAAACCCATACCCTAAGGTTTTCCGCCGAGCATAGATCCCGAAATAAATATTAAAATAAACCCTGCCCCTTCCGTATCGGCCGATCATTTTATTGATCCGACAGCCGTCCGATTGAGAGCCTCTAATCCAACGGCTCTCATCCATGTCGGAGCGGCTCCGACGTCCGCCAATTACCCCGTACCGGTCGAGCACCTTACCACCCCCGTCAACCGTCGGATCGGGCCCATGAGATCCGACGGCCCTCATTGATATCGGAGCGGCTTTGATGGCGGACAGATACCTTCCGATATCTGTCAGAAGGGTTACGTCATTCCGTCGCCACGCGTCTTCCCCACAGCGCATCGGAGATACGCCTGACAAATACCTCGTCCGTATCATAAGCAGTGCGATATAAAACCGCTAACCGCTTCCGGTTTCGGTCATCCCGCTTGTCCAACGTCACTCCCACATCATCCCACGTCATTGCCACCCTGCCATCGCGTCAACCGTTGCGCCCGACCTTCTGCCAATGTGTCTTGCCACTTCATCATCCCCGTGGACCACTCAGAGCCTGCCACCTCACCTGATGACGTCATGCTGACGTCACCCGGCCATGACCCCACCGATGACGTCATGCTGACGTCACCAGAAAAGCGCGCCAAAAGTCTGAAAAATCAATATTATAGCCAAATTTTGCGTTTTTTTGGCACTTTTCTGCAAAAACGTTTGTTGCTCCTGCATGTTTTTTCACGTCCAACAGTGCACCAACCTGCAGAACTCGACCAGGAGACCGCCAGCGCACCATTTTCACCTGCATTCCTCTCCATTGCTCTCTGAAAACCAGGTATTTATCCTTGAAAATCCTTCCTTCACCTGGTTTTGTCTGTAAATTGCCAAGGACGATTAAATTTGTGAAAAAACGTATAATTGACCGGAAGAAATACTTGCGCCTGGCCCCATTTACAATTGTGAACTCGAAAAACACTAGCTGAGCCTTGTTTGCCCGCATTTTCACTAAAAACCATACTCTGTTCGTGCATTCGCGAAAGACTCATTTAAACTGAATTTACCTGCTGAGAAAGACAAAGTGAGGCCAGGCATTGGTCTTATTTAAACTTTAAACAGTATTTCAATTGTTGTTTATCAGAACTACTCTCTGTTCCTTATAAATTCACCTCCCTGGTAAAGAGACACTTCTCTATACTTTCCTGCTCAATTGAAACCACTTTACACTTAATTCAGAATCCTCTTTTGCAATGGAGACACCTGTAGTACTAAATGTTCAGCCTCTAAATGCCCCTCAAAGGAACTTGGAATGGAAAGCCTTGGCAGATATGGATTATCAGATTTCAGAAGAGATGTTGATGAGAACCAAGTTCCATATCCACCTGTTCAATGAACTTAAGGCCAAACATGAAACTGGAGCAGATGTGTTGGGTATATGGGATTCTTTTCTTCCTATTTTTAAGTTGCCTCAAGTCAATCAATTCCCTGATTTGATCCATCTTTGTGCTGAATATTATGACCCTACTCAGAGGGTTGTGTTGGATCCTTCTGGTGCTGCTCTCTTTTACATCACTCCTGAAGCCATCAGGAACATGCTTTGCTTCAAAACTCAGAAAAAATTGGTCCCCTTGTCACTAGTAGACTTGATAAAACAAGGGGATAGATTGACAGATGCCCAAATCACTAAGCTAAATCAGTTATACATTGACTCTGATTCTGTGCAATATCCTCCTCTGAATCAAGTATACCTTAACCAGTTGGGCAGGGACTTGGTAGATATGATTAGTCCGATTTTGGGCTATAGCTCAATAGAATTGGTAGACCAAACTGTACTGGTAATGATGCTGATGTTCGCTCCGGGCAGACTTCCAGTTTGCTATGATTATGCCACCTACATCTCCGACAAAATGCATGAGCAGCTAATGAATTTATCCAGAGAAAATATGTTCAGATACACCTCCTACATTTACCATTTGATCTTGTACCATCAACATGAGAAATTTCATTTTTCAATCAAAAGAGTGGATGCCCAAGGCAATCCCAGATCAGTGGTCTATTGGTCCTCTGTCTTCCACACTACACCTGATTCTCCATTAACTTACTGTGAATTCATAGATCTGTTCGTCCATCCAGCTATGGCAATGCTAATGAGCTCACCTCCTCCGAGACTCACTAATGACATGCAGAGAATTCTTCAGCTATCCAAAGCTTACAGCATTGGGGATTGGTACTTCTACCAAAACCACACCGTCATCAGGATATATGGGTGTGATTTGCCTCCATTCAGATTACCTAAGTATGTGCCTATGAGGCTATTTGCTCTAGAGTACTTTAGGCAATTTGGCCGGGTTGATGTGCTTCACTTTTCAGGAAAAGGCAAAAAAGCACAGTTGAAGGTGAAAAGCCAACTTGGCCATTTTATCTATAACGAGAGGGAGCAAGGATGGAAGGAAGTAGATAGAATGCTTGAGTCCCTTGGCCTTCAAACCAGTTTCCTATGGACACCCTATGACCCTAATCATTTTATAACTATGAGGAGGCTCAAATATAAGTTGTCTGCTTATGATCACTATAGTATCCCTCACATTGAAAAATATGCAAACCAAGACAAATGGAGGAGAGGGACCTTAGAAGAGCCCATGTCACAAGAAGAGATAAATCAGAGGGCAGTAAGGAATCTAAGGAAGATGGCTGACCTTGAACTTTGTTCACAGGTATTCACACTTCCGAGCACACAAGTGGGAGCAGCTGCATCCTCCTCAACTGCCAAACAGCAAACTACCAAGGCCACTGAAAATATATCTAGCAAAGGCAAAGAAAAGGAAATGGAGATAGAACAATCACTCCATGGCAAGGAGCGGCCACCTCCAGTGACTCAAGAGCAGGCAGATAAAGAAATGCAGCAGCAGGCAGAGCAACAACAACAACAACAAGAACCGCATCAAGAAGAAGGGCCACATGAGGGACAGCGGCCCTTACAGCAAGAAAGAGTAGTTGATACTCCAACTTCCACTGAGCAACAGGCTCAAAACATAGTGCCTCCTAGGCCAGAAACTACCTTTGATGCCTCGGTCCTCCAAACTCCACAGAAAGAGGACATAAACAGAAAAAGGGATAGAGAAACTCCCCTGACACCATCTATAAACCAGGGAGAGAAAAGGCAAAGGTTGAATGACTTTTCTGAGGATGACATGGCAATAAGGCAAGCAGTGGGCATGGGCCCACCCAGCAGAGAAGCTTCAGCCAGTTCCTTCCAGCAGGAACAGGACAGAACTATGGGAGGAGAGGTCAGCTCCTCCAGCCAGCAAAGAGAAGGAGAAAGGAGCATCAAGCAGCAGTTTATAGACATCAAAAGGAGGAGTGACCCTATCAAGATACAGCTGTACAACCATTTATTGAAAATGGCTCCCACCAATCAACAAAGACTGATGTCTGCATTCGATGTACAGGAAGGCAAAATGATCATGAGCCATTTTATGCCAACATCACTGCAGCCCCAATCTACCTCAGATTACCTCAAAACCAATCTGGAGGTTCTGGCCAAGGACATACACCCAATGGATAAAATTGAACTGCACAAACAGACTGGTGAGATGGTGTATGCCGCCTTGGCAGACAAAACATTAGAAAATTACAAGCTAGAAAGCAGCCTCAATAATACAGCCACTCAACTGGAGTTGGAGAGGGCATCATCCCAAGCAAAGGACAACAGAATAAGGTCCTTGGAAGACATAATCATTGAGATTGGGCATGATCCCAAAGACATCAAAGGAATACAAGAGATATTGAAGTTGAGGGATGCTGACATGGCTGCCTTAAGGAAAAAGATCAAACTCCCAGCTACCATTCACCCTCAAACAGATGAAGTAGCTCAGCAAAGACATGAGCAGGATGCCACAGCCTTAATGATTTCCCTTTATAAGCAGCTGATTCAAGCACAAGAAAAGTTGGGAGAATCAGAGGCCGCACAAGCAGCATTGCAAACAGCACTGAAACAAAGAGAAGAGGGTCAGACCTCTCAGCCTCCTCTAGTCATCAATCTTGAGGAAATTGCTCCTATCACTGCTCCTCCTCCTCAACAGACTGAACAGACAGCAACATCTACTTCAGCAGCACCAACAACCACAGAGCAGGCCCAAAGCCTAGATATGCAAAAGCTGAAGAATGAAATTCAAATCCTGGAAGCTCAAATGACCGAGTTAAATGAGACCAGGGATAAATTGGCTAAGGTGAATGACAGATATGACAAATCCAAGCAAGCGGTGGCAGAGAAGGGCAGGGAGGTGAAAGCCCTCAAAGACAGGATAAAAGAGCTAGAAAATGAGCTCAAATTAGATAAAGTTATAGCTGGGCTTAAGGCAATGCTATGGGCCAACATTGGCAAATCTATTACTGACCAATGGCAGTATATAGAGACAATCCATGAGCAGGTAGAGCTCATCCCAAAAGCACAAGCTGAAATTCACAAGTCAAGGGCTGCTCTAGGCAACATGCCTGAAATTGCCACCAGGATTATCAATGTGCTGAATAATAGAACAAGTACTCAGCTGGCAAACATGGGAATTCCCAATAGAACTGAGGCCATTCAGTTGATCAAAAGGGTTCTCACATTGAGAAATTTGGTGCAGACATTGGAGAGAAGAACCCAAGACATGCAGACCGAGGTAAAAAGATTCATGGATAAATTCCTGGTGCTGCAAAACAGAGGACTCCCTAGCTTACTGAACAGTGCAGGGAGACTGCTCATTCATGAGCAGTATGCCAAAAGAGTGAATGCATTTGCCACAAATGAAATCAATGAGAAGCCCAGCAGCTCAGAAGAAACAGGGCCAGCTACAGGACAGACTATCTACAACAAGGTAGAAAATCTGTTTTTTATAATGAATGAGATCAATCACCTGTTTGATGTGGCACCCAATTTTTACAAGTATACAGAGGCAGAGGAGACTATGGATGCAATTCTCAGGCATCAACTCCCTACACAAGACTGGTGGAAAAATACAATACAGAAAATTTTATAAACAGTGAGCCATTCACCAAATTTTGTTGTTTAAAAAATATCAATTGTTATGCTAAACACAGTTTAACAAAATCAGCATGCATCAAAGGTTAAAGCTGAGCCAACTCAGCAAAAATTTTGGCCAACAAAGCAAGAACAGGGAACCACAGCTGGCAGAGCCGAGAAGATACAGCGCAGCAAAAAGTAAAGACGCATTATCCAGCGTTAAAGCAAAGCGGTTCAACCGACTCAATGACCTCCAAAGGTCAAATTATCCTCTGACAGACATAAAGAGCATTTATGCTGCATTCAAAGTTGTAATCACTTCTTTTCTACTTTCTGTACGAAGTTATGAAGATATTTTCTCTCTCAGATGACTCAATGCCTGAGATATTTTTTATAAGCATTCCTATAAAGTCCCCTTCGCATGAGCTTGCAAGGGTTGTTGTTGATTTCTCCTGAAGAAGTTCTTATGTTGTAATCCTTTCAGAAGTTTAATAAAGAAAGTGATGGAATTTCTCGGATTTCTGAGGTGTTGAATGCGTTCTGGTGTATGTTGAAAACTGCTGGATTCCTGTGTATCACACAATACAATAAGTCTCTGTAACTCTCTCTATTATGTATTTTTGATTTGTTAAAATCCATATATGTTTCTAATTTTGAATATTTAGCAGCAAGGAAAAAGAATAACGTTCAGGATTTATTCAATGAATACCCTGAGTTCAATCTGTGTTGTTAATGAATGTTTTCTTCAGCTGTAATCTTGATAAGTGTAATTCTTAATTGCTGCACTTTCAGAATACATCTCTCACAGTAACCTTTGTCACAGGAATTCAAGTTTGCTCCTGTGCAACGTGTTTCACTTTCACCTCACCAGCTTAATAGAAAATTCTTAATTTCTTTTTGTTGGCTGACATGCATCACCATTCAAGTTAAATTTGTTTGTCTGAGATACACAATTGGCCCTGCAGTTTGAGCACCACCAATCCTGCACTTCAAAGCATTTCAGAACTCCAGACTCCATTGCCCAATGATATATTACTCTCTAAAAACTACATCTTAAGCCCTGAAAGAAATCCTTCAACCAAAACATAAACCAAAACCTGAGCATAATACCTAGCATAAAAAACCATCATAACAGAGACAAATCATAAAGAGAGAGCCCTCTCTGATTGCAGTTTGGCTAGAAACTGTGATCCAAAGATTGGTTAGTGGTTACCCCGGCCGTATTCCCTTGGGAGTCATAGAGAACAACCTGGGTGTTAACATAATTGGCGACTCCGCTGGGGAAGTGCTTGAGATTTTTCAATTACTATATATTTTCCATAGCTACTATCAAGCCTGAAATCAGTCAAGAGGCCTTTAATCTGTTTCTGTATCACATTAACAGCTTTAGGGAGGAGCTTGTTTAGGGAATCTTCATCTTAGCTCTGAGAATATATAGCCATTCCAAAATCTTCATCCAGTCCTTTTAGATATAAATATTTCCTACAAAATCCTAAAAAGCAGTTAGAAACTGGCTCCTAAGAAAAATCCACGGCACACTAGGGCAAATCCTGACCCTAATCCACCCATCATTGTTGATAATCCAAATACCATCCCAAGAAATATTAGGAGGCAGCAAAAGAAGGAGCAGCCTGCTAATTTATCCTCAGATTCAGATCACCCCAGCCTTATTTCTACCCCATGCAAGGTCCTTTTCCGGTCTACCCCTAGTTCCCCTAGTTCACCATCTGCCTCTCAAAGTCCCCCTCTCACATCTTCATCCACCGCACATATCCCCTTAACCAACACTCTAGGTTCACCCCTACTTGTTTCCCCTGTGATACCCACTGTTCCTATTATCCTAGCTGCCCCTGTTAATCCTCTAAATCCTATAAATATGGCTAACAGATATGCACCCTTGCAGATACCAGCTAATGCTGCAGCTCTACCCCAAGATTACCAAACCAAAATTTCATATTTTGACTCCAATGGCCCTCTGACAGCTGCCCAGCATGCCAAGAGGATGCAAGACCATTTTGAGACCTATGAAATAGATGATGACAGTGTCAGAATGAGGATGTTTGTTCAAAGCCTAACTGGGGATGTAAGAACTTGGTTTAGATCCCTGAATGCAAACTCCATTACAACTCATGTTGAACCGTATCAAGCCTTTACTAGTAGATGGGAGAAGAAGAAAGATCCTCTGCACATACTTGGGGAATATGACACTATCAAAAGAGGTCCCCAAGAGACTGTTCTGGAGTATTGTGCAAGATTTAACAATGTATATAACTCAATTCCACAAAATTTAAGGCCTCCTCCTGATTTAGCCTTGTACAAATTCCCTGATGGTTTTGACCCTGATATGGCCTATCAGCTGAAGGAAAGAGATTGTCAATCCCTTGAAGAGGCCCAAAGGGTTGTTGTCACAGTGGAAGCCAACCTAATTGCCAAAAGAAACAGGGCAAGGTTGGAAAAGAGGACTGCTTTCAAAGAGGAACCCTCTGCCTTTGATCAAAAACTGGATGCAATACTCAATGGAATGAAAAGATTGGGTGATAGAGTGGAATCGGTTGAAAGAAAATCATCATGGGAAGCACCACAAAATAACCCTCCTAGGAATCCAAATTTTAGGAGAACTCAAAACCCAAATATTGGCAAGACCAGTGCTGACCAGGACATAAGACCCCCTTTCCAAGAAAATTATGCAGAAACTTCCACATCAGCAGAGCCCAATGAAGATCCTGAGATTAGTTTAATGGGTCTAGATGGGGAAAGTCAAGTTTTCTTAACACAAGAAGATCATGAGGATGATGAAATCAAACTGTTCCAAACTAAATCAAGTGAATCCTTTGACTTAAAACAAGGCTATGACACTGCTGTTTATGAAGTCCATAAACAATACAAGCTGAGGAGCAGAACTGTGAATGTTAACCAGCCTGAAAAGAAAAAGGATAATCAGCAGCCTGAAAGAGTTATAGTCATAGAACCTAATGACAAAATGAATTCACATACAGAAGAAGTGATTGTTGAGGAGATCATTGAACCACTGTCCTTAAAATAGCAGCCTATGGTCACTCCCCCTGCTCATCCTTATTCAACTCTTTCTCCTCAAGAGATGAGTAAAAAGGATAAGTCCCAAAGTCAAAACAAAAATTAAGAAGAAGATGTAATGAACAAGGAAAGGACTGTCACCTATAACCCCAAGACCCAACTGTAGAGCGATAACTAGGGTCTCTCACACCACCAATTATTCCACATTATTAAGTCAATCCGGGAACGTTTTGTTCTTTCAAGGAGTAACTCAATCCGAGGCTGTTTTGTCCAAGTAATGATCAGTAGTATAGCGTTCTAATGGTTTGAAAGGAAACAAACACTAAGCTGTAACTAAACCAATTCAACAGATAAAATCACACAAAGCAGTTGATCAGTCAAGGGTACGGAAACAATAACCCTTCCCTTTAGAAACTGATAAAGAAAGAAAACCAAAGCATGGACTTATAGGTCTGGGAGCTAGGCAGCGTCTTGCTGGGCTCACGACAGCCTTAGGCCTGCTATCACGCAAAAGCAATAAAGGCAGACTAGCGAAAGTAAAATGGAACAGCAATTCTAGAATGGAACAGCAAACTCTAAAATGGAACAGTAGTTCTAAAATGCAACAACAGTAATCAAATGGAACAGCATTAATTAAATGTAACAGCAAACTATCATAAACAGGAAACGTCAATCATATAAATTGGAACAGCAAACTCAAATGGAACAGCAAACTCAAATGGAACAGCAAACTCAAATGGAACAGCAAACTCAAATGGAACAGCAAACTCAAATGTATGTACACGTTCTAGACTACTGTAGCAATCCGAGAGTAATGTATGATGTGACTATGTTTCTGACCAAAGTGATATTATCTTCAAGCCTCGCAAATACTTATTTTATATGAATCCAATGATGATAACATTCATACCAATATCTTGCTATGGAAATGGATGTAATTCGAATAGATTCACTTTGTAATACAGAGACGTGGGTTAAAGAACTTATTCAGATTCAGATATTAATTAGGAAGCATAGTCTATCATATAAAAGATATATCAGATTACTGAAACAAGAGAAATAAGCAAACCACACAAATCACCGTATGATACAACAGCAAGTGACCGTCGGAGCTGGGCCCTTGGCTACCAATGGTACACTGCTTAAAGTTACTTCAGATGCAGAAACGAAGTGAACACCAAGTCCTTTATATTGATTGCATTAACAAAGGTATACAAAATCAGATCTTACAAAACTTAATGATCAAAGTTGTTCTGAGCTTGTAATTACAACAACAGTCGTCCCCCACGCTCGATGGCGTGGTACCTTTATATAACAGAAATGACGGAGATGTCTAGATACAAAAGATAAGCTTAAAGCAGCGATCCCTCAGGATCGAAGATCCTGAGGGATTCGCTAATCGTTCAGTTCTCCTCTTTCCTTCTTGCGTTCTCCATCTCGGTATCCTGCATTCTTTTCCTGGATTATTCGGCTCTAATTTTACTTGATCTTGTCCGCATCTGGTTCCCTGTCGACGGGACAGCAGTTACTTTCCCTTCGCTTCTTGTTTTTACTCGATAATTCCCTATTTCCGCGTCCTTCTGCATAGAAAACATCAATTATTAGTGATTGAGCTCCGTTTGTCCATTTTCACACAATTTATCAAAACCCTTATATTTTTTAGACTCATAATGCAGAAAAGGTTAGAAATATTATTGAAAAACCACTAGATTGCTTGTCAAAAAGCATACCTTCCAGGTGCTCCACACACCCCCCTGCTTACCCTGTTTCATGTCCTCATGAAAACGTTGTAATTGACATGCAAGGCTGTGAGAGAGTAGGCCTGAGAAGGGATCTCACGAAGAGGTCGAAAACCATGATTAGCAACTAGATGGTCAAAGAACTAATCTAACTGATCTGCAGTCATCTCATATAGGGCCTGATATCCAGGTGTAGGATGCCAAATAATTGGGCTGCGAAACCGATACCCCAACCAGAATGGTCCTGCTCGCAGAATCCGTTCCCCATAGAGACTCAATCGACTGGCAGCCAATTCAAAATTCTCAAAGTTAAAGGGTTCCCTGAGCTGGATGTTTGGGTTAGAGGTTCGGTAGCGAAACTTTGCAACATGGAGGGCATGGTCTTTAATAGTCAGGAAATACTCCAGACCATTTCGGATCAAGTCTCCATGCATGGGACCTAATATCTTCGTGGCGGAAAAAGTCATTTGGGCTGACACAACTGACCTCCCTAGGAGTATAAACTCTCTAGCGACAAACAAGACAAAATGGAGTGATCTTTCTCTAAATATACCTTTTACAACATGAAAACTACAAGTGTTTAGGCTTACCTTATTCCAAAACGCTGTTGTTGTAGTCCGTCCTTGGCGATCCGGATGAGCTCTTCCTTCAAGTCAATTCCTGCAACCACAAACAATCAAACAATTACCAAGCACTTGTATTTCATATAATAAAACATACATTCAACATGCAGACCAAGGAACACATGAAATAACTCATTAACACAAGCTATTGAGAAAAATAAACCAGTTTGTATTAATAACGAGACAAAGAAACTCTTACAACCTGGCCTTGGTGTTGTGCAAGTTCCTCCCAGGGTCCATCAAGTGTTTTCCTCTACTTTGACAAAGCTCACCCACTTCCAAGTAGAATCATGTAAAGACAATCTCTCCTCACAAAGGTTCTAATGGAAGTCCTAAATCCTGCAGCATTTACCCAAAGAAAATGTATAGCTTCAACCTCTCCTCCTTCTGGCTCAATGCCTTCATTTATAGTGCTGTGAAGAGGTTATTCAGGTCCACCATCAATGGGATCATCCCCCTCTATGGGTGGGATAACTCCCTTATTGATGGGATAAGTTCCCTCTTAATAGAGATACATGAACCAACTGGAGGCGCATCCATTTCATCAAACCGACCTCTAGAATGTTCTAGAAGTAACCACAAGTAACTTTCTCAAGACAAAACTTGCGCATTTTGCCTTTTACAGAAGGACGCACCTGTCCTTTAACATACAGAGCGTCCATGGACGCAGTTTTTCTGAACATGGCCTGCGTCCCCGCAGGTAAGGCTAGAGAGAACCTGCGACCCCAGAGATAAACATAGTTTTTACAAGACTTTCTCTCTTCTTTGAGTTTGAGATGGATAACAGAGGCATAAGACTTGCCTAAGAGGGTAGCATGACTGTTGATTTGAGCCATACTAACTGTAAGTAGTCAAGGTGACATTTTTTAGTGTAACAGATTGCCCCTAAAGTGCGAAAGCTGGAATATTAGGGTTTTGTAATTCTAGGAAGGGTGAAGCGCTTTATCATTTCAAGGATTATGACTCTGTGGATGACCTGTTGGAACCTGCAATTTCAACACAAAATACATGTCTAAGATTATATCATCACTGAGGTAGGAATTCCCATACTCAGATTCAAAACTTTAAACTAATGGACTAACTATTCTGATAACAGGAAATGATCTTGCAATACATCATTTTTATAGACTTTTGTAGACACAGTATGGACGCAGCCATCTGTTTATGATTAGTCTACATAGACAATGAATACAAAACTCCTCGCAGCCTGGATGGTAGAAAATAGATCCAGGGTCTTCACTTCTACTTCCCGAATTGGTACGATTCTAACCATGTGATTAAATGATTTGATGTCTAACATGTTAGAAACCACTTGATTACCAGTCGATGATGTTAAACTGTTAACAAGCGTAGAGAGACCACCAGTGATGTCAATGGTTCTCAAAGTACAAGCACAACCTTGAAATGTGAATAGATGTTTTGATGTCGAACATTTCACAGAATCCTTTGATCGAAAGTCAATGATGTAAACTGTCGTCAAAGGCGAGAAACCTGTCGTTAATGCATGCAGACTTCAAGGTACTGTTGATTCCTAAGTCATCTTTCTAGATAATGTGTCGATGTCGATAGAAAGCGACTCGTTGCAGGCAAGCCTGCAACACGAAATCATTGTTCAAGTTGAAGAAATGTTGCTGTAAGAACCGACTCAGGGATGGTCAAATGGATGATAAGTATTTTGCAGATGAAAGTTTTGCTTGCAGACCTCTTGAACACATAACGACTCGACAGATGGTTTGGTGACGAATAACTCAAGTTAATCCCTGAACCCGGTTTAAGATTTTCAAAGTGATTTTGTCAACTATGAGGTAAAAGATTTCCCAACCCAGGTGAAAATGCAAAAGTGTCGTGTTCAAGAGTGGTAATAAAGTTTCGTTTGAGACAAAAGGTGACAAATAGGTTCATTCTTCTCTCTTTTCCCCCACCATTTCTGGCAAGTACCTCTTTATTTTTAACAAGCTTGAGGAGGATAACATATGCTTGGTTATAAGCTCATCCTTCGGACGAGTCCACCTAGTTTAAATTCGAACCCTAGGAAGGAGTGGTTCGTTCCCGTTTGTAATTGAACAGGTCCTTTACTGTAAAAGTTTAACGAGCCCAGTATAGGAGAAACTCGGCGTTTTTCAATTTTTGAGAGTCTGAAAAACTTAAGGAAACTCCACGTTGAACTTTTCGTAAGTTTGTGTCCTCAAGCCGAAAAAGTATAAAATAATACCTGGGGAACCGCTTGATCTTGCGACCAAGGAGTACTTTCATAATAGTGTCGTCGACCTGAAAAGTAAAAAGCGATCAAAGACACGTCGTTTTAGTTCCTTATCGAGTTTGAAACGACAAAAACCCGACAATTTTTCTGATTTTACGGTCAGAGAAAGCTAAAAGGGACCGTCTTTTAATTCCGTTTTAACGAGTGACCTAGAAACACTCGGTTTCTTTTCATGTTTGGAGTCATGAAAAGGTCCAAATATGCTCTGCTTTGATATTCAAAGATCACATATTTCCAAGAAATCCAATTGTCCTGAAGCTTGGTATGGACTTAAATTTTGATGGATGGTCCAAAAGTCTAATCTGGATCATTTCATGGTTTAAATTTGCAGTTGTTCAGATTAGAGAAAGGAGACTGTCCAAACTGTTTAATCTTGGCAGACAAGTAGTTAGGTAGAGAAAAAAGGCTCCCAATAGCTTAACCTGGGAACTTGTAAGAAATAAGGGTAGAAATAGATAGAAAAACAAAAGAAAAGCTAAAGAAAAGAAAAGGCAAGCAAGGGTCTGCAAGTCCAAGTGCACCCTCCAGGAAGAAATAAAAAATGTTAGGCAAGTAGTTGGGTAAGTAGTTGGGGTTGCAGAAAGGTTATCTTTACCATTGCAGGTGTGTTAACTTTGTTTACCAAAGCAAAGTCAATCAATTGAGAAGGTGTTCTTCTTCATCAAGTTGCAACAAGCAGGAAGCATGTCTAACCTCCCTTCTTCCCCTTTCCACTTCATTACTAACACTCCCTCATCAGCTGAGATTCATGGAAGAAAATTGTGGTTTCATGGTGGTTCTTGTTCCTTCAAAAGCCACATTTCTTGTGTAAAAATCTTTTCATTTTGATCTACTCCCTAAGCTAAGTGTTTCTCAAATAAACTTAGCTTTGTCTCCCCTAATCCACTTCTTTCATCCATATTAACTCTAACTTTACTATATAAATCCCCTATATCACCTTTCCCCTACTAGTATAAACACCATGGTGTATAAACCCCAAATTTTGTATAAATATCCCCTCCCCTTGGCATTATAGCCAATAAGTTCTATATCAGGGATCAAATGACACCTGGTCATCTTGATAAACCTAACTCTAACCCTCCTCCCCCTTTCTGAATCCATTTTTAACCCATTACACCATCATTTGCAAAGAAAAACCCTATAAAAACCCCTTCTTACCCCTAAAACCCTTTGAAGTTGTGAAAAAATCCAAAAAAACCCACTTTAGCCGCTTAACCAAAGTTGGCGCATATATGGGATTTTCCAAATACACCGAAAAACCTTACAAAAACCCATACCCTAAGGTTTTCCGCCGAGCACAGATCCCGAAATAAATATTAAAATAAACCCCGCCCCTTCCGTATCGGCCGATCATTTCATTGATCCGACAGCCGTCCGATTGAGAGCCTCTAATCCAACGGCTCTCATCCATGTCGGAGCGGCTCCGACGTCCGCCAATTACCCCGTACCGGTCGAGCACCTTACCACCCCCGTCAACCGTCGGATCGGGCCCATGAGATCCGACGGCCCTCATTGATATCGGAGCGGCTTTGATGGCGGACAGATACCTTCCGATATCTGTCAGAAGGGTTACGTCATTCCGTCGCCACGCGTCTTCCCCACAGCGCATCGGAGATACGCCTGACAAATACCTCGTCCATATCATAAGCAGTGCGATATAAAACCGCTAACCGCTTCCGGTTTCGGTCATCCTGCTTGTCCAACGTCACTCCCACATCATCCCACGTCATTGCCACCCTGCCATCGCGTCAACCGTTGCGCCCGACCTTCTGCCAATGTGTCTTGCCACTTCATCGTCCCCGTGGACCACTCAGAGCCTGCCACCTCACCTGATGACGTCATGCTGACGTCACCCGGCCATGACCCCACCGATGACGTCATGCTGACGTCACCAGAAAAGCGCGCCAAAAGTCTGAAAAATCAATATTATAGCCAAATTTTGCGTTTTTTTGGCACTTTTCTGCAAAAACGTTTGTTGCTCCTGCATGTTTTTTCACGTCCAACAGTGCACCAACCTGCAGAACTCGACCAGGAGACCGCCAGCGCACCATTTTCACCTGCATTCCTCTCCATTGCTCTCTGAAAACCAGGTATTTATCCTTGAAAATCCTTCCTTCACCTGGTTTTGTCTGTAAATTGCCAAGGACGATTAAATTTGTGAAAAAACGTATAATTGACCGGAAGAAATACTTGCGCCTGGCCCCATTTACAATTGTGAACTCGAAAAACACTAGCTGAGCCTTGTTTGCCCGCATTTTCACTAAAAACCATACTCTGTTCGTGCATTCGCGAAAGACTCATTTAAACTGAATTTACCTGCTGAGAAAGACAAAGTGAGGCCAGGCATTGGTCTTATTTAAACTTTAAACAATATTTCAATTGTTGTTTATCAGAACTACTCTCTGTTCCTTATAAATTCACCTCCCTGGTAAAGAGACACTTCTCTATACTTTCCTGCTCAATTGAAACCACTTTACACTTAATTCAGAATCCTCTTTTGCAATGGAGACACCTGTAGTACTAAATGTTCAGCCTCTAAATGCCCCTCAAAGGAACTTGGAATGGAAAGCCTTGGCAGATATGGATTATCAGATTTCAGAAGAGATGTTGATGAGAACCAAGTTCCATATCCACCTGTTCAATGAACTTAAGGCCAAACATGAAACTGGAGCAGATGTGTTGGGTATATGGGATTCTTTTCTTCCTATTTTTAAGTTGCCTCAAGTCAATCAATTCCCTGATTTGATCCATCTTTGTGCTGAATATTATGACCCTACTCAGAGGGTTGTGTTGGATCCTTCTGGTGCTGCTCTCTTTTACATCACTCCTGAAGCCATCAGGAACATGCTTTGCTTCAAAACTCAGAAAAAATTGGTCCCCTTGTCACTAGTAGACTTGATAAAACAAGGGGATAGATTGACAGATGCCCAAATCACTAAGCTAAATCAGTTATACATTGACTCTGATTCTGTGCAATATCCTCCTCTGAATCAAGTATACCTTAACCAGTTGGGCAGGGACTTGGTAGATATGATTAGTCCGATTTTGGGCTATAGCTCAATAGAATTGGTAGACCAAACTGTACTGGTAATGATGCTGATGTTCGCTCCGGGCAGACTTCCAGTTTGCTATGATTATGCCACCTACATCAACGACAAAATGCATGAGCAGCTAATGAATTTATCCAGAGAAAATATGTTCAGATACACCTCCTACATTTACCATTTGATCTTGTACCATCAACATGAGAAATTTCATTTTTCAATCAAAAGAGTGGATGCCCAAGGCAATCCCAGATCAGTGGTCTATTGGTCCTCTGTCTTCCACACTACACCTGATTCTCCATTAACTTACTGTGAATTCATAGATCTGTTCGTCCATCCAGCTATGGCAATGCTAATGAGCTCACCTCCTCCGAGACTCACTAATGACATGCAGAGAATTCTTCAGCTATCCAAAGCTTACAGCATTGGGGATTGGTACTTCTACCAAAACCACACCGTCATCAGGATATATGGGTGTGATTTGCCTCCATTCAGATTACCTAAGTATGTGCCTATGAGGCTATTTGCTCTAGAGTACTTTAGGCAATTTGGCCGGGTTGATGTGCTTCACTTTTCAGGAAAAGGCAAAAAAGCACAGTTGAAGGTGAAAAGCCAACTTGGCCATTTTATCTATAACGAGAGGGAGCAAGGATGGAAGGAAGTAGATAGAATGCTTGAGTCCCTTGGCCTTCAAACCAGTTTCCTATGGACACCCTATGACCCTAATCATTTTATAACTATGAGGAGGCTCAAATATAAGTTGTCTGCTTATGATCACTATAGTATCCCTCACATTGAAAAATATGCAAACCAAGACAAATGGAGGAGAGGGACCTTAGAAGAGCCCATGTCACAAGAAGAGATAAATCAGAGGGCAGTAAGGAATCTAAGGAAGATGGCTGACCTTGAACTTTGTTCACAGGTATTCACACTTCCGAGCACACAAGTGGGAGCAGCTGCATCCTCCTCAACTGCCAAACAGCAAACTACCAAGGCCACTGAAAATATATCTAGCAAAGGCAAAGAAAAGGAAATGGAGATAGAACAATCACTCCATGGCAAGGAGCGGCCACCTCCAGTGACTCAAGAGCAGGCAGATAAAGAAATGCAGCAGCAGGCAGAGCAACAACAACAACAACAAGAACCGCATCAAGAAGAAGGGCCACATGAGGGACAGCGGCCCTTACAGCAAGAAAGAGTAGTTGATACTCCAACTTCCACTGAGCAACAGGCTCAAAACATAGTGCCTCCTAGGCCAGAAACTACCTTTGATGCCTCGGTCCTCCAAACTCCACAGAAAGAGGACATAAACAGAAAAAGGGATAGAGAAACTCCCCTGACACCATCTATAAACCAGGGAGAGAAAAGGCAAAGGTTGAATGACTTTTCTGAGGATGACATGGCAATAAGGCAAGCAGTGGGCATGGGCCCACCCAGCAGAGAAGCTTCAGCCAGTTCCTTCCAGCAGGAACAGGACAGAACTATGGGAGGAGAGGTCAGCTCCTCCAGCCAGCAAAGAGAAGGAGAAAGGAGCATCAAGCAGCAGTTTATAGACATCAAAAGGAGGAGTGACCCTATCAAGATACAGCTGTACAACCATTTATTGAAAATGGCTCCCACCAATCAACAAAGACTGATGTCTGCATTCGATGTACAGGAAGGCAAAATGATCATGAGCCATTTTATGCCAACATCACTGCAGCCCCAATCTACCTCAGATTACCTCAAAACCAATCTGGAGGTTCTGGCCAAGGACATACACCCAATGGATAAAATTGAACTGCACAAACAGACTGGTGAGATGGTGTATGCCGCCTTGGCAGACAAAACATTAGAAAATTACAAGCTAGAAAGCAGCCTCAATAATACAGCCACTCAACTGGAGTTGGAGAGGGCATCATCCCAAGCAAAGGACAACAGAATAAGGTCCTTGGAAGACATAATCATTGAGATTGGGCATGATCCCAAAGACATCAAAGGAATACAAGAGATATTGAAGTTGAGGGATGCTGACATGGCTGCCTTAAGGAAAAAGATCAAACTCCCAGCTACCATTCACCCTCAAACAGATGAAGTAGCTCAGCAAAGACATGAGCAGGATGCCACAGCCTTAATGATTTCCCTTTATAAGCAGCTGATTCAAGCACAAGAAAAGTTGGGAGAATCAGAGGCCGCACAAGCAGCATTGCAAACAGCACTGAAACAAAGAGAAGAGGGTCAGACCTCTCAGCCTCCTCTAGTCATCAATCTTGAGGAAATTGCTCCTATCACTGCTCCTCCTCCTCAACAGACTGAACAGACAGCAACATCTACTTCAGCAGCACCAACAACCACAGAGCAGGCCCAAAGCCTAGATATGCAAAAGCTGAAGAATGAAATTCAAATCCTGGAAGCTCAAATGACCGAGTTAAATGAGACCAGGGATAAATTGGCTAAGGTGAATGACAGATATGACAAATCCAAGCAAGCGGTGGCAGAGAAGGGCAGGGAGGTGAAAGCCCTCAAAGACAGGATAAAAGAGCTAGAAAATGAGCTCAAATTAGATAAAGTTATAGCTGGGCTTAAGGCAATGCTATGGGCCAACATTGGCAAATCTATTACTGACCAATGGCAGTATATAGAGACAATCCATGAGCAGGTAGAGCTCATCCCAAAAGCACAAGCTGAAATTCACAAGTCAAGGGCTGCTCTAGGCAACATGCCTGAAATTGCCACCAGGATTATCAATGTGCTGAATAATAGAACAAGTACTCAGCTGGCAAACATGGGAATTCCCAATAGAACTGAGGCCATTCAGTTGATCAAAAGGGTTCTCACATTGAGAAATTTGGTGCAGACATTGGAGAGAAGAACCCAAGACATGCAGACCGAGGTAAAAAGATTCATGGATAAATTCCTGGTGCTGCAAAACAGAGGACTCCCTAGCTTACTGAACAGTGCAGGGAGACTGCTCATTCATGAGCAGTATGCCAAAAGAGTGAATGCATTTGCCACAAATGAAATCAATGAGAAGCCCAGCAGCTCAGAAGAAACAGGGCCAGCTACAGGACAGACTATCTACAACAAGGTAGAAAATCTGTTTTTTATAATGAATGAGATCAATCACCTGTTTGATGTGGCACCCAATTTTTACAAGTATACAGAGGCAGAGGAGACTATGGATGCAATTCTCAGGCATCAACTCCCTACACAAGACTGGTGGAAAAATACAATACAGAAAATTTTATAAACAGTGAGCCATTCACCAAATTTTGTTGTTTAAAAAATATCAATTGTTATGCTAAACACAGTTTAACAAAATCAGCATGCATCAAAGGTTAAAGCTGAGCCAACTCAGCAAAAATTTTGGCCAACAAAGCAAGAACAGGGAACCACAGCTGGCAGAGCCGAGAAGATACAGCGCAGCAAAAAGTAAAGACGCATTATCCAGCGTTAAAGCAAAGCGGTTCAACCGACTCAATGACCTCCAAAGGTCAAATTATCCTCTGACAGACATAAAGAGCATTTATGCTGCATTCAAAGTTGTAATCACTTCTTTTCTACTTTCTGTACGAAGTTATGAAGATATTTTCTCTCTCAGATGACTCAATGCCTGAGATATTTTTTATAAGCATTCCTATAAAGTCCCCTTCGCATGAGCTTGCAAGGGTTGTTGTTGATTTCTCCTGAAGAAGTTCTTATGTTGTAATCCTTTCAGAAGTTTAATAAAGAAAGTGATGGAATTTCTCGGATTTCTGAGGTGTTGAATGCGTTCTGGTGTATGTTGAAAACTGCTGGATTCCTGTGTATCACACAATACAATAAGTCTCTGTAACTCTCTCTATTATGTATTTTTGATTTGTTAAAATCCATATATGTTTCTAATTTTGAATATTTAGCAGCAAGGAAAAAGAATAACGTTCAGGATTTATTCAATGAATACCCTGAGTTCAATCTGTGTTGTTAATGAATGTTTTCTTCAGCTGTAATCTTGATAAGTGTAATTCTTAATTGCTGCACTTTCAGAATACATCTCTCACAGTAACCTTTGTCACAGGAATTCAAGTTTGCTCCTGTGCAACGTGTTTCACTTTCACCTCACCAGCTTAATAGAAAATTCTTAATTTCTTTTTGTTGGCTGACATGCATCACCATTCAAGTTAAATTTGTTTGTCTGAGATACACAATTGGCCCTGCAGTTTGAGCACCACCAATCCTGCACTTCAAAGCATTTCAGAACTCCAGACTCCATTGCCCAATGATATATTACTCTCTAAAAACTACATCTTAAGCCCTGAAAGAAATCCTTCAACCAAAACATAAACCAAAACCTGAGCATAATACCTAGCATAAAAAACCATCATAACAGAGACAAATCATAAAGAGAGAGCCCTCTCTGATTGCAGTTTGGCTAGAAACTGTGATCCAAAGATTGGTTAGTGGTTACCCCGGCCGTATTCCCTTGGGAGTCATAGAGAACAACCTGGGTGTTAACATAATTGGCGACTCCGCTGGGGAAGTGCTTGAGATTTTTCAATTACTATATATTTTCCATAGCTACTATCAAGCCTGAAATCAGTCAAGAGGCCTTTAATCTGTTTCTGTATCACATTAACAGCTTTAGGGAGGAGCTTGTTTAGGGAATCTTCATCTTAGCTCTGAGAATATATAGCCATTCCAAAATCTTCATCCAGTCCTTTTAGATATAAATATTTCCTACAAAATCCTAAAAAGCAGTTAGAAACTGGCTCCTAAGAAAAATCCACGGCACACTAGGGCAAATCCTGACCCTAATCCACCCATCATTGTTGATAATCCAAATACCATCCCAAGAAATATTAGGAGGCAGCAAAAGAAGGAGCAGCCTGCTAATTTATCCTCAGATTCAGATCACCCCAGCCTTATTTCTACCCCATGCAAGGTCCTTTTCCGGTCTACCCCTAGTTCCCCTAGTTCACCATCTGCCTCTCAAAGTCCCCCTCTCACATCTTCATCCACCGCACATATCCCCTTAACCAACACTCTAGGTTCACCCCTACTTGTTTCCCCTGTGATACCCACTGTTCCTATTATCCTAGCTGCCCCTGTTAATCCTCTAAATCCTATAAATATGGCTAACAGATATGCACCCTTGCAGATACCAGCTAATGCTGCAGCTCTACCCCAAGATTACCAAACCAAAATTTCATATTTTGACTCCAATGGCCCTCTGACAGCTGCCCAGCATGCCAAGAGGATGCAAGACCATTTTGAGACCTATGAAATAGATGATGACAGTGTCAGAATGAGGATGTTTGTTCAAAGCCTAACTGGGGATGTAAGAACTTGGTTTAGATCCCTGAATGCAAACTCCATTACAACTCATGTTGAACCGTATCAAGCCTTTACTAGTAGATGGGAGAAGAAGAAAGATCCTCTGCACATACTTGGGGAATATGACACTATCAAAAGAGGTCCCCAAGAGACTGTTCTGGAGTATTGTGCAAGATTTAACAATGTATATAACTCAATTCCACAAAATTTAAGGCCTCCTCCTGATTTAGCCTTGTACAAATTCCCTGATGGTTTTGACCCTGATATGGCCTATCAGCTGAAGGAAAGAGATTGTCAATCCCTTGAAGAGGCCCAAAGGGTTGTTGTCACAGTGGAAGCCAACCTAATTGCCAAAAGAAACAGGGCAAGGTTGGAAAAGAGGACTGCTTTCAAAGAGGAACCCTCTGCCTTTGATCAAAAACTGGATGCAATACTCAATGGAATGAAAAGATTGGGTGATAGAGTGGAATCGGTTGAAAGAAAATCATCATGGGAAGCACCACAAAATAACCCTCCTAGGAATCCAAATTTTAGGAGAACTCAAAACCCAAATATTGGCAAGACCAGTGCTGACCAGGACATAAGACCCCCTTTCCAAGAAAATTATGCAGAAACTTCCACATCAGCAGAGCCCAATGAAGATCCTGAGATTAGTTTAATGGGTCTAGATGGGGAAAGTCAAGTTTTCTTAACACAAGAAGATCATGAGGATGATGAAATCAAACTGTTCCAAACTAAATCAAGTGAATCCTTTGACTTAAAACAAGGCTATGACACTGCTGTTTATGAAGTCCATAAACAATACAAGCTGAGGAGCAGAACTGTGAATGTTAACCAGCCTGAAAAGAAAAAGGATAATCAGCAGCCTGAAAGAGTTATAGTCATAGAACCTAATGACAAAATGAATTCACATACAGAAGAAGTGATTGTTGAGGAGATCATTGAACCACTGTCCTTAAAATAGCAGCCTATGGTCACTCCCCCTGCTCATCCTTATTCAACTCTTTCTCCTCAAGAGATGAGTAAAAAGGATAAGTCCCAAAGTCAAAACAAAAATTAAGAAGAAGATGTAATGAACAAGGAAAGGACTGTCACCTATAACCCCAAGACCCAACTGTAGAGCGATAACTAGGGTCTCTCACACCACCAATTATTCCACATTATTAAGTCAATCCGGGAACGTTTTGTTCTTTCAAGGAGTAACTCAATCCGAGGCTGTTTTGTCCAAGTAATGATCAGTAGTATAGCGTTCTAATGGTTTGAAAGGAAACAAACACTAAGCTGTAACTAAACCAATTCAACAGATAAAATCACACAAAGCAGTTGATCAGTCAAGGGTACGGAAACAATAACCCTTCCCTTTAGAAACTGATAAAGAAAGAAAACCAAAGCATGGACTTATAGGTCTGGGAGCTAGGCAGCGTCTTGCTGGGCTCACGACAGCCTTAGGCCTGCTATCACGCAAAAGCAATAAAGGCAGACTAGCGAAAGTAAAATGGAACAGCAATTCTAGAATGGAACAGCAAACTCTAAAATGGAACAGTAGTTCTAAAATGCAACAACAGTAATCAAATGGAACAGCATTAATTAAATGTAACAGCAAACTATCATAAACAGGAAACGTCAATCATATAAATTGGAACAGCAAACTCAAATGGAACAGCAAACTCAAATGGAACAGCAAACTCAAATGGGACAGCAAACTCAAATGGAACAGCAAACTCAAATGTATGTACACGTTCTAGACTACTGTAGCAATCCGAGAGTAATGTATGATGTGACTATGTTTCTGACCAAAGTGATATTATCTTCAAGCCTCGCAAATACTTATTTTATATGAATCCAATGATGATAACATTCATACCAATATCTTGCTATGGAAATGGATGTAATTCGAATAGATTCACTTTGTAATACAGAGACGTGGGTTAAAGAACTTATTCAGATTCAGATATTAATTAGGAAGCATAGTCTATCATATAAAAGATATATCAGATTACTGAAACAAGAGAAATAAGCAAACCACACAAATCACCGTATGATACAACAGCAAGTGACCGTCGGAGCTGGGCCCTTGGCTACCAATGGTACACTGCTTAAAGTTACTTCAGATGCAGAAACGAAGTGAACACCAAGTCCTTTATATTGATTGCATTAACAAAGGTATACAAAATCAGATCTTACAAAACTTAATGATCAAAGTTGTTCTGAGCTTGTAATTACAACAACAGTCGTCCCCCACGCTCGATGGCGTGGTACCTTTATATAACAGAAATGACGGAGATGTCTAGATACAAAAGATAAGCTTAAAGCAGCGATCCCTCGGGATCGAAGATCCTGAGGGATTCGCTAATCGTTCAGTTCTCCTCTTTCCTTCTTGCGTTCTCCATCTCGGTATCCTGCATTCTTTTCCTGGATTATTCGGCTCTAATTTTACTTGATCTTGTCCGCATCTGGTTCCCTGTCGACGGGACAGCAGTTACTTTCCCTTCGCTTCTTGTTTTTACTCGATAATTCCCTATTTCCGCGTCCTTCTGCATAGAAAACATCAATTATTAGTGATTGAGCTCCGTTTGTCCATTTTCACACAATTTATCAAAACCCTTATATTTTTTAGACTCATAATGCAGAAAAGGTTAGAAATATTATTGAAAAACCACTAGATTTCTTGTCAAAAAGCATACCTTCCAGGTGCTCCACACACCCCCCTGCTTACCCTGTTTCATGTCCTCATGAAAACGTTGTAATTGACATGCAAGGCTGTGAGAGAGTAGGCCTGAGAAGGGATCTCACGAAGAGGTCGAAAACCATGATTAGCAACTAGATGGTCAAAGAACTAATCTAACTGATCTGCAGTCATCTCATATAGGGCCTGATATCCAGGTGTAGGATGCCAAATAATTGGGCTGCGAAACCGATACCCCAACCAGAATGGTCCTGCTCGCAGAATCCGTTCCCCATAGAGACTCAATCGACTGGCAGCCAATTCAAAATTCTCAAAGTTAAAGGGTTCCCTGAGCTGGATGTTTGGGTTAGAGGTTCGGTAGCGAAACTTTGCAACATGGAGGGCATGGTCTTTAATAGTCAGGAAATACTCCAGACCATTTCGGATCAAGTCTCCATGCATGGGACCTAATATCTTCGTGGCGGAAAAAGTCATTTGGGCTGACACAACTGACCTCCCTAGGAGTATAAACTCTCTAGCGACAAACAAGACAAAATGGAGTGATCTTTCTCTAAATATACCTTTTACAACATGAAAACTACAAGTGTTTAGGCTTACCTTATTCCAAAACGTTGTTGTTGTAGTCCGTCCTTGGCGATCTGGATGAGCTCTTCCTTCAAGTCAATTCCTGCAACCACAAACAATCAAACAATTACCAAGCACTTGTATTTCATATAATAAAACATACATTCAACATGCAGACCAAGGAACACATGAAATAACTCATTAACACAAGCTATTGAGAAAAATAAACCAGTTTGTATTAATAACGAGACAAAGAAACTCTTACAACCTGGCCTTGGTGTTGTGCAAGTTCCTCCCAGGGTCCATCAAGTGTTTTCCTCTACTTTGACAAAGCTCACCCACTTCCAAGTAGAATCATGTAAAGACAATCTCTCCTCACAAAGGTTCTAATGGAAGTCCTAAATCCTGCAGCATTTACCCAAAGAAAATGTATAGCTTCAACCTCTCCTCCTTCTGGCTCAATGCCTTCATTTATAGTGCTGTGAAGAGGTTATTCAGGTCCACCATCAATGGGATCATCCCCCTCTATGGGTGGGATAACTCCCTTATTGATGGGATAAGTTCCCTCTTAATAGAGATACATGAACCAACTGGAGGCGCATCCATTTCATCAAACCGACCTCTAGAATGTTCTAGAAGTAACCACAAGTAACTTTCTCAAGACAAAACTTGCGCATTTTGCCTTTTACAGAAGGACGCACCTGTCCTTTAACATACAGAGCATCCATGGACGCAGTTTTTCTGAACATGGCCTGCGTCCCCGCAGGTAAGGCTAGAGAGAACCTGCGACCCCAGAGATAAACATAGTTTTTACAAGACTTTCTCTCTTCTTTGAGTTTGAGATGGATAACAGAGGCATAAGACTTGCCTAAGAGGGTAGCATGACTGTTGATTTGAGCCATACTAACTGTAAGTAGTCAAGGTGACATTTTTTAGTGTAACAGGAGGGCATGGTCTTTAATAGTCAGGAAATACTCCAGACCATTTCGGATCAAGTCTCCATGCATGGGACCTAATATCTTCATGACACCTGGGATCCTCATCATACTCCTATGCTCTCTCCATAATGCTGCTGGGTCCCTAAGTTCAGCTCGTACCCATAGGTCTAAACTATTTTCTTGCCTCTGGAAGATGTTGTAAGCTTTAAGCCATTTTAACTGATTCACCCCAAATGAGATAAAGGCTTGGAATTGTATATCGCCAACGAAAGGGCCGGGATTCAAATCAGTTTCCTGGTCTAAGACAAGATTGTGCAGGTAAAATTCACATAACAACCTTTGAACTTTAACTCCATAGTGCTTGCAGCAGTCTATAAAATCATTAACAGTGTTGATATGGATAGGTGATCCCGCCCTAACAGCTTTTATTTTTAATCTCAAATAACTTCAAGCAAAAACAAAGCATAATTTTTAGCAGGGGCTCTACAAGTCAAAACATCAGTATACAAGGAACACAGGGTGTCCATCTGCTTAACAACACTATCTAGTCGACGAGTTACCTTAGCAACCTTTTCCTGCTCCTTCTGCCATCCTTCAAAGGCCTGGTTCTCAGACTGACCGATGTTTCGAAGTTGCTGTTGGAGCTCTTCGTATCTTTCCTTGGGGACCGTCTGTTCTCGCAACTGCTCGGCCTCCTGTTGGGCTTCCTTCATCATTTTATGCAAGGTTCTGGTTTTTGGGTCTTTCTTCCACACAGCCGTAGAAGCTGGAAGTTTAACCTGGACCTTCTTATTACGTTGTTTGGAATTTTGGACCCGAATTACACCCGAGGGGGGTGCTTCTGTTTGAACCTCTTTGCTATCCGTTTCCTTTTTAATGCGAACAAAGGGTTGCTGTGGTCTTCCTACCACCGGAGCCTCTTGTTGTTCCATTGGAATGTCCATTCGTTCCTCCGGGCCAGATGGAACAGCAGTTTCTATTGGAACAGCACCCTGTTCCTCATTATCATTTGGAACAGCAGACTGTTCCTCGACAGTAGGTCTCCTGATGGGGTTTCGTCCATCAAAACGAACTCTAACCCTCGGGGTTCTTGCTGCCGTGGTCCTTTTCCTTTTCCTTGCAGTTTTTTGTATTCTCAGACTGGCTTTCAACATTCTAATTTGTTGTCGAAGTCTGGCTATCGTGTCCAGCATCCTCTGGTGCTTCTTCCTCAATTTTTCAATTTCCCTTGCCTTGGCAGAGGGTTTGGCCTTCAATCTTACTTCTTCTTCCTCTCCTGGAACATCTTCCGGCGCCCTGGGGACAGATTGTCCCGGATTGATGTCTTCTGCTTCATTACCATAGCCAGGCAGGTTTTCTTCCCCTCCCTCTTCTGCATGCCTTTCCTCGGGTAATTCTTCTTCTGCGGGGCCATCAAGGACGCCTCCTGTACTGGAGGTTTTGCCGTATCCTCCCATATTGGCCAGAACTGCTGCCAATTCCTCTTCTCCTGGAGGGTCTTGCAACGGGCTACCCATAGATTGTGCGTTTTCTTCTTCTTGATTGTCTCGCTTGGTGGTCTCTTCCCCTTCAGATTGGTCGTGTCCTTCTTCAATTCCTCCTTCTGGCTGGTTAGTTCCAGCATCTGATTACTCAGCATTTCCTTCGAGTAATTCACCTTCCACTTCCGAAGGTTCGTCCTCGATTTCAATTGGTTGGGCCGCAGTTTTCTGAATCTTTTCCAACCTTCCCCGTATTCGAACCAATCGAGCTAACTTCCTAGGTCTTTCAGGCAGGTTTGGAGTGCCAACAGGTTCTCTTGGTTCCTCTGGTCGTTCTGGCGTATCAGAGGGTCGCTTCCGTTTCGAAACAGCATGCTTTTCTGCCGCCGACTTCTTACGTTTCTCTGATTGTTCCGGCGTGCTGGAGGACTGCTTTCGTTTTGAAACAGCATGCTTTTCTGCTGCTGGCTTCTTATGTTTTTCTGAACGTTCCAGTGTGCTGGAGGTTCGTTCAGATTTTGGGGGTGGTACAGCCAGTCCCTTTTTAACTGTTTCGACCAATTCCTCCCAAGTGTCTTGCTGTTGGGTAAGACTGTGGCTTATTATTAGCCGAATCAGTCCGTGGTGGATAACAACCATATCTGTGTGCTGAGCCTTCTTCAGGCTTCGGGCCGCATCATGTAGTAACGAATTTAAAAGGGCAGGGAGATTTACAGAACATTTTCCCTTTAAAACAGCTAGAAGTTTTAAGTGACGAGCCCTTACCACATCTTTTCTCCCTTCGCAGGTGATATAGATCTGCACTATCTTCGCCAGCTCGGTCCAGGGTTCCCCCAGTGTTGTCGGCAGAACTCCTTTCCCTTTGACTGTCAGACTTTGGCCTTCGCTTTGGAAAATTTCCATTACTTCCCGCAGTCTTTCCTTCTTCAGCTCCCATCTGGGTCCAACAGCTGGTAATCCTGAGGTTTCTGCGATAATGTCCTCCGTAACTTCTATCCGCTTTCCTCCGACTATAGAGTGGTTTTCCTGCAAATTTTGCAGGAATTCCAACGCTACAGCCTCATTCGATTCTTGCAGGCGGTTGAAGTAATTCAACCATCTTGCATTTTCCAGAATTTCGCGGGCAGCAGCGAACGCGGTCAGCTTGTGCGGTTCACTTCGGATTGTCCTCCCGCCCATAGCTTGCTCTCATAAATAGACTCAGGAATGAAACAGCAACTGTTTGCAGTATTTACCAAGCAGAGAGGATACTCAATGCTAATTTTAGGAAGGATTTTCGCAGAGCATGCAGCAGAGAGAAAGATCGTGGATGGCAGTCCGTAGAATGAGATCATCATACCGTTAAATCGTGTCATTATTTTGCCCGAATGGTGTGCAGCCACGTAACCATTGGAGTAATGAGGTTACCTCCCCCCCGCGATCTGATAGGCTGCCCCCAGCCGTCAAAGAGAGGAGCAGCAGTCAGTCGGGAGTCAAATCATAAAGTACAGCAGGTAGAAATTATGCCATGTTGTAAAAGGACAATGGAATACCGAAACCAAGGCAGAAAAGTGGATCGCTTTTAAGATAAGCCAGTGTGATATACTGAGGAACCGAGGGGTTGGACGTCTGTCAACTGTACCAAGTCTCCAGTAGTCATTGTCAATTCCGTTGCCATGATTGGTGATAATGTTCATGCGATAATTATATCAGGGTGTGACATATGATACATGCAAAGGATATAAAAGACAAACAGACTTAATATCATACCTGTTGGTGTAAATATTACGACTCCAATGCCATTAACAGAGCTCTGCTGCCAACAGGTGTTCATAACCTTGGCAAAGTTGTTTATCTCACCCTCCGAAACCATTATCCTTTATGTATCTACTGAAGAGTGCTTTGTCAAAATGCAGGCCATTATGCTGGCTTGGTGACCAGATAACCATAATGCCATTCACATGGTAGGCACGAAACGTGGTCAGGCCGGCTCATGATGAGACCTCCTGTTCCAAGGTTTGCTTGTTAGTTTACCTTTGGACCATAACCCTGGTGTGGTGGCTGTAATGGGAATGCCACTTCGCTTCCATCCTTATGATCATGGTAGGCTGGCTCTGAATGAGACCCCCTATCCTGCATTTGACGATTTCATATCTTGTTTTTATTTTTTCTTTTATTCTTCTTTTGCAGCACACTTCTCTTTTTCTTTGTTCAATTACACATAAGGGTGGTTCCGCACTCCTTAAGAGCGGGGAATGGTGGAAGAAGTCTTACAATCCCAACAGACAGATATAAATCGTTTGCTCATATTCCTCAGTAATGATCAAGAAATTTTTTAGGGAGATCGACATGATAAAAATTACCAAACCACGGTTCGGGAATAAGATAATGACAGTGAAGACGAAAGTTAATGTTCCTCCTCTTGTCTTCTTATATATACTGACTGTTAAAATAGTAGTGATTTATGATATGCTGGTTTCGGTATATCATGCTTTATGTTCATTGCATAATGTCATTGCTATATCTAAAGGATTTAGGAGAGCATAATCGCAAAACGTCCAAATAGGAGAAGAAAGGTTCTGATGGTGTCCTCTCTGAGAGAAGCATATAAATGAGTTATCTTGTGGAAAAGAAATAGCAGAATTAGCAAAATTTTGTATCTTGGAAAAAGAAATATGCGAGTGTTGTTCCTTTTCGCAAAGGAACAGCAAAGCACAAAGAGTGTTGTTCCTTTTCGCAAAGGAACAGCAAAAATCCACACGTGCTGTTCCTTTTCGCAAAGGAACAACAAAACAAAAAGTGGTGTTCCTTTTCGCAAAGGAACAGCAAAGCCAAAAAGGTGTTGTTCCTTTTCGCAAAGGAACAGCAAAAATTCCAAAACACAAAAGTGTTGTTCCTTTTCGCAAAGGAACAGCAAAAATCCACACATGCTGTTCCTTTTCGCAAAGGAAGAGCAAAGCAAAAAGTGTTGTTCCTTTTCGCAAAGGAACAGCAAAGCAAAAAAGTGTTGTTCCTTTTTCGCAAAGGAACAGCAAAGCAAAAAAGTGCTGTTCCTTTTCGCAAAGGAACAGCAAAGCAAAAAGTGATGTTCCTTTTCGCAAAGGAACGGCAAAGCAAAAAGTGTTGTTCTTTTTTGCAAAGGAACAGCAAAACAAAAAGTGTTGTTCCTTTTTGCAAAGGAACAGCAAAACAAAAAGTGTTGTTCCTTTTCGCAAAGGAACAGCAAAACACCAAAAGTGCTGTTCCTTTTGAAAAGGAACAGCAGAATCACACGAGTGTTGTTCCTTTTGAAAAGGAACAGCAAAATCAAACCAGTGCTGTTCCTTTTGAAAAGGAACAGCAAAATCAAAAAGTGTTGTGCAAAATAAGGTAACAAAAATACTACAAACAAATATGAAAAGAACATATGTACAGGATGTTATGTACAAATTATGAAAAACGAGTTGCTTAAGTTATAGGTGAGGAAGATTTCGCTTCCTCTCCTAAGATCTCCAAATCAGTATCTTGCTGTAGCTATTGACAAAAGGATTCCCGAGTAAGAGGTCTTCGATAGAGACGAACTCGATGGCCATTTACTTTGAACTTATGTCTAGAACCGTCAATTGTGATCAGAGTGAGGGTCCCATTGTCGTGCACCTTCTGGATCTCATATGGTCCTAGCCAGCGAGTCTGGAGTTTCCCCGGGAAATCCTGGAACCGAGAATTGTATAACAGAGCCCAGTCTCCTTCATGGAAGACTTTATTCTTTATAAGTGCATCATGCCACTTAGCTCGTTGTTGTTGGATTAATGATGTGTTTTGCAATGCAGAGAGCCTAATCTCATCCAATTCGTTGATTTGTCGTAGCCGATTGATCTGTGCCTCATTCAGATCTAAGCCGACCTCTTGTGCAGTTCGTAGTGTTTGGATCTCAAATTCGATAGGAAAGATTGGTTGTTTCCCAAACACCAATTGATAAGGTGAATAGCCTGTCGTACTTCTCCATGTGGTTATATAAGCCCACAGTGCTTCAGGTAGCCGAGCAGCCCAATCACGCCTGTGTGATGCGATAGTCTTTGTTAAGATTGACTCAATTATCTTGTTACTGTTTTCTACTTGTCCATTTGCCTGCGGATGGTAGGGGGTAGTGATCTTATGTTGGATATGATAGTTGTTAAGTGTTGCAGCTAGTTTATTTCCAACAAATTGTGGTCCACCATCTGTAATTACTTCTCTCGGAAGTCCATAACGTACAAACAAATGGAACAAAAATTGTATTACCGAATCTTCTGTAGCCCTAGCTAATGATTCAGCCTCAACCCATTTAGTAACATAGTCTGTTGCTACCAGGATGTATGTCATCTGGTTTGATGGTGGATTAATGGGCCCGACGAAATCGAGAGCCCATCATTCAAATGGCTCAATAACCACTTGTGGTCTCAGAGGCATTTCATCAGCTTGACCAGGTTTTCCTGCTCGCTGGCAGCTGTCACAGGCTTGTACAAACTTTTTCGCGTCCTTAAAGATTGTAGGCCAATAGTATCCTGCCTGTAGTATTTTATGTGTTGTTCTTTTGTCGGCAAAGTGCCCCCCGCATGGTCCATTATGACAAGCTTTTAAGATTTCTAGGATCTCATCCTCTCGAATACACCTCCTGATTTGCATGTCTGCCCCTGTATGGAATAAATGGTCTCCAATCCACGAAAATCGAGTGCTTTTTTGAACAATTTGCTTTCGTTCCTGAGGGGTTAGGTGTTTTGGTAACTTACCCACTGCAAGGTAATTGGCGACATCAGCATACCAGGGTGTTCGAATGGCAATGGCAAACAGATGCTGTTGTTCGATTGATTTGGGTATTCTTGAGAGGAAGTCGGCTACAGGGTTCTCCTTGCCGGGTCGATCCTTAATTGTGATGTCGAACTCCTGCAACAGGATCAACCATCGAGTTACTCTAGCATTCGTGACAGGTTTGTTTGCTAGATATTTGATAGCCGAATGATCTGTATATAACACAACAGGATAACCTGTAATATAATGCCTAAATTTATTAACAGCATGAATTACAGCCAGGAATTCCTTTTCAGTAACAGTATAATTGAGTTCGGCAGAGGATAAATTTTTGCTGATATAGTAAATAGTGTATGGCTTCTTATCCTCTTCTTGTCCTAGGACTGCACCGATTGTTGTATCCGAGGCATCAGATGAGATCTGGAATGGCAAATTCCAGTTTGGTCCTTGAAGGACTGGAGCTATTGACAGCAACTTTTTCAATTCTTTAAAAGCCTGGTCACATTTCTCTGTCCACAAGAAATCAACATTACCAGTTAAGGCATATAGAGGTGCTGCAATTCGTGAATAATGTTCTATAAATCGTTTGTAATATCCAGAAAATCCAAGGAAACTACGACCTCTGTTTGAGTAGTGGGGGTAGGGATGAGCAAAAGAATTTGAATTTTAGCAGGGTCTACCTGGATGCCAGCTGCTGAAATGTAGTGCCCTAGAATGAGCCCTTCCGTCATCATCATGTAGCACTTTTCGTGGCTCAGGCAGAGTCTGGTGGCAATGCAACGTTGTAGAACTTTTTCCAGGGTATCCAGAGCTGGATCAAATTCGTCCCCATACGGTGTGAAGTCGTCCATATACACCTCAATTCCATCGTTTATTAGATCTGCAAAAATACTGAGAATAGCCCTTTGAAATGTAGCAGGGGCATTACATAGGCCGAAGGGTAATACTCGATAGGCAAACGTTCCCCAAGGGCACGTAAAGGTAGTTTTATCCTGGTCTTCAGGGGCAATTTGGATTTGGTTATATCCACTGAAGCCGTCCAGGAAGGAGAAAAATTTCTTCCCTGCTAACGTGTCCAATACTTGGTCTATAAATGGGAGGGGAAAGTGATCCTTATGTGTAGCCTTTTTTAACTCCCTGTAATCCACGCAAATCCTCCATTTTCCATTTTTCTTGGGTACCACCACAAGGGGAGAGACCCATTTACTGTCAGAGATAGGGTAAATAAAGTTAACATCTAAGAGCTTCTGAAGTTCATCTTTTACTATCTCTTTTAGGTGAGGGTTGAGTCTTCTTTGTGGCTGACGGACAGGTCTTGCATCTTTCTCTATATAGATGTGATGGGTGCATAATTGAGGATCAATCCCCTTCATGTCAGGATAATCCCACGCAAATGCATCCTTGTATTTTTGTAACAGATTAACAAGGTTTATTTCTTAATCTGATGTAAGGTTGGCGTTAATATTCAGAGTTTTACTAGGTTCAATTTCCACTACTTTACTATTGGCAACAACAATAACTGGTATTGTCTGGTCATGTGGATCTTTTAAGGGATCTTCTTCTAGCTCACTGTCAAATGCTGCTTCTATCATAAAACACTGCATATGTGTTCTAGCTTCAGTTTGACTAATAAAATTGTTAATGGCATCGTCTTATGTTTGATCTTTAAAGTCTAAAGCCTTCTGTATAGTTAATGGAGATCTGATGTTGTTAGCAAGATATGACACAGGATAAGAGTTAGTTTTAATCATTGGCAGGCTTGGCTGTGCTGGAGGATATAAAATTAAATTTTTAACATCTGGTCCTTTAGCTATAGTCATGTTTCCCTGCCGGCAGCCAATGTAGGCATCGGCAGTAGCAAGCCAGGGTCTGCCTAGGATTAACGGATGTCCATCTAGTCGGGTTTTAGGATTAATTACCAGGAAATCTGTGGGATACTCCCAGGAATCTACGGAAACCATGACATCATTCAGAATACCTTCTGGTTGAACTACAGATCGATCTGCCAATTCTAACAGAGTAGAGGTAGGTTCTACTGACGTGATGCCAAGATTTTGGCAGGTGGAGGTTGTCAAAATGTTGATTGCAACTCCCAGGTCAACTAGAGTGTTAGTCAGGGTTTGGCCATAGATTTGGACAGTTACAATTGGGTTCCCAGGATCTTCATATTTGATAGGTGCCTCTTTTCCTGATAATAGGTTGGATAAAGTACCAACTACTTGGACTCTGGGGTTAGTATTTGTATTCCTCCTTGATTTTTTGATGCATAATTCTTTTATGGTTTTTGCATATATAGGAATATCTTGTATGGCTTGGAGGAATGGAATCTTTATATACAAATTTTGTAATTCTCCCAAAATGTCGAAGTCTGGAGATTGTATAGATCGAGATATGACTAATCGTTCTGGGAAAGGAGGAGAGAATGTACTTGCTTGTTTATTGTTTTGCTCTTTGTTTTCATCCTTCTGTTGTGGGGGTTGTTCTATTGGTAATTGATCTTCAATGCGAATTGTTTTGTCTCCCTCTATTTCTATTATTCGTCCAGATCTTAACTGAAGATCGTTGCACTCCCTTAGGTCAGATCCAATCTCTGATGTGTCTATGATTTGGATGGATTGGACTGGCCTATTATTAGGATTGGGATTGGGTTGGGCTGGGAGTTGCGGTCTCAGATTAGACTGGGGATTTTGTTGTAAAGCTGGCAGAGTTGGTTGAGGGAGTGGGATTGATCCTGCTGGCTGATATGTCGATCTTGGCCAGCTTGTCTGCCAGGATGAGCTTTGCGAAGTGGAAGGGGTCCACTGCGGAGGATATGAATTATTCTGCCAATATGGTGGAGGATAAGGGCAGTTTGGCCAACCAAATTGGGACATCCAAGGATTCGGAGTAGGAAACATTTGAGGTGACCAATTTGAAAACGGGGGTTGAGACTGGTTTTGCCACATGTTCTGTTGCTGAGTATTGAACTGCGGGGGTTGAAAAGAAGAGGAGGGGTCTGAAAACATACCTGATTGCCTAGGCTGCCATTGACGACGCTGGTTAATAAAATATGCTGGTTCTGGCTCCTCTTCTGCTTCTTTGTATACTGCCTTCAAACCAGGAAGTGAAGGGCAGCTTTCGGTCAGGTGGTCCTTGGTGCAGATAGCACATATTTGGACTGTATCCAGCGGGCATTCCTTGTGGCTGTGTTTCTTCCTGCATCGTGGGCAAAAAACTGCTAGATTTTGCTCCGCCTCGGCTTGCTTCTGTTTAGCCTGCACAATGTCAAGTTGTGTAGTTAATGTTCCCAGGATATCAGTTTTAAAATTTTCTAGAAAATTTCCAAGTTCCACCCGTGTTACTCCCTCTGTTGATGTTATGTTATCTCTGGGGAAGCGATCATATTCCGCTGGTTTTATCCTCGTGCTGCCTCTTGAGCTCCTGATACACAGATCAATGATATCAGCAAAATTTTCCTGATAAATGTCTCCTTTCCCCATAATGTTTAACGTTTCGATCCATTGTTCTTTCATACCTCTAATTAATGCAGTTTTCAACACGTTATCAGGCAGAGGTAGCGATGCATAAGGGGATCTTTGCAAGTTATATTGGAAACGTTCCACATATTCTTCTAGGGTTTCGTTTGGTCTGGCTGACATTTGAAAGATTTCATCTTTTAGTTCTCTCGACCTACAGTAATCTTGATATTTCTTTAAAAATGCTTCTTTCATTTGATCCCAATTGTTAATAACCCCACCACCTAAGCCCATAAACCATCTTAACGCAGCCCCTTTTAATGTAGAGGGGAACAATTTCAGTTTCTGGGGATCGGTGGTGTAATCGTATCCTCTACATAATACATCAAATTCGAACAAGAATGCGTCTGGATCTTTTGATGTAAGGCCATGAAATGTGGGAATATGCTGGAGATGGATGGCTTTCATGGGCGCATTTGCTGCAGAATCTACTATCGGATATTGCAATGTAGAGGTCTGGGTGTTTGGCTGATTCTGCGCCATGGGATCGAATATATGCCAGTAATCTTCAGGAATTTCCAAGAGAGTGTTCCTTGGTTGAGGAGGGGTAGTATTAACAGGGATTGTCTTGACACCACTCCCTTTATCAGGGATGATAATGGCCCCAACTGTCTGTGGTGAATGAATTCCTTCAACAAGGATTTTTACAGCGCTTCCCTTGTCCGGGCTATTTAAAGGCTGGTTTAATTCAATAGGAGATCTAGGTTCCTCGATTTCCCCTGTTTCTCCTTCTCCTTCACAAAGGTTACTTTGGGTCCCTTCATGCAATAGTCCAGGAGTCAAATTTTCAATTTCTTGAAAATCCTGCTCCTCTGTTTGACTGTGCACTTCAGCAAAGGCTTCAGATGGTGATCCCGAGGCCTGAAGGGAACTAGTAGGTTGTTTAGAATTGACTTTCTTATAACCTACTGATGGCTGAGAGTCGGCTTTCTTATAGATTTCATCTATGAAGGTCGTTCGTCCAAGGGTCACCGGCCCCTTGGCTTTGGATGGAGGCTTTTGATCTTTCTCTAACTTTTTCTGCTTAGTCATGCACTCCAATTAAACTGCTAAATCCTATTTAACCAGCAATTCTACTAAGAGAGCGGATGGTGGAGCAGGGCTTTTACATGCTCTGTACGCAGGTTCTTACCTTCCGTTTTTAAAATCCAACTCCCTCCTAGCAGATTTGCGCACTACTCTATAAAGGACAAATGGCTATTACCCCTTCCCCGGCAATGGCGCCAAAATGTAGAGCGATAACTAGGGTCTCTCACACTACCAATTATTCCACATTATTAAGTCAATCCGGGAACGTTTTGTTCTTTCAAGGAGTAACTCAATCCGAGGTTGTTTTGTCCAAGTAATGCTCGGTAGTATAGCGTTCTAATGGTTTGAAAGGAAACAAACACTAAGCTGTAACTAAACCAATTCAACAGATAAAATCACACAAAGCAGTTGATCAGTCAAGGGTACGGAAACAATAACCCTTCCCTTTAGAAACTGATAAAGAAAGAAAACCAAAGCATGGACTTATAGGTCTGGGAGCTAGGCAGCGTCTTGCTGCGCTCACGACAGCCTTAGGCCTGCTATCACGCAAAAGCAATAAAGGCAGACTAGCGAAAGTAAAATGGAACAGCAATTCTAGAATGGAACAGCAAACTCTAAAATGGAACAGCAGTTCTAAAATGGAACAGCAGTAATCAAATGGAACATCAGTAATTAAATGGAACAGCAAACTATCATAAACAGGAAACGTCAATCATATAAATTGGAACAACAAACTCAAATGGGACAGCAAACTCAAATGGAACAGCAAACTCAAATGTATGTACACGTTCTAGACTACTGTAGCAATCCGAGAGTAATGTATGATGTGACTATGTTTCTGAACAAAGTGATATTATCTTCAAGCCTCGCAAATACTTATTTTATATGAATCCAATGATGATAACATTCATACCAATATCTTGCTATAGAAATGGATGTAATTCGAATAGATTCACTTTGTAATACAGAGACGTGGGTTAAAGAACTTATTCAGATTCAGATATTAATTAGGAAGCATAGTCTATCATATAAAAGATATATCAGATTACTGAAACAAGAGAAATAAGCAAACCACACAAATCACCGTATGATACAACAGCAAGTGACCGTCGGAGCTGGGCCCTTGGCTACCAATGGTACACTGCTTAAAGTTACTTCAGATGCAGAAACGAAGTGAACACCAAGTCCTTTATATTGATTGCATTAACAAAGGTATACAAAATCAGATCTTACAAAACTTAATGATCAAAGTTGTTCTGAGCTTGTAATTACAACAACAGTCGTCCCCCACGCTCGATGGCATGGTACCTTTATATAACAGAAATGACGGAGATGTCTAGATATAAAAGATAAGCTTAAAGCAGTGATCCTGAGGGATCGAAGATCCTGAGGGATTCGCTAATCGTTCAGTTCTCCTCTTTCCTTCTTGCGTTCTCCGTCTCGGTATCCTACGTTCTTTTCCTAGATTATTCGGCTCTAATTTTACTTGATCTTGTCCGCATCCGGTTCCCTGTCGACGGGACAGCAGTTACTTTCCCTTCGCTTCTTGTTTTTACTCGATAATTCCCTATTTCCGCGTCCTTCTGCATAGAAAACATCAATTATTAGTGATTGAGCTTCGTTTGTCCATTTTCACACAATTTATCAAAACCCTTATATTTTTTAGACTCATAATGCAGAAAAGGTTAGAAATATTATTGAAAAACCACTAGATTGCTTGTCAAAAAGCATACCTTCCAGGTGCTCCACACCAACCTGAAAAACTTTTTGATCTAGAAACTGAAATTGGCAAAATAAAGATAGCTATTCCTCTCTTGGAACTAGCCAAGCATGACATCTATAAACTACATATCAAAAGGTCCCTTCAACTCACTAGCAACAAAGATGATGTCAATGTGTTGGATGATACCCCAGAACTCCTGTTTGGCCCAGAAGTGGATGGAAAAATGGTAGTCACAGGGGTATTGCCTTTCTATGTCAGCTTACATATTCATGATAAAATATTACATAATGCAATGTTTGACTCAAGCGCCTCTCACAATCTCATGCCAAAAGCAGTCATGGAGAGATTGAATTTAGACATAACAAGAACATATAAGGATCTGTTTTCCTTTGACTCCAGCCAAGTCAAGTTTTTAGGTCTCATAAAAGACTTATGTGTGTCTCTGGTTCAATACCCAAACAAGACAATCCTAATGGATGTGGTAGTTGCTGATATCCCACCTAAGTATGGGATGTTGTTATCAAGATCTTGGGGAGATAAACTCCAAGGTTCCCTGCAATTAGACATGTCATATGCCACTATCTTTGTTTTTGGGCAACCAAAAAGACTGTACAGAGAAACACTTATGAAATACATGGTCAGCAGTGAAGAAAAGCCTCAAAACTTTCCTATATATGATGTCCATTCAGACATAGACTCATACATTCTCTTCAATGACACCACAACTCCCTCAAAAGGTGAGGTTGAAACCAAGATATTCATACAAGAGGAAGATTCAAATGAAAGTATTATCACCCATGAAACAACAGTCAATCAAACACTAAATGTTGTTGCTGCCTTAGTTGTCAAGAACATCCAATCAAACGATGAGACTGTCCCAGAAGACAAGCTAGGGAAAAAACCACAACTGCTACTCACATTGCCAGCCCATAAACAGATCATCAAATCTCCTTTCCAACAGGATATTCTATGGTTCCTTGAATTTGATGGCCCAGTCAACAAATTAGGGGCAGGAGCTGGAGTTTGGGTACACAATAAGGAGAATAGTCATGCAGAAGGCAGAGCCTATAGATTGAATTTCAGATGCACTAATAACATGGCAGAATATGAGGCTCTTTTACTAGGCCTCAAGTTAGTAAAGTTCTTACAAGCTGCCAGGGTTTCAATCATGGGTGATTCAGATTTGGTTATTCAACAAGTGAAGGGAAACTTTGTCACCAATGACAAAAGACTAAGGACTTATAGGTCTGCTATTGCTGAGGTACTAAACTTTTTCTCTGAATTCCAAATTACTAAAATTTCCAGAACCCACAATCTACATGCTCATAGTTTAGCCACCTTTGCAAGTACCTACAAGTTGCCCTTTGATCCCCATAATTGTTTTACAACTGAGGTAAAACACAGACCCTCCATTCCAAACAATGTCAATGATTGGCAAGTATTTGAGGATGACAGGCAAATAAACCATTTTTTAACTCTACAGCAAGAATTTGCAGGACTAAATATTGACATTGAGACAGAAAGTCAATCACAAATACTTGAGACAGCAAGTCAATCACAAATATTTGATGGAGCAAGTCCATCACAAATATAGTTTCAACAAATTGCTCACCCAATATCACCTAGAACTGCAAAACTAATGCTGAGTCCAACCATTTTCAACAAGGAAAACATTCAGCAAATTCAACAAATTAACTATGAAGAGGTGGCCAATGCTGAAACTGAAATCATTGAGCTGAAAGACAATTTTCTACCAACAGGCCTAACCCCACTAGAAGACATCTTTGACTCAAATGATATTCCCAGAAAACCAAAAATGCAGCCCTTAAATGCAGCCATTGAAGAATGCAACATAGGTACAATGGACAAACCCAAAATAATTAAATTGTCTGCTTCCTTACCTCCTGACCAAAAGCCTAAATACATTGACCTCTTCAAAGAGTTCCAGGATGTTTTTGCATGGAGCTATGAGGACCTAAAGTCCTATGACACCTCTGTAATCCAGCACACTATCCCTCTCAAACCTGATCAAAATCCCTTTAAACAAAAACTGAGGAGAATCAATCCTATGCTTCTCCCAGCAATGGAACAAGAGGTATAAAAAATTGTTCAAGGCAGGCATCATAGCACCAATCATATTCTCTGAATGGATCTCCAACCTAGTCCCTACAAGAAAGAAGACTGGTGAAATTAGGCTGTGTGTGGATTTGAGGAATCTGAACCAAGTATCCCTCAAAGACAATTACCCCTTACCCAAGATGGATCACATTTTGCAGAGAGTAGTGGGGGCTTCCAGAATTTCTCTACTTGATGGATTCTCAGGTTTCAACCAGATCTTAGTTCACCCTGATGATCAGGACAAAACAACATTTACAACCCCATGGGGAACTTTCAAATATGTAAAGATGCTTTTTGGATTGAAAAACGCAGGGGCAACTTTTCAAAGAGCAATGGATATTGCCTTTGCCAAAGAGATTCATGACTTTTTAGTCATTTACCTGAATGACCTTACACCTTTCTCAAAATCAGACCAAGAACATATAAAACATTTGAGACAGATCTTCCTTAAATGCAGAAAATATGGAATTTCCTTAAAATCCCAAGAAATCCCTGTTTGGTTTAGAGGAAGGTAAGCTATTGGGCCACATCATTTCTAAAGATGGCATTAGAATTGACCCAGATAGGATACAAGCTATCCTACAAATTCCCCACCCAAGAAATGTCAAAGAGTTGCAAGGATTCTTGGGAAAAATCAATTTCTTGAGAAGGTTTATCCCAAACTTAGCAGAGCTAATCAGATTATTAAATAACATGCTAAAGAAAGATTCAAAAGTAAAATGGACTGCTGAAGCCAATCAAGCCTTTGAAGGTATAAAATTGGCCCTTACCCAAACCCCAGTCTCGACCAATCCTCAGTTTGACAGAGAATTTATCATTTTCTCTTTTGCCTCCCAGCATACTATTGTTGTTGTCCTATTACAAAGAGATGACCAAGGTAATGAGAAGCCAATTGCTTTCTTTAGCAAAGCTCTTAGAGATGCACCTTTAAAGTATCAAATCATGGAAAAGCAAGCTTATGCTTTAGTCAAAGCAATTAAAGACTTTAGGATTTATATCCTTTATTCCCATGTTATAGCATATGTGCCAAGTCCTATTGTCAAAGACATTCTCACCCAAGAAAATTTAGAGGGCAGAAGAGGAAAATGGATTGCCAACATCTTGGAATTTGACATTGAGATAAAACCTACAAAACTGATAAAAGGGCAAGGCTTGGCCAAATTAATGGCAGAAACAAATTTTCAAGCCTTAGACATTAACCAGCTGGACAGTGAACCGGAGCTGGCGACTCCAAAGATCAATGTAGCCTTTGAACAATCCCCTTGGTATGCAGATATCTGTTATGTGTTACAAAACCTGTGTGCTCCCCCAGGACTGTCCAAAACTAAGTGTAGATTCTTAAAAATGAAAACCTCAAGATTTTGTGTGATGGATGGCAATCTGCTTTGGAAAAAGCATGAAGGTATATTGCTGCACTGTTTAATTGAAAATGAAACTGACAATATCATAAAAGAATTTCATGCAGGTGACTGTGGTGGACACTTGTACTAGAAGTCCACTATGGACAAGATATTAAGGGCTGGATACTACTGGCCCACCATGTTCTCTGATGTCAAGAAATTCATCACCTCATGTCATAAATGTCAAGTGTTTGAGGGAAAGAGACAGTTGTTGCCACTTCCTTTAAGGCCTATTGCAACAGAGAGACCTTTTCAACAATGGGGATTGGACTTCATTGGGGAAATTCATCCCTCATCTTCAGGCCAACACAGATGGATCTTAACAGCCACAGACTACTTCACTAAGTGGATTGAAGCTGCCCCATGCAGACAAGCAAATGATTCAATAATTATTCAGTTCTTGGAGAACAACATATTGGCAAGATTTGGCTGTCCTGACAAAATAATAACAGACAATGCTGCTGCTTTCAGATCCAAGAAAATGGTGAACTTCTGCCATAAATTTCACATCACCCTGGGCCATTCCACTGCATGCTATCCCCAAGGAAATGGCCTTGCTGAGTCATCAAATAAAAGTCTGGTAAATATCATAAAGAAAGTACTAGAAGAGAACAAAAAGAATTGGCATAAGAAGCTTGTGAATGCCCTGTGGGCAGATAGACTAACAACCAAAAGATCAATTGGGACCAGCCCATATGAGTTGGTTTATGGAATAGAGGCCAAGTTCCCCTCATCATTAGGAGTGCCTGTTATGAAGCTTCTTCAAGAAAGCCAAGCTGAAAAAAATGATATGCAAAGAAGAATCAATCAAATCATATGTCTGCAGCAAACTAGAGACCAAGTTTTCAGCAGAGTTCAAGTTCTACAAGAGAAATTAAAGAAGGCTTTCGATAGAAGAACTAAGGCAGAAGATTTCAGTGTGGGAGACAAAGTCCTCAAGTGGGATGCAAGAAGAGAAGACAAAGGAAAGCATGGAAAATTTGATTCCTTATGGAGAGGACCATTTGTTGTCCAAGCAGTGCAAGGTAACAACACTTACTTCCTAAAAAGTCTCAATAAAACTGACTTGGATGAAGGTCCTGTGAATGGCAGGATGCTGAAGCATTATTTTGACTATTACCCATGAGTACAGCCTGAGGTTCCCTTGTATATATGCAGATGTATATATTATTTTCTGTTTAGATGGTAAAAATGCAGTTTTTTCAAGTTTATTGACTACCAGCAAAAGGTAAATAGAATCATAGGTCTACCAAGAAGAGAAGCACACAATTTTGGCACTTCAAAACATCAAACTTCAAGATTGGCAAGAGCAATCAAACAGCAAGGCAATCTGACCTGCTGTTCTTGGTCTTTCAAATGAAACACCATCCCCATGTGGAGCCACTGTTAGCTACCTATACCAATAGGTTTCATATTTCATGATTGGCTATGAAAAGGTCCAAATATGCTCTGCTTTGATGATTCAAAGATCACATATTTCCAAGAGAATCCAATCTGTGCTTATAGCTGTTAGGATATTCCGACACATAGGATATAGTTAAGTTCAACTTGGTCTAGCATAGAGTTAGGTTAGAGTTAGGTAAAGTGTGTTTCTTTACCGTTGTACATTTTGTAACTTACAATCCGACAGTCACGATATGTAGTGATCCGACGGTTCACTCTCACCTCGGTATTACCGACACTTGATCCGTGGCTTGACACCCGATTGGTCCATGAGTTCTATTTATAGTGCATGGAGGGTCATTGTTAGGGTAATCCGTGCATGAGAGAAGCTTATGTAAATTTTCATTCTTTGATTAATAAATTGCCTGTAGTACCCACGTTGGGACAGGCCGTGGACTGTTTCCCTCCTTGCACTCTGAGGGTTTTAACCACGTCAAAAATACTGGTGTATTGATTTGAGATCTGGTTGTGAGCGGTTTCCTTTTGGTATTCTTTCGGTGGAACTTACCCTGTAAATTCTTACATGGTATCAGAGCTATTTGAGGGCCGCGTCCGTTGGTGATCCAAATCTGAAGCCGGTAGAACTGCATGCGGCTGTCATTTCCTAGATCTGTTGTTTCTGACTGCTTTCGGGCCAAGAGGACTGCTCTGTTGCGTTCGGAGCATCTGTTCCAGTGAGGAACCCCTTTCGTTTCATGCGAAAAGGTTTCCGGTAGCCCTAGCTGCGTCATTTTTCAGATCGGGAGGTATACAGTGTTTTTTTTTGCAGTTTACTGTTAATTTCTCTCTGTTTATTTCGGTCTCAGTTTATTTAGCCTTTTTTTTAACCGGATCTATACCTTTCATATCTGCGTATGCTCTTTGCCCTGCGACTCTGTGCTATCTGGGCAAATCAGAAACAGAAAGGAAGGATTTTTCTCATGCGTATGCTCTTTTCCCTGCACCTTAGTGTGATCTCGGAAAATCAGAAACATTGAGAAAAATATTTAGTTTTTCGGCTAAAGCTAACCTTGAGATTTTTTTTAAAAATTTCTAGTTTTTTGGCTAAAGCTAACTTCGAGCCGCAAGGTTCGTTTTTCTTTGCATATTCGTGTTGGGTTTTGTGTTTTGTGTTTTGTAGGGAAAAAGAGCTTTCTCAAGGCAAGCACGCAAATCGAGGCCCCCCTCTCTCTCTCTCTCTCTCTCTCTCTCTCTCAAATATTTTGTATAGATCAATTGGTTCAAAGCTATTTTTAGAGAGTAGAGGTCTTGGGTTCAAGTCTCCATTTTGTGGGGGCGGATTTTTTCATTCCCGCACATTCGCGCACTTTGCCGGCAACATCAACAAGTTTTTTTTCAAAAAGCCATAACTTCTTCATCCGGAAGCCTTTTTCAGAGCCGTTTTTTTTAAAACCGCCTATTTTTTCGAGATCTATCCGTTGGTACACTTACTTTCAGCATCTTCAGCTTCAGTTTTTTTTTTTTAAATGGAAAGTCCATGCCAAGTCATTCTTGATAGCACTAACTACTTCCAATGGGTAGAATACATGGAAGATTTACTTAGAAGTAAAGGTCTCTTCAGAATAGCCACAAACCAAGAGAAGAAACCAACAGATGAAGACAATGCGGCAAAATGGGAAAATAGACAAGATCAAGCACATGGTTTGATAGGGATGTCTATTTCTCCTGATCTTAGATTCCACATTGCAGGACTTGAGACTCCTCATGAAGCATTAGAAAAACTTGCTAAAGTTTTTGGGATTAAAAATGAAATTAGATCCCATCAACTTGAAAATGAGCTGCTTACTTTGGATCCTAATAATTTTTCTTGCATTGAAGATTTCTTGTCCAAATTCAAGACCCTTAGATATCTCTTGGAAGGTGTTAAAGTTAAGAAAGATGATGGTAACCTTATTTATTCCATCCTTACTAAGTTAGGACCAGCCTACTCTGTATTTGTTTCCACTTTCCATTCTACAAGGGAAGCTTTCATTTGTCAAGGACAAGAATACAAGGCCCCTTCCTTTGACTCCTTTTGTGATTCCTTAATAAGAGAACAAGAAAAACTCTTACACCTTGGTCTTCTTAATCTTGGAAACTCTTCCACAAAAGCGTTAGCCGCCCAGCAGTATCCAAATTCAAAGAATCCTAAGAAGTCATATCCTCAAAAGAATGGTCCTAAACCATTTCAGCCTCAAAATGAAAGATCATTTCAGCAAAATGATAAGCCCAATAAAAACAAATGGAAGAAGACTGATAGACATTGTAACTTTTGTAATCGAGATGGCCACTTAGAATCTAAATGCTTTAAGAAGATGGAAGCCTTGGAAGCCGCAATGAAGAAACATAACATTCATCTGGAGCCTACTTCAACTTCAACTTCCGGAACGGCACTTTCTGCATGTCATCGTCAATCATCTCAGTCTGGTTATGCATTAAATGTATCTTCTTCTTCTTCTCATTCTCATGAGTGGCTCATTGATTCTGGAGCCTCTTGTCACATGGCCAAAAACCAAGCCATGTTTTCTTCTTTAAATGATTGTAACACCAAAAATATATATATTGGTGATGATAGATCTCTTAATGTTGTAGGGACTGGAACTGTTCATCTAGACAATGGTCAGTTCAATGATGTATTATGTGTTCCAAACTTATCCTGCAACCTTCTATCTGTCTATCAGATAACTCATTCAGGTGAAGGTAAAATTGTTGAATTTTCACCTCATGATGTTGTAATCAAGGATCTAAAAGATCCTAAACAGATTCTAGCTACTGGTCTTGCTGATGATTCCAAAAGGTTGTATAAGTTTCACAACTTTGGGTCATCCCATCTTCCCTCAGTATTTGTTGCTCATAATGATGAAGTGAGCAAACTTTGGCATGAGCGGTATGGTCACTTAAACTATCGCTCCCTTCAGCATCTATGTAAAGAAAATATGGTGACAGGTCTTCCTATGGTATCTTGCAAAGATGGTGTTTGTTCCGGATGTGTACTCGGAAAACATCATCGGGACAGTTTTGACAAACGTGCCTCTTGGCACGCCTCAGCCCCTTTACAGCTTGTGCACAGTGATTTATGTGGTCCTTTCCTGTTGCTTCATTCTCTGGCTGCAAGTACTTCTTAACTTTCATTGATGATTTCTCTAGACGCACTTGGGTATACTTCTTAAAACTCAAGAGCGAAGTATTTAGCACTTTTTTGGCCTTCAAAGCATTTGTTGAAAAACAATCTGGACATCAAATTCTTAAGCTAAGAACTGATAATGGTGAGAATATGTTAAAAACGCATTCATCAACTTTTGCACCGAAAATGGAATTCAAATGCAACATACTGTTCCATACACTCCACAAAAAAATGGTGTAGCTGAAAGGAAAAATCGCACCTTAAAGGAAATGGCTAATTGTATGCTGCAATCTAAAGGACTCAGTCTTAGTTTTTGGGCCGAAGCAATTAATTGTGCAAATTATATAATCAATCGCACTCCTACTAAGGTTCTAGAGAATATCACTCCAGAAGAAGCTTGGAGTTCCATTAAACCAGATGTAAGTCACTTTCGTGTGTTTGGAAGTGAAGCATGGGCCCATATTCCAGATGAAAAGCATAAAGCTTTAGAACCTAAGAGTGAGAAATGTACTTTTGTTGGATATTCTGAAGATGTAAAAGGTTATAGACTTATTCCATTTAAGTCCAAAAATGTTATCATTAGAAAAGATGTAAAATTTGATGAAAATAAATCGGCCTGTGAGCCTAGTTCGGCGGATGTGCCACCTCTTCCTATCTCTTCTATCTTTGAGAACATTTCTTCTTCTGATGATGAAAGCGAGGATGATAATCCTCCCCCACCTTCTCAGGATCCTCAACTTCCAAGATGGGTCCGTGCTACTCGGGATGCAGCAGGTGATCTTGCCGGTGATCCTACAGATCAGCGACGTACACGTTCTCAGTTTGAAAGAGCCTCTTCTTTACTGGCTCAAGCTTCAGTAAATCATGATCCTGACACTTTTGCAGAAGCTTCAGGCCATCCACATTGGGAAGCAGCTATGAATGAAGAATATCATTCATTGATGACAAATGATACATGGGATCTTGTTCCTCTACCAAAGGGACGCAAACTTGTTAGATGCAAATGGGTTTACAGAACCAAGTATGGACCAGATGGGAAAGTTGATAAACATAAAGCTCGTCTAGTTGCTAAGGGCTTTTCACAGGTTGAAGGCATTGACTACACTGAAACCTTCTCTCCAGTTGCCAAAATGAACTCTATCCGCCTTGTTCTTTCCCTTGCTTCCTCTTTAAAATGGGAAGTCCATCAAATGGATGTTAAATCTGCCTTCTTGCATGGGGACTTGCAGGAAGAAATCTATATGGAACAACCCATTGGCTTCATACAAACAGACTCCAGCCTCGTTTGTCGACTTAAGAAATCCCTTTATGGCCTCAAGCAAGCTCCTCGGGCTTGGTATGCCAAAATGGATAGCTTTCTTTTAGAATCTGGCTTTTCTAGGTGTCATTCTGACAATACTGTCTACACCAAGAAAGTGGGCAACTCTCTTATCATCCTTGTTCTTTATGTTGATGATCTTATTCTTACTGGTAGTGATCCCAACCTTATAAACCATGTGAAGTCCAGCCTTAAAAAGAAATTTGAAATGACAGACTTAGGACACTTACACTATTTTCTCGGTCTTCAAGTCTTGCAATCCCAAGAGGGTATTTTCCTTTCCCAGTCCAAGTATGCTTGTGATATTCTTCGTCATTTTCACATGGAAGACTGTAAGCCAGCCCCTTCTCCCTTTCAGTCTGGAGTCAAACTTTCAGTCTCTTGTACTTCTCCTGAAGTTGATGCTACCTTATACCGTCAACTTGTCGGAAAACTCTTGTATTTAACCCATACTCGTCCTGATCTTTCCTTTGCTGTTGGCCTTGTTGCTCGTTTTATGCAAAACCCCCGTGAAAGTCATTGGAAAGCAGCTAAAAGAATACTTCGTTATGTTCGAGGTACAGTACAGTTTGGGATTCATTACAGTGCCAAAGCAGCTCCTCTGTTAGTTGGTTTCACTGATTCTGATTGGGCTGGTGACCTTGATGATCGGAAGTCTACTGCCGGTTATGTCTTCACTCTTGGTTCAGGACCTATTACATGGGCTTGTAAGAAACAGGCTGCCATTTCTCTTTCGTCAGCAGAAGCAGAGTATCGTGGTGCCGTGGAAGCTAGTAAGGAAGCCTTGTGGCTTCGTCAAATCCTATCAGAGTTTGGCTTTGAGCAGCAGCATCCAACCACACTTTGGTGTGATAATCAAAGTGCCATTCAGCTATGCAAAGATCCAGTCCAGCATCAGCGCAGCAAACACATTGAACTACACATGCACTTCATCAGAAAGCTCATTCATGACCATGTTCTTGAAGTGCAATATTGTCCAACAGATGATCAGGTTGCAGACATCTTCACAAAGGCTCTCACAGAGGCGAAGTTCACTAAACTTCGATATATGCTTGGAGTTCAGGAAGTTGTCACTAAGGGGGGATAGGCTCTAGTGCCTCCTTCCTTCTCCTATTGTGTCATATTTGTAAATCCTTCAATCCTATCCCAAGTTGTTCTTAAGGGGGGATGTTAGGATATTCCGACACATAGGATATAGTTAAGTTCAACTTGGTCTAGCATAGAGTTAGGTTAGAGTTAGGTAAAGTGTGTTTCTTTACCGTTGTACATTTTGTAACTTACAATCCGACGGTCACGATATGTAGTGATCCGACGGTTCACTCTCACCTCGGTATTACCGACACTTGATCCGTGGCTTGACACCCGATTGGTCCATGAGTTCTATTTAAAGCGCATGGAGGGTCATTGTTAGGGTAATCCGTGCATGAGAGAAGCTTATGTAAATTTTCATTCTTTGATTAATAAATTGCCTGTAGTACCCACGTTGGGACAGGTCGTGAACTGTTTCCCTCCTTGCACTCTGAGGGTTTTAACCACGTCAAAAATACTGGTGTATTAATTTGAGATCTGGTTGTGAGCGGTGTCCTTTTGGTATTCTTTCTATGGAACTTACCCTGTAAATTCTTACAATAGCTTGGTATGGACTTAAATTTTGATGGATGGTCCAACAGTCTAATCTGGATCATTCCATGGTTTAAATTTGCAGTTGTAGATTAGAGAAAGGAGCTTGTCCAAATTGTTTAATCTTGGCAGACAAGTAGTTAGGTAGAGAAAAAAGGCTCCCAACAGCTTAACCTGGGACCTTGGAAGAAATAAGGGTAGAAATAGATAGAAAAACAAAAGAAAAGCTAAAGAAAAGAAAAGGCAAGCAAGGGTCTGCAAGTCCAAGTGCACCCTCCAGGAAGAAATAAAAAATGCTAGGCAAGTAGCTGGGTAAGTAGTTGGGGTTGCAGAAAGGTTATCTTTACCATTGCAGGTGTGTTAACTTTGTTTACCAAAGCAAAGTCAATCAATTGAGAAGGTGTTCTTCTTCATCAAGTTGCAACAAGCAGGAAGCATGTCTAACCTCCCTTCTTCCCCTTTCCACTTCATTACTAACACTCCCTCATCAGCTGAGATTCATGGAAGAAAATTATGGTTTCATGGTGGTTCTTGTTCCTTCAAAAGCCACATTTCTTGTGTAAAAATCTTTTCATTTTGATCTACTCCCTAAGCTAAGTGTTTCTCAAATAAACTTAGCTTTGTCTCCCCTAATCCACTTCTTTCATCCATATTAACTCTAACTTTACTATATAAATCCCCTATATCACCTTTCCCCTACTAGTATAAACACCATGGTGTATAAACCCCAAATTTTGTATAAATATCCCCTCCCCTTGGCATTATAGCCAATAAGTTCTATATCAGGGACCAAATGACACCTGGTCATCTTGATAAACCTTACTCTAACCCTCCTCCCCCTTTCTCAATCCATTTTTAACCCATTACACCATCATTTGCAAAGAAAAACCCTATAAAAACCCCTTCTTACCCCTAAAACCCTTTGAAGTTGTGAAAAAATCCAAAAAAACCCACTTTAGCCGCTTAACCAAAGTTGACGCATATATGGGATTTTCCAAATACACCGAAAAACCTTACAAAAACCCATACCCTAAGGTTTTCCGTCGAGCACAGATCCCGAAATAAATATTAAAATAAACGTCGCCCCTTCCGTATCGGCCGATCATTTCATTGATCCGACAGCCGTCCGATTGAGAGCCTCTAATCCAACGGCTCTCATCCATGTCGGAGCGGCTCCGACGTCCGCCAATTACCCCGTACCGGTCGAGCACCTTACCCCCCCCGTCAACCGTCGGATCGGGCCCATGAGATCCGACGGCCCTCATTGATATCGGAGCGGCTTTGATGGCGGACAGATACCTTCCGATATCTGTCAGAAGGGTTACGTCATTCGGTCGCCACGCGTCTTCCCCACAGCACATCGGAGGTACGCCTGACAAATACCTCGTCTGTATCATAAGCGGTGCGATATAAAACCTCTAACCGCTTCCGGTTTCGGTCATCCCGCTTGTCCAACGTCACTCCCACGTCATCCCACATCATTGCCACCCTGCCATCGTGTTAACCGCTGCGCCCGACCTTCTGCCAATGTGTCTTGCCACTTCATCATCCCCGTGGACCACTCAGAGCCTGCCACCTCACCTGATGACGTCATGCTGACGTCACCCGGCCCTGACCCCACCGATGACGTCACCAGAAAAGCGCGCCAAAAGTCCGAAAAATCAATATTATAGCCAAATTTCGCGTTTTTTTGGCACTTTTCTGCAAAAACGTTTGTTGCTCCTGCATGTTTTTTCACGTCCAACAGTGCACCAACCTGCAGAACTCGACTAGGAGACCGCCAGCGCACCATTTTCACCTGCATTCCTCTCCATTGCTCTCTGAAAACCAGGTATTTATCCTTGAAAATCCTTCCTTCACCTGGTTTTGTCTGTAAATTGCCAAGGACGATTAAATTTGTGAAAAAATGTATAATTGACCGGCAGAAATACTTGCGCCTGGCCCCATTTACAATTGTGAACTCGAAAAACACTAGCTGAGCCTTGTTTGCTCACATTTTCACTAAAAACCATACTCTGTTCGCGCATTCGCGAAAGACTCATTTAAACTGAATTTACCTGCTGAGAAAGACAGAGTGAGGTCAGGCATTGGTCTTATTTAAACTTTAAACAGTATTTCAATTGTTGTTTATCATAACTACTCTCTGTTCCTTATAAATTCACCTCCCTGGTAAAGAGACACTTCTCTATACTTTCCTGCTCAATTGAAACCACTTTACACTTAATTCAGAATCCTCTTTTGCAATGGAGACACCTGTAGTACTAAATGTTCAGCCTCTGAATGCCCCTCAAAGGAACTTGGAATGGCAAGCCTTGGCAGATATGGATTATCAAATTTCAGAAGAGATGTTGATGAGAACCAAGTTCCATATCCACCTGCTCAATGAACTTAAGGCCAAACATGAAACTAGAGCAGATGTGTTGGGTATATGGGATTCTTTTCTTCCTATTTTTAAGTTGCCTCAAGTCAATCAATTCCCTGATTTGATCCATCTTTTTGCTGAATATTATGACCCTACTCAGAGGGCTGTGTTGGATCCTTCTGGTGCTGCTCTCTTTTACATCACTCCTGAAGCCATCAGGAACATGCTTTGCTTCAAAACTCAGAAAAAATTGGTCCCCTTGTCACTAGTAGACTTGATAAAACAAGGGGATAGATTGACAGATGCCCAAATCACTAAGCTAAATCAGTTATACATTGACTCTGATTCTGTGCAATATCCTCCTCTGAATCAAGTATACCTTAACCAGTTGGGCAGGGACTTGGTAGATATGATTAGTCCGATTTTGGGCTATAGCTCAATAGAATTGGTAGACCAAACTGTACTGGTAATGATGTTGATGTTCGCTCCGGGCAGACTTCCAGTTTGCTATGATTATGCCACCTACATCTCCGACAAAATGCATGAGCAGCTAATGAATTTATCCAGAGAAAAGATGTTCAGATACACCTCCTACATTTACCATTTGATCTTGTACCATCGACATGAGAAATTTCATTTTTCAATCAAAAGAGTGGATGCCCAAGGCAATCCCAGATCAGTGGTCTATTGGTCCTCTGTCTTCCACACTACACCTGATTCTCCATACACTTACTGTGAATTCATAGATCTGTTCGTCCATCCAGCTATGGCAATGCTGATGAGCTCACCTCCTCCGAGACTCACTGATGACATGCAGAGAATTATTCAGCTATCCAAAGCTTACAGCATTGGGGATTGGTACTTCTACCAAAACCACACCGTCATCAGGATATATGGGTGTGATTTGCCTCCATTCAGATTACCTAAGTATGTGCCTATGAGGCTATTTGCTCTAGAGTACTTTAGGCAATTTGGCCGGGTTGATGTGCTTCACTTTTCAGGAAAAGGAAAAAAAGCACAGTTGAAGGTGAAAAGCCAACTTGGCCATTTTATCTATAACGAGAGGGAGCAAGGATGGAAGGAAGCAGATAGAATGCTTGAGTCCCTTGGCCTTCAAACCAGTTTCCTATGGACACCCTATGACCCTAATCATTTTATAACTATGAGGAGGCTCAAATATAAGTTGTCTGCTTATGATCACTATAGTATCCCTCACATTGAAAAATATGCAAACCAAGACAAATGGAAGAGAGGGACCTTAGAAGAGCCCATGTCACAAGAAGAGCTAAATCAGAGGGCAGTAAGGAATCTAAGGAAGATGGCTGACCTTGAACTTTGTTCACAGGTATTCACACTTCCAAGCACACAAGTGGGAGCAGCTGCATCCTCCTCAACTGCCAAACAGCAAACTACCAAGGCCACTGAAAATATATTTAGCAAAGGCAAAGAAAAGGAAATCGAGATAGAACAATCACTCCATGGCAAGGAGCAGCCACCTCCAGTGACTCAAGAGCAGGCAGATAAAGAAATGTAGCAGCAGGTAGAGCAACAACAACAACAACAGGAACCGCATCAAGAAGAAGGGCCACATGAGGGACAGCAGCCCTTACAGCAACAAAGAGTAGTTGATACTCCAACTTCCACTGAGCAACAGGCTCAAAACATAGTGCCTCCTAGGCCAGAAACTACCTTCGATGCCTCGGTCCTCCAAACTCCATAGAAAGAGGACATAAATAGAAAAAGGGATAGAGAAAATCCCCTGACATCATCTATAAACCAGGGAGAGAAAAGGCAAAGGTTGAATGACTTTTCTGAGGATGACATGGCAATAAGGCAAGCAGTAGGCATGGGCCCACCCAGCAGAGAAGCTTCAGCCAGTTCCTTCCAGCAGGAACAGGACAGAACTATGGGAGGAGAGGTCAGCTCCTCCAGCCAGCAAAGAGAAGGAGAAAGGAGCATCAAGTAGCAGTTTATAGACATCAAAAGGAGGAGTGACCCTATCAAGATACAGCTGTACAACCATTTATTGAAAATGGCTCCCACCAATCAAAAAAGGTTGATGTCTGCATTCGATGTACAAGAAGGCAAAATGATCATGAGCCATTTTATGCCAACAACACTGCAGCCCCAATCTACCTCAGATTACCTCAAAACCAATCTGGAGGTCCTAGCCAAGGACATACACCCAATGGATAAAATTGAACTGCACAAACAGACTCGTGAGATGGTGTATGCCGCCTTGGCAGACAAAACATTAGAAAATTACAAGCTAGAAAGCAGCCTCAATATTACAGCCTCTCAACTGGAGTTGGAGAGGGCATCATCCCAGGCAAAGGACAACAGAATAAGGTCCTTGGAAGACATAATCATTGAGATTGGGCATGATCCCAAAGACATCAAAGGAATACAAGAGATATTGAAGTTGAGGGATGCTGACATGGCTGCCTTAAGGAAAAAGATCAAACTCCCAGCTACAATTCACCCTCAAACAGATGAAGTAGCTCAGCAAAGACATGAGCAGGATGCCACAGCCTTGATGATTTCCCTTTATAAGCAGCTGATTCAAGCACAAGAAAAGTTGGGAGAATCAGAGGCCGCACAAGCAGCATTGCAAACAGCACTGAAACAAAGAGAAGAGGGTCAGACCTCTCAGCCTCCTCTAGTCATCAATCTTGAGGAAACTACTCCTATCACTGATCCTCCTCCTCAACAGACTGAACAAACAGCAACATCTACTTCAGCAGCACCAACAACCACAGAGCAGGCCCAAAGCCTGGATATGCAAAAGTTGAAGAATGAAATTCAAATCCTGGAAGCTAAAATGACCGAGTTAAATGAGACCAGGGATAAATTGGCTAAGGTGAATGACAGATATGACAAATCCAATCAAGCGGTGGCAGAGAAGGGCAGGGAGGTGAAAGCCCTCAAAGAAAGGATAAAAGAGCTAGAAAATGAGCTCAAATTAGATAAAGTTATAGCTGGGCTTAAGGAAATGCTATGGGCCAACATTGGCCAATCTATTACTGATCAATGGTAGTATATAGAGACAATCCATGAGCAGGTAGAGCTCATCCCAAAAGCACAAGCTGAAATTCACAAGTCAAGGGTTGCTCTAGGCAACATGCCTGAAATTTCCACCAGGATGATCAATGTGCTGAATAATAGAACAAGTACTCAGCTGGAAAACATGGGAATTCCCAATAGAACTGAGGCCATTCAGTTGATCAAAAGGGTTCTCACATTGAGAAATTTGGTGCAGACATTGGAGAGAAGAACCCAAGACATGTAGACTAAGGTAAAAAGATTCATGGATAAATTCCTGGTGCTGCAAAACAGAGGACTCCCTAGCTTACTGAACAGCGTAGGGAGACTGCTCATTCATGAGCAGTATGCCAAAAGAGTGAATGCATTTGCCACAAATGAAATCAATGAGAAGCCTAGCAGCTCAGAAGAAACAGGGCCAGCTACAGGACAGACTATCTACAACAAGGTAGAAAATCTGTTTTTTATCATGAATGAGATCAATCACCTGTTTGATGTGGCACCCAATTTTTACAATTATACAGAGGCAGAGGAGACTATGGATGCAATTCTCAGGCATCAACTCCCTACACAAGACTGGTGGACAAATACAATACAAAATTTTTTATAAACAGTGAGCCATTCACCAAATTTTGTTGTTTAAAAAATATCAATTGTTATGCTAAGCACAGTTTAACAAAATCAGCATGCATCAAAGGTTAAAGCTGAGCCAACTCAGCAAAAATTTTGGCCAACAAAGCAAGAATAGGAAACCACAGCTGGCAGAGTCGAGAAGATACAGCGTAGCAAAAAGTAAAGACACATTATCCAGCGTTAAAGCAAAGCGGTTCAACCGACTCAATGACCTCCAAAGGTCAAATTATCCTCTGACAGACATAAAGAGCATTTATGCTGCATTCAAAGTTGTAATAACTTCTTTTCTACTTTCTGTACGAAGTTCTGAAGATATTTTCTCTCTCAGATGACTCAATGCCTGAGATATTTTTTATAAGCATTCCTATAAAGTCCCCTTCGCATGAGCTTGCAAGGGTTGTCGTTGATTTCTCCTGAAGAAGTTCTTATGTTGTAATCCTTTCAGAAGTTTAATAAAGAAAGTGATGGAATTTCTCGGATTTCTGAGGTGTTGAATGCGTTCTGGTGTATGTTGAAAACTGTTGGATTCCTGTGTATCACACAATACAATAAGTCTCTGTAACTCCCTCTGTTATGTATTTTTGATTTGTTAAAATCCATATATGTTTCTAGTTTTGAATATTTAGCAGCAAGGAAAAAGAATAACGTTCAGGATTTATTCAATGAATACCCTGAGTTCAATCTGTGTTGTTAATGAATGTTTTCTTCAGCTGTAATCTTGATAAGTGTAATTCTTAATTGCTGCACTTTCAGAATATATCTCTCACAGTAACCTTTGTCACAGGAATTCAAGTTTGCTCCTGTGCAACGTGTTTCACTTTCACCTCACCAGCTTAATAGAAAATTCTTAATTGCTTTCTGTTGGCTGACATGCATCACCATTCAAGTTAAATTTGTTTATCTGAGATACACAATTGGCCCTGCAGTTTGAGCACCACCAATCCTGCACTTCAAAGCATTTCAGAACTCCAGACTCCATTGCCCAATGATATATTACTCCCTAAAAACTACATCTTAAGCCCTGAAAGAAATCCTTCAACCAAAACATAAACCAAAACCTGAGCATAATACCTAGCTTAAAAAACCATCATAAGAGAGACAAATCATAAAGAGAGAGCCCTCTCTGATTGCAGTTTGGCTAGAAACTGTGATCCAAAGATTGGTTAGTGGTTACCCCGGCCGTATTCCCTTGGGAGTCATAGGGAACAACCTGGGTGTTAACACTACCATTTCAGAATCCAAAGACAAATCTGATCCTATCACTAATGAAGTCACAGTGGAGGATATCACTGAAACATATGCCTCAAATCAACAGCCATCAGTTGCACTTCCTTTACATAACAATTCAAACAACCCTCCTCAAAAGATGGGTAAAAAGGACAAACACCAAAATCAGACACAGAACCAAGAGGAACCCTCTAAAGGGTCAAATGACAAAGAAAAAATGGTCAACCAGAATGCTAAAATTCAAACTGAAAAACCTTTTGACTTTGAGTCTGAAATTGGTAAATTGAAAATAGCCATACCCGTTGCTGAATTAGCCAAACATGACATTTACAAACAACAAATTAAAAAGTCCCTTCAATTGACAAACAATAAAGATGATGTTAATGTGTTGGATGATACCCCAGAATTACTTTTTGGCCCTGAGGTTGATGGAAAAACAACAGCTAATGGAATTTTACTTTTTTATGTCAGCCTGCATATCCATGACAAGATACTACACAATGCCATGTTTGATTCTGGGGCATCCCATAACCTTATGCCCAAATCTGTGATGGAGAGACTGAATTTAGACATAACAAGGCCATACAAGGACCTATTTTCATTTGGCTCCAGCCAAGTTAGGTGTTTAGGTTTGATAAAGGATTTATGTGTTTCCTTGGTTCAATATCCAAATAAAACAATTTTAATGGATGTGGTGGTTGCTGATATCCCACCAAAATATGGAATGTTATTATCAAGATCATGGGGTGCTAAACTTCAAGGCTCCCTTCAATTAAACATGTCCTATGCCACCATCTCTGTCTTTGGGCAACCAAAGAGACTATACAGAGAAACACTCATGAAATACATGGTCAGCAGTGAAGAAAAACCTCAAAACTTTCCCATATATGTTGTCCATTCTGACATAGACTCCTATATTCTCTTCAATGATAATACAAGTCCTACAAATGATGATGAAACCAAGGCACTCAAACAAGATCAGCATATAAATGAACAAACTGCTGCTCTAGAAATAATGGTTGAGCAATCAATAAACAAAACTGTTCAAGAAGAAAAACCAAGTGTAAGCCAAGATCTCAAGTTGTTGATGCCAATTCCCATAATACTTGACAATTCTTCCCTTAACCGAGAGGTCCGCTGGTTTCTTGAATTTGATGGGTCAGTCAACAAATTAGGGGCAGAAGCAGGGGTTTGGATACATAACAAACAAAACAGTCCTGCAGAGGGCCGAGCCTATAGGTTAAACTTCAGGTGCACCAACAATATGGCAGAATATGAAGCTCTTTTACTAGGCCTCAAACTAGTAAAATCCTTACAAGCCACAAAAGTTTCAATCCTAGGAGACTCAGACCTAATTATCCAACAAGTAAAGGGGAATTTTGTCACTAATGACAAAAGACTGAGATCTTATAGGTCTGCTGCTGCTGAAATACTAAATTCCTTCACTGAATTTCAAATTACCAAAATTTCTAGAACCCATAATCTTCATGCTCATAGTTTGGCCACATTTGCAAGCACTTGTAAACTACCTTTTGAACCCAAGCATTGCTTTACAGCTGAGATAAAACACAGACCTTCTGTCCCAAACAATGTCGAGGATTGGCAAGTGTTTGAGGATGATACACAAATAAATAATTTCTTGACTTGCAGCTAGAATTTTTGGGACTAAACATTGATACAGAGGCTGCAAGTGATTCACAAACACTAGGTGAATAGCACCAAACAAATATTTCACCCAAAACAGCAAACCAAATGCTACATCCAACAATTTTAACAAAGAAAACATACAAGAACTTAAACAAATCAGTTGCGAGGAAATAGCTGATGCTGAAGCTGAAGTTATACAATTGAAAGACAATTTTCTTCCAACATGCCTCACTCCTTTGGAAGACATTTTTGACTCAAATGATATTCTTAGGAAGCCAAAAATGCAGCCCCTCAATGCTGCCATAGAAGAATGTAACATTAGAACTGCTGAACAACCCAAAATAATAAAATTGTTTGCTTCCTTACCTCCTGACCAAAAGCCCAAATATGTTGACCTTTTCAAAGAATTCCAAGATGTCTTTGCATGGAGCTATGAGGATTTGAAATCATATGACACCTCTGTCATTCAACATACTATCCCCCTCAAGCCAAATCAAAAACCCTTTAAACAAAAATTGAGGAGAATCAATCCTATACTTCTCCCATAAATGGAGCAAGAGGTACAAAAAATGTATAAAGCTGGCATCATAGCACCAATCAGGTTTTCTCACTGGATTTCAAATTTGGTCCCTACAAGAAAGAAAACTTGTGAAATAAGGCTTTGTGTTGATCTAAGGAACTTGAATCAAGTTTCCCTAAAAGATAATTACCCCTTACCCAAGATGGATCACATCTTGCAAAGAGTAGTGGGGGCCTCAAGAATTTCTTTACTTGATGGATTCTCAGGTTTCAACCAGATCCTAGTTCACCCTGATGATCAGGACAAAACAGCATTCACAACCCCATGGGGAACCTTCAAATATGTCAAAATGCCTTTTGGGTTGAAAAATGCAGGAGCTAACTTTCAAAGAGCAATGGATATTGCTTTTGCCAAAGAGATTCATGATTTCCTTGTGGTTTACTTAGATGACCTTACACCATTTTCAAAATCTGACCCGGAACATTTGAAACATCTAAGGCAAATATTCATAACTTGTAGGAAATATGGAATTTCCTTAAATCCCAAGAAATCCTTGTTTGGTTTGGAAGAATGCAAGTTATTGGGTCATATTATTTCAAATCATGGTATTAGAATTGATCCAGACAGAATACAGGTCATTCTACAAATGCCTCATCCAAGAAATGTAAAAGAATTGCAAGCCTTCTTGGGTAAGATCAACTTCCTAAGGAGATTTATCCCAAACTTGGCTGAATTGATCAGATTACTTAATAACATGCATAAAAAGGATTCTAAGGTAAAGTGGACTGTGGAAGCAAATCAGGCGTTTGAAGGAATCAAACTAGCCCTCACCCAAACCCCAATCCTGACAAACCCTCAATTTGATAGAGACTTCATTATATTTTCCTTTGCTTCCCAACACACAATTGATGTTGTCTTGTTACAAAAAGATGATCAAGGGAATGAAAAACCTATTGCTTTCTTTAGCAGAGCACTAAGAGATGCACCTCTCAAATACCAGATCATGGAAAAACAAGCTTATGCTTTAGTAAAAGCCATCAAAGAGTTCAGAATTTACATCCTATACTCTCATGTCATTGCCTATGTACCAAATGCTATTGTCAAGGATATTTTGACTCAAGAAAATTTAGAGGGTAGAAGAGGAAAATGGATTGCAAACATCTTAGAATTTGACATTGAGATAAGACCCACAAAACTGATAAAGGGCCAAGGTTTGGCCAAACTAATGTCTGAAACAAATTTCCAAGCCCTAGACATAAATCAAATGGACAATGAACCGAAGCTGGTGACTCCAAAGATCAATGTAGCTTTTGAACAATCCTCTTGGTATTCTGATATATGTTATGTGTTGCAAAACCTGTGTGCTCCCCCAGGATTGTCCAGAACTAAATGTAGGTTCCTAAAAGTGAAAGCTTCAAGATTTTGTGTCATGGATGGCAATTTGCTTTGGAAAAACCATGAGGGTATATTGTTAAACTGCTTAATTGAGAATGAGACTAACAATGTCATGAAAGAATTTCATGCAGGTGATTGTGGTGGACACTTGTATTGGAAGTCCACTGTGGATAAGATACTGAGGGTTGGTTACTATTGGCCCACTTTTTTCTCTGATGTTAAAAATTTCACTACCTCATGCCATAAGTGTCAAATGTTTGAGGGAAAGAGAAAGTTACTGCCACTCCCTTTGAGGCCTATTGCAAGAGAGAGACCTTTTCAACAATGGGGCTTGGATTTCATTGGGGAAATCCATCCCTCATCTTCAGGCCAACATAGATGGATCCTCACAGCCACAGACTACTTCACCAAATGGATTGAGGCCATCCCATGTAGACAGGCAAATGATTCAACTATCATTCAGATTTTGGAGAATAACATATTGTCTAGATTTGGTTGCCCCAACAAGATAATAACAGACAATGTTGCTGCTTTTAGATCCAAGAAGATGGTGAACTTCTGCCACAAATTTCATATTACTTTGGGCCATTCCACTGCATACTACCCTCAAGGAAATGGCCTAGCTAAATCATCAAATAAAAGCCTTGTAAACATCATAAAGAAGGTGTTGGAAGAAAATAAGAAGAATTGGCATAAGAAGCTTGTGAATGCCTTATGGGCAGACAAACTAACAACCAAGAGATCCATTGGGGTCAGCCCATATGAGTTAGTCTATGGATTAGAAGCCAAATTTCCTTCATCACTAGGGGTTCCTGTTATGAAACTACTTCAAGAAAGTCAAGCTGAGCCCAATGACATGCAAAGAAGGATCAATCAAATAATATGTTTGCAGCAAACTAGAGACCAAGTTTATAGCAGAGTTCAAGTTTTACAAGAAAAGTTAAAGAAAGCTTTTGATAGAAGGACTAAGGATGAATATTTCAACATTGGTGACAAAGTCCTCAAGTGGGATTCAAGAAGGGAAGATAAAGGAAAACATGGAAAATTTGATTCTATTTGGAGAGGACCATTTGTTATCCAAGCAGTGCAAGGAAACAACACTTACTTCCTAAAAAATCTGGATGAAACTGACTTGGATGAAGGTCCTGTGAATGGAAGGATGTTGAAGCACTATTTTTACTACTTCCCATGCATATAGTTTGACTCTCCCTTGTACATTATAGGGTGTATATATTACTTTCTGTTAACATGTAGAAAATGCAGCTTCCCAAGTTTTGTAAGTTATCAGCAAAAGGCAAATAAGTTCAGAGATCTACCAAGATGGGAAGGGCACAATTTTGAGATTTCAAGGAGGAAAACTCCAAGTTTTGGTAAAAGAATTCAAGGGCCAAGGCATTCTGACCTGCTGTTCTTAGTCTTTCAAATGGAAAAACCATCCCCATGTGGAGCCACTGTTAGATACTTATACCAATAGGTTTCATATTTCATGATTGGAAAATAAAGTTCCAAATATGCTATGCTTTGGTGATGCAAAGATCCCATATTTCCAAGAGAATACAATATGTGTACATAGCTTGATGTTCACTAAACTTTGGATGGATGGTCCAACAGCCTAATCTGGATCATGCCATGTTTCAATTTCTTGTCATAAGAATAGAGAAAGAAGCCTGTCCAAACTGCTTAATCTTGGCAGGCCAGTAGTTAGGTAGAGAATTAAGGTTCCCAACTGTTTAATCTGGCGCCTTGGAGGTAATAAGGTTAGTTGTAGATAGAAAAGAAAATAAAAAAGAAAAAAGAAAAGAAAAGAACAATTGAGGGTTTGCTAGTGTGCACCCTCTATGAAGAAACAAAAAATGCTAGGCAAGTAGATGGGTAGGTAGATGGGGTTGCAGAAGTGTCAACTCTTTTCAATTTTGTTGGTCTAAAGCAAGAAAACTTCATTGGACAGAGAAGCTCCTCTTCTCTATCATTTTTGCAGCATCACCATGGAGCATGTCTAACTTCCCAAGTTTTCCTATCTAAAAATCTTGCTAACATCCTATGTTACTTGTATATATGCCATTTCCACATTTCTTGTGCAAAAATCTTTTCATTTTGATCTACTCTCTGAACAATTAATTTCATCTGAAGCTTAGTGTTTTACCCCCCTCATCCACCTCTTCCACTCATACTAACTACTAATCTATCACTATTTAACTCCCTATACCCCCTATTCCCCCTATTACTATGTAAATTATGCAAAAAACCCAAAAAATCTACATATTCCCTTCCCCGAGCATTATAGTGCTATGTATGGCTTTAAATGTTTTCAAGCGCTAAAACATTGAGCGCGACCCAAAGAGCATTGAAAAATTAATCTTGGGATTAATCTGAGATCTGCTTGGATTAATAACCTAAACCCTCTTTGTAAATAAACCTGTGCAAAATCCATTTTTAACACGTAACTCTGTAAAAACCATAAAAACCCACTTTTTATAATGTTCCGCCGGGCACATATTTCAGAAAGTAATATTATTTTATTATCCCTGCCCTTCCGTATCATCCGGCCAACTCTGCCTCCCGCCAGCCGTCGGATCTGGGTTTTCCCATCCGACGGCCCTTATCAATTTCGGCGCGGCCCCGATGTACTGCCGTTAGCTTCCAAAAAATGATGTCCGCTGACGTACACACGGGGGCACGCGTCGCCATATTACTGGATCGGGCCAGCCTCTGACAATCCCGCTTCCGTATGAATAGCGGTGCGATATGAAACTGCTTACCATTCCCGGTTTTCCGTTGACCGGTCATGCCAACGTCACGCCACCTCACCGCCGCATCAGCGCCCCCGCCCGCCATCGCTCCGAGCTGTCACGCCACCTATGCAGTCCCCGTGGACCACTCACAAGCTGCCACGTCACCTCACCCTGACCCCACCTGATGACGTCATGCTGATGTCACCCAAATTTTCGCGCCAACGCCAAAAAGTCCATATTTGGCCGAATTTTTCCAGTTTTGCGCATTTTTCTGTGTATTTTTGCTCTGCCTCCTACATGTATTTTCACGTCCTTTGTTGCCGCACCTTGCCAAGACCATTCAGAGCTGCTGCCGCCCAGAATTCGACTGCAACCAAGCTCAAATACCGCCATTAAACCAGGTATTTTTCAATTCCCCAACTGCGTGCTCTGTTTCGTCCTGCATTGTTAAAAAACCATTAAAATTAACCATTTTCCCTGGAGAAATAAGCCTGTTACGCCTTAAAACCAATTCCATCAGTTTTTAACTGTCCAATTGTGCCCAATTACACCCCTGTTGCTTTGAAACAGACTGTAATTCAGCAAATTACTTAACCTACCGCGCAGGACGGTATTTCTTCCAAAAATAGTCGAAATTTAACCCAAATTCGCTTGTAAAACATGGATACACCGATAGCACCTGTTTCCCTGAATATTGCTCCATTGAATGCCCCTCAGAGAGAGTTGGAGTGGAAACCATTAGCAGATAAAGATTACCAAATATCAGAGGAAATGCTAATGAATAGCAAGTATCACATTCACTTGCTAAATGAATTGAAAATTAAGCATAATAGTGGAATTGATATATTGGGCATTTGGGACTCTTTCCTCCCCATCTTCAAGCTCCCACAGGTCAATGTGTTTCCTGAACTAATCCATCGGTGTGCTGCCTTCTATGACCCCACTCAGAGGGCTGTGCTTGACCCTTCAGGCTCAGTTGTTTTTTATGTCACCCCTGCAGCCATTAGAGAGATGCTAAACTTCAAAACTGCTAAAAAATTAGTTCCTTTATCAATGATGGATCTGATAAAACGGGGAGTTAAACTGACAGATGCTCAAATCACCAAGATAAATCAATTGTTCATTAATTCAACCTCTGAGACCATGAAGTACCCTCCCATCCATTATGTATACCTAAATCAATTGGGCACAGACCTTGCAGACATGATTAGTCCCATATTGGGCTATAATTCAATAGAAATTATTGATGAAACTGTGCTGGTGATAATGGCCATGTTTTCCCCTGATAAGCCCCCAATCTATTATGACTATGCCACTTACATCTCCAATAAAATACATGAGCAATTGATAGACTTGGAAAGGGAAAGGGTGTTCAGATACACCTCCTATATCTATCATTTAATCCTATACTATCAGCATGAGAAATTTCCTTTTTCTGTGAAAAGAATGGATGCACAAGGCAATCCAAGGTCAGTGGTCTATTGGTACTCTGTTTTCCACTGTAGGTCTTGTTCCCCTTAAACTTATTGTGAGTTTATAGACCTCGTCATCCACCCAGCCATGTCTCTGCTTCTGAGCTCACCTCCTCCAAGACTAACTGATGAGATGCAGAGAATTCTTTAGTTGTCCAAGGTATACATCATTGAGGATTGGTATTTTTACCAAAACCACACAGTTATCAGAATATATGGGTGTGAGTTGGCCCCATACAGATTGCCCAGATATGTGCCTATGAGATTGTTTGCCCTTGAGTATTTCAGGAAATTTGGGAATGTTGATGTACTCCATTTTTCAAGCAAGGGCAAGAAAGAACAGCTTAAAGTCAGAAACCAATTAGGCCCCTTCATCTACAATAAAAGGGAGGAAGCTTGGCAAGAGGCAGATAGAATGCTAAATGGCCTTGGCTTACAGACCAGCTTCCTTTGGGCACCATACGACCCCACTCATTTCATAAGCTTAAGAAGGGTCAGATATAGGCTGGCCAGTTATGATCACTTAAGGTTGCCTCACATAGAAAAATATGCAAATCAACTAGAATGGAGGGAAGGCACCTTAGAAGAGGATACTACACAAGAAGAATTAGCTCAAAGAGAAATAAGAAATCTCCAAAAGTTGGCTGACTTAGAGCTTTGTTCACAGGTATTTTCTCTTCTAGGCACTCAAGTGGGAGCAGCTGCCTCATCATCCACAGCTCCACAAAAGGCAGTCCAAGCCCCAATTACAGCAGAGACTTCAGCCAAGGATAAAGGCAAGGAAACAGAACAGCAAGAGGCCCCTGAAGAGCAGCAATCAGCCCAAGAAGAAGAGCCAGAAGACCAAGAAGAACAGCCTGAAAATCATCCTGAACAACAGGAAGAAATGGCAGAGGCTCCTGGTCCTAATGATGAGCAAATGCAAGAAAAGGAGGCCCCAGTACAAAATGTTATAGTGGATACTTTTGTGCTCCAAACCCCTATCAATGAAGAGAGGGGTAAGAAGAGAGATAGAGAGGAACAGACTCCCCTTAGTACCGCAACATCACAGCAAGGGGAAAAGAGACAAAGGCTCAATCCTTTTTCAGAGGAGGAGATGCCTTTTGGTCAAACACAGATGGGTCCCCCCAACACAGAGGTTTAAGCTTGCTCATTACAGCAAGAGCAGCAAAGAATACTTGGAGGAGAGGTCAGCTCCTCAGGGCAACAAAGAAAGGGTGAGTCTAGCATAAAGAAACAATTCATAGACATCAAGGCCAGAAATGAGCTAGTGAGGTTATAGCTGTACAATCACTTGTTGAAAATGGCTCCTACAAACCAGCAAAGGTTGATGTCTGCATATGATGTGCAAGAGGGCAAAATGATAATGAGCCATGTCATGCCCACAGCGTTGCAGCCACAGTCTGCAGCTGATTATATAAGAACAAACTTGGAAATCTTGTCCAAGGACATCCACCCAATGGACCAAATTGAATTGCATAAACAGACGGGTGAGATGGTGTATGCTACTCTAGCAGATAATACATTGATAAATTATAGATTGCAGAATTCTTTAAATAATACCACTGCACAATTGGAGTTAGAAAAGGCATCCTCCCAGGCTAAAGACAACAGGATCATGTCTCTAGAGGAAATAATTATAGAGCTCGGGCATGACCTAAAGGATCCCAAAGCTATGCAGGCACTGCTAAAAGAAAGAGATGCAGATATGGCAGCTTTGAGAAAGATGGCGAAGATCCCAGCAACCCTTCACCCCCAAACGGAAGAGGTTTCTCAGCAGATGAAAGACCAGGACACAGCAGCCATGCTGATAACACTACATCAGCAACTGGTCCAAACAGAAGGTAAATTGGTAGAAACAGAGGCTGCACTGCAGGAGGCACTAAAGCAGAAAGAGGGAGGCCAGCCATCTCAACCCCCTCAGCAAGTCATAAACCTTGAGGAGTCCCCTCAAACTACTGCTCCTCCCACAGGGCAGACAGCTCAAACAGCTCCATCAACATCAGCACCAGCAACGGCACCAGAACAGGCTCCAAGCCTAGACATGCAAAAGATGATGAAGGAGATTCAAGTCCTAGAAGCCCAGATGGCAGAGCTGAATGAAGCCAAGGAGAAATTGGCCACACTTAATGAGAAACATGATAAATCTAAGCAACAGATGGCAGAAAAGACAAGGGAAGTAAGGACCTTGGAAAGAAAAATCAAAGAGCTGGAGAAAGAGATGTCCATGGGCAAAGCAATAACGGAGCTCAAGAAAATAATATGGTTAAATATTGGTCAATCAATCACAGACCAATGGCAATATATAGAGACCATCCATGAGCAAATGGATTTGCTGGGCAGGGCTTATGCAGAAAGTCAAAAAGCCAGAGCTTCTCTAGGAAGTATGCCAGATGTAGCTACTAGAATGATCAATGTGTTGAACAACAGAACTGGCATACAGTTAGAAAACATGGGTATCAGAGATAGAACTGATACAATTTTGCTGATCAAAAGGGTACTCACCCTCAGAAACTATGTACAGGCTCTAGAAAGAAAATGTCAGGATATTCAAGCAGAGGTAAATACTTTTGGTGCCAAGATCACAGCATTATATGACAGGGGACTCCCCAGTTTACTAAACAGCACAGGAAGTCTATCTTCTCATGAGAAATATGCAAAAAGAGTCAACAACTACATCACTGATCAGTTGACTACCTCATCTAGCACTTCGGAAGGAACTGGGCCGCCCACAGGACAAGAGTTGTATGATAAACTAGAAAATTTGTTTTATATAGAACATGAAATCAATCATTTGTTTGCAGTCCCCCCTAATTACTACAAATATACAGATGCAGATGAGACACTCCACAAGATGCAAAGGCATCAGATGCCCACTTATCAATGGTGGACAGATATGATAAGGACTTTGTTGTGATTTGATAAAATAATTTAATCAAATGCGTTTTACCGCAAGCAAAGAATCAATAAAGAAGTCACAGATCAGCAACCACAGGTCAAAGATTACAGGTCAGCATCCCAAAGGCATCAGAGCCGCAACGTGTCATCTACAGCAGTCGTCATCAGCAGGAACCGTCCAAGAATTAACGCAGCCGGCCCTTGGGCCCAAAAGTCATCATCAACTAACAAACAGCAAACAACTGTTATGTACCTTTACTACAGGCTTTAAATTTTGTAAATAACTTCACTGTACAGAGTTGGTAGAGATAGTTATTGCTCAATAACTATCATTCTAGATATTTTACTTGATATTTTTGTATAAAATATCCCCCACGCAGTTCATTTGGGGGTTGTTGTTTTCTTGTTACAAAGGAGAACTCGGCTGTAATCTCTGGAGAAATAATAGAGAAAGGCTTTGGGGTTTGCAGAAATTGGTCTTACTGATGCTTGCTGTCTTGGAACTACTGAATGCTGCAGGATTCTAGTGTTGTGTCTTGATATCATAAGTTTTCTCTATCTCTTTCATGTTTATTATCAGTTTAACTCATATCTTTCACATGTTAATCTAAACTTAGGAGGAAAGAAAAAGAATAGCTCGGGATTTGTCCATGGAGACACCCTGATTTCAATCTGTCTTTGCTTTAAATGTTTTCTATAGGCTCAGCGGTTTAATTTGAATTCTTAACTGCTCCAATAAACCCTGAATCTTTCACAGTTTCTGTTTAGTAATTCATGTATGCTACTAAGTAGAAATTGTTGTTCAATTTGTTATCACACTGTCTGTAATTCCATCTCCCACTGTTTCACTCACTAATCAGAATTTGAATGAAGAATAGTCATCTAGCCTTGCAGTAAAACTTTCTCCATTATAGGCACCAGGACTGTCCCAAATCTCTAACTCCATATGCCCAATGGACTAACATCTCCCAAACATTTCATGCCCTTCTCACAACAACATTTGACAACTAAAACTTTAAAAAAAGAAAAAACTAAACCCATAACTAGCCCAAAATCTTTACAAAACAAAGCTAAAATTTAAAGAGAGAGCCCTCTCTGATTTCAGGCAGGCTAGGGCCTGTAATCCAAAGATTGGTTAGTGGTTACCCCGGCCGTATTCCCTTGGGAGTCAAAGGGAACAACCTGGGTGTTAACATAGACAATAACGAAATCATCAAGAAAAGGACGCAAGACATCATCCATTACCCGCATGAAAGTTGCAGGTGCATTACAGACACAAACCAAACGACATCACAAGCCACTCAAAGATTCCTTGTTTGGTTTTAAAGGTTGTCTTCAAAATGTCACTTTCTTCAATTCTTACTTGATGATATCCACTGCAAAAGTCTAGCTTAGTGAAATATCGAGCATCTTTCAGCTGGTCTAGCAAATCATCTATCCTTGGGAGTGGGTAACGATTCTTTATCATTATCTTGTTCAAGGCCCTGAAATCAACACACATACGCCAAGTGTCATCTTTCTTTGGAATCAATACAATCGATGACCCACATGGTGAAGTACTTGGCCTGATGAAACCCTTGTCCAACAAGTCCTTGATTTGCTTCTTTATTTCAGCATTCTCCATAATAGACATGCGGTACATGCCTATGTTTGGAAGAGGACAATCTGGATGCAAATGGATTTCATGCCGAATCTCCCTCTTAGGAGGCAAACCTGTTGGCTCCTGAAACATATCATGATATGCATAAACTACATCATACAGTTCTGACTTAAGTTTTGGATCACAATCGTCAAATGACTCATGATTCACATCAACCTTGGGCTTAATCATAAGAAGAAAAAAATTCTTACTTGAATTTACCAGCCTTTTTACCTATCCTGCATTCACCATCGCTATATTTGTCTTTTTGCGATGAGCTCTAACAATGAACTCCTTGCCATCTTTGAAAAGATGATATTTGTTTTCATGGCAATGAAAGATATCTTTCCTGTCAAACAAGTAAGGACTTCCCAAAACAATTCCTGTTATATCAAAAGGTACCACATCAAGTTCAACTGTGTCAATAAAATGTGTAGTAATTGCAAAGCGCAATGTGCACTTTCTTGAAACTTGTAAATTTTCATCCTTGCAAATCCATCCAAGTGGATATGGCTTCGGATGTGGAACGGTCTCAAGTTTAAGCTACTTGACCAAGTCCTCTGATATAAGGTTTGCTTGTGACCCACTATCAAAAAGTGTGTCAATTTTAGTATGTTTTGAAATCACCCTCACATGAAACAGTTCAATTCTTTCTTCCTCATTAGGAGCTTGTACATGGCAGTTTGAGGTACTAGTGCTGGTTTGAGTTTCAATTTCTTTTCCCTTCAAGTTTTTCAAACCCATGGCTGCAATTTTGGTTTCATCACCTGAATCATCCCCTAAATCCTGTAATGTAGATGTAGTAGCAGCAGTTTTCTGTTTCCCTTTGGATTTGTTAGATTGAGGTCTTTTTTCAGGATGTAATTTCCAACAGTTTTTCTCCTCATGGCCCGATTTAGAATAGTGTTTACAGATCACTTTCTCACTCTCTTGTTTGATAGATGCATTCTTTTTGCCCTTTCCCTTGGAGTTTTTCTCTTTGTTTTTCCCCTTGGGGGGCTTGTTTCTACCCTCTTCAAATGTGTTTTTTCCCCTTGCCTCTAAATGGGTAGCTTGGACACAAACCTCATCCAGGCTAGTAGGGTTAAACATCAAGATGGTGTGTCTAAGGTAGCTATGCAAGCCACCAATGTATTTCAGCAAGGTTTCCTGGGTCTCTAAATCTACCCCTAACAAGAGAGCTCTTCTCCTGAATTCTTGGGTGTAGTCTTGGAAACTCTGACCCTTAAGTTGTCTGAAATTTTGCCAGTTCATAATGGCTTTCTGCATGTGAGCAAGACGATAAAACTGTTTTTTAATGGCTAACAGAAATTCAGGCCATGTTAAGGTAACCTTACCAAATTTCTTGATCTCCTCTTTAGTCTTGGCCTCCCACCAGACCAATGTTGCTCCATCCATTCTCAAAGAATCCAACTGAATCTTGGTGGCATCATCATGCATATTCTAGATCCTCAAGTAAACTTCCAACTGCCTAATCCAGTTGTCAAGCTTTTTTGCATTCACTTCACCATTAAACATAGGTAATTAGAATTTTACATCAAGCTTCAAAAAAGGACTTTTTCCAGAGGATCTATGCTTATGAAGAGAAGAAGAAGATGAGGATGAAGAGGAAGAAGGTGACGATGGTGGTGGTGGATCACCATTACCTCCATGTCCTTTCTTGGAATGATCATCATCCTTCTTACCTCCTGAAGAGCCCTCTCCTTCCTGTGGATGTTTGGACCCTTCTCCAGCCAATTTCTCATTTCTTTCTTGGTACAATATCCTCACCATTTCAGTGAGGTCCAAGAAAGCCTTTCTGAAGACTCTTTCTTCTTCTTTTGGATCCATGTTTGCAGGAATTTCTCCTTCATGTGCAGACATTCTTGAAGCTTCTGCTGAGATTCTGGAGGGTGAAATTGAAGGTGGAGGTGATGGCTCTCTGGCCTTCCTTGACTGAGGATTCTCTCGTTCTCTAGTCAACTGTCCTTCCCCTCTTTTAAGTTTCAACCTAGTAAGTATCAATACTTGCAAGACAGTTAGAAGATCTTTGCACAAAAACAATCAAAAGACAACTACACCAGAGATTGACTGAAAGAGCATTTATCTACTTTGCAATTGTATAACAAGAGAATTTCGAAGGCTTCATGGCTCGTTTCAGGCTCTGTCTATAGCTTATTTGACTGCTTTTGATACAAAGAAACAACAACATAGCTCTGATACCAACTTGATCTGAATTTGAAACTACTTGTAAATGGTTTGCAAGGTATTCAATTCAGATATATACATATTTAAAAGATGTCCATGTCTTGCAGAAAGAAAACAAATGAAAATTTCAGTTGTTCATGACCCATTTAAGCATAGCAGATTTATTTCCTTTTACTATTTAACACACTAAAACGAATTTGTTCTGCAAAATAAATCAACCACAGATGCAAAAGAAGTTGATAAAGCAGTTCACCCCTCCTGGGCTACGTCTGCTGGGTCCAAAGCTCCCAAATGGGCCTGTCCTTGTTTTAATTAAATGTTCAAATTGAATATACAGCTGAATAGAAGCATCTACAGGTGGAATAGATGGTAAAAATGGATTCAGAACACTTGAATCCTTCAGGATTGACTACTGGTTCACCTCCAATGGATACCTGCAACCCTATACAATTCTCCCAATACTAGGCCCTGGTGGCTCCTAGAACTTCCACGGCTCCAAAACATCTGTAAATGACCTCAGGTGGCTGTAAGACCTACACCAATGGCTTCAAAAGGTCGAAAATACCCAAAATCAAAAAAAAAAATCGTCCAAAACCGCCTTTCCTAGCCAAAGTTATGGCCATTTACTCCCAACTGCCAGCTGCCCCTACAAAAACTCCAGCTAACTTTAGTTAAGTCCAGATAGGCCCGCCAAATATGGCGGGCCCGCCAATTTTGGCGCTCCTGCCAGAATCTCCGCCAAACAAACCGGGCATTAACTGGTTGTTAAAATTGCATGTGACCGAGAAATCAGGTTGGCGGTTAGCATGGGATTTCGCGCCGGCGGTTAGGTTCTAAGCCCACGGTTCTCTGCACATGGTCATATGGTATGGGGGCTGGCCCCCTTCGGGCCCCGCCCAACTGAAAGTCAAACTTTAAAAATATTTCATGCCGCCCACATAATATGTCTGACTGCGTTGGAGCAACGGTAAAGCGTTGTATTGTTGTTGATGAGGTCGTGGGTTCAAAACTTTGAACTCCCAAAATTTTAACATGCGCACCAACCTAATGCTAACGTCACCTGGGGCCACGTGGCGGCCTCCGGGCCTGCCATGTGGTAGCTTTCTATTGGTTGTGTAAAGAGAATATTCCCTGTAATATTCCAAGGAATATTTTGCGGAATATTCCTTTTTTAATTTTCTTTTTTTGAAAAATTCAAAATTACAATGTTATTGAGAAATTCTTCTTTTGCCATAACTTTCTCATACGGCGACCGTTTTTCGAACCGTTTGCGGCACCGGAAACAGGAGGACGAGCACTTTCCAGTCGTTCAACTTTGAACCAGTTCTAAGCATTTTAAATTTTGAGCATTTTACGACACTTAGGACATGAGCACCTGATCAGCAACTTATATTGTGTGCACTAATCTAGAGACTTATTCATTCTAAAATCTGAAAATTGAAAACTATTGAAGTGAAAAAACTGAAACTATAAGTGGAAATAAGCACAAGAGTGCCTAATTCATGGACTATGGAGTCAATCAGTTAATCCCTTGGAATTCATTACACTCAACCAAACCAAACTTAATACTGCAATCTTGAAATATAACTGAAACAATTGTAGATCTTCTGCACCCTGAATCTAAAAGTAGTTATTTAATCCCACACCTCTATCTAACTGAACTATAAAATTTTACACATTAGGTGTAATTTGTTTTCCAATGTAACCAAGTGCGGAGTGGATTTATTGACAAACCACTTTGCCAACAGTTGAAAATCTGAAGAATATATACAATATGAACATAAAATCCCATGGAAAACTTATACTCACATATGTGCTTTAGCAGTTGCTTCCTTTGTAGGAATCTTAGATATTTTATCACAGCTGAGAGAAAAAAACATATACTGCTAATTGCAAGTATCAATGAACCTTGCGTAGCAGTAAAGGTAGCTGAAATTTCGAAATAATGGGATCGGTTACCCAATGGAATCGCCATATGACAAAGTGGAGTCGCGAGGTGAAAGAAATGCAACAAATAATAAATGCCTACTCCTTGTTCACTAGCAAGGAATATATCTAATCTTTATCGTTCCCCAGAGAAATATATCTTCATTACTTCGCTCCCCAACAACAATGTCAGATGTTATACTTGTTTCCCGTAGGCAATCCTTGGCTACAAAAACTACGCCATGAAACCAACCCAACAAACGTTTAGGTTCAAGCTAGCCCTTGAACCAGAGGAGGCTCCCTCAATGTTTACGAGGCTTTTTTTAACGTTGTTCACCTGTCACTGAACAACAACCTATGAAGCACAATGGCTAGATTTATGGTTTTAATTGGGGATGGTTGGCGATCAATGATAATCCCTAATCATGATTAAAGACCTCTCTCATAGGGTTCCTTATGAAATTGTCAGCTTCCAGCCTGACAAAATGACTTATCTTTTTCAAGAATTATGGTAGAAGAATGTAAGGGGATTCCTAATAATTGAGCAGTCAGACTGACTACTTAACAACTAGGGAAATTTAAATGCATGTAGAAGATTTCTATAGCCCAACAAAAACATATTCAAATGTAATAGAAGGCCAAAGTGAAACCGATTCCAAGAGGAGTTATTTTAGACAGACAATCTAATAAGCTGATCTCTTTTAATGGCTATCCGAAAACATAAAGCAAAAAGCAGTCAGAGAGGATTTATCTTGTATAAACAGTCCAATGAGTTGATCTCTTTCTAAAGGTTATGATTTTGTAGGGAATTTCAGAGAGATTAAGACTTAATCTACCTTACCCAAACCTTCTTGCAATTTCTTTGAACATATGTAGAAACAATTTATGAAAACACTAGAAAGACATATGAGAAACACAAAATTATGTCATAACTGGAGCCAGAAGGCTTTCATTAGAATTCTTCAAGAGAAGCTATTACATAGTTTAAGAGCCTTGACATCAAAAGCCAACACTATTTATTACAAATGAAATAATATATATATACAAGATCTCTCCTAACTGTTACAATAATTATGGAATACAATTTTGAATAGTATACTAAAAATAAAACACTGTCTCTAAATTATCTACTGGAAACTTTGAACTGCTTGCAAGTATCTTGCCTTGAGATCTAGAACTGGTTGAATGCCTTCTAAAAATCTGCAACATAATCCTCAATCTATTGATCCTCTACTGCTAGGTGTTTTAGATTGATCTTCATTCCCTTGAGGTTTGGAAAAAGGTTGTGTTAACAGGAAAAGTGTCTATTCAGAATGAGCCTATCCCACTGAGGTGTGACAGTGACCTTAGAAAAAAACAAGGAAAACTACTTTCGTATTCTCCTTTATGAACTATAAACGAAGAGGAATAGGGTGAACCAACCTGTGTCTTGCGCTAGTCCTTTGATCCAATCTCTCTCCTCTTTGACAGCTTCCAGCTACCTTCTCCCTTACTTGCCCAGCGTCACCAAGTTCCTGCAAGATCACAGAAGAAGGAAACTACACAAAGACATGGATTTATATTCATAAATAGCTTAGGATCAGATTTAAGCTAAGCATACAAATGTAACAAACATCAATGATACACAAGCATGTAGGAGAAACTCAAAATGTTTTATTGATAAAACAAGAAGATCCAGGAGGAGTTACAACCGATGATTCCAGATCCAGCATCAACCTTTCAGCATAGAATCCCCTCTTCACCTCCAACAAAGCATAAATCACCCAATACTCTGATATCTATCTCAAAACCAACAGCGATTCTCTGCAATATACAAAATTCCAACCTCCTGGATCTCTTGGTGAGGGATCCATATATAGATGTATGCAAAGAGGATGAGTCAGCTCATGAATTGATTAGTGGCTTCTCTCTGTCAGTTCCTGCTTCCACTTGGAGACTGAGAGCCTCTTACTCATCACTAGTCGAATTCAATGAGGCAAGTGTCACTGGAGAAGATTATGGAAGCTTCCATTGTCTCTCCACCTCGTGGAATGACTCTGCCACTTGTCATTTCCTACTCAACGCACCCTGGTAGTGCATTTAGGTGTGTTGCAATGCACCTAGCCAGTGTATTTGGGTGCTTTGCAACGCAGCTAGCTAGTGGAGTAGCTGAAATGATCCTGATTTGACTAGTTCTGAGCAGTTTTTGGAGGAGAACTTCTGGGAGAAGCTGTAATTTGTTGACCTTGTTCCTTTAGGAGTAATAACAACACTTTTAAGGACTTAGGAGCCCTTGGTTTATGGAAATTTCATGCTTGGAGCTGTAAGGCAAAAAAATGTCTATAACAGGCTGAAACTATTTTCCCATAATTTGCTAATTGTCCCTTTAAACCTGATTGGTTTGCCATCTGCCTTTAGAATTCTATTTTTTTCATTTTTTAATTTTCATCATCCTTTATTTTGTCACAAATATTTGAGGAATATAAAATTTTCAAATATTTGATTAAACTCTTAAATGAATTTTAGGATTTAGAATTTCAATATATATATTTAAATGATTTGATAAACCATCTACCAAATCCATGTATTGTTTTCCCTTTCCATGGATTCACAAAACCATGTGTAGTTTTTAAAATCCATGGCTTGTTTCTCTTTTTCACCTTTCTTTGTAAATTCATTTCATGCCTATAATTCCTTTTACCCTTGTAGAATACTTGGATGGTTTTGCAAAACCATGTGTTGATTTGTGTGGTTGGTAGAGTATTTTCACTTTACTCTTTTACTTTCACTTGCAACATGATTTTACACTGTAAATCGATGCAAAACCATGTGTTGATTTGTGTGGTTGGTAGAGTATTTTCACTTTACTCTTTTACTTTCACCTGCAACATGATTTTACACCTGTAAATTGATTTCACCATGCCTGTAAATTGATTTCACCATGTTTCTTTTACCTTAATCTCCTATCATGAAATGCATTTACATGAATGCCATCTTTTCTCACCTATACATTAATTTCATATGAAATTTTCCCTTTTATTTTCTCTGATAAATTCATGGCATCCATGAATTTCATTTTATGTGTCACTATAAAATCATTTTACACTTATTTCATTTCACCAACTTGGTCTTCCATCTATGAATTTCCTGTAAAATGTAGTTTCACCTTATCTTTTCATCCGGCCTCCCATCCACATAGCATTTATTTCATAATGGTATCAAATTCCATTCCTGCCACATTTACAAGGTGGTGACACATAGGTTTGGGGTCTGCCATTAAAACTGCTTTTAGGAACCCCCTTAATTAAATGTCGGAAGAGGGGGATCGAAAAGTATTTTTAACCTTTAGATTAATGTTCCCATATCTCGAGGCATGGGAAAAAGGGGTTTTTAAATGTATGAGTATGAGTGCGGGGTGGGCCATACGTTTACCTTCTCACTTGGTCATTTTTACCTTCTCACTTGGTTTTCAATTAGGATCGAATTTTTATAATATAATTTTAATTTAAAGTAAATATTTCCATAAAAATATATAATTATATTTTTATAAAAATAATATATTTTAAATTAAAATTAATATATATAAAAAGAATAAACCATTCAAAAGCATAATAATTATATCTCTCACCATTTAACCCAGAAGGAAAGTGGCAATTTCTCACTCATTTTTTTCTTTTAATTTTCATTGTGCCAAAATATGTTACAACAGCTCCAACCAATCTAACAAAGCTACACAACTTTCGGGTCTTGCCAATTTCTGCCGCAAGTTCATGTTAGGTTTATCACATATCATTTGGCCTTTGAGTCAAGTCACCAAGGTTCTGGTTTGAATCCAAAGAAAAGGAATTTTTTAAGTTGAAGCATTGCCTCTACTCTGCATCAATGCTTACATTACTAGACCTGCAAAAACCATTTTAGGTTAAGACAGATGCCTTTGACTATGTCATCAAGGCAATTCTTACTCATCAGGGGCATTTGGTGGCATATCATAGTGAGACACTTTCAAACACAGTGTAAAAGTACCCCACCTATGACAAAGATATGTATTCAATTGTGCATGCTTTCTGACAATGAAATCATCACATTATGGGGAGGGAAATGGTCCTACACACAGACCACCGACCCCTGCAGTTCATACAGACAAAAGGAAGTTACAGAACGATTGCCATCAGAAATAGTCCACATATTTGCAATAATTCCATTTGAACATCAAGCACAAGAAGCGAAGCACCACTAATGTTGCATATTATTTCATCCGACCACTAGTTATGGCACTGACCACTATGCTCGACTGTAGTGGATATGAGACTTTAGGGTGGATGCATCTTTACAAGAGCTATCTAGAATTTGGCAAAACATACCAAATTCTCCTGGACGACAAGCAAGTTCCATATTTTCACCTCCAGGGAACAATGTTATTCTAGTTGGGACACCTTTGTGTTCCTTCAAGCAAGCATGACAAGATGATTTGTGAGGTGCACTATAGTCAAGCCGCTAGAAATTTCGAGTAGAAAAGACAGTGGTAGTGCTGCAAAATTATTTTTATTAGGTGAAGCTTTGACAGGATGTTGGGAAGTACATCAGATCATGCTGTCAGGAGGAAAGAGTCGATTGTGCGGACACAACCAACCTCCTTAGGAGCCTAAGACTCTCTAGTGACAAACAAGACAAACAAGAGCAATCCTTCTCTAAACATGCATTTACCATACGGGAAATCAAGTGTTTAGATCCTACCTGTAATCCAACGTTGTTGTAGCAGTCCAGCTCCGCTGATCCGGATGAGCTCCTCCTTCACTTTGAAACCTTCATACACTAACAATCAAATGATTAAATAGCACTTGATAATCTCATAGAATAAAACATATTTAACACATAGACCAAGGAGTACATGAAACAACTCATAAATAACAAGTTATTGAGAAGAATGGACTCATTTGCATTAATAGGTAACAAAAGGAACAAATACAACCTGAGCCTTGGTGTTGTGCAAGTCCCTCCCAGGGTCCATCAAGAGTTCTCCTTTACTTTGACAAAGCTCACCCACTTCCAAATAGAACAAGCAAAGATGGCAATCTCTCCTCACAAGCCTCTGAATGGGAGTCCTAATTCCTGCAGAATTTACCCTTAGAAATGTATAGCTTTCAACCTCCTCTCCTTCTGGCCCAATGCCTATATTTATAGTGCTCAAGAGGAAGTTAATCAGGTCCACCATCAATGGGATAATCCCCTCTTTGGATGGGATAGCTCCCCTATTGATGGGATAAGTTCCTCTTTGGTAGGAGTGTATGATCCATCTGGAGGCGCTCAATACACGTCGAACAACCTTCTAGAATGCTCTAGAAATGACCACAAGTGACTTTTTAAAGATGAAACTTGCGCATTTTAACCTTTACAGGGGGACGCGCCTGCCCCTTTACATACAGAGCGTCCAAAGACGCAGCTTTTGTGAACATTGGGTGCGTACCCGCAGGTAAGGGTGAGAGAACCTGCGTCCCCAGAGATAAATACATTTAGAAAGACTTTCTCTCTTTTTTGGAGTTTGACATGGAGAGCAGAGGCATAAGACTTGCTTAAGAGGGTAGTATGACTGTTGATAGAGCCATACTAACTGTAAATAGTCATGGTGACATTTTTTAGTGTAACAGATTTCCCCCTAAAGTGCGAAGCCTGAAATAGATTAGGGTTTTGTATTATCTAGGAAGGGTGAAGCGCTTTATCATTTCAAGGATTATCTCGTGGAGAGCCTGGTCAGAACCTGCAATTTTCAACACAAAATACATGTATAATATTATATCATCACTGAGGTAGGCATTCCCATACTCAGATTAAAACTTTAACTAACAGACTAACTACTCTGATACAGGAATGATCTTGCAGTACATCATAATCATAGACTTTTGTAGACACAGTATGGGCGCAGCCATCTGTTTATGATTAGTCTACTTAGATAATGAATACAAAACTCCTCGCAGCCTGGATGGTGGAAACTAGATCGAGGGTCTTCATTTCTACTTCTCGAATTGGTAAGATTCTAGCCATGCGAATAAATGAGTTGATGTCGAACATGGTAGAAACCACTTGATTACCAGTCGATGATGTAAAATGTTAACAAGCATGAGAGAGACCACCAGTAATGTCAATGGTTCTCAAAGTACCCAGTACAATCCATGAGATGTGAATGAATGAGTTGATGTCGAACATTTCATGGAATCCTTTGATCGAAAGTCAATGATGTAAACTGACGTCAAAGGCGAGAAACCTGCCATTGATGCATGCAGACTTCAAGGTACTGACGATTTCTAAGTCATCTCTCTAGATAATGTGCTGATGTCGATAGAAAGCAACCTATTGCAGGCAAGCCCGTAATACGAAATCATTGTTCAAGTTGAAGAAATGTTGCTATAAAGACTAACTCAGGGATGGTCAAATGTATGACAAGTATTTTGCAGATGAAAGTTTTGCTTGCAGACCTCTTGAACACATAATGACACGACAGATGGCTTGGTGCTGAATAACTCAAAGTTAATCCCCGGAACCCGGCTAAAGACTTTCAAAGTGGTTTGATCAACTGTGAGGTAAAGGATTTCCCAACCCAGGTGAATGAAAAGTGTCATGTTCAAGAGTGATAATAAAGTTTCTTATGAGACAAAAGGTAACAAATAGGCTCATTCTTCTCTCTTTTCCCCCACCATTTCTGGCAAGTACCTCTTTATTTTTAACAAGCTTGAGGAGGATAACATATGCTTGATTATAAGCTCATCCTTCGGATGAGTCCAACCTAGTTTTTATTCAAACCCTAGGAAGGAGTGGTTCGTTCCTGTTTGTAATTGAACAGGTCCTTTACTGTGAAATGTTTAACGAGCCCAGTATAGGAGAAACTCGGCATTTTTCAATTTTAGAGAGTCTGAAAAACTTAAGAAGACTCCAAGTTGAACTTTTTCGTAGATTTGTGTCCCTCAAGCCCGAAAAAGTATAAAATAATACCTGGGGGAACCGCTTGATCTTGCGACCAAGGAGTACTTTCATAATTAGTGTCACTGACCTGAAAAGTAAAAAGCGATCAAGGACACGTCGTTTTATTTCCGTATCGAGTTTGAAACGACAAAAACCCGGCAATCTTTTCCTGATTCTACGGTCAGAAAAGAGCTATAAGGGGACCGTCTTTTAATTTCGTTTTAACGAGTGTAAAAGAAACGCTCGGCAATCTTTTCATTTTTTAGGAGTCAGAAAAGGGCTTAAAAGATGACTCTGATATTTTGATTCGTGAAAAATGACAATTTTTCCTCTAAGTCCCTTTGTCCTGCACAAAAACAACACATTACTCATACCTATTTAAGATAGGCAAAAATACATCGAAAAACATCCTTCCATGGTGAAAAACGAACAAATTCATCCAAAAAACCTATAAAAAGACTTTTTACCATGTCATTTTCACCATCTTACTGTTGAGGTTGAAAAAAGGGCTTTTGGCAAGAAACTTCTCGTGGTTGCTGCGGAAAATCCGACCGTCAGAATCGAACGTCGTCTCTTCCAGGTATTTTACAAAATCCTACTCTTCAATTTCATCCGATTAAAATTGTATTTTAGGTTTTAGTTTTGTTTTTTGGGGGGGTTTAGGTTTCAAAATGCGCTCTGCGGTGGACGCAGGTGCCCTTCGGGTGACCTGCGTCCCCCGACTTTTTCCTATACAGGAAAATGGTCGAGGGACGCAGCCCACCTTCAGGCCAGCTGCGTCCGGACGCCCTGTGTTCTAAATGCGGGGTGCGTCCTCCATGGAATGCAGAATTTGAAACCCCAATCCTCACAAACAACCATTCAAATTTCCCCAAATTAATTCTAATCATTGTTTCTTGGTGTGTAGGGCACTCACCATGTTGGATTGGAGAGAAAGAGAGCACGAGGACGTTGATTTAGCTGCAATTGAACATCAACCTTCCATTGATGCCCTAAAAGCATGCGGGCTATATAAATACTGGGCCATACCTGGCATGAGGGCTCAGGTGGGATTCTTAGAATGGCTGGTTGAGAGATGGAACGTTCAAGAGCAATGCTTTTACATAGGAGGGCACCAGCTCGAGATAGAGCCCTCTGATGTATACTTTCTCACTGGCTTGCCAAATAGAGGTGAGCAACTCAATCTAGCCGGGACTAGGCCGGGTGGCCAATCCCTTGTTAGTCTCCGGGAAGATTGGTGCACACCCAATGCACACCATGCGAAAGGCGTGGAAATCAAACACATCTCTCTGCGTGAACTCAAAGTTATAGCTTTCACGGTTACCAGAATTTGCGGCGCAGCCGCTTTACATATTGCTTCCGGGTCCCAAATGCGGATGGCGATTGACTGTTACCAAGGCACCATTTTCAACTGGTGTGATGTTGTGTCGGCTAATATGAAGAGCCAACTGACTAAGGCAAAGAACGGACGACTGAAAACTTTTGGATATGGGCCTTTAGTCGTGAGCTTTGCCTTAGAGAGAGTTCCGATGCTGATCCCTCAGCAACTCACTGTTGATATCTTGGGTCCTCGGGAGCCAAAGCTGGTACGATGGGTTGCGGTGATGGCCCGGCATCCTGACGAGGGCGTGGCGGTTGTTCGATTCTCTGATAGTTATTTTCACTGGTTAGAGGACCAGGTTTTTTCGATACAGGACTTTTCGTATGCCGTAGTAGATTTTCGAGGTGATCCGGACACGGTTCTTCCACAGGGAGAACAATGGGATGACAGAGGTACTTTATTTTTCACAAGTTTTCAAATTATGTATTTTTTGTTTGTTTTTTATATATATCGTCTCAAAACTGACAGTAAAAATTTTCAAAATGCAGATGTTGGTCCACAGCGCCCAGCCAACCTCCGGCCTTTTGAGAGGAGACATCCAGTTGCATCGGTACCGGCCCCACAGGACACGGCTGCATAGGTACTAGTTGAGTTGGAGCATGATCTAGAGCGTCTGACGGCGGATATGCCTGAGACTACTATGGATGATATTCCTATCAGGCTTCAGCGCTATGTAGTCGCAGTCCCTGGACCGTTTAGGAGATTTTTGCGTAAGGTAGCCCGTGCAGTGGTGTCGTATAGGGAGCACCACCAGTGATTGGCTAGTCACTTTGTAGACACATGTGACATTTTTGACTTTTTGTACTTTATCATTTTTGCCGATCATAAGGTGTTTTTCAACCTATGATCGAAGACGATGTATATTTTTTGACACACTCCTATCTATATATATATCACTATTACCGGCTTATCTTGTTTAACATATGTGATGAAATGTTTTTAAATTTACTTGCATGATTTATCGTAAATGTCTGTCCAACACTCGAGAAGCAATTGCATCTGCTAATGTATTTAAAGACCTTGGAATATGTTGATATTCAATGTAATCAAATTCACGTTCCAAGAGACGCACTCTCCAAAACAACCTTAATAACACAGGATTTCTAATGGCATAAACTCTATTAAGCTGTAATACAACAAGTTCAGAATCTAACCTCACTATCAAACGTCGAATTCCAAATGAAATAGATTCGGATAATAATTCAACCACTGCACTGTATTCTGCAATGTTGTTTGTTGTTTGACCGAGGCTTACCCCATGCATAGAAACTAACTCGTCAGAGGGTGAATAGATAACCCAAGCTGCAGAAGAGATATTCCGTGTACTACAACAAGCACCATCAGCAAATCCAATGTATGTTTGGAGAGGCGTCGACATCTGCAATATCAAGAGTAAAACCAAGATAAGCCAGAATAACGACGAAAAACACACTCGCTAAGCTAAGCACACTGACTAACTAAAAAACATACTAGCTAGAAAGAAAACCTAACCTAACTAAAACTTCTCCATACCCACCATTTAAGCATAATACCTCTTTAGGTAAAGTCCATTTCTGGGTTTACCCAAAGAGTCCCCATCAAAATCTACCAGCTCATAAGCCCCTTTTGCTAGCTTTCGCTTTACAATATAGGGTCCATGCCACATAGGAACGAATTTTCCAGCACCTAGCTTATCGTTAGCTTGATCATATAATAGCACTAGGTCTCCCTCCGAAAAACTTCGAGGGGTCACATTTCTATCATACTGAGCTTTCATTCGCTTCGCGTGAGTCTCGATTGCCAATGCAGCGTCACGTCGAGTCTCATCTAATTTAGCTAAGTACAATAAACGTTTCTCCTCTTCGGAAGTAGCTGGGAGTAATTCGACAGCCATTTGAAGTGATGGGATTTCGCATTCAATGGGTAACACAGCTTCCAAGCCATAAACTAGCTGGAAAGGAGTGAACCCTGTTGAAGTTTTCACTGAGGTTCGGTATGCCCATAGCGCTGAAAATAACATGTTGTGCCAATTCGACCGATGAATACCAATGGTTCGTCGGATCATGATAACCAGAACTTTGTTGATAGACTCAACCAAACCGTTGGCTTGCGGATAATAAGGAGTAGAGCTATCGTGGCGCAAACCAAGCTGGCTTGTAAGCTCAGTCATCATGATGTTTCGAAAATGGCTCCCATGGTCAGTAATGATTGCTTGTGGGACACCAAACCTAGTTATAATATGATTGAATACGAAAACTGCAGTTGTTTTGCCGCTTGCGTCGAATGTAGGCATCGCCTCGGCCCATTTAGTGAAATAATCAACCGCGAGGATGATATACGCATGACCCCCGACCGAGTGAGGGTTACAAGTAATAAAGTCGATATCCCATTTGGCGAATGGACCAACGGCAATTATAGGGTGGAGAGGAGCAGGTGGTGCGCGCATCTTTCGATCAAACACTTGGCAGTTGTGGCACTTCCGGACTGCAATGATACAATCTTTAAACATAGATGGCCAGAAGTAACCAGCGCGCAACACCTTCTGAGTTGTGGCATACCCAGACATATGACCGCCACATGCTCCAGAGTGACAATCATTCAAAACCCTCTCAGCCTCTTCATGAGTTAAACAACGTCGAAAAACTAAGTCTGCCCCCCGGCGATAAAGTGTATCTCCAATAATTTTGTATTGCTGGGATTGAAACCGAATTCTTTGACGTTCCACCTTTGAATCTTCAGGCCGAAAGGTTTGGGTTTGGAGATAGATGATTATATCCCCGTACCACGGATCTAAAGTACTGATAAGAAACAAAGATTCGTCCGCAATGGACTCCTCTGCCACAGTCTCTGTGTCAGCACGCGGGAAATCACACATCAATTCCGCAAAAACTAAGGATTTCTTAGACTTGGACTTCTCGAACTCCAAGTCGAACTCTTGCAGGATAACGATCCATTTAGAGTACTTGCCCCCTAGCAGTTGTTTTGTCAAAATGTAAATCATAGGGTTGCAATCCGAAATAATTGTAGTTTTACGGAGAAGAATGTAGTGACGAAAACGCTGGACAGCTTGAACGGCTGCCAGGGCCAATTTCTCCACATGCGAATATTTTAGCTCAGTGGGATTTAAGGTCCTACTGAGATAATATATCACATGTTCCGCTCCGAATTCATCTTCTTGAACTAACACCATTCCAATGGTGGAATGCGAAGCTGCGAGGTATAAGAAGTAGTCATGGTTGTAGTTGGGAGGATGCAACCACGGTGCATGGGTCAACGCGTGTTTAAGTGCATCAAAAGATTGTTGGGAAATATCGTCCCAAGAGAATTGAGCGTTCTGTTTCAACAACCATGTAAAACCATTAGTGACCTCGGCGTAGTTTAGGATGAATCGGCGTAAAAAGTTCGCTTTCCCTTGCAAACTTTGGAGTTGGCGCAAACTCGAAGGAGGAGGCAATTTGATGATAGCTTCGACTTTCGAGGGATCGACGCGAATGCCGGCTTTTGAAACAACAAACCCCAGCAATCGACCTGTTTCTATACAGAAAACACATTTGTGGGGATTCAACCGAATTCGATAATGCCTACACCTCATAAAGATTGCTCGTAAGTGGACAAGGTGATCAGCTCGATGGAATGAATGAGCAGGCAAATCATCGAGATACGGTTGCACAATGTGCTTGATATCATGAAATGCGTAAGACATCGCCCGTTGAAAAGTGGCCCCGGCATTCTTAAGCCCAAAAGGTAATTTGCAATAAGCAAATGTCCCCCATGGACAAATGAATGCCGTTTTTGGTTGGTCGGCAGGTAGAATATTGATTTGATTATAGCCCGAAAAACCATCCATGAAGGAAAACATTTCACTTCCGGCACAATCATCAATAATTTGATCGATATAAGGCGTAGGATAGTTGTCTTTTGGACAAGCTCGATTGATATCCCTATAGTCGATACAGATTCTTATTGTTCCTTGTTTCTTGTTGACCGGAACAATATTCGATACCCAATCCGTTAACGGGATCGGATAAATGAAACCTGCTTTCAACAGCTTTTCGACTTCTGCTTTAATGGCAGCCGCTTTTCGAGGGTGAATCTGACGCAACCGTTGCCGGACGGGTTTAGCATCCGGGTAGGTCTTTATTTCATGAACAACAATGGCAGGATCGATTCCCGGCATTTCCTCGTAAGACCAGGCAAACACATCGCGGAATTCTTGGAATAGGGCCTTGTAAGTTTGGATTTCATCTTCTGTACATGCGGCACCTATATGAATGTTCTCCTCAATTCCGGGCTTCACTGAAATATCAATGGGAATAGTACGAGAAATATTCCCTAAATTCAACTCTGAATCAGGATGTTTCGTTGGATCCTGAGCGTCTTTGACATATTCAGCGGTAAAGATAGATGAAAAATCATTTTCAAATGCATCATCCTTAGGTAAAAACGAAGATCTGTGATGGAGATCCTCCCATGGTAGATCGTCTACACTTAGGATTTCGCGAAGTTGTTCGTCAGATGACACGACTTCGGGAAACGCTATCCGTTCTAAGGTTGAGGTGAAAAGTGATTCTTCACTGACCACATTCATTTGGTCGATCTCGGTTGAATGAGAGTCGGTAAAAGACATGACAGCTTCATAAGCAATTTCATATGGACTCAAAGGCATAGCATCACCGAATGAGTCTATCTCAGAGTCAGATGGGACAAGTCAGATGGCACAATCCAAGGATCATCATAAATAATGTTTTCTGATGTAATCATATGAATTGTTGCAAATGAAGGTTCTACGCTGAGTGGGGGAGAGGAAAAGTTCCCAGTAAACCGGAATCCTTAACTAAACCTACACCAACGTCCCTATAAGGGATTGTCGTCTTACCGACATGCTGGATACTCTCTGAAGAGGCTGGGTCGGATGAAAAGTATGTCAGCTGATCAATAGTCACGATCTTACCGTTATGTGGAAACTTAATTACTCTGAAGACCGATGAAACGACCGCCGTCATAGCATATGACCAACTTCGACCCAAAAGAAGGTTGTAGTCTAGAGGGGCATCAACCACTTCCACATCCAGACTAACGGTTTTACCTTCTACCCCTATAGGCAATTCCTGTAGAATACCAAATGGACGGAACCCACGGCCATCAAAGGCCTTAAGGATGGTGTGGGATTGGTTCAACGAAGGAGAACCAACGGATCTCCAACATTGAATCGACATAATACACGTAGAAGCTCCCTCATCAATCACAGTCCTATGAATAGGCCTGTTTTTTACTATCACTGGAATTTGGAAAGCCATTTGATGGGGGAGACGTGGTGTACTATTTTCTAGATCGAAGATTATTAGATTCGGGTCCTGAACATCAACAGCTCCTATAGCCGACAAAAGTAATTTTCGTTGTGCTGGGCATGATTGCAGCACTTCTAACGCCGACATTGCTGAGGGTGAAACAGCTAAGTCCTCAACAATGTTGTAATTCTGGGCTGCTCTCGCATGTGGATTGAAAGCAGACCTTCGAAGTACACCCTTGGCGGGCGGTTTAATTACTAAGTCCGGGTTAGGTTTCTCGATCTGTAGTGGATCGGAACCAGGAGCTGAGGTTGATGGGTTAGAGTGAGAAGATTCTGCTTCCTTACCATCAACAGGATTCTTACTACCATAATCTTGCGATCGAGTCGCAATCCTCACATGAGACATCATCAAAATGGGTTCTTCACTGGCATTCGAGGAAGAACCTATCATCTTATTCTCCTGCTCCGGAAATGGATTTTTTAACACAGCAGGAGTGGGAGAACCTTTGACTATTTTCACAACCTCGGCCCGATGAGGGCAATCTCTCGTAAAATGATCCTCTTCACAAATAAGACAAGGATATCGAGGTTTGCGCTTTTCGTCATTGGTTTCCGACTTTTCTGTTTTCTCCTTCGGAGCCTTGTCTGCTTTAGCCTTCTTCTTTCCTTTCTTCTTTCCGCCGTTTTTTGATTTGGCCGTAGATGACTCTACAGCGTGAATATCGGCGGTAAGTTCAGGAGAAGACTCTCCTGTCGGGGAATCGGGCAAAGTGATAATAGGAGTAGTTGAAGCCTTGGAAGACTTCTTCTTTCTCTTTGTATTCACGATACCAATCATACCATCAGCGGCATGAGATCTCGAAGGAGCAGCAGCGATTTGATTCGACTTTGGAAGATCCGGAATCTTCTCGTGTAACGTACCCGACTGAGTGTAAACTAAGTCAAGGTATTGCGCCTGAGCAATGACTTGCTCCTCAGTAACTACTCCGACCTTAGCTACATCTTCAGTAATCTTCGGTAATAATGATTTAACAAACCATTCAGCTAAGATTTGGTCCGGGATAAAAACTTTCACTAGCCTTCTTCGACGTCTCCACTCATGAATGTGATCAGAAATATACGTGGACGTTGATTGTTTTAGTGAAGTTAATAACTCCGTGCCGTTATCGTATCTGACCGGCAACTGAAAGTGAGTTAAGAACGAGGTAGCTAACTGGCTAAAATTGTAAAAAGAGGCTCGTGGTAACTCAATGTACCACTTGGCCGCGAGACCAATGAGTGTACGCTGGAAAAGACGTAAGCGGATCGAATCATCCGAGATAGAATTTGAAGCACACCAGAGGTGGTAAGTCATCACGTGATTGGACGGATCCTCTCCAGACTTACCTTCGAACTTGGGTATATCGCTGGGCAACTTATTTGGCATTGGCGGCCAGAACGAAAGATATTGAATTGGATCATTCGTTAGGCGCGTCAAGTCTGGTAAATCCAAAGTTGCGATAAACGGTAACTGCCAGTTAGGATCTCTAAAACTCTAGGTCACAATACCGGCCCCAGGAGGAGGATATCTAGGATAGCTAGGAACAGGAGTCGCACTTGGGATATTATATCCTCCTGGAAAACCAGGATTAACCGGACCGTACTGGGGTTGTTGAGGTTGTTGATAAGTGTACCCAGGATACGGTTGATACTGGTAAACCGGTTGTTGGACAGCTTGCCCAGGTTGGTACTGTCCCTGGTACGGTTGGTGAACAAATTGAGGTTGAGTAGTGACAACCGTACTTATACCAGGCTGGCCTGCAGGCATCTGGACCGTGGTTTGAATCGTAGATCCAGACAACGGTAAAGATGTCTGAGGAGTGGTTACAGAGACAGTAGAAACCGGAGCCATCGATACTCCAGAAGTAAGTATGGTAGATGTGGCGGTAGTTGCAGCAGCCGTTTGAGATGGAGTACTAGGTGCAATTGGCGGCTGAGTAACTACCGAAGTTACAGAAGTTTGAACACTTGACTGGACAGGTTGCGGTTGCTGGGGTGGACCAGAAACTACGGGTTGTCCAGCTTGAGGTACCAACTGTATACTTGGCTGCAACACCTGTTGACCCTGTGACGGATCCCACACTAACATTCCAGGGTATTGACCCGTAACAGGTTGAGGATACTGAGATCCATAGCCGGATTGAGGATAGGATTGATAATTGTAAGGTGCAGTTCCCATACCTTGACCATATGATTGACCTTGAGGTGGTTGATAACCTTGACCTGAGTATTGACCTTGAGGTTGATAACCTTGAGGTAAATATGGATACTGGGGTTGACCTTGTCCTTGAGGTTGGTACCCTTGAGGTTGATACCCTTGGGGTTTCCATCCTTGAGGTTGCCATCCTTGAGGTTGATATTGATACTGAGGTTGACCCTGGGGTACATATTGAGGCTGGGGTTGACCTTGAGGTATGTATTGCCCCATAGGCGCGTACTGACCTTGAGGTTGCCCCCTAGACACAAATGATGTACCTTGAGGTTGCCCCCCAGGCATTAACTGAGGCTGCCCCCCAAGCGGTAATTGGCCACCTTGAGGTTGGGAAATGGGAACTGAACCTGACATCATGTAAATGTCTCCTACACCCAATGGTATATTACCACTGTTTCCAACTAATAACCCATGATCAACGGGTTGAGGAGATGCCCCCGCAAAGGTACCAGAAAGAGATTGATACCCAGTGGGAACAGAAGGATCGCCATGTAAGAAAGATTCAGGACTTTGAGTAAACACGGATGATGGACCAGCCATATTTACAGGAGTGTGAATACCTCCAGGTGGAAAAGGAGTACGAGGTGTAGAAAAACCTAGCCCAAAGTTGTCTAAATAATTGGTTAACGAAAGGTACCAAGTAGCACTTCTAGGAGGACTGTAAAAGATAGATTCACGCTCCCTTAGATCAATAGTAAGTTGATCTTCAAGGTTAGAGACGCCTATTTCTTCCTCTGGAGCAAGTTCTTCGATAGCAATCAAACCAGTAGGAAGATTTTCGGTGATAATTCTTTCTATTCTCGGTGAATCAGGAACACTAGAAGTCGGAGTAACAGGTTCAGATATTTCTGGTTCTTCGCCTGTATCACTAGCAGACGAAAAACTACCAACAAGCTCAGAAACTGTAACAGCTTTGGGATTATAACCTGTCTCTAAGCCTTGGTAATCTGAATGGACTACCAAGGAAGATTCTCCTTCTTCAGATGAACCTACTCTACTGCCACTAGGAGGAGTTACAAGGACCTTTAAACCCTCTAGATTACCTGGGTCGTCTCGAGGAGGTGATCCCCTAAGCCTACGGGATCTTCTCAACAATTCGGCCACAGCAACAACTTCAGGAGACTGGCCCCGAAGTCTACGGGACTGTCTCGGTAATTCCGCCACAGCTAAAAACTTTTAACTACTACACACGAAAACAAAATAAAATTTCAAATCAAACCACCTAAAGTCTCTAAAGAACCAAACAAATGTGAATCACACGCCTAAAGAATCTAGAGCGTCAAACCAAGCACAAACAGTAGCCTTCCAGACCGAAAGCGCTAGTTGGTGATGAAGCCCAACATCGCTTGATTCAGTACAGAAGTGGCGGGTGGAACAGTTACCCCGGCAACCTGCTTAATGAATAGACTGGACCAAGTTCCTCCACTTTAACCGTCTCGAGTGAAGTGAACCCCCCAGAAAATCCAAGTGAGTCTAGCCGACGTCTGCTCCACGTACAGTGGGACCTTCCCTCCACCGTCACCTCGGTAGAATCCTAAAGATAATGGTCACTAAGGTTACCAACCGCAACAAATGCACCTGGGGGAACAGTCTAAACTCCGACAGCACGCAAGGGCAGAGTAGCAAGCTCAATCCCCTTGTCGGCTCCTTGACAATAATCCAAGGTTTACCGACAAGTGACCCCTGGCTCCTCGAGAATGGTTAATCAGAGGTTTACCGTTTGTAATACGTGCGTGTCTGGCATCGTTCCCAACGAGGGGGGATTGATCCCCTCACTGGTTCGGACACGAGCTCGTGCTTCTCCTTTAAGAGGAGCTTTCCCAGAGTACAAGTGAGACAATTGGATTTATTCTATCACAAGATAAGCTACTTGTTTGTTTTTGTTGTCTTAGAGAGTTAATTACTCACCTACTCCAAGACACTAGCCTGATCTAAATTGGTGTTTCAGAGCCCTAGTAAATAAAAGTTACTACGTCGATTTTACTTTAAGCGTTAATTTTATGGTTTTTCTTAAAGACAAAAGGTAGCGGAAGTGAAACCAATGGTGTGTAGACTCGACTCAAACCACTACAAAGATGCACCTAAGATGATTTACGCTACTTTCCTTTTTCAATGAAATTCTTAACTAAGAGAGTTGAGAGATGCAAATTTTATAGAAAACCACTTCCTTAGAAAAGACAATCAAAGAAACAATTCTCTTTATCTTTTCAAGCATACAAACATGACCACTCCTTACGTGCACAAAAAAACTCTTTTTCTTTCAAAACTTTTCAAAGCTACTTGAAACAAAACTTTTCAAAGGAGATGTTTTTGTATTTTCTCTTTTTAATTAAGCATATAAACCTATCTTAACAAAAAACAATCTCAAAGCTATAAAATCTATGAAAACTGGACTCACAAGCAAATCAAAAGGGAAATTACTCTAAGCAAACCTAACAAGGCAAAAGCTCACAAAGATGATTCTAGGTTGTTTTACTTGACCAAAATCAAATCAAGGACCAGCTAATGCAGAATCAAAAGACTAGTCAAAACAAAACTCAAATCTTTTTGTTCTTTTTGTAAAATGGAATTCAAGACTTAAACAACAAGCACTTCGAAATTTGCCCAAAGAGGCAACTCAATGGTAAGTTGCTCTCACAGGTAGACTTTATGACAGGTCTGACTTCTTAGAATGCTGACAAAACCAGAGAGATCTAAGGCTTGACAACTTCTACCGCCAAAGTCACTACAAGACCTACTCAAAATCAAACCCTAGGGCTTAAACTTCCATGAAATCCACTAAAACACTCAATGCTATCGAAACAAGTTCAGGTGAAGATCTTTGACAAGGGACTAATGAATATGGGCAGTAAAAACTAAGAAAAAACAAAATCTAAGAGCAAAATGCAAAAAATGGAATTTTCTCAAATTTTAGCAGGGGACGCAGGCGACCCATTAGAACAGGTGCGGGCCCGCTCTGTGCAACACTCAGAGGGTGCGTCCTACTGAAAAACTCAAGAAAAACCAAAATGAATCTAATCCTAAGCTAACCCACCCAAAGACAAAGTCACAAAGCCAAAAATAGAAAAATAAACCAATTTTCTCATAGCAAAGTTCACACAAAGGAAGGATTGCCCCGATGAGCAGACGGATGGCGATTTCCCGCCCCTGGCCGCGGCCCTGACCTTCCTTGCCCGAGCTTGGCAGCTCTGCTGCTGGGCTGCAGCAACCTGCTGCGGGCCCCCTCCGCCTGAGCACTCCTGCTACCTCCCTTTCGGGCCTCCTGCCCAGTCCTCTTGATCGCGCTTGGCAGCTCTGCAGCTGTCGGCAGCCTCCCGCTGCATCCCTCCTCTCAGGGCCTCCTGCCCTTCCTCCTATCTTCTCGCCTGTCGATGAGTGCCCCTGGCTCGATGGATCCACCCTCTCTAGAGCAGGCTGAACTGGAGAAAGCCTTTGCAACTCTCATCCCAGAGAATAACTCAGAAAGGATTCGGCCTTCAGCCTCAAAGTTTGTCAAGAAGCTTGATGAAATCCCGGAAGTCCCTCTTCCCCCAACACTTCCAAGGAGATCCGCTGTGGCCCTGGCTGAACACGGCCTGGTTGGCCAGTTCACGGGATTGTGGCCTTCCCCCCGAACGGTTCAGCGCTAGGTGGAAAGAAACTGGAATGCTATGGTCCAGGGAAAAATCGCAATAAGGTTTTGTGGAAGGGGCTTCTTTACCTTCCTTTTTGAAACGGTGGAGGATCGCAACCTCATCTTCAGGAATGGACCATACTTCATGGACACCAGAGGCCTATATCTCAACCGCTGGACCCCTGACTTTGACCCAGAAATGGACGTTCCTAATGCAGTCCCTGTCTGGGTTCGCCTCCCGCATCTTCCGCTTCACTGTTGGGCTGATGAATCCGTCCGGGCCATCGGAAACGCAATAGGGAAATACGTGGATAGATCGGAGCCAAAGGAGAATATGCATGCATGCGCAAGGATTTGTGTAGAAGTAGATTTGGGCAAAGGCTTACCAGAGGCAATCAAGCTCAGAGTGGATCAGTGGACGCACATTCAGCAGGTGGATTATGAGCAGCTCCCCTTCAAGTGTAAGGTATGTCATGAGTACGGTCATTTTGCTAATAGGTGCTCTAAATCTAGATCAGAAGATAATAGCAATAATGAAACCCCTGAGGAAGCATGGGAGATAGTCAGGAAAAAAAAGAAGTCAAACCCTCCCTCCGAATCAACAGTGCCCCCCTCTGAAACTCCAACCCTCTCCACCCATCCTTCAAGCTCGGGCCACCCCATCCCCACATCCTCCAATCCCTTCGAATCCCTAGCTTCAGAGGAGCCCTCATCCCCCCCTCCATCCCCCAAGGGCCCCAGAACCTCCCCCTCTTCCCCCCTCCAGGCCTCCCCTCCTCAAACAGTGGAAAGGATCCTAACGAGAAATAAAACAAAGGAAAACATAGCAGCCACGGATCCACCAAGAAAAGTAGGAAGAAAATCAAACAAGGAAATAAGGGATGAGAATGCAGCCAAAGAAATGACAACAGGGACTCAACAACCAATAGACACATACCTGGACAGGAACAAGGGAAGTGGCGAGAAGATGAAGGAGAAAAGCGGGACCCACAATAAATCAGGTAAATGATGATTTTGGTCTCTTGGAACTATAGGGGGATGGGCTCCTCCCTGAAAACAAATGCAGTCCGAGACCTTATTAAAGCAGAACAACCAGACTTCCTCCTACTCCAGGAGACCAAAATCAGTGATCAAGAATTCCAAAACAACATGATAAGAAATAGAAAGTATGAAGGAATAGCCACGAGCGCAATAGGAGCCTCAGGAGGTATAGGAGTAATATGGAAAAAAAGCAATTGGAATCTTACAAACAACAAACAAAACAGATGGTGGATTAGAATTGATATGCAAAGCACAGATCTGAAGGAGGAATACACAATCTATAACGTGTATGTACCACCTCACTTCAGAGACAAAGCTTCTTGTTGGGAATCATTGACAGCAGATATGGAGACTACCCAAGGGAGGAATATCTTTCTAGGAGGAGACCTGAACTTAATAAGGAATGCAGAGGAAAAGCTAGGAGGGAAGTTTTACATTGACCCATACAGAGAAAAACTGGAGGACATCATACAAACCCACAAATTCATAGACATTCCTCCCTAAAATGGTCGTTATACATGGTCAAACAAAAGGACAGGCAGGAACAATATCAAAGAAAGACTTGATAGAATCCTCGTACAGGAGCAAGCAGCTGCCAACTTTCCAAGGATTCGCAGCACAATCATTCAGGGATTCATTTCAGATCACAAACCCGTGGCGTTGTATCTAGACAAAGAGGAAGATTTGGGTCCGCTGCCATTTAAATACAACAAAGTCTGGGACGCCAGCGAGGATTTCAAAGCCATGATAAAAGAAATCTGGAGGTCAGAGATAACAGGCTCCCCACACTTCGTTTGGGAAACGAAGATTAAATTGCTAAGGATTGCCATCAAAAATTGGGCGAGGAATCACGTGAAGGAGGAAAGGAAGGCAAAAAACGAATTGCAAATGAAATTGGAGCAATGGAACCAAGAAAAAGAGGCAGTCCAAGAAACGGAAGAAGACCAAAGGGAAGAAGGAGAGATGTATAAAGCACTGTACATCCAGCATCGTAAAGAAGAGGAAGAGCTAAGGCAAAAGTCAAGATGCCTCTGGCTCAATTCTGGGGATAAAAACACCTCATTCTTCCACAACTGTCTCAAAGTAAGGAGAGCTGGAAATAACATTGAAAAGATAGTGTTTGAAGGGAAAGAGATAACGAATAAAGAGGAAATCAAGGAGGCTGCCACAACCCATTTTCAATCTCTGCTCACAGTTGATCCCCATTATCAGGAAAACACAGATTTCGCCAACATCATTGAGAGGAAGGTCACAGAAGCCCAAAACAGTGAACTGGACAAAGAAATCTCCATAGAGGAGGTTGAGTGGTCAATCAATAGCATGCCTCTTAACAAAGCACCCGGGCCGGATGGCTTCACGGTGAGCTTCTACAAAACACACTGGGATACCATCAAGAAAGACTTCCTCAGAATGGTGAGAAATTTCCACTCAAAAAGTAAAATGGGTAGCAGTATCAAATCTTCGCATCTTGCTCTAATTCCAAAAGAGCCCAACCCTCAATCCTTTGACAGGTTCAGACCTATTTCATTATGCAATGTCTCATACAAAATCATCTCAAAGATTATGGAAAATAGGCTGAAAAAAATCCTTCCCTCACTCATCTCAGACAACCAAGGAGGATTTCTCCCTAAGAGACACATAACAGATAATGTAATTCTGGTTCAGGAGGCAATACACAGCAGTGTAGCTAGAAATGAGAAAGGCATGATAATTAAGCTGGATATGGCGAACGCCTTTGACAGGGTAAACCACACATTTCTGAGGACTTTGCTTGCAAACTTCGGGGTTTCAGAGCATTTCATCAGCAGGGTTATGGAATGTGTTTCCCAAAATTGGACAGCTCCTTTAATCAATGGTAGGCCATGCAAAGCCTTCAAGAGCACAAGAGGCTTGAGGCAAGGCTGCCCTCTTTCCCCCTTCCTCTATATCATCATGGCAGAGACATTAAGTTTGCACTTGGAAAACAAGCGAAGGTTAAAGGAAATAACAGGAGTGGACATCATCCGAGGAGCCAAAGGGATCAATCACTCCCTATTTGCAGATGACACCCTTCTAATAGGCGGTGCTTCAAGCCTTATGGCCAGGAGATTCAAGGCCATCCTGGACCTCTTCCTCCAAGCCTCGGGGGGCAAATTAAACAACAACAAATGCATGATATATACCTGGAATGTTCCTAGATACATAACCCAAAGGATCTCTATAATTATGGAAATCCCAGCTCAATCAAGCTGGTCACACTTTATGTATTTAGGATTGCCTCTAGCCAAAGAGACAATCAAAAGCAAAGTTTGGGTCAAACTAATTAAGAAGCTGAGAGGGAAACTTCAGGGTTGGGGGATGCATTGGCTCAATCTGGCGGGCAGAACAATCATCATCAAAGCAATCCTTTCAGCCCTCCCTATCTACCAATTTGCCATTACCCTCGCCCCATCAAGCATTCACAAGCATATGGAGCTGATCTTTAGAAGCTTCCTCTGGAAGGGAGGAAAGCAAGATACGAAAAAATTCAGTTTAGTAAAATGGGAAAAGGTCATCCTCCCCATAGAAAATGGTGGACTAGGAATTAGAGTTCCCAGATTGGCAAATTTGGCAATGGGCTTTAAACTAACCTGGAGAATCTTAAAAGAGAAGGGATCCTAGTGGGCAGAGGTTCTCAAAAAGAAATATCTAAGTGGGAGCAATAGCAACATCCTCTCTGATGTAATCACAGAAAGGCAATGCACCCCTGTTTGGAAATTGATCAAAAAAACCTTGCCTCTCCTCAAGTCTCATATCTCTAATGTCCCAGGTAATGGAAAACATACCAGCATATGGAGGGATAGAATAATGGGTGTGGAAGCCAAGGAAAAGTCCATCAATCTGAGGCCACTGCAGCTGTGGATGTCTGAAGCTAACCTTAAAACCCTCTTCGACATCTCACTTTGGGATCAAAACAGCTGGAAAGGGTGGGAAAATATGCACCTCCCTGAAGAATTAGATGACCTATGGAACGATCTTAAGTTATCTCTAGCAGGGGCAGCCCCTTCAAGCAGAGCGAAAGAGGATAGTTACGCATGGGATCCTACTGGAGGCAATTACACAGTCAAGGAAGGTTACAAGGCGCTACAAAACTCAGCAGCACCCAACAACTGGCAATTCCACAAGGCAGCTTGGAAAATTGAAAGTCTTCCGAAGGTCAAACTCTATAATTGGACCTTGCTTCATGGCAAAATCCTAACAGCAGAAAATCTCAGAAAAAAGGGTATTCAGGGCCCTTCAATTTGTTTTATGTGCAGGAAGGCGGAAGAAAACATCAATCATCTCTTCATTGAGTGTCCAATAGCATCATCCTGCTGGAAACTCATAATTAGTCCTCTTGATATAGGGGATCTACCCAATCAGGTCTCTCTACTTCAGAAAGGTTGGGGGAAACTCTTCCCTTATGCAAGCAAGAACATGACCCTCGCCAAGAGATTATGGACCAACATCCCATCAAACCTCTGCTGGCAATTATGGTTAGCAAGGAACGAAAGTATATTCAAAGACAAAAAAACCCAGTATATCAAGTATCCTGGCTAAAACAACTGCGCTCATAACAGAAACCATTGAAGCCAATGGGATCCATCATGCTGACCCAGATTACACAGATGAGAGGGTGAAGGAATGGGTCCGAAGATTCAACCACAAGCTAAAAACAAAAAGCAAACCAATAAAAGGAACAGGGCAGAAGGAATGGAAACTCAGAGGGACAGAGGAGGAAGTCAATAGTTGGATCCAAAAGCAAAAGAGGTTCACGCTCCACTTTGACGGGGCCTCAAAAAACAACCCAGGCAGAGCTGGAGCAGGGGGAGTAATCAGGGATCCTCAAGGGAGAACGATCGCCACCTATGAATGGAGTTTGGGTACTATGTCGAACAATAAGGCCGAAGCATACAGCCTCCTATTGGGGACCTCCATTGCCCTGAAGCTGGGCATTCATGACCTATTAGTGTTAGGGGACTCTGCAATTCTCATAGCAGCCATGAATACTGGGAAAGACTTCAACCAAATTGCCTTAAACAGAATCAAAGAAAGAATAATGGATCAAACCAGGGGCATCAACAAAGTGACCTACAAGCACGTCCTCAGAAGCTTCAATTCGGCAGCGGACGAGCTGGCCAACAAGGCCACGGGAAGACCCACGGGTAAGGTTAAGGAAAATAATGAGTTCTATGACAAAGATATTCCATAGTCAACATCCTATCCCTTTGCACCAGACTACAAGTCACCTCAGGCATCCGCTTCAATACTGTTGGCCTGCGCAAACTCGATCCTCTATAAACCATATCCTTCTCGACTGCCGAAGCTGGGGATATAGGACAAGGTATCGGCCTCAGGAATCGAGAAATGCAGGAATAGGCAGGAACTCATCATTGCACACCTCAGATAATATCAGAGGGCGTGATCACGCCCATGCCGGCTTCAGATCTCAAGGACGGGTAAAAATCAACTCAGAGGATCTCACGACAGCCAAGACCAGATTCACCATCCCTTGTCACAATCGTGAGCAAGCCCGCTTCGCTCTTATAAACCACAGCAAGCCTCTCAGCGCTTCCACAAACCATTGCATTCTGAGACAGAGGCGAAGAGCTCTTTGGAGTCGGGGACAGCGATCAAAAGGCCTCCTTCAAGGCTGCAAGACCAGTATCGGGGTTAAAGGACCCTCCGAGCCCCTCTCGGTTGGCAGCAAACATCGGACTCCCTCCGCTCACTCTGCTCTCTCCAACACCAAGCATCACTCGAAGACGCCCTATCATTTTTGGGACTCAGTCGACATTCTTCTGATCAGGGTAACCAACTCTCTTTATTTCTGTGATTTTATCAGTGCTAATAATCGGGTTTTTGTTCTCAGCTGCGCCCTCACTCAGCATCAGAGCCTTCCGTCTCATATTGCTCCGATCAAGCAGCCCGGCAGCATCAAACTCACGCCTTCCATAACTTCTGTATCTTCACGAAGCACGGTAGAACCTGTTCCAAACAAGATGGCTGAACAGAACAACCAGCCCGCCAATCAGCCACAGCCCAGAAACTCTATGGGCAATATTTTCAACAACAGGGAGTGTCATATGTGCAAAGCACATGTAGTCATGATCAACGCCCTGAATAAGCAAGTGAAGGAGCTGACTGAGGATTACCACGCTGACAGAAACTCCAAACGCAAAAAGCTGGAGAAAAGGAAGAAAGAGATCGAAGATTTAAAGGATCGCTGCATCCATATGGAAGCTGCAATAGACCATCTCCGCTCCCTCACCGAAAGCCAGCAAGCAGAAGCCTCAACCAGAGTAAGCAGGAGGGAACCCCTCCCGGACGACTCGGTCACACAGCACTCTCCATAATACTTATGCATTGCAAATTTAGTTGGCTAGGAGGCTCGTTCGTCAGGCAATATAGCCGTTGGTTTTTAGTTTTATGTGTAATCAAGAGAAGCTTTGAGGATTATGGGTCTGCGCACCCAATTTTGAACCTCAGCTCTCGGAGCTTTCCCTTTTTTGTAATAGATTTCTAAACTGTAGTTTTATAATACACAAGTAGACGACTTTGTTAAAAAAAAAAGTTCACACAAAGGAAAAGACTTTTCACATCAATGGAATCCCCAGCGGAGTCGCCAATTTGTCAGGCGGAAAGAGTCGATTGTGCGGACACAACCAACCTCCCTAGGAGCCTAAGACTCTCTAGTGACAAACAAGACAAACAAGAGAAATCCTTCTCTAAACATGCATTTACTATACGGGAAATCAAGTGTTTAGATCCTACCTGTAATCCAACGTTGTTGTAGCAGTCCAGCTCCGCTGATCCGGATGAGCTCCTCCTTCACTTTGAAACCTGCATACACTAACAATCAAACGATTAAATAGCACTTGATAATCTCATAGAATAAAACATATTTAACACATAGACCAAGGAGTACATGAAACAACTCATAAATAACAAGTTATTGAGAAGAATGGACTCATTTGCATTAATAGGTAACAAAAGGAACAAATACAACCTGAACCTTGGTGTTGTGCAAGTCCCTCCCAGGGTCCATCAAGAGTTCTCCTTTACTTTGACAAAGCTCACCCACTTCCAAATAGAACAAGCAAAGATGGCAATCTCTCCTCACAAGCCTCTAAATGGGAGTCCTAATTCCTGCAGCATTTACCCTTAGAAATGTATAGCTTTCAACCTCCTCTCCTTCTAGCCCAATGCCTGTATTTATAGTGCTCAAGAGGAAGTTAATCAGGTCCACCATCAATGGGATAATCCCCTCTTTGGATGGGATAGCTCCCCTATTGATGGGATAAGTTCCTCTTTGGTAGGAGTGCATGAACCATCTGGAGGCGCTCAATACACGTCGAACAACCTTCTAGAATGCTCTAGAAATGACCACAAGTGACTTTTTAAAGATGAAACTTGTGCATTTTAACCTTTACAGGGGGACGCACCTGCCCCTTTACATACAGAGCGTCCAAAGACGCAGCTTTTGTGAACATTGGGTGCGTACCCGCAGGTAAGGGTGAGAGAACCTGCGTCCCCAGAGATAAATACATTTAGAAAGACTTTCTCTCTTTTTTGGAGTTTGACATGGAGAGCAGAGGCATAAGACTTGCTTAAGAGGGTAGTATGAATGTTGATAGAGCCATACTAACTGTAAATAGTCATGGTGATATTTTTTAGTGTAACACATGCACTGCCTGTGCCATTGCAAAATCGACGATCAAGAAGTAAGGCCTTGTTGATGCCTCTAAATCGTAGCACCAACATGTGGGGATAACCACCCGTTCCGGACCTTAGTGCAACTCCTTATCTGTTTGATATGGTGGTTCAGATTGGATATTATGGGACCAGTTTCCCAATGAAGTATGATTTGATGAATGGGTGTTTTAAATATGTAAAAAGATGATAGGTGGTTTAATCTATAAGCTCTAAAATATACAAATATATCTATATAACCCAAGTGATCTCATAATAATGCAATTCTTGATGATTCCTAGCAGACAAATAATAATATAGATTATTTACTTATCTACAGAAAGATGCATTTAAATAATGATTACTTTGTTTAAGAAATTAAACAAAGTAATATGAAAACATATCGCATAACATACTAATATTTATCGCTGACATATGTATATAATATAACAATTCTAAATCATTCAGAAGTGAAATAATATAGAGTTGTTTGAAAACATGTGAATACATCAACAATAGCAAATCAATGGAATGTTAATTACATAAAACAAGACAAAAGAACAGTGATAGAAGTACCAAATGCATTTGAATCTCATTTATGCAAGTAACACTCTAGTTCAATCTTCTTATTCTGGAAACTCCAAGGAGATACAAAAATGCGAGTCTTTATGAAGCTCTTTCACAAAAAGTCTGAACCTCGATCCACAACTTATAAAAAATAAATTAAGAAGTGCAGAAGTGCAAACTTCTCAAATCTAGTTTTATACAAATTGAGGACCTTTTTTAAAGTGACATGAAATGGTCTTTATAGTAAAATTAAAAACAAGTTGTCCATAAAAATTGCCGAGAGTTGTTGGAATTGCCTTTATCAAAATATAGGATTTGAATTTCAAAAATAGAATTGTGATAAGCTTTGAAGAGATTCATCACATCTAGGCTTTCTCTTGCATCTTTAACCGACAAATTGAGAGCATGCTTTGGATCTCTGGAGGATGACTCATCCTGGAGTGTAATTGTCCTGCGTATGTGGCATCTGAGAACTCGAGCATCATGCGATCAATGGCATCAACAAGGCACTTGATAGTCATTTGTTGGTTGTGCAGCTTGACCAGAAAGGACCAATGTGCATCCCAGTTAAGACCTTGTATTTTGTTAAGCCGCTCTTCCTTGGTGTCCAAATCTTGCTTCCATTGCTTCTCTAAAACTTTCACCTTCGGAAGTTTTCCTGGGGAACAATCAGAAATTAAATTGGCACCATATAAGTTATTATTTACCAACTCAATAACATTACTCATTATAGCCCTGGCCTTGGAGGTAGCTCTTTCTGCTTTTATCAACTATGTTTCCCATTCCGAAAACAATATCTCTTTATGAGACTCTTCAATTTTAGGTAAGTTAGCAGCTCTTCCATCTTCTATGCTTTGCCAAGAGAGAAAATTTGTGACTTTATCATCCGCATCTTCAAATTCTAACCTGGTATTAACTACTTGGTCAATCAGTGATGTCGTTATGATGCATAATGGATCAATAAAAGATATCTTTTGGCAGAGTAGATTCAGCTGTTGAGATAAAACCTTATTTGCCTCTAAGGCTTCCTTTTTGAACTCTTCAACCTTGGGATAATCTTTGAATTTTCCCAAGTGTTATCACTCAGAAGTCTTCCCTAGAATTTATAAATAAGGAATAATCTGAGGTAACCACAAACCTAATCCTTTAGACTCAAGTTCTAGCCAACTTAAGTCCAGAGAGAGCTCTCTCTTTATAATTTAACTTTGTTTTGGGTAGGATTTCAGGCTAGTTCTTAGTGATCATGATTGTTTTGTTTTGATTAGGTGGTGGAATTAAGAAAACAGATGGGAAAAATAAGTATTCAGGCCATTGGGCTATGGAGTCAATCAAAGAATGGCTTTAACTGTATAAAATCAATCATTAAAGTAAGAGTTTACATGGCAGGCTAGCACAGCAAAAAGAAAATCTGCAGGTTCAAATGGATGAGGTAGTCCTAACCAGTGCAAAGGGCAATGAAGAATCCTTAACTGGGATTAGGTTGAAGAAAAGAAGGATGATCAATAGCAAAGGGAAACTAAGAATCCTTTATTATGGACCGAAGGGGGAAAAAACTATGGAAGTAAGGGAGCAATTAAGGATTCCCAGACCAAGATAGTTTAGCATAAAATATATAGAAAGTAAACAGTTAAAACAAAGAGAATTTAAGCTAATTCTAAGGTATCATTCCTTGTTTACTTTTCAGATTTCATAAGAGACACATGTGAATATTTAAAACATGACGAGAAAACAATATTTAAACATGAAGAGATAATACTTATTTGGTTCCAACTGTGCAAAAGAATCCAGTGAAATGTCCTTAGCTTTATTTCATAGCCCAACAAACCAATCTAGTCTTGAGTACAATAGCTCCTTAGCTCCTTATAAAATGTCTACAGAAATGTATTTTAATCCACCCTAATTACTTCAAAATATGAAGTATTTATACAAAAAATGTTACAAAATATCTCATAACAATATGAGAATTGTTCTAGGAAACCGAAAATATCTTCAAGCATGAAGATAGAGTGAGATGGAGAAATATCTTCTTCTTGTCCCTTTTATTGTGACTGTGCTGACTGTTGTAATTCAGATTTGGCTCTTTCAGTTGCTTGATACTCATGTTCTGGAATCACTTTATGTCTTCAATCTACTGATACTCTTTACCTACTACACTTTGACTCTATTTTCCCTGTTTTATCTAGCTGTCATATAGATTTACTACAATAACTTTATAGTAAATATGTCAGTTTCATCCACCATTCACTATCAAGTAATTTCATCCTTATCATATTTCTATATATCTCGTCAGCTTTTGTATACTTGGCACAATTTTGCCTATTGATGAACAAGTGCTTGACCTCATGCTCTATGAAAAACAAATTTTCCAGATTATCATATAATATGTTTCCAGTGGGCAAAGCTTTTACCCCTGAAGTGCTATCTTGGCTGGTGGCCAACTTGTTTAGTCTTTCAACATCATCATATTGGGTCATCAGTTTGTCATGTATTACCATAGGACTGGGAAGTCCTTTTTCCCTCAAAATACCAAACTTTGTCATAAACCTATCAACGTCTATCTGGATGATTTGGCACCTTTTCTCCAGATTGAGCATAAGGTTCCTCTTAGTGAGAACCTTCTTTATTTCTATGATAGTTCTTGTTCTATCTTCTATTTCTAGTTCATCAAGCTGGTACCTGTTTCTACTGTTCAAAAATTCTATCAATTGGTTGGCTTCTTTAGGCTTATCTCCCAACTCTTCCATTGTCTTGTGGATTGCTTCTGTAGCCACTTTTACTAGTTCAGTTTGTTCAAAAATTACTTGAATAGATGGCCAAACATCATTGATAGAATCAATGATGTTGGCCCAAAGAATTTCCTTCATGTCTCCAAGTGGTTGTTGCAATGTCAAGTCCTTTTCAAGGACTTTTATTCTTTCTCCCATTCTTTGATTCTTCTGAACTTCTTCCTTCTATTGTATCTATGCAAGTTTGCAATCAGTTTCCAAACTTGACACTTTTTCTCTAAGTTTCTTAAGCTCAGTAGCCTGGATGCTCATTTCCTCCATGGCTTTTACCAATTCAGCTGTCTTTTTTGTGGATGTCCCTGTGCTTGTTGATGTACCTGTGACTATACCTGTGACTGGCATAGCTGTAACTGGTGGAACTGTTGGTGCTAAGGAAGCAGCCAATGTGGAGGGCATTTTTGTAGAGATTGTAGGGATTATAGTCTGAGGAGTGGTGGCTAACGCACTTTGTCTATATTGTATCATGTTATCCAGCTCTTTTTTTGTTTCTTTCAGTTGTTCATTCAACTTAAGGACTAAGTCCATAAGCTCTTCCTCCTTCCGAGTTTCCAATACTTCAGTTGTTTGAGGATGATGCAGAGGAGGAATTTTGAGCTGCTTTTTCAGTGCATCTATGTCATCATTTTTCTTTTTAATAAGTTTTTCTGCAGCTTTCACATCCTTGGGATCATGCCCCAGTTCTATGACTAAGTCCTCTAAGGACTTTATCCTGGTATCTTTGGCCTGTGAAGAGGCCTTCTCTAATTGGAATTGCGTTGATATATTATTTAGCGAATTTTGGAGTTGGTGTGCTGCAATTGCCTTGCTGGTCAAAGTGGAATAGACCATTTCCCCAGTCTACTTGTGTAATTCTATTTGGTCAATAGGATGGATATCCTTTGCTAATACTTCAAAGTCTGTTTTCAAGTAATCTGCAATTGACCTGGGCTGTTGTGTAGTAGGCTTCATGAAAGTCATCTACATTTTACCTTCTTTCACATCAAAGGCTAACATTAGCCTTGTCTGATTAGTAGGAGCCATTTTGAGGTAATGTGCATAGCTTTGGGCCTTCAATTTTTCATTCTTGGCCTTTATTTCTTTGTATTTCTCTCTAATGTCTTGGCTCTGGCCACTTGGAGCTCTGAATGAGGATACTTCCATGCTCTGTTGTCTCTCCAAAATTTGAGCCTGTGAAGTGGAAGGTTCTTGTGTACCTCCTGAGGGAGTGGTCTGCCTGCTTTCTACTCTTTCTATACCTGCAGTTCCAGTTGTTTCTTCAGTGAACTCTTGTTCTGAAAATGGATTCAACCTTTGCCTCTTGACATAAGTCTGGGCAACAGGTCTGCTAGAAGGAGTGGCCTCCTCTCTATCTCTCTTAGGATTTCTCTCCTCATTTAGAGGAGTCTGTAAAATAGGTGGATTACTCATGATATGTTCTGGATGAGCAAGTTCTTCTGATATCTTTGGCTGCTCTGATGGCTCTTGCTCTTGAGGTCCTTCTTCTACTGTTTGCCCACTGTGTTCCTGTGATTTCCTTTGAGATTGAGATTCTCCTAGCACCTGTAAAAATGAATCTTCATCAAGTCTTCTTTCTAAATCAATCAATACATTATTGACATCAACTTCTATGCTATCTTGGTCTACCAAAGTGTTTTCCACCCATTCTAGCTTATTTGCATACTGTTCAATTTCAGGAATTCTGTGGTGGATATAAGGAGATAATTTGTTCTTTTGTATCCTATTGCAAATTAACTCTAAAGGGTCATATCTATAGATAAAAATTTGTTTCAGTTTCAGCCTTTGGAGGATTTCTTCTACTTCCTTTCCTGCTTCCCTACTGTTACATATAAATGGGCCAAGATGATCTTTTATTCTAAGTTGAGATTTCTTCTTAGCCTTCACAAAATGCACCTCATCTGAATTAATCATTTGCATGTAGTACTCCAAAGAAAACAATCTCATGGGAGCCAACTCACATCCATATATTCTGATCTCAGTGTGATTTTGGTACAAGTACCAATCTCCCACTCTATATTGTTTGGACAACTGTAGGATCTTCCTGATATCTGCACTGATTCTAGGAGGAGGACTTCCTAATAACATAGTTGCCACTGGGTGCACAAAGAGATCTATGAAATCAGTATAAGAATATTGAGAGTCATATAGGTGGATTAATGAAGTCCAGAAGACCATTGATCTATGATTGCCTCTGGTATCAAGCTTTTGGAGTGTGATTGGGAATTTATCAGCTTGATAATATAGGAACAAATGATATAAAACTGAAGAATATTTGAACACCCTTTCATTGTCCATCCTCATGAATTGATCATGCATCTTATCTGCAATGAACTTAGCATAGTCAAACATGATGGCTGGGGGTTGTCTAGGAGTGTAAATGGACATAAAGGCTATAATAATTTCATCAACAAATTCACTTGTAGTCTGGCCTAACACACTGGATATCATTTCTATGATGTCTCGGCCAAGATCAGAGAATATGGTAGACATGTATGGTGGAGGATCCTTTGGAATGTATTGCTCTTCCCTAATGAAGGTCTGGAATAACTGAGCAAGTTTGATTGAGGTGAGTGTAGGGAATCTGTTAAGAAAATCTCCAACAGAAAGAGGGGTCAGGTTTTGGCCTGGTTGCAACTAGAGCATTTCATTTATGGACTCAGCAGTGATGGTAAATAATACAGAGTGGTCAGGGGTCATCACTGCTCTTTGGATGGGACTATAGTTCATATGGCAATAGTGGATAATCTCTAGGAAGATATGAACTCTAGGGAATTGGTACTTGGGTAAACCTGATTCCCAAAGACCTATTTTGTCTACATGGTTCAAGTACTGGTCTCTGTACCTGCAGTATAGTTTCAAAGGGGATTCTTGGACAGAGGTATATTTAATTTGAAAATATTTATCTGTCAATGGGAGATGATCTAAATGCTGTGGGGAGTAGAAATTGGTAGGACGTTCAATGCAATGGGAGCATAAATCCTTGGTTTTTGTGGATTCAAGGACGGGGGCAAAGGGTTTTCAGTGAAATTGGGGAAAACTATTCTAATTCATAGTATTTGGAGTCACTGGGAAACTGTCTTACTGAATTACTTAGTAATTTAAAGCAATTGAGTCAAGGTTCGAGAATAAAATAAGGTTTCTCAACGAATTTGGGTAAGTACCTAGTTTTGGCTTTGAACAAAGTGATGGGCGATTGTGCACGGTTTGTAGGAAGCGCATGTGACTGAAAGGTGGTCTAGAGTTTCAGCAGCTTCAGCAAGTTGGCAGTTGGATGTGGGTAGACGATTGCACGTACTCTGGTGCTTACATGGAGGTCTGAGCAATCTCTTTCACAATAAAACTAAAAACAATGAGTTTTTTAGTTTTATTCACAAATTCAACTATTTTGGCAAGTACGCGGGGAAAGGTACATTTGGCATTAGTGGGGGATGAGACGTTTTGTCGTCTAGTGGGAGGCGATAAGCGGGTTCATATCGCACTAGTTTTGGGCTAGAGCGGTTTTGGGGGGACGCCACCCAATGCCTTTCATCAGGTGCCACGTAGCAACAGGGTGAATAGTGAAAGCACCCATATCAGGCGAGTAAAGGTTGGCTTTCGGAGGCCGCCCGATATGATCGTCGATCATTGGATCAAAAGGGACTAGATCGTACGGTGATCAAGGCGAGGATTTGATATGACATTTAACGGAGGGGCCTAGCGGAGGTTTAAGTGTGGCAGGATTAATTAATTGCAGATTATGGAGGTTTAATGACATCGGGGGTGATTTCATTGGTGGGGATAGATTATTAATTAACCATTGATTGATTAATTAATCTCTTTTATTCGGCGAAGGGTTTTGGTTATTAATTAGCTGCTGATCGACTTAATTAACCCATTAATTATCTATTAGTTAAGTTTATGTTTCAAACTTAGGGGATGGGATATTAAAATTAAAGGGATTTAATAAATACATACGGGAGGGGGTATTTATGGGAAATATATAAATAAAATTAAAAGTTAATATGAAATGGAGGCGGAATAAACGGAGTGTGCTAAGCATAATGTGTTTTTTGTAATTTTTCTTTTTACATAGAACATTATAGCTTAGGCTAGGTGCTTTTTTGTGGGTTTTCTTAGGAAAACTGGTTTACTTGGGGGTGATCACTTTTCTAAGGTTTTATCCTTAGGGAAAAAGGATTTTTTAGGGAAAATGAGTGAATTATGGAGGGGGTGAATGCTTGTGAGGGGACTTTTAGTACTTAGGACCTATAAGTCATTAGGTCGAGGGTCTGGTCCCTCCAGAAGTCAGAGAAATGCTCTGAGCCCCTTTAACTTAAGGTTTTAGGTACTTTAAGACTTTCCTTGGAAATTAGTTAAGTGAAAAATGTAATGAATGAGGGAGGTTAATCAATTGACTTTGTGTGCTTTGGTAAATGCTCAATTATCATCCATACTTTAGAAATTTGATGATGAAGGTAAATGATATGATCTAATCTAATCAATCATCACAATTCTGCAACCATTCAACTACTTACCCATCTACTCATCCTACCATTTTTTCTACTCTTTATTAGGGTGCACTTAAGCTGGAAAACCCTTATCAAAACCTTTTCTTTTCTTTTAAAATAGAAATCTATCTAAATCTAACCTTATTACATCCAAGGGCTCAGATTAAACAGTTGAGCTCCTTTTATTAACTCTACCTATCTACTTATCTACCAAGATTAAACAGTTTGGTCAGATTTTATTTCTCTATCTATGAACATGAAATTTAAAACATGAAATAGCCAAGTTTAAACATATTGACTATCCATGGATTGTGGCAAAGGTAACACGCTGTGCACAATATTTTTATTCTACATCAAAGTAAATGGTAGTGGCATTTTGACTTGCACACTTTCATGGTCTTTTTCTTTTTCCTTGGGGTTCATTTTTCATCTTTTTTTACCTTTTTTACTCTTTTTGTCCTTTGATTCTTCTTTTTAGGACATACCCTCTTTACATTTTTTTTTTTGAAATGGAAAACATTTGCAGAAAGCAAAGGTATGTACCTATTACAGATTTGACATCAGCCATTCAAAAAGTATGACTCCTATTGGTATATGAACATAACACCAAGGAGAATTGTAGCTGTGTGATTTGCTCTTCTTTACACTTAATATCTTGCTGATGCATAATTTTAAGCTGCTCAAGCTCTTGAGACAGCCGGTGTTGTCTCTGAATGGCTTGCTAGTCAATTTTCTACTTTTTTAGATTTAATTGTTCTTTAGGTTGTTCATTCTTTTATTTCTCTATTGTTAACTATTCCTCAAGCCAATTAACCTTCTTCTGCTCTGCTACCAATTGTTCTTCAAGCTGATTAATCTTTTGATCCTTTTCTTTGATCAATTGATTCACTTCAGTTGCCTTATCAATTGTAGCAGTTGTGTATGCGCCTACGAATTGAGATAACTTAATCAAATCCTCAGAAGGATTGATCTCTGAATCTTTCCATATGGCATTCTTAAATTCAAATTGAGGAGCTATGGATGATGTTTGATCTATTTTCCTCTTTTTCCTCTGCCTCTTGACTACAACCCTGTGTTTTGGGCTGTAAAACACATCCAAGGGTGGAATCTCCTCGATATTCAATGTAATCTCCCTTGAAGGATTTTTAGGGATTATTTCTATCTCTTTTCTAGTTGTTTCTTTGTTGGGTGTCTCTTCAATCACAATATCAGGAATAATGGGTTGTTTTGTTTCAGGAGGCACGAATATGATAATGTTTCAAGGATCATTCTAACTTTTGATCTATTGATCAACTTGCTCCCACTCTTTAATCAATATGGTATCAATGTTAACATCAGTGCTTAGTTGTTCACTGGCCTTATCACTTGTCTCAACTTCTTCATAAACCTTCTCAATTACCTGCTCTTCGCTATGTTCTGCCTGCTGAATGATTGGTGTAGTACTTAAAAAATCCAAAGGTACTGTCAGTAACCTGCCATCGTCGGTAGCAACTGGAATTAATGAAACAATGAGTAGCAATTACGACATCACCCCCAACAAAGACACTAATACAACCCCCGATGAAGACATGAATCTCATGATAGTTGACACGAGTAAGGAAATAATAGAATCTCAACAAATCAAAATAAACAGTCAAACAAAAACATCCTATGATGAAAAAGTAAGTATAATAAATCTCTCAAACACCCATATTGACGAAGTTACTATAGGTTTGCTTGAAAAAGGCTTGAATTTTGCTATTTCTCCACGCACTATCCCCAAAGAAGATATTTTGTGCAATATAGAATATGGGATCAAGGACATGCCTGACAATATCAAAGAAATCATCAAATAGGATTGTTCCATAATCCTCAGAAAAGCTAAACCACCTAGAAGCAACATCTCAAAACAAGAATACCTAGCTCTCAAAACTTTATACCAAAACCCTGACATTGTGGTCCTAAAGGCAGACAAAGGGGGTGCGACAGTTATAATGAACACAAAAGACTATAATGAGAAAATGCTAGACCACTTAACCAATAGTGGTTGTTATGTCAAATTAAAAAAAATCCCATAAAGAAGATCTCTAAGAATGTTAATAAATTAGTAAAATTAAGCAATGAACACAACATGAAGAATCTTATTGAAACCAACCCCTACACCCCTAGGATATATGGAGCCCCTAAAATTCACAAAGAAGGTATACCTATTAGACCCATTGTCAACATGATTGGAGGCCCTACTTACCACCTTGCAAAACATCTTGCTAAAAAACTTAAACCCTTGGTGGGTAACACCAACTCCTTTATCAAAGATTCCAATCATTTCATTAATGAGATCAAACATATAAAACTAGACCAAAATGACATCTTAGTGAGCTTTGATGTAAAAGCTCTCTACACCAACATTCCTATAGATGAAGCCATGGACGTTGTTCACAAAATCACTAACCCCAACACAGCTAAATTGGTGGAAATCTGTTTAAAATCCACCTTTTTTAGCTTCAAGGATGAGATATATGAACAAACTTGTGGTGTGGCTATGGGATCACCCCTGTCTCCCACCATTGCTAATTTTTTCATGGAACATTTTGAAACCAAGGCCATTGAGTCTTCCCCTTTAAAACCTAAACTATGAAAAAGATTTGTTGATGATACCTATGTCATTTGGCCTCATGGAAAAGAAAAATTAAACAAATTCCTAGAACACCTTAATAGCCAATCAAATTCCATCAAGTTTACGATGGAAGTGGAAGAAAATGGTTGTCTTCCCTTTCTTGATATCCTTATCAAAAGAAACCAGGATGGCACTATATCTCACCAGGTCTATCATAAGAAAACACACACTGAACATTACCTACATGCTAATTCTCACCATCATCCAGCTCAGAAACTTGGGGTGCTAAACACTCTAGCCACAAGGGCGATACATATTTCAGATCATGATAATTTTGAGCAGGAAAAGAACCACCTCTTGGATGTTTTCAAAAAGAATGGATACAAGAGACACCAAGGAATCAATGCTTTCAAGAAAGTTGAGAATCCCAGAAACAAACAACACATGGATGATTATGCTGGTAAAGTTCACCTTCCCTACATTCTAGGTACCATTGATAAGATTTCACACGCCTTAAGAAAGAAAAACATAAAAACCACTTTCAAACCTATGAAAACAATTAACACCTGTCTTAAATCAGTAAAAGATCCCATTGACCCTAAACACCACAAAGGGGTCTATTTGGTCCCTTGTTCATGTGGCAAGACATACATTGGTGAAACCGGCCGATCTATATTAACTAGGATTCAAGAACATGCTTCTGACATCAACCATAACCACTCCAAAACCTCAGCTTTAGCTGAACACTCTAGTAAAACCAATCATCACATTTGCATCGAAAACTCTTGTGTTATGGCCAAAATAGAGCATTACCACCATAGGAAATTTAGAGAAGCTATCGAAATAAGAAAACACCCCAATATCCTAAATCGCGATGACGGTTGGAAAATAAGTGATAATTGGATTCCCACACTAACAAGAGATTCCACCACATCCTAGACAAATCCCGACCTGCTTCTTGATCCTCCTGTTTCACTCCTTAAAAACTATAGTAAGATTAAACTCATTCACTATCAAATTTTAATCAAATTAAACTAAATTAAATTAAATTAAAACCATAATTAAATTAAATTAAATCAAATAAAATTAAAATTATAACTAAATTAATTAAAATAAATCAGGATTAAATTAAACAAAATTAAAATTAAAATAAAATAAATTTAAATTTAAAATAAAATAAATTTAAAATAAAAATTTAATTTGATTTAATTTAATTTAAAATAGATTATATTAGAAATATAATTGAAATTAAATTAAATTAAAACAAATTAAATTAAATTAAAATTAGAATAAAAATAAAAATAAATTTCCATTTAGTTAACCTAACTATAGTATAGAGGGAAGGAGGTTTTTGAATGTTGAAAATGGCGGGATTCGGTTTTTTTCTACCATGGAAACCAGACTGACGGTGTTAAGGAAGATAGTTTTTACGGGAATAGGAATCTACAGGTCAGAAGGTTCAAGGTTCTACCGGGAGGATCGTTTTTCTGTATCACAAAGTTTTGAATGGATCCAGGTCGTCGTGCAGAGCGGGAGATGGTTCATGAATGTGAGTCGGTGGACATTGAACCAGCTCTCGAAGATCTTCTTGCTTGTTGGGGACATGAAGTATCGGAGAAAAATCTGAAACTCTTTTTTCCAAAAAGCACAGCGGACTCTGTTCTGCTTGATGAGGAGGTGGAAGGAGGTGTTTTGAAAAAAGGCGATCAGGAAAGGGTCCCTGCATCAAACCCTATTTTGAAAAGGCAGCTCCCCAGCCTGTCGCGGTCCTCGTCTAGTGAAGAGGAAGGAGGGGACCTGAAAGGATCCGAAGTAGAGGATCAAACGCGAAGACTAGCCACTGCATATGGTTTTGGGGTAACTAGGTTGGCTGGGGGGTGGATGAAGATAACAGAGACTCTGTTGGAAGGCACTCTGAGATGCTTGAGGCAGAAATAGCTGATGCTCCTACAAATAATAATCTAGGAGAGGGAGGAACTCAAACGGAGGATGTGGGATGGAAGAGAAAGAAGAACAAAACTATCAGAAAAAAGGAGGAGCATCCTAGATGCGCTTTTGGAGTGGATATTAGTATTGATCAGGCAATGGAAGCCTCGAAAACCTTCTTAGTTGGCAGAGTTCGTGGTAGGAAGTTCTCAGTAGACTTCATCAAGGACTTGGCGCAGGCAGAATGGAAAGAAGCTCCGGGTCAGCTAGAAGAGATCAAGAATCTGGACAGAGGTTGGTTTTGCATTCGGTTTGGACAAAAGGAGCACATAGAATGGGTGTTGGAAAAGCATTGGTGCTTCGGAAAAAGGCCAATCTTATTCAAAAGGTTGACACCCCTGTTTGATGCACAGAAAGAAAAAACGGTGGAGTCACCAGTCTGGGTCAAATTACCAGGCCTCCCTATGCAATTCTGGACTGACTCGGCCTTCACTTCAATGGGTAATACTCTGGGGAAGTTTCTCGACATTGATAGATCATATCTTCGAACTCATGATTGGAGTGTCGCCTGTATCCTGGTAAGTTTAAATCCCAGAGAAGGTATGGCAGATGCTATGAACCTGAAGTATCGAGGTCTAGAGTTCCTATAGACCCTGGACTACGAAAACCTCCCTTTCACATGACATCGCTGTCACAAATACGGACATCTGGCTCAGGAGTGTCCTCTAGGTCACAGTCGCCGCCGAAGACAAAGGAGAAAAGGAAAAAATAAGGAGGCAAGTCAGTGGTTGTTCACCCAGAAAGAAGGGGCCCGGATCAAAGAGAGCAATCCTCAGGAAGAATTTCAGGGGTTGGGTCCGGAACAAGTGAAGGAAGCTGAACAGGATCAGCCTGGGTGTATAGCAAGTAAGGCTATCTCAATCCCGATGTCTCTCATGGGAACCTCAGCATTTCCTAAAATGGTAGGGGTGGCCCAGGCTAGTCCGCTTCTATCCCCTCCTTTTTCCATATGCTCTTCTATTGTTTTACCCCAAACATGCTGTGATGAGTCTGGCCCCTTCAGGTAGCTCTTGGATGATCTTCCAGACCTGAGGAAGGGCCTAGCCTCCTCAGACAGTGTTATTATGACTATTCCACCTTCTCCAAAGCTAACTTCTAGTCCATCAGATACTGTCTTATCTATTCCTTCTAGTGTATGGAGCACTGAACCCCCTACAATCTCAGATCTTTGGCCACCAGAAAGGGAAAAGGGCTTGTTGTGGGAGGTCTGGAGTTGGACATGGTGACAGCAGGCCCAAGGAAGCTAAGGGGAAGGAAATCCAATCTGTCAAAGGAACATTTGAAGGTTGTCATCGATATTGCTGGTGGGAAGCAGATGTCTCTGCCAGGGGTGCTTAGAGCAAAGCAGACACCCCCTGAGGTTTCCCGATGATCATCTTATCCTACAATTCCAGGGGTCTAGCTAGTTTGCCCAAAAAGCTAGCTCTGAAGGATCTGGTCAGGACCAACAAACCCGACATTCTTCTGATTCAAGAAACTCTAGGGAAGGGGGAAGAAGTTACAGGATGTCTCGTTAAGCTCTTTCGGGGCTGGACCTTCCATGCCACTGATGCGAATGGTCATTCGGGAGGGGTGGCTTTGGGCTTTAACGTGAAGCTCCTCCGAGAGATCTCCTCCTGGGGATCGGAAAATGTTTTGGTTGTGGAACTATATTCCAACGAACTCTGCATCCCGCTACATATTCTTAATGTCTATGGTCCTGTCTTGGATCGGGAGAGGTTCTGGAACTCTTTCTTTGCAAAGTCTTTTCTGTCGCACCCAAATCTTATAATTGGAGGAGATCTTAATTTTTCATTGGGGGTGACTGAATCTTGGGGGGTCAGAGCCAGGGCCGATCCTGTTATGCTCTTAACCTGCAAAAGATACCCAAATACAGAATATGCGAAGAAAGATACCCAGAACATAGAATAGTGAGAGACAACAACAAATATTTTATTATTCAGAAAGCAATGTTCACTGGCCTCTTCGAGGGGGCAACCTCCAATAGAGCAGAGCTCGATACAGAAATAAGACACGATGCTCTTGGCAGGGAGTCTCTATCCTTTATATATGACTCATACATGCAATACCATGGATCAATACCATGGGTTTTATTAATACCATCTATCTAATACCATGGCCCATTTGCAACTAACTGTGGTCCCGTCATTAATTGCAGGTTAACCACTTACAATTATTAATATGGACTTTATTGACTCTTTACTATGACTCGATCCCACTACATAAATAAGGGGGTTAGGGTGGGACCCTAACATATCCCCTTATTGATTTCTTTCAAAATAAACTGGCCTCCTCTTTCATGGTGGACGTCCCTCTGCTTAAGCTGCGTTCAACGTGGAGGAATCGAAGAATTGCAGAAGAATGGATTGGGAAGAAACTTGATCGATTTATGCTCGGTGAATCGCTGGCAGAAAATTTACAGGCTTTTAGACATTGGGTTGGGGAAGGTGGTCTATCGGACCATTTCCCTGTCTTCCTGGAAGTGAAAGGAGCTTTCTCCAAACCGGGCACTCCCTTCAAATTTAATGCCTCTTGGCTCTTGGATGCAACTTATATCAGTCTATTCCATAAAACTTGGAAGAAAGATGCTTTCAATGAAAATGAGAGTCGTAGTCAAAATTTTATGGATAATTTAAAAAGGTTGAAGGTCGCATCTAAACAATGGGCCCTCCAAAAGAAACTGAAGGAAGAAGAAACGTTGGAAAATGCTAACTCTGAGATTTCCCTCCTGGAAATCCCAGGTGGTAATGGCTATGGATCAGTAGAAGCTCGGGCTAGACTACAAGAGTTGGAGAGGGAAAGGAGGAGAATCCTTCAGCAAAGAGAGGAAAGCTGGCATTTAAAAAGTAGAGCGATCTGGTTGCAGGTGGGGGACGATAACACCACGTTTTTTCAGAATTACACTAAAGGAAGGAAAAATTCAAATACAATCTGGGAAATGAAGAAAGCCAATGGAGAACGGGCATGTTATTTTGAAGATCTGGCCTCATTAGGGGTCAATTTCTTCAAGAATCTTTACAAAGCGATAGAGGAAGCTTCTATTGCAGAAGTTATCAGAGTTGCAGAGTTCTTCCCAAGGTTCATAGAGGAGGAAGGAAATGATTCTATCATGGCGCCTGTTACTAAGGAGGAGGTAGAAGATATCCTCAAGTCAATGCAAAAGGACAAAATTCCAGGCCCGGATGGCTGGACTGTCGAATTTTTCAACACTTTTTTGAATTCATTGGAGACGATCTAGTGGCAGTTGTGGAAGATTCCAAGCGTACAGGTATAATCCATCACCCTTTCAATGCCACTTTTCTAGCCCTCATTCCCAAATAGGATCTCCCGGTTTCTTTTGACGAATTCAGGCCCATTTCACTATGCACCTGTGTTTATAAAATTATTGCAAAAGTTATTGCCTCCAGGCTTAAACCTGTCCTCTCCAGAAATATATCACCTGAGAAATTTGGCTTTCTAGACGACAGACAAATTCATGAAGCAGTCAGAGTGGCCCAAGAAACTCTTCATAGTCTAAAAATTGGGAAAAAAAAAGGAGCAGTTGTGAAAATCGATCTGTCAAAGGCTTATGACAGAATCAGCTGGCTGTATCTCAGACTTCTGCTAACACATCTGGGTTTTAGGTATGATTTTGTGAGATGGGTTATGAGCTGTGTTTCTTCTTCTTCCATTGCTGTGCTGATCAACGGAGCGGCCTCCAGTTTTTTTAGTCCTGAGCGTGGTCTACGTCAAGGTTGTCCGCTCTCTCCTCTTTTGTTTTTGCTAGCAGCAGATAGCATTAGACTTATGATTCAGGATGCAAAAAGGCAGGGGACTCTCAAAGGCATTGAAGTAGCGGTAACCTTTTGGGTCACCCACCTCCTTTTCGTGGATGACATTATCCTATTCAGCAATGGAAGTCTTGAAGACTGTAGGACGCTCAAGAAAATTTTGGACCTTTTCTTGAAGGCTACAGGTCTCTGCATAAACGAGAGAAAATCCACTCTCACATGTACAGGTATGTCCAGAGAGCTGGTGTGCAGAGTGGAGCTGGTCCTAAATTTTGAAGTCAAATCGCTGGAGGATGCCTTTAAATACCTGGGGTTCTTTCTGAAGCCCGATAATTACAGGATCAAAGATTGGAAATGGATTCTTGTAAAAATTGAATCCAAACTGAAACACTGGAGTTTCAAGTGGCTGTCCAAGGCAGGAAGGTTAGTGTTAATAAAATCTGTTCTGATGGAAATCCCTGTCTACTGGGCTAGTCTGACTTGGGTTCCCAAAGGAATCTTATCCTCAATTGACAAATTATGTAGCAGGTTCCTTTGGGCAGGGTCGAAGTCGGAGAAAGTCACCCCTTGGATTGCCTGGGATAAAGTGGCTCGCCCTAAAGAGTGGGGAGGTTGGGGTATAAAAAATCTTGATTGCTTCTCCAAATCTTTAGCAGCAAAGCTCAGCTGGAGGCTCATTTCTTCTGAGAATTTGTGGACTTCTGTTTCCAAAAGAAAGTATATTGATCCGTTAACAACGCTAGATTGGATCATATTGCCACAAAAGATTCCAAAAACTCATCGGTGGTTTGGAAAGCTGTGGTTCCCTCGGTTAACATTATAGAGAAGGGCTTGGCTTGGAGTGTGGGGGATGGAACTCAGATCAGGCTGGGTAGAGATCCATGGATAGGTTGTACTGAGATTTTCTCTCTTTCTCAAGGGTTGGTTTCAGCTTTAAAAGACAGGGGGCTCTACACTTTAAACCAGGTGGCTGATCCTTAGGATTCCACCATTTTGAGCCAAGGATGGATTCAGGGAAGAGACTTACATTTGGATGAAGAATGGCTGGAGAAATGGGATCTATTCAGAAGGGATCTTCTCAACTCCTCAGTCAGGCTCTCTGACTCTCCGGATGAACTCAGATGGGTCTTTGCCCAGAATGTGCTTTATTCCCCAAAGATGGGTTATAATTGGATGATGTCTCAAAAATGGTGGGAGAATCCGAATTGGTGGTTTAAACTGCTCTGGAAGTTAAAAGGGCCAGCCAAATCGAGATTGTTCTTCTGGTGTGTTCTGCTCCAGAAAGTCCCTACTTGGGATTTCCTTCAAAGAAGAGGTAGGATTGGTCCTGGCTGGTGCCCCCTCTATAAAGATAGTGTTGAATCAGCTCAGCACCTGTTCCTTCTTTGTCCTTTTAACACTAGCCTTTGGGCCGAAACGTTAAGGCTGCTAAATATTCCTTTCAGATGGGAAGGGCAGGGGCTCTTGGAAGCTTGGCAGAGGTGGTGGAATGAAGCCACAAACGATAGAGAGAGATCCATTCCTCTTCTCATTACCTAGGGGACTTGGCTTGCTAGGAATCAAGTTATTTTTAAGGATTCCGTTTTCCCGATTTGTCGTCTTGCCACAGAAGGAGCTGTTATTTATGAAAGTATCTCAGTTCCGCAAGATACTCCTTCTACCAGAGCTGTTTGCCAATAATTTATCAGATATACAATGCCGTGGGCTTATTTTGACGGTGCCTCAGATATTAATGGTCGCTGTGGGGCTGGTTTGATTATTCATTTATCAGAGGATAAGGTTGTAAAAGCTTCTGTCGGTCTTGGATAGGGCTCCAATAATTTTGCAGAATTGAAAGCCCTACACTCCCTTCTTTGTTGGCTCATCCTTAGGAATGTGAGATAAGTCCAGATCTTTGGGGATTCAATGAACACTATGAAATGGTTTAACGGGACTCATCAATGCAGAAATTTCATCCTGCTCCCTCTGCTTAAAGAAGTCTCACGCCTTAAATGTTGTTTCTCGGTGATTTCTCTCTGCCATATCTACAGGGAAAGAAATTATGAAGTTGATTGACTCTCCAAAGTGGCGTTGATCAAGAATTGGGGTCCTGGACAGTTATGGAGGAAGAAAATGGGTTGATTCGTCTGCTCGAACAACCCATTTTTGCATAAGTTTTGATTTAATAGTATCTGCTATTTTTCCTGTACATAGTTTGTTTCTTTTTTCTCTTTGTATATACTTCTCTTTTGAACCTTCTTCAGGGCACCTGGGCTGATTTTCCTTCGAATAGGAGGTCTGGGTCGTTGGGAGCCCTATTTGTTTTTGTCTCTAATCTTTGGTTTTCTTTGAGGACACTATTTCGCTACGCGATTTTTGGTCTCTCAGCCTCCGCTTATTACTAGTTCCTCTCTGCGTGAATCAGTTCCCGGGAGGTGTGTATTCACAGGTGGAGGCGTTTTGCTCCTTCTCATTGGTTGATGAGACTAGTGCGCTTTTTCTCCTTTGGAATGTATTGACAATTAGTCGAGACTGCATTTTTCTCCCATCACGGCGAAAAACATGTCTTCAATGCTTTGCATATGTTTTGTAACTATCTATCTTTAATAGAAAGTTCGCTATTTTTCCGATGGAAAAAAAACAAAAAACAAAAAACAAAACAAAACAAAAAAACAAAACAAAACAAAAAACAAAACCAAACCTAACTATAGTATAAAAAAAAATTAAAAATGAAAATGAAACTTAAATTAAATTAAAAAAAAAAAAAAAAAAAACAAAAAACAGATAAAAATAAATTAAATTAAATAAAATATATTAAATTAAATTAAATTAAATTACATTGCATTATATTAAATTTAATTAAATTAAAACAAAATAAAATTAAATCATAAAAAAAAATATATTTAAATCAAATTAATATTAAATTAAATTGAATTAAATTAAATTAAATTATTAAATCAAAATTAAATTAAATGAAAACATATTAATTAAAACAAAAATCATAATTAAATTTAAATTTAAATTTAAACTAAATTAAATTAATTATAAATTAATTAAAGTCCTCACCTTCATCAAAACATGTCGGCTCTTTACACTATCTACCATAACCTTTATTTATCTATCCTCGGCTTTCTCTGACTTCTTCACAAATCTAATATCTTGATGATGAACCACGGAGGATGGTTCGAAACGTCGATGCATAAAACAACAAAATGCGATGGATCCGGATGATATAACACAAGCCCTAACTTATTCCTCAGAATTACCGATATGCGAAATGCAATAGTTATATCACATTGCATGTTTATAAATAGATTTTCCAATTTTAAAACTTTGCGATGAGGCATTTGTGATGACTTTGATCACATCACAACTTTCAAACAAATGCTCATCGGTCTTAAGAAATTGTGATTTGCAATGAGCGATTCCAAACACTCATAAAGCAACTTTTATATGAAAAGTATGGAAAATCTATTTTACTCAAAAGGTTTTATTGCTTTTTTATATCCTAAAGGGGACCTATTTCTTATTTAGCATCTTTATACTAAGATTAAAAATTTGAAATGGGGGGGGGTTGTTGTATAGCACAACAATTGGCGATTCACTGGAAGAACTAGTTATCTCTGAATAAAATAATGAAATTTCTAATACTTTCTTAAGTAGAATCAATTGAGGAAAAGGGAACTATCTTGGAATTGTTTAGATAAAAATTTCACTCTGAATAAAACAAAGAGATCAATTTTGCAATTTCTTTTACAAACCCTTATCATAAATAAAAACATTTTTTGGTTTCTTCAAGCTTTGATTGGTTGTTAAAGATAAAGTAGGGGGCTCCTCCAACTTAGCTTTTAAATTTACTCTTTTGTCACAGGTAGTGCCACTGTTGCCAACAAACATCTATAGTCTCGACAGGGTTACCTTTTAACCATCAATTATTCATTGTCCCATCCATCTAAGAGTACAATCTTTTAAAGATAAATTCAGAAAGATATATCTACATATATATATTTTTTCATATTTTGTTTTATTATTTGATTAAAAGCCATTGCCCTGGTTTGGTAGCCAGAAGATGACAATGCCATTCACTGGTTGTAATTAAACTGAACAAGCTGGCTCGTGATGAGACCCCTTGTCTTTTGATTTAAGCCATTACCCTGTTTTGGTATGCAGTATTGGTAATGTCAGCTTAACTAACTCCCTATGATCATGGTAAGCAGGCTCGTAATGAGACCTCTTATCTTTTAAATCAGATATATTTTAGAATTACACTCTGAAAAATCATAAACCTAGTGGATGGGGTGAATGTCTGACTCCTTAAGAGTTTATGGATGACAATTAAAGAGTTGTAGATGCTTAGTTGGAGAAAGTCTTTACTTTTTTATAAATAACCTTTCTCGACTGATAAAACTCAAAATGATTTACTGTGTTTTCAAGGTTTGAAATATTTCACAAATTTAAAGAGGATTTCAGAGTTTTCTTTTTTTTTATCTAATTTCCAAAACTGTAATCATTTCCTTAAAAGTTTCTATTTTTTAAAAGCAAGTAGTCACAATATTCTTTCAAAGAGCTTTTCAATAGTAGAAAGCCAATGGTAGACTATTTACAACCTTATTTCTAAAAGAAACCACAATTTGCATAAAGAATATGTACAGGTAAGAAGGGGTTACCTCCTTAGGAAAAGAATTTCTTTAAGATAAGCCCATTCACAGGAAGAGAATCTCTCTTTCCTGATAGGTCTTGTAGTAGAAATGTTGATGAGCCTATCTTTTCAATGATCTGAAATGGTCCAAGCCACATCTTCTGAAATTTGGTATGCTTACCTTTGTCTTCATGTGCTTTGTCCCATTTCAAAACGAGATCACCAATTTGTAACGTTTTTGAGCTGGCTAAACTTGCATCAAAAGAAGATTTAATGACTTGCTGATGTTTAGCATGAGCAATTTTGGCCTTTTCCCTTTCCTCATTCAATTTAAGAATTTGATCAACCCTTAATTGAATAGAGGAAGAAGGAGTTTCTTCAATGAATTGTATTAGGCTAGAGATGGGAGGGCTAAATTTGGTGGAATTATAGCTTCTTTCCCATACACTAAGTTAAAAGGAGAAGTACCTATTGAGGCCTTCTGAGTTATATGATCTGCCCATAATGCAAATATTAAAGATTTATGCCAATTATTTTGGTTTTGATCAACAGTTCTTTTAATAATCCTAACGAGATTTTTATTAGTTCACTCTGCTAAGCCATTTCCTTGAGCATAGTAATTTGCAGAGTGTTTTAAGTTAAAACCTCTCTTAAGAGAAAATTCAACTATATTATTTCCAGAAAAATAAGATGCATTGTCAAAGATAAGCGCGTTAGGTAAACCAAACCTTGTAATAATGAATTGATCAATAAATTCGGTAATCGCATCAGAATTGGCTACCTTTAGTAGAATTACTTCTACCCACTTTGTGAAGTAGTCCATGGCTGTGAGGATGTATTTGTGTTGCTTGGAAGAATGTGGAATGATCTCTCCTATAATATCAAGCCCCCATTGTTCAAATGGTTGCTCAATGTTAACTGGTTGTAAAGGAAAAGTTGGTTTCCTTTGTCTCCCACTAGTAGTTTGGCATATCTTACATTTCCTCACATAGTCATGGGCATATTTGAACAAAGTCGACCAATAATACCCAACATGTAGTATTTTGTGGGCTGTAGTGTCTCCTCCAAAATGTCCACCTACTGGGCCATCATGTAGTTCCTGCAAAACCTTCTGCGCTTCAGATTTTTCAAGGCATCTTAATAGAACAGAATCATAATTTCTTCTGAATAACACATCATCAATGATTTCATAGTGTTTGGATTTTAACCTTAAGGCACGTTTGTTTTTGTAGCTGAATTCAGGGGGAGCATATCCATTTTTTAAGTAAAAGATCATATTAGCATATTGAGATTCAGAATCAATGATACTTATCTCGTTTACTTGTGCAGTACTATCTGAATCTTCATGATCTGGTATATTGGAAGCTCCTGCCAATAACCTGCAAAAACCTTGCCCTCTAACAATTTTCACTGGTTTAATATCAATATCATACTCTTGTAAGGTTGTTACCCAATTAGCTCTTTTCTCTCCTACTTCTCTTTGAACTAGCAATTGTCTCACTGCAGGGAATGGGACTATTACTTTAGTGTGTGTTTTTAGGAGGAATGGTCTAAAATGTTTAACAGACTTAAACACAACGAATGCTTGTTTTTCAACTTCAGAATAATTAAGCTCAGCACCCTGCAAATTAGAACTAAAGAATGATATTGGTGCTTCTACTTGTTGATCGTTGATTTGTGTTAAAACAGCAGCATAAGATGTTTCAGTGGCCAAAGTATACAAAATAAAATGACTAGAAAAATTCGGAGTACTCAATGCAGGAGCATTAATGATCGCTTGTTTGATCGAGTCAAAAGCCTCTTTTTCATTATGTCCCCATTTGAAGACTGAATTTTTCTTAATCATGGATTGCAAGGGTAAAACAATATGAGAAAAATCAGGAACAAACCTTTTTACAAAATTTATCTGTCCCAAGAATGATTGCATAGACTTCTTATTATGTGGCAAAGGGATATCAGAAATTTCTTTTATCCTGTCAGGATCAATGTATATGCCATTTTTGGATACAATAAACCCTAAAAGTTTACCTTCATCAAGAGCAAAGAATGATTTCTTGGGATTTAAGGAAATCCCATATTTTTTGCAATGTTCAAAGATCTACTTTAAATCATGTAGATGATTGCTCTTTTTCTTAGAATAGACAGTTATATCATCTAAGTAAACAACGACTGTCCTATTGATCAAACCTTTGAAAGCTATGTCCATAGCTCTTTGGAAAGTAGCTCTAGCGTTTATCAAACCAAAAGGCATTTTCTAATAAGCATATGTTCCCCATTTGGTTCTGAATGTCGTCTTTAATCTATCATCTGGATGTACCAAGATCTGATTATATCCTAAAAAACCATCAAGAAAAGACATTAACTCTGAGCCTGCTACTGATTGAAGTATCTGCTCCATTGTTGGTAATGGGAAATTATCTTTCTGACATGCTTTGTTGAGATTTCTAAAATCTATGCAAATCCTAATATCACCATTCTTTTTCCTCACAAGTACTAAATTTGAGACCCATTTAGAATGTCTAACAGGAAAGATTATTTTGGCTTTAAGGAGTTTATTCAACTCTGCTTTGATTTGGCTTTCAAGATTTGGGTGAATTTTCCTTAGTTTCTGTTGTATAGGTTTCTCATCAAAAATCATTGGAATTGTGTGTTGAATGATAGAGGTATCATAAGTTTTCATATCTTCATAATTCCAAGCAAAAACATTTTTGTATTTCTTCAATAAACATGTGAAAGCAAATCTTTATGAAAGTCCAAGTCCAAGATTGACATTTTGTGGTTTGGCATCAGTGCCAAGATTTACTAATTCAAACCTTAAAGTTGAACTTTGAATTTTTGCATTAGTGACCTTTTTGAATCTATCCTTAATATCATAAAGATCTTCTAGCTTGACTAAAGATTTAGGAATAAGATTTTCATTGAGTCTCTGCTTTAATTGAAGATCATGATCACTTTCATCGATAATTTGTTTGTCATAAGATTCTTCAGATGTCAAGAAATTTAAGATATCCTCATCATGATTGAACACACGTCAATTCGTAACATTATATGGGACAGATGGTTGAAAAATTAATTTAATAGAAAATCTATTTGGACTATAATCTTCAGATGGAAGGAGTTTAGAAGAAACATTAGCCAAAAGATCTGATGATGCATTCTATGTTCTAGGAATAGGAGAAATGTCAAATGCCAGAAAATGAGTTATGAGATCTTGAACAAACGATTGATAATGTTTCAGATGTCCCGAAAGACAATGGATAGTATTTCTCACTTGTTTAATGACAATTTCAGAATCACCAAATACTTTCAAATATTGGATATTCAGGCCTATTTCTTTATAGAGACCTTGAATCAATGCTTCATATTTTGTAGTATTGTTGTACATTCAAATTATAATCTACATGATAGCATCATTTTTTCTCCTTCAAGACTGACTAAAATACATCTTGCTCCTGCACCGTCATTAGATTTAGATCCATCAAAATACAAAGACCAAAATAAAGGCTTATTTACAGGTTTATCTACAAGTTCATCTGCAACACTAACACACTTAGAAGTATTGGTACTGGATAAATTTTCGACTTGTGATATCACACTATTAACAGGAAATGGGGTTGTTGAGCATTGAAATTTCCAAAAAATGATTCAGCTGAATAGTTTCCAAGAATGTTATCATTGAAGGCTACAAGTTGATTTTCTTCTTCAAAATCAGTTACTGTGTGAGTCAAATGTTTTTCGCGATCAATTCTGATTTGATTTGGTTTCCCATTATAGGGAAGCCACATGTGAGACCAATCAGTTGAAATATAACCATGAAGTTTTTCAGACCAATCTCTACTAAGGATCAAACCATAAAACTCAGGGATGTCAGCAATTAATATATCAATTCTTTGGACAACCCTGGGATCAGCAAATAATTTGATAGTAATTGAATTTATTTCTCATAAAACTTGAACCTTAGTTCAATCTAATTGAACAATATGAACTGTAGATTTTTGAGGTTCAATATTTAATTTGGAGCAAACTGATGTTGGCATTATATTTGATGAAGCCCCTGAATCAATCAAGCAGTTATGCAAATTTCTATTGTAGATCTCATAAGTCAAGAGAAAAGGAGGAGTATGAGAATTTGACCTATCCCCAATCAAAATGGCATCGATAGCATCTACGTTATCAGATGTTGGCTTACCTGTTCCTCGAACAACCTTTGATAATACACTAGTTGGAAGAGGAGAAGAAGGTATTGCATTGTTGATGTTTGAGCTTGCTAAGTTCATGCAAAGAAATATTTGCTCGAGTCTTCTTCATATCTTCCACGATGTTATAATCCATGGAATCTGAAACTACTAGCGTTTTAGATGATGAGGGAGGGTTGGAGGATGATGGTTGATTGTGGGGAGATACAACTGGAGCTTTCTTTGTGGGAACTTTCTCTTTAGTAACAGGATTTGAGTTTTTCTTCTTTTGATTTGCTTGACTAGGCTCTACTATACTTTTACTTCTGGTATTTACTGGAAGAGCTTCCTGTTCACTTTCATTATCAGAGTTGGGTAAGATAAAGTCCCACATTCCATGACATTCAACTGTTTCATCTTCTTCCATTTCTTCAGCTGATAAAACTGTATCTTCTTCTTCATCATCATCCAGGTTAGATTTTGCATTAGATATAGCATTGGGTGGTTTGGGATCAGTAGGCTGATTTCTTTTAAAGTTCCTAAATGGTCTTTTCGTAGAAGTTTCAGCTACTTGCTTTTTTATTTCAACCATTTCATTAGACATAGTTTTAAGAACTTTTTGTAAGCCTTCCATATCATATGGATCCTTGGTTGCCTTCTTCTTTGAATCATCTCTAAAGGTAACTTTCTTGGATTTCCTTTCTTCTAGAGTGTTTTTCTTTTCCAAAGCAAGGATGTGTTTTTCAACAGCTATTGCTTCCTTCATATTTTCTGCTAATGTTGGTTTGGCAGCCCTATCAACGAAGATGGCTATGTTTGAAGGAAGAGCATAAATGTACCATTCATTTTGGACCTCTTCACTAGGCTTGGATGTCGCGGGTATTTTATTCAACAACTTATTGAAGCGCGAGTTGAAGTCCTTAATGGGCTCTTTTGATTCGGTTTTCAAGTTGGAGAGGTCATTAATCACAATTGTTGTAGACCTATCGTCTCCAAACTTACTTAGAAATTTCTCTTGGAAAGCATCCCAGCTATTGATAGAACTTAGTGGTAATGAAAAGTACCATGATCCTGCTGCTCCTTGTAGAGTGAATGAAAATAGTCTAACAATAACATCTTCTTCCATTACTCCATTCAAGTTAATTAATAACCTGAAATTGCTTATGTGTTCTTCCACTAACAGGCCATTGTCAAGATTAAATTTAGGTAGCCATTTTTCAGGATGCGTTGGTAATTGGGTCAAAGGTGCAGGAATTCTGATAGCTCTTGGGTTGGTCCATGGCCTTGGTTGAGGTTGATTATGTGCCATTGTTGAGCTAATAGTAGAAGAGGGTGACGAAGGAGTTGAAAGTGATTGGGTAGAGGATGTTGAAGTTCTTGTACCTGTTTGGACTATGATATGAAGTTGGGAAACAGATGGATGACCTTGCAATGGTATGGATGGAATGGACGATGAGGAGGAAAAAGTCTCACTGTGAGATTCTGATGGTGTCTTTCTAGCCCTTTTTCGACTTGGTAAAGGGAATTCAACTGGTGGAATGCCAAGCTTTTCACTCTTTTCCCTAGTAAGCGGCTGCGATGGGATATATTGGGAAGTAACACTGCCTTGGGATAACTCAGACTCTTCTTTGGATATTGAGATCCCCTGGAGTTTATGAATCAAAGATTGTACTTCAGGAGGTTCAGGAGAAGAGTTGTCTGGCATGTTTAGGATTTCAGCAGTGGGTTTTATATTTTTCTTTTCAACTTCTCACTTAGGAATAGGGGATTTAGAATGCGAAGGAGAAGTTGGAGGTGATGGTGAGGGGGAATTACTCTTAGAATGGCCTGTAGATTTAGATTTACTCGCCATTCACATTCTATCCCTCCTTCTAGCGCCAAAAATGTTGATGCCTCTAAAATCGTAGCAACAACATTGGGAGATAACCACCCAGTCTGGACCTTAGTGCAGCTCCTTATCTGTTTGGTATGGTGGCTCCGACTAGATATTATGGGACCAATTTCCCAATAAAGTATGATTTGATGAATGGGTGTTTTAAATATGTAAAAAGATGATAGGTGGTTTAATCTATAAGCTCTAAAATATACAGATATATCTATATAACCCGGGTGATCTCATAATAATGCGATTCTTGATGATTCCTAGCAGACAAATAATAATATAGATTATTTACTTATCTACAGAAAGATGCATTTAAATAATGATTACTTTGTTTAAGAAATTAAAAAAAGTAATATGAAAACATATCGCATAACATACTAATATTTATCGCTGACATATGTATATAATATAACAATTCTAAATCATTCAGAAGTGAAATAATACAGATTTGTTTGAAAACATGTGAATACATCAACAATAGCAAATCAATGGAATGTTAATTACATAAAACAAGACAAAAGAACAGTGATAGAAGTACCAAATGCATTTGAATCTCATTTATGTAAGTAACACTCTGGTTCAATCTTCTTATTTTGGAAACTCCAAGGAGATACAAAAATGCGAGTCTTTATGAAGCTCTTTCACAAAAAGTATGAACCTCGATCCACGGCTTATAAAAAATAAATTAAGAAGTGCAGAAGTGCAAACTTCTCAAGTCTAGTTTTATACAAATTGAAGACTCTTTTTAAAGTGACATGAAAGGGTCTTTATAGTAGAATTAAAAACAAAATTTCCATAACAATTGCTGAGAGTTGCTGAAACTGCCTTTATCAAAATATAGGATTTGAATTTCAAAAATAGAGTTGTGATAAGCTTTTAAGAGATTCATTGCATCTAGGATTTCTCTTGCATCTTCAACCGACAAATTGAGAGCATGCATTGGATCTCTGGAGGATGACTCATCCTGGAGTGTAACTGTCCTGCGTATGTGGCATCTGAGAACTCGAGCATCATGCGATCAATGGCATCAACAAGGCACTTGATAGTCATCTGTTGGTTGTGTGGCTTGACCAAAAAGGACCAATGCGCATCCCAGTTAAGACCTTGTACTCTATTAAGCTGCTCTTCCTTGGTGTCCAAATCTTGCTTCCATTGCTTCTCTAAAACTTTCGCCTTCGGAAGTTTTCCTGGGGAACAATCAGAAATTAAATTGGCACCATATAAGTTATCATTTACCAACTCAATAACATTATTCATTATAGCCCTGGACCTGTAGGTAGCTCTTTCTGCTTTTATCAACTGTGTTTCCCATTCCGAAAACAATATCTCTTTATGAGACTCTTCAATTTTAGGTAAGTTAGCAGCTCTTCCATCTTTTGTGCTTTGCCAGGAGAGAAAATTTGTGACTTTATCATCCACATCTTCAAATTCTAACCTGGTATTAACTGCTTGGTCAATTAGTGATGTCGTTATGATGCATAATGGATCAATAAAAGATATCTTCTGGCAGAGTAGATTCAGCTATTGAGATAAAACCTTATTTGCCTCTAAGGCTTCCTTTTTAAACTCTTCAACCTTGGGATAATCTTTGAATTGTCCCAAGGAGAATTGTAGTTGTGTGATTTTCTCTTCTTTAGACTTAATCTCTTGTTGATGCGTAATTTTAAGCTGCTCGAGCTCTTGAGACAGCTGGTGTTGTCTCTGAATGGCATGCTGGTCAATTTTCTACTTTTCTAGATTTAATTGTTCTTCGAGTTGCTCATTCTTCTATTTCTCTATTATTAACTATTCCTCAAGTCAATTAACCTTTTGATGCTATGCTGCCAACTATTCTTCAAGTTGATTAATCTTTTGATCCTTTTCTTTGAACAGTTGATTCACTTCAGTTGCCTTATCAATTGTAGCAGCTGTGTATGCGCTTGCAAATTGAGATAACTTAGTCAAATCCTCAGAAGGATTGACCTCTGAATCTTTCCATATGACATTCATAAATTCAGATTGAGGAGCTATGGATGATGTTTGATCTATTTTCCTCTTTTTCCTCTACCTCTTGACTACAGCCCTGTGTTTTGGGCTATAAAACACATCCAAGGGTGGAATCTCCTCGATATTCAATGTAATCTCCCTTGAAGGATTTTCAAGGATTATTTCTATCTCTTTTCTAGTTGTTTCTTTGTTGGGTGTCTCTTCAATCACAATATCAGGAATAATGGGTCGTTGTGTTTCAGGAGGCGCGGGTGTGATAATGTTTCGAGGATCATTCTGACTTTTGATCTTTTGATCGAATTGCTCCCACTCTTTAATCGATATTGGATCAATGTGAACATCAGTGTTTAGTTGTTCATTGGCCTTATCACTTGTCTCAACTTCTTCAGAAACCTTCTCAATTACCTGCTCTCCATTGTGTTCTGCCTGCTGAATGATTGGTGTAGTACTTAACAAATCTAGAGGTACTGGCAGTAACCTTTGTGTCATGTATTCAATGAATTTGCCCATTTTCTCAGCACTCAATTTGAATTTTTCTAAATGACTTACTGTTGAGAATAATTTTGTTGAAGCAAGCAAGTCATCGAACTCATCTTCCTCATGTAATAATTTATTAACTTTCATCTAAGTGGTGAAATTGAAAGCAATCTTCTTTGGGTCATATTGTCTTTTAGGGATAACGGCTAGACTCATATCCTTTGTATTGTCTGCTTCTTTCTCGGCATGTTTAAAATCATGTAATGAGTAAGTGTCGCAGCGAATAGGAAAGGCAAGCCACAACTACTTGTTGGTGTCTTTAAGATTTCTAGTCATCCCTTTTTCTACTATCTGGTAGGCTACCTCCCTGGCTAAAAGCTTATCTGGAATGTAAAGTGGAAGGACATGAGGATCTGTAATACTGCCAAACCCCTAACATAGGTAAACATCTCTTCCCCGAACCAACCGCCGATTGAGGTTAAATCAATGCTAGCCTCATCAGATAGTTGAGGAGCAAGTTTATTAAAGATGGCTTGATAGACGGGTAAAATAAAATCATGGCAAATCTTGTATAAATGATTCTTGTATTCAGACTTCCATAAGTATTTATGGTAAATATGAATGGGGGTTGGGTCCTGAACAGTCCATTTCCAACCTAGTATGGGAAAGTCGGAATTAAAACAAATTGTGTCAACTATGTAAGCACTCATATGGAATGGGGGCATGACTCAGGTAGTGAAAAATTTGTTCTTTCTATAATCTAGTATTTGACTAGCTATTTTGTCTGATAGGATAGTTGCCCAGTCCATGACAAAGGAGTTTATTGTTGCTTCTATCAATGGAACCATCTCAATAGAAAATCTAGCAGAATCGGGGCTTCTGAAGAGTCTACACATCATAGCAGTAGCATAACAATATGGAGATGCCAAGGAGTCCACAGAATACATACCAGATGATTCATGTTTGTGCTTGTTAGGAAAATGTCTCCATTGCTTGATAGGGTCTGATTCAATGTCATTCTCCTTGGCAAAAGCTTCCAGGAATGCTTTGTTGTAGTGTCGCTGGGGATCTGGTAGGTGATACATTCTCTTGACATATTTTGGTTTGAAGGATCCAAACATCCTTCCATCAATTGTGAAGAAAGCTCTACCCATTATGTTAATGCTCTCAATTACCCATCTTACCATATCATTATATGGTAAATTCTTTGCACGATCCGCTATTCGATGGAGGAAAGAGTTGGCTAAATCATTGAGTGTGTTTTCTGATTTATCAGTTCCATTAGTTGTTTCTTCTTTCTCTATCTCTTTTATATCTTCATTTTCAAGCAAAGTATATATGCCTTCCCACAAGGTATTCCAAAGCCTAGATAGGTGATATCTGATATTAATGCCAATTTTCGTTGTCCTTATTCCACTGTAAGGGGAACCTTTTCCTTTCAAGTTCTCTTAGACATCTTAACTGCCTGCATGATTCTGGATTTACACTGCAAAATGAGAAAGAGGAGCGTGATAGGCAAAAAACTCTGAGAGGAGCCAATACTACTAATTACATACTAAAAGCAGTTATGCGCATCAAAAGATAGTACATAGTCACAAAGGATGAAATCCTTAAAGGATTGTAACCATAACTGCCTCTAAATGCATTACCGTATCCTCATAATGTGAACTTTAATGCCAAATTAATATATGTTGCATCGCAAGTTTTCCAATGGTCCTTTTAGAACAGGTGTCACAACTCTGCGATTTTGCGATTAGCGATTGTATTATTTTAATACGTGTAGAGCCATCGCATATCGCAAATCGGGAGTTACAAGCGCTATGTCCGAAAGAATTCCTTGTATTGTTGTGATTGTGATGAGTAATGAGCTGGCATGTAGAGTTGGTGGGTTGGTTTTAAACTTGGCAAATCGTGTTTTTCTTTATACTTGGTTTAGCTTTATATCGCGAGTGCACATAGTATATGGTACTTATTTCTATTGGGAGCACGGTATGCGATATGCGATTGTGATAGTCACATCGCATCGCAAAGTTTCAACGGAATCGTTTCAACATTTTCCTATGGATTGGTGCGATGTGATATGCGATTGCGATATCGCATCGCAAGGTTTCAACGGAAAGCCCTAACTTATTCCTCAGAATTACCGATATGCGAAATGAGATAGTTATATCACATCACATGTTTATAAATGGATTTTCCAATTTTAAAACTTTGCAATGAGGCATTTGTAATGACTTTGATCGCATCGCAACTTTTCAAACAAATTTTCATTAGTCTTAAGCAATTGCCATGAGCGATTCCAAACACTCATAAAGCAACTTTTATATGAAAAGTATGGAAAATCTATTTTACTCAAAAGGTTTTATTGCTTTTTTATATCCTAAAGGGGACTTATTTCTTATTTAGCATCTTTATACTAAGATTAAAAATTTGAAATTGGGGGGGGGGGGTTGTTGTATAGCACAAAAGGCCTATATACTCCTGCTCCTATAGATATTTGACCTTTAGAATCCATCTCCATGAATTACATGTTGGGCCTTCCTTCTACTAAGAATGGACACAACTAGTTTTACGTGGTCATCGACAGATTCTCTAAGATGGCCATCCTAGGGGCCTACAAGAACAATATTACAATAGAAGCCATTGTTAAGATCTTGTTTGAATGATTGTGGGTACACTTCGATATCCCACAATCCATTATCTCAAATCAGGGTAACAAGTTCCTAAGTACATTTTGGTCAAGCCAATGGTCGATTCTGAATACCAAGCTCACTAATTCCACAACATTCCACGCCAAAACTGAAGGCCAAATAGGTCATCACTAAGATGATTATGCACATTATGCGCATGTACAACTCGAAGCATCCATGTATATGGGATGAAATCCTCTCCTATTTCCATCACAGTTACAATAGATCTCTCCATATATCAATTGACCACAACCCCTTTTAGGTGGGGTTAGGATTCCAGCCGCTATGTCCCATTGACGTGGCCATACCATTTGCAACTACTCAGACATATTTGGTTCATGTCCAGGTTGAAGCTGATAGGGCTAACAACTTCATTGAGTGAATTTAGCACATCCTCCAATAGGTCCACAACATATTGGACAAAGACAATGCTAAGTACAAGCAGTGTCATGATCAACAGTGGGTGCCACACAAATTCCAAGTGGGAGACAAAGTTTGGTTACATCTATAGAAGGAACACCTCATTAGGCCCTACCGCAAACTTCATTTGCTTCGATATGGATCATACACCATCACAAAGGTTGTAGGGGATAATTTCTTTGAGCTCAACATTCCACCATTCCTTGGGTTGCACCCAATATTCAATATGGACCAGCTGCGACCATACTTTCCCCCATTGTTGGACACTTCCAACATTGTTGATCAGCTAACACCAACAGAGCTCAACCCAAGATGCATTGAGCATGGCACAATTGATAGGATCATGGACACATGGATTGAGAACACTCGCAAGTAGAGTATATAGCTATATAGATTTGTCAAAGAAGGCTATCTCCTTCACCAAGGTTTATTGGTTCACGAGGGACCAGTATCAACAAATATTTCTTCACCTCATAGAGGCTTTGCACACAATGGGGACCATTTATTCCTAAGGGGGGAGGCATAATCCAGGTGGATATTGGTGTTCACCTGCCTATTCCACTTAGAACTTTAATTAGTTTCATATGTTTCCTTCACCTTGACCCAACTTCAGGGCTTCCAACCAACTTTCCTGCTCCTCTTTTGAGTTTTAAACTTGTAAGCATGACATAAACTTGCAAACCATTAAATCTTTCTTTCACAAAGAAAACCTGGTGCTCTTATACCAAATTGATCTGATTTATAATATTAGATTATTGTACTAATATCCTCCTCAGATTAGAAACAAAATGTTTTCATTATGTTTAAGGATTCATAGATTTTTGCAAGTGAAAAAAGAGATTTCATGTTAATTTTTATGAGAAATTAAACATAAATAAGAGACTAAACAACAACATAAACATGTGAATAACATCATCAAAAACACATTACGACAAGAACATGATAAAGGAGTTCACCCCTCCTGGGATATGTCTCCTTGGTCCAACTTCCAATGGCTTGGGCCTCTCTATTATGCTCAAAAGTGTAAAAACATGTGTTTACAATGCTCAAATTCTTCTAAAACCTGCTCCAATCAGTTCAAAATCTCCAAAAATGGTTATCCAGCCTCCTTTTGCATCCAATTTGGTGGAAAATTGAAGAAATTATGACTTCTCCTTGTTTTCCCAATATTCGCTCCACAAATTGCCCAATTTCCAGCATGATCCTACAAATTAGCTCCTAAAAGCGCTAACTGAGTGAAAATTTCACTGTGCGGCGGTCCATAATCTATCGGCACCGATTATCCCATTGCAAATCATAATCGGTGGAAAACCGACGGTCTTATGGTCTGTGAATGCGGCGGGGAAATGTGTGATTGCGATATGGCGGACCCAATGGTACTATTAACTATAACCCTTAGTTGCATCACATCCGAGATCCTTTCACAAATCGCAATTGGCAAAGAACTAGCGGGTAACATAATACGAGACTCTCCCTTTTGTGGTGTGCGATTGAGATCTACGATTGCGATCACATTGCAACCCCGGTACGCTGGGGGCCGATTTTTGCAATGTCTTCCCTGTTCTGAAGTGCGATTGCGATTATCACATCGCAACCTGGGTACACTGGGGGTCGATTTTTGCAATGTCTTCCCTGTTCCGAAGTGCGATTGCGATTTATCATGTCGAAACCTTGACCTTGATTAGGGCTGATTTTTTAACACAATCTTCTTGGGATATGTGATTTGCGAAATGCGGGGGCCAATGGTGGCCTGCCACTTGGCGCTTCCCCATTCGCTAAAGGGCCTTGCCACATCATCTTTTCCTGCCATCTGTCCAAGTCAAACTTGAACTTTTACTTTCTCTAACTTCTTCATACGAGCTCGGATTCGAGTGTCGTTCACACCATTGGAATTAGAATGAAAAGCTCTTTGATCTGAAGCTAAGTTTATCAAGATTCTGACACTTTGAGTTTTGAGCACTTGATCATGAGTGGTTGTGATGGTTCCTAGGAGTCATGTAGTTGATGTGGAAGTTTTGTATGTTGTGTTTCCATCGATTCCACTTCCTTAAGGTCACATAGGAGGTTGAATCCAATAATAGTAGCCTCTCGTCAATTGTTTACCCCGGTTGGCCGGTTACTTGGGTAGATGTGGGAGGAGGGTGTTACAATCATCCGAGGAAGCATCAATACATCTTCAATCACCATCAACAAAGGGATCAAGTTGAAGTTTTTATCTTCACTTGAAATGTAAGTACCTTTTCTTCTATAATATAATCTAGTAAAATCACTTCATTTTGCAAGGAGATCTATAAGTTGGTTAGGTCACCGAACATCCTTGCATGGAAAAGGAGGATAGACATAGTACTCAAAGAAAATAAAGTTATTGATCGTGTCAATGAAAAGGGTCTCCAAACCATATGAAGGTCAAGCACTATCTGAATACATGGAAAAGGATCTAAGGGTTCCAGGTTTTCTTATGGAATCTCTCAAAGATCCCCTCATCGCAGGATTGGAGACATCAAAAGAGATATATAATAAGTTGGTAAAACTAGTCTCTGAAGATGCGAGAAAGAAGGTCACATCACTTAGATCTGATCTACAAAATTGAAGCTATCAAAGGATAAATGGTTATCTTCATAAGATCTTAATTGCAAGATTTGGAAGAGATGATTTCAGATAGGGAAATTATCTCCATTGTTCTAAATACACTAACGGGTGAACACGGTAACAAATGTCTATGAGGATAAGAAATATATCCCATTCAACAAATTATGGTTTCTATGCAAGATAGGAGAAGACAGGTTGAGGGAAAAGGTGTTCAAACATTTGCTGGAAGGAATGAGAAGTTTGGAAAATTTGGTCCTTAGACAAGAAAGAAGAATATAGCTAAGATTCAATGTTATGGATGTAAAAATTATGGAAATTACATGAAAGATTGTCCTAAGCTCAAGAGGGACAATAACAAAAGAGGAAGAGAAGAGATATCTACTATGACTGAGATAGTATTCCTCACCGAAGTTCATTTCATAGTTCCTAAGTCTTTTGTTATAATATATGGCTATGATAAATGATGGGATGAATCATGGCATCATAGGAGCATTAGAAGAAAGAGCTTGTGACATTTCCATAGGGAAACATGAAGGACAACTTGAACAAAATCTATGGCTGTCAAAATGAAGGATATAGCTCTTGGTGACCTCATTAAAATCTCAAGTGACACTTATGGGAAAAAGGAAGAAATCATCCCAGACAAGTCTCATCACACATCAGTCAAAAGGAAACATATGATGGATAGGGATATGCAAGATCCTCAAGATTTTGTGATGATATCTTCATCAGAAGATTCATTGATCTAGAGAGAAAGCGATTGTTTCATAAGGAACTCCAACTCATGGAATTCATGGGATGATGTTATGATACATAAGAGATGAAGTTGATCAAGGGGTTGAAGCTCTTTTCAATCAAGGAATCTACTGAAAGAAGCCTAGATGACCTAAAGGTAAATGAGGTATGTATGATTGTATTCAATACTATAAATTCATGTTGTATGGTTGCAGGTAACATGGATCATTGCTCTATATTGAGAAGGATGATCAAAGGAAAAGGATCTCCTCCTCTGAAAGGATGTAGGAAGGCATATGTCATACTATATGAAATCAACATAATATGTCCTCATATGAAAATGAGGTGGTTGACAGTAATTAGAGGAACTCTGGTGGAAGCCTGAAAAGGATGGAGACCCTTGACAATGGATATATTTGGGAGATATTTCAACATGTATGCAGGATGCTGACGCAAACTAGAATATGTCATGATGAAAGACCATCACAAAGGTAATTTTGATTTTAAGTGTTCATTTCTTATTTTTGAACAAATATCTGGATGGGCTTATGCAGGACTACCAAGGGAAGAACTGTGGATGTCTTCCAAGAGGACCATGTAGAAGGATGCAAGATCCTTCCAAACAAGATAGCATGAAGAAGGAAACATGGCATGAAGCAAGGCCATATGTAGATTGATGGATCACTTTTTGATGAAATAAATGATGACATGACTGACTCATGGATGAAAGTGATGGATGGTATGTGCCCTATGAAGAAATCCTAAAAGATGAAGACTCCATAACAAAGAAGAAATTCATGACATCAAACGAAGGAGCTCTTCAAGAAATTGGTTTTCTTTTCATTTGCACCTGAGGATCTGTTGTAAGTCCCTAATTAAGAGGGAGAGTGGAAACAAGTTTCTTACTTAGAAGAAACTTGGAATTTCCTAAGCCAAGAGGGAGCTTAGGTACATTCCTTATGTATGAATGAGTACATTCCTTCAGTGGAACATATATGTCCTCCCTAATTGAGAAGGAGAGATAGACACATCATTCCAGTCTTCACTTGGGAAGACAAAATGAAGGATTGGGTAATCATATGGCATCCGATGCTCTTTGAGGATGAGATAGGGCATCTAAGATAAGAGTAATCGTAAAGGACTAATATTCTTTGAGGACTGGGAATCCAAGATAAGAATAGTCCTGGTGGAACATACCTTGAGAACCCAAGTGGGGTATGTTCCAAGAGAGACAATTATTAGGGTGTATATAAATCATTGGTCTCGCTAGCATTGAGCTCATATCTTGTGGAGAGATAGAGTTTTTAGTCAAGGCCTTACTATGTGACAATGATGGTTGATATGATGCTATACAGATGGGTTACCAATCCGATTCTTCTTATGATAAATTCTTCAGATTGAGAATGACCAAGTACCATTATTAATACCTCCCTAGTTAAGAGGGAGTGTTGAAAAGTGTAACTAGGTTTAGTATTCATAATGACATGTGTAATTGTGATTTTTATGTAATTGATGTAAAGAAGAAAAATAAAATGATTGTATGCTCATGGATTTCATGAGCAATGATTTTATTTTTAGATGGCTCCCATTGTGAGCCTTTAGGATTTGTCATCTAGTCATAAAATTCAAAGAAATTTAATGTCATTGTAGGCGCTCTACAGAACATTATAGGGTAGATGCATAGGTGTAACGTAAGTATGTAAAAAATTTTAAATGTGGGCTAATGTTTTTTAAATAATTAAAAGTTAAACATTTGAATGTTGGCTGAATTAATAAAAAGTTGAAAGTAATAAACAAAAATTTAAAAGTAATAAATAAAAAGTTAAAAGTAATTTGCATTGTTACAATACCATGGCTTATCAATACTAGATTCCCAAAAATCATAACTTATTTCACAATCAAAATATTTTATAACAATATGACAATATTCTTTACCATGGATATTTTTAACTTGTAAATATGTTTTGATACAATACCATGGGCCAATATTATGGTTTACCTATACCACATGTCCAAAAACCATAACTTATTTTACAATCAAAATGTTTTTATAAATATTTTAATTTAATTTAATTTTATACCATTTTTTTAGTTAAATCTAAAACGAAAAGGTTATAATTACTTCCAGATATATCTAAACCCTCTATCTTCATGACTATTAAAAATATTCCCACATAAATTAAATCAAGGTTTCAATAAAATAAAAAATGAGAATATTTTTAAGTATAAAGATGTGGAATTTATATAATATAAATAATATTATCAAGAACTAGTATATATCCAGCTTAGCTAAGGATCCATGAAATTAGAGCAAGCAAAGTGACTAACAATAGAGGAAAGATAATGCATGATTCTTTTAAGTTACTGCATGATTTATGCAAAATATAGGTTTAGTATTTTACAACCAATTGGGTTTTTTTTTTAATTTAGTTAATTTATTAAGCATAATACAATGAGATCAAATTTAAGAGAGGGAGAGTGGAGTAGAGAGTGATAGAGTTGGAGGGTGGAGAGAGAGAGAGAGAGAGAGAGAGAGAGAGATGGGGGGAGAGAGAGGGAAAGAGAGGAAGGAAGAGAGAGAAGAGGGGGGAGAGTGAAGGAGAGAGGGAGGTGAGAGAGAGAGGGGGAGAGAGGAAGAGAGTGAGGGAAGTGGGAGAGAAAGAGAGCACTCAAGAGAGGGAGTGACAAGGGAGAGATGGATAGAGAGTGAGGGAGAGAGGAGAGCTAGAGGGAAGAGAGAGAGGAGAGAAAGAGAGGGAGAGAAGGGGAAGAGATAGAGGTAGAGGAAGAGGGAGGGAGAGAGAGATATATAGAAATGGAGACAATGTGTGTATGTTTGGGGGTTGAGATAGAGAGAGGGAGAGAGAGTACTCAAGAGAGTGAAGGAGAGAGGGAGTTGGAGTGTGAGAGAGAGGGAGGAAAGAAGAAAGACATAGAGGGAGAAAGTTGGAGAGAGAGGGAGTGACAAGGGATAGATGGAGAGAGAGTGAGAGAGAGAGGAGATCTGGAGGGAAGAGAGAGAGGTAGAGGAAGACGGAGGGAGAGAGATATAGATAGAAATGGAGAGAGAGTGTGTATGTTTGGGGGTTGAGATAGAGAAAGGGAGAGAGAGTACTCAAGAGAGTGAAGGAGAGAGGGAGTGACAAGGGAGAGACAAAGAAAAGTTTGCACCTCGAGATATTTGATCCCTCTTGGTTCTTGATAGATCCAAGGTTAAGATGGATCTAGGCTAGTTATATAATATATATATTTGTATCTATCTATCTCTTTCTTATTCCCTCTCTCTATCTCAACCCCCAAATATACACACACACTCTCCATTTCTATCTATCTCTCTCAAAAAAGAGGTGCAAACCTCTTTTTTTAGTGCAAAACTTCAAGAAAAGTTTGCACCTCGACATATTTGATCCCTCTCGGTGCTTGATAGATACAAGGTTAAGATGGATCTAGGCTGGTTATATAATATCTATATATGTATCTATTTATATCTTTCTCAATCCCTCTCTCTATCTCAACCCTCAAACATGCACACTCTCTCTCCATTTCTATCTATGTCTCTCTCCCTCTCTCTTCCTCTACCTCTCTCTCTTCCCCTTCTCTCCCTCTCTTTCTCTCCTCTCTCTCTTCCCTCCAACTCTCCTCTCTCCCTCACTCTCTCTCCAGCTCTCCCTTGTCACTCCCTCTCTCTCTCCACCTTTCTCCCTATATGTATTTCTTCTTTCCTCCCTCTCTCTCACACTCCAACTCCATCTCTCCTTCACTCTCTTGATTCCTCTCTCTCCCTTTCTCTCCCACCTCCTTCTGTCTCCCCCCCATCACTCTCTCCCTCTATCTTCCCTCCAACTTTGTCACTATCTCCCTCCCTCTCTCTTTCTCTCTCTCCCCTCCATCTATGTGTATCTCTCTCTCTCTCTCTCTCTCTTCCCCTCCTCTACCTACCTCTCTCATATCATCTTCTATGTCTTCCATCTTCTCCTCTCTCCCTCACTCTCTATCCATCTCTCCCTTGACACTCGCTCTCTCTCTCTCCACCTATATCTCTCTGTGTATTTGTTCTTTCCTCCCACTCTCCCCCCTCCAACTCCATATATCTCTCTCCCTCTCTCATTTTGTCTCTCTACCCTCATCTCTCTTTTGCTCCCTCTCTCTCACCTCCCTCTCTCCTTCACTCTCTCCCCTCTTCTCTCTCTTCCTTCCTCTCTTTCCCTCTATCTCCCCCCATCTCTCTCTCTCTCTCTCTCTCAAACTTTGTCACTCTCTACTCCCTTCTCCCTCTCTTAAATTTGATCCCATTGTATTGTGTTTAAGAAAGTATCTAAATTTAAAACAAAAAAAAACTCAACTGGTTGTAAAATACTAAACCTATATTTTGGATAAATAATTTCAAAGAAAATACAATAATGAAAAACTTAAAATAACCATGCACTATCTTTCCTCTATTATTAGTACACTTTGCTTGCTCTAATTGCTTGGATCCTATGATGGATATATGCTAGTTCTTAATAATATTATTTATACTATATAAATTCCACATCTTTATACTTAAAAGTATTCTCTTTTTTAATTTTATTGAAACCTTGATTTAATTTCTGTGGGAATATTTTTAATAGTCATTAAGATATAATGTTTAGATATATCTCAAAACCTTTTCCTTTTAGATTTAATTAAAAAAGGTATAAAATTAAATTACAATAAAATAATTATAAAAACATTTTGATTGTGAGCAAGTGGTATTGATAACCCATGGCATTGGCCCATGGTATTGTAACAAAACATATTTACAAGTTAAAAATATCCATGGTCAAATGGGGTGAATATCCATGGTAAAGAATCTTGTCATATTGTTATAAAATATTTTGATTGTGAAATAAATTATCTGGTATGGTATTGGCCCATGATATTATAACAAAACATATTTACAAGCTAAAAATATCCATGGTAAAGTGGGGTGAATAACCATGGTAAAGACTCTTGTCATGTTGTTATAAAATATTTTTATTGTGAAATAAGTTATGATTTTTGGGAACCTTGTATTGATAAGCCGTGGTATTGGTCCAAGGTATTGTAACAAAGTCTATTCACAAGTTCATAATATTAATGACAAAGTGGGTTGAATACCCATGGTTAAGAATCTTGTCATGTTGTTACAAAATATTTTGTATGTGAAATAAGTTATCATTTTAATAACATCTACCCTATATTGGGTTGTAGAGGGCCTTTTAGAGTAATTAAATAAGTCATGGTATTGTAACAAATCATAGTATTGGTTCATGGTATTGTAACAAATATTATCCATGAGTTAATAACAAAATAAAAATATAACGAATTGAATTTTTGAATTGAGGCTTTGTGATCCATAACAAGTTTATGAGAAATGTTTTCAGCGATAATCACATCAAAATTCATTTGTGACGGGTTTCGAACCAGCAAATGTGTGGTTCATTGTCACTAAAAGATGAAGAACCAAACGGTTTCGAACCAGCAAATGTGTGGTTCATTGTCACTAAAAATAATGGCATTCAAACATCAAAATTCATTTGTGACGCGTTTTGAACCAGCAAGTGTAACCAGATCATAGCATTCAAACGGCTAGAAAGAAACAACTAATTTTGACCAAATGAAACGACTAGAATTCACTAGACTATAACTAAATTTGATTGGACCAAGAGTTAGGGGAAGTTTATTAATTAGTTAGTTAACTAATTAATTAGTTAGATTTAATAATTTAAATCTAAATGTAACTAAATATATTAGTTAATAAATAACTAAAATTATTCATGAACCTAAATTAAGAACATTAAAATTAATCAACTATATGTAAAACTTCTATTATTATGGGATAAATTAAGGTAAAATTAAAAGTTTATTAATTAAATAATTAGTTAAATTAAATTAGCTAACATCTCTCATAAAATTGAATTTTATTATTTTTATTACTTTAAATTTAAATGTTTAGAGGTGTGTATTACTTTTAACTTTTTATTTATTACTTTTAACCTTTTTGTTTATTACTTTTAACTTTTTATTAATTGAGCCAACCTTTAAATGTTTATCTTTTAATTATTTTTCATTGAGCCGACATTTAAAATTGTTTACATACTTACATTGGCAACTGTAACGCCCTATCCTCCACAAACATTTATTTTGTTACCAAGTTTTACTTATTACTTTAAACTCTTAATTTGCTTAACATAGACTATTAAAGGATTAAGGTTGAAAAGCCATAACATCTTGTTATTTTTTTATTAAAGAATTTAAACAGTTTGTTAAAGAACTGAAAGAAACAGTTAAATAACTCTTGATACAGTTACAAACAATTGCCTATCTTTCTTTTCCTCAAAAAGGAAAGAGAGGGGAATCCTAGGGGGTTAGAGGAGGTGAGACAAAATCAAGATTTTCTTTGAGCTGGGAATAAGTAACCAATGGGAAAAAGCTATGGACAACAGTTGAACTAGTAAGCGACTTGAGACTGGATTGTGGTCTTGATGCCCAAGATCCCAGACTGTATGATTGTGGTCCTGATGCCCAAGATACCATATTGTATATGTATGATTGTGGTCCTGATGCCCAAGATACCATATTGTATATGTATGATTGTGGTCCTGATGCCCAAGATACCATATTGTATACTTATTAACTACCAGGAGCAGCAGGAAGAGCTCAGAGGGGGATTCTGGACGTAATTTCCAGGTCCATGGCTGGGTGGAGAGACCTTCCAAGAATGGAAAATATTTATACTACTATAAGCAAGCAACCAATGGGAAAAAGCTATGGACAACAGTTGAACTGGTAAGCGACTTGAGACTGGATTGTGGTCCTGATGCCCAAGATACCAGACTGTATGGGGATAGGTCCATGGCTGGGTGGAGAGACCTTCCAAGAATGGAAAATATTTATACTACTATAAGCAAGCAACCAATGGGAAAAAGCTATGGACAACAGTTGAACTGGTAAGCGACTTGAGACTGGATTGTGGTCCTGATGCCCAAGATACCAGACTGTATGGGGATTCTGGACGTAATTTCCAGGTCCATGGCTGGGTGGAGAGACCTTCCAAGAATGGAAAATATTTATACTACTATAAGCAAGCAACCAATGGGAAAAAGCGACTTGAGACTGGATTGTGGTCCTGATGCCCAAGATACCAGACTGTATGGGGATTCTGGACGTAATTTCCAGGTCCATGGCTGGGTGGAGAGACCTTCCAAGAATGGAAAATATTTATACTACTATAAGCAAGCAACCAATGGGAAAAAGCTATGGACAACAATTGAACTGGTAAGCGACTTGAGACTGGATTGTGGTCCTGATGCCCAAGATACTGGGTTGTGGTCCTGATGCCCAAGATACCAGACTGTATGATTGTGGTCCTGATGCCCAAGATACCATACTGTATCTGGTAAGCGACTTGAGACTGGATTGTGGTCCTGATGCCCAAGATACTGGGTTGTGGTCCTGATGCCCAAGATACCAGACTGTATGATTGTGGTCCTGATGCCCAAGATACCATACTGTATCTCTGACTTATTAATTGCCAGGAGCAGGAAGAGCTCAGAGGGGGATTCTGGACGTACTTTCCAGGTCCATGGCTGGGTGGAGAGACCTTCCAAGAATGGAAAATATTTATACTACTATAAACAAGAAACAGAAAGTAATAAATTTTGTGCTTATTAATCATTGATAGAAAAGCATTAGTCTTAGTCAAGAACTTATAATTATCAACAGTTTTAATTTACTAAGTATATTATGTTGCTTTTATAATTAGATATTTAGTATGTAAATTATATTGCTTTTCATGGTTGAGGAAAGTACTAAGAATATTCTATCATTTCTATGGCTAGAAAGGCATAATGTTGATTATATTATTAGTTATAAACTAATTGTTCACATGTACATTGAAGAGTATAACTTAAAACCGTTTGGAGCAAATAACAAGAAATAACTCCAAAGCCCTTGTGAGACAATTCTTGTATCATCAACTAAAAGGAATTAACAATAGGAACAATTCGAGGTCTTCCTAAAATAAAGGCTACATTATAACAGAACCACAAATCGTACTTAAAGATTAATGCACAGAGCTCACAGAGATGGATTCGAGTGTTACCATTTCAATAATCACAAATATTTCTTATATTGACACGTGCGAACATGAAGTCAAGCATTGTAATCCCTTTTCACAACTAAATACAACCAGGCTTACTTAATTGTATAAAATCAATGACAGAGTCACGAGGGTTCGTCGTGGCTCTCAGTCGCTTTCCGAAGAAAGGACCAAGTGCCAACCACCCACTCATTGTTTAATTCCATAGTACTTAACTAAGAACAAAAACGTCCAAACAAGAAATTAAAATTTAAAAGACTGTTCGAGTCATAATTATAATAATTACAGAATGGATATATTGCAAGCCAGGTTTAAAATCCTTAATAAAAATAACTAGATAGTGATTTAGTTGTTCCCTCTCTGTCAAACTGAACACAAAATGTAACCCTCATCTAATTATTTCCATAACAGACTTGAACTTAAGCGTTGGTCGAGCCTCGAAATGAGGCTAGAATCTAACTAGAAGAACTAAGCTACATTAAGCAAATGAGATACTTTCATAAATTAACCAAGGCCGGAAGGTAAATCCTTAGCTTGCCAGTCGCCGGAGGGTTTGGTGATAGAACCAACCTGAGAACATAAGATGATAACAGCATAAGGAAATCTCCCAACTCCGAATTTCTTTGGAACTGCATGAACAGAACTGTACCTGCGAAGATACAACAGGAGTTAAATCTTGTAGGAATCGAGAACAATAGTCGACATGAAATGAATAATAATCAAGGTTCCTTCATTACCTGGGTATGAGAAGCATTGTGTGAAGAGGAACAATGAACGACTGGAGAGATTGTTCGGTGGTTAGTGCCTCTTATCGGACAAGAAAAATTAAAGGAAAAATGACCCTGTAATGATGTAAAATCTTACCTCTGCGACAACGCCACCTTCTTCCCATCACATCCTTACTGGGGTGAGCAAAGCATCAGCTAGAGAAACCACCTGCAACAGAGAATCAATTGATTAGGGGAAATCATCCTGAGTTGGAAAAAAAATCGAATGAAGAACAACAATGGTGATAGACGTGTGATACCTTACTTGGACGCTTGCCAGAACCAGGCAGAATGAGGAGGGCACGGTGCCACCATGATTTTTCCTTCAACCCTTGACAGGTTGCAGAGCCTTGCTACTTGGTGTGCACTGAGCCAAATGAGAAATGTACATAGCGGAAAACCTGAAGTATGGCATAGTTTAGCCTGGGAGCATGAGAACCGTTGGATCCACATATCCAAATCCCACGATGGAAGATCACTCGACGTTTAATGCTCCAGGTTGTTCTAGCGAAAGCATTCAGAGTAGGACTGTCAAGCATTTAAGTCGAAGCCATAGGTGGCAGCTCCACCCTTGGTCTACCTCCTCGGTATTAAAAACGCTACCATATCGATGCAATTTCCATCAGGGGTATATCAATGCGAAGGTTTATCGTAGATACGCCGGACAACCGTATTCAAATTTAAATGTTCATACAACCTTAATCAATAACCCTTGAATGATGCTTGTAATGTATTAATGGGATATGTGGTAATGTAATTTTGGTTATTTTTTTATTTGTGATGTGTGTTAAGTGTTACAAATGGTATCAGAGCCCAGGCTCGCACACTAAGACTTCTGGGATAGATAAATACACATATAATTAAAAAAAAAAAGAGTTATAATATACATATATATATGCAATAAACAACTGAGTATGGGTGAATGTGAACACAAAGATAGAGGTCAGCACCCAAAGAGTAGAAATGCAGAGGAGCCCCAGACTATCAAACCATCCAGAAGTGCCTTATGTAGAGGCCAACTTGGACATATGGATACAACTGGGAGAAGAATCTCGGCAAGCCAACGCTGCCCTGCTTGAAACAGTGCAACAATTACGTGCAAAAATGATGAACTTGAGAACGGATAATGAATGACTGAGGCAGGAACAAAAAAGGATCCCTAAAAGCCTGTTTGACCGACAGAATCAACGAGGACCAGACCCTAGTGCGGAGGATAGGGAGAAAACCCCAACAGCCCATCATGGCGAAGATAATGCAGAATCAGCAAAGGGACATAAGGAGGATGAAGAGGGGCGTTCGGATAATGTTTCTAACCAAAGAAAGACAAAAAGACAGAAGGTGGAATTACAAGGTGAGTTCAAAAAAATAAAATTGTCACTTTTTGAAGGAGAATCTGAAGAGGCAGCTGAAGCATGGCTAATTGACATGGGTAAATATTTTCAGATTTATGAATATACTGACAAACTTAAAGCACGGCTGGAAGTTTACCAATTAAGGGGTAAGGCCACCCTCTGGTGGGAAGAAATCAAGACTGTGAGAAAAATTGACGAAGAACAAGTGACATGGCAAGAATTTCATAAACATTTTAAGGATAAATATTTAACTGAGTGTTACTATGATGAAAAAGCAAAGGAGTTCCATGAGTTAAGGTTGGGAACCTTGACCATGGACGAATATGTGAAACGATTTACTTCCCTGTTACGATATGTCCCATACATGTAGGAGGAAAAGGCCAAAATTCAGTGGTTTATTAGCAGTCTACCCAACTTTATGAAGGAAAAACTAGAATTTGATTATCCTAGAACAATGGATGATGCATTGCGAAAAGCCCGTATCTGTTATCAACAAATGAAACAGAAAAGTGAGGGGTCCAAAGGAGCCATAGGCAGGAGAGTGAGGAATTTACCCCAAAACAGACAACCGAAGGTCACTAATGGAAGGAGTAATCAACAAAGAACTTTCGGTAAATTTCCAAGGAACCAGTCAAAAGTCCCAGCTTACACCGAAAATAGACAGTCAAAGGGAGTTAGTAAACCTGCTACTAATTAGTAGCCAAAACAACCTCTGCAATGCTGGGGATGTGGGGAATCCCATTACTACAAGAATTTCCCACACAAAGCCCAAACAGAACAGCTTTCAAATATGCAAGAAGCCTCCACAGTTGGAGATATAGCAAGGAGTATGCCCAGAATTAATGTTGCTTTGGACGATCATCAAGCAGAATACCAGCCCACCATGATCGAGTGTGAAGGTATGATTGCTGATCAACTTGTTTCTATTTTGTTTGATCCAGGTGCTAGCCTAAGCTATATTAGTCCTAAAGTGGTAGAGAAATGTCAGTTGCAAAGCAGTAAATTTAAGAAACCTTGGTTAGTTCAGCTAGCCACCGGGACAAAGAGAAGGGTATCTGCGAAAACATAAAATTGCCCTATAACAGTTTCAGGACAGCCCATCCATGTTGACCTGAATGTACTCCCTTTAGGTTCATATGATGTACTAATAGGGATGGAATGGTTGGAAAGGCATTGGTCCCTAGTTGATTGTAAAGAGAAATTTGTAAGTTACCTCACAGAGTCAGGGCAGAGAAAGCAAATTCAAGGGATCAAGAAAAACATTAAGTTACGTCCTATTATTGCTAACCAGTTAGGAAGATGTATCAGAAAGGGTTGCCAGATTTATGCTGTCCAAGTAGGATACACCAATGGCAGAAATAAAATGACTTTGTTGGAAAATATTCCCGTGATTCAGGATTTCGTGGATGTGTCCCCTAAATCCATTCCTGGGTTGCCACCTAGGCGCGATATTAAATTTACAATTGAATTAATACCTGGATAAGTTCATGTTTTGAGAGCTACTTACCACATGAGCATCCCTGAGTTAACAGAACTCAAAATGCATCTTCAGGAACTTTTGGATAAAGGGTACATTCACCCTAGTGTATCTCCTTGGGGAGCCCCCGTGTTGTTTGTGCAAAAGAAGGACGGGACCTTAAGACTATGTATTGATTATCGTCAGCTAAATAAATTGACTATCAAAAACAAGTACCCTTTACCACGTATTGACGATTTATTTGATCAAATGCGGGGGGCCAACGTATTCTCAAAAATTGACTTAAGGTCCGGATACCACCAGATCAGGATAAAGGATGAAGATATTTGCAAAATTGCATTTCGAACTCGTTACGACCATTACGAGTTCGTGGTACTGCCTTTTGGCCTTACCAATGCTCCAGCTACTTTCATGAGCCTGATGCACAATATTTTTCAGCCATTTCTAGATAAATTTGTACTAATTTTTATTGACGATATACTAATTTATTCCAAGAATCAGGAGGAGCATGAAAAGCACTTGAGAATAGTATTACAGATTCTGCGAGATAATCAACTATACGCTAAGTATAGCAAGTGCGATTTTTACAAAAGTCAAATACAGTACCTAGGTCATGTTATATCAGCTGAGGGAATAACAGTGGATCCAGAAAAGATCAAAACCATTATGGAATGAACCACTTCGAAAAGCATTGTTGACATTAGATCCTTTTTGGTCTTAACTGGCTATCACCACCGATTCATCAAAGGCTTTTTGAAAATAGCTTTTCCTATGACCTCGCTACAAACAAAGGGGCGTGGCTTCCAATGGACAGTTGAATGTCAACAAAGTTTTGAGCGGTTAATGCAATTACTCACTATTGCACCGGTGCTAAAAGTAGCATATCCAGAAAAACCTTTTGTGGTTTGCACAGATGCAAGTAAGGAGGGCGTTAGTGGTGTGTTAACACAAGAAGGGAAGGTTATAGCCTATGAATCACACAAATTGAAAGATTATGAGCAGCGATACTTGCATATGATCTTGAGTTGACCACGGTGGTACATGCGCTCAAAATGTGGCGACACTACCTCCTAGGAAATAAATTTTTGTTATTAATAGATCATAACAACCTTACAAATTTATTTAACCAATCTAGTTTAAATGCTTGGCAGGCCAGATGGACTGCATTCTTGAGCGAATTCGACTTCGAAATGAAGCACCTTAAGGGAAAAGAAAACCGAGTGGCCGACGCATTAAGCAGGAAAATACATTGCGTCTATGAAATACAATTTAGTCAAGTACAATCTAACCTTCCTGAAATCATCAGAGAAGCATCCCTCAAAGACCCAGAATATGCATTCCTTTGGCAACAAGCATTGAAAGCTTAGGAAAAAGGGAAACAATCTGATTATGGTATAAATCCAGACAAAATGTTAACATTCAGAAACAGGATATATGTCCCCAATCAAAATTTTGTCAAACAATTGTTATTGGATGAATTTCATAGGAAGCCTTATGCCACTCACCCAAGATACCAAAAACTATTTTTGCCATCAGGAAAAATTATTTATGGCCAGGTTTAAGGAAGGATGTTGTGGAATACGTATATAAATGTTTGGAGTGCCAACTGGTGAAGGTGGAACGTCAACACCCCACTGGTCCATTGCAGTCGTTACCCATTCTTGAGTGGAAATAAGAGACAATCACTCTAGACTTCATCACAATATTACCTCGCACTAAGAAACATCATGACTCAATTATGGTGGTAGTGGACAAGTTAAGCAAAACTACTCATTTCATACTTGTAAAATCCACCTACAAGACTGTAGAAATCACAGACATATTCATGAGGGAAATCTTCCGGTTACATGGGATACCCAGGGTGGTAATTTCTAATAGAGATGTAAATTTTACATCCACATTTTGGAAAACCCTCTTTTTTGAGTTAGGTACTCAAATTCAATTCAATACTACCTACCATCCACAAATGAATGGCCAAATAGAGCAAGTGAATCAAGTCCTAGAAGACATGTTAAGGATGTTCATAATGCAACAACTGCACAAGTGGGAGGACTACCTCCACCTGGTAGAGTTCGCCTACAATAATGGATATCACGAATCATTGGGCATGAGCCCTTTTGAGGTGTTGTATGGAAGAAAATGCAGGATACCCACAGATTGGAACAGTCCCGTTAATAGGTTAGCATTGGGTCCTGATATGTTAGCTGAAATGGAGGCTACAGTTAAAAAGGTCCGCCAGAACTTAAAAGTCACTAAGGATAGGAAAAATATTTATGTAGATAAGAAAAGAACTCATAAAGAATTCCAGTTGGGGGATCATGTATATTTGAAAGTCAAACCTCGGGAAAGTACCTTAAAATGGAAGGGTTGTGCTAAGTTAGCACCTCGGTACTGTGGACCGTTCCAAATCTTGGAACGAATTGGACTAGTGGCATACAAGTTCGCACTCCCCGCCATATCTGGGTCCACAATGTTTTCCATGTCTCCTTGTTAAAAAAATATGTGTACAATCCTCAACATATAATTAACTAGGAAAACATACAGGTAATAAACGAATTGAATAGGTAACATATGAATTGTTGTTTTGTAAAAATTCTAACAACAAATTGCAAACTGTGTAGGTCGAACTAGAGGGAGAGTTTCTGGAAAAACCTCTTTGTATTCTCGATTAGAGAGAAACCATATTGCGAAAATGAACCATCACCCAGGTTAAATTGCAGTGGAAGCACTTTGGCCCGGAAGAGGCTACCTGGGAAGAAGAGGAAACTATGCAGAAAGCCTATTCGGCATTATTTTCTTAAAAGAACACTAGGGATGGTGTTCCTCACAAGGGGGGAAGCTGTAACACCCTATGTTGCACAAACATTTATTTTGTTACCAAGTTTTACTTATTACTTCAAACTCTTACTTTGCTTAACATAGACTGTTAAAGAATTAAGGCTGAAAAGCCAGAACATCTTGTTATTTTTTTAATTAAAGAATTTAAACAATTTGTTAAAGAACTGAAAGAAACAATTAAATAACTCCTGAGACAGTTACAAACAGTTGCCTATCTTTCTTTTCCTCAAAAAGGAAAGAGAGGAGAATCCTCAGGGGTTAGAGGAGGTGATACAGAATCAAGAAAGCATAAGATATGCTGCTCAGATTTTCCTTGAGCTGGGAATAAGTAACCAATGGGAAAAAACTATGGACAACAGTTGAACTGGTATGCAACTTGAGGTTAGACCGTGGTCTTGATGCCCAAGATACCAGACTGCATCCGACTTATGAGCTCGGAGGGGGATTTTGGACATAATTGCTAGGTTTGTGGCTGGGTGGAGAGACCTTCCAAGAACGGAAATTATTTATACTATTATAAGCAAGCAGAAACATATAAGTAATACATTTTGTGCTTAGTAATCATTGATAGAAAAGCATTACTCTTAGTCAAGAACAGATAATTATCAACAAAATTAATTTACTAAGTATATTCTGTTGCTTTTATGATTAGATATTTAGTAAGTAAATTCTGTTGCTTTTCATGGTTGAGGCAAGTACTGAGAATATTCTATCATTTCTATGGCTAGAAAGGCATACTGTCGATTACATTATTAGTTATAAACTGATTGTTCACATGTACATTAAAGAGTATAACTTAAAACAATTCCAAGCAAATAACAAGAAATAACTCCAAAACCCTTGTGAGACAATTCTTGTATCATCAACTAAGAGGAATTAACAACAGGAACAGTTCAAGGTCTACCTAAAATAAATGCTACATTATAACAGAACCATGAATCGTACTTAAAGATTAATGCATAGAGCTCACAGAGATGGAGTCGAGTGTTACCATTTCAATAATCATAAATATTTCTTATATTACGAGGTGTGAACATGAAGTCAAGCAATGTAAGCTCTTTTCACGACTAAATACAACAAGGCTTACTTAACTGTATAAAATCAATGACAGAGTCGCGAGGGTTTGTCATGGCTCTCAGTCGCTTTCCGAAGAAAGGACTGAGTGCCAACTGCCCACACATTGTTTAATTCTAGAGTACTTAACTGAGAACAAAAACCTCCAAACAAGAAATTAAAATTTAAAAGACTGTTTGAGTCATAATTATAATAATTACATAATGGATATATTGCAAGCCGTGTTTAAAACCCTTAATAAAAATAACTAGATAGTGCTTGAGTCGTCCCCTCTCTGTCAAACTGAACACAAAATGTAACCCTCATCTAATTATTTCCATAGCAACCTTGAACTTAAGCGTTGGTCGAGCCTCGGCATGAGGCTGGCATCTAACTAGAAGAACTAAGCTACATTAAGAAAATGAGATAATTTCATAGATTAACCAAGGCTGGAAGGTAAATCCTTAGCTTGCCAGTGGTAGGAGGGTTAGGTGATAGAACTAACCTGAGAATAGAAGACGATAACTGCATAAGGAAATATCCCAACTCCGGAATTCATTGGAACTGCATGAACGAAACTGTACCTGCGACGACACACTAGGATTCAACTGCGTTAAGTAAGTCATTCAAACGTATGACCATTTCCATGAGATGGGTGACCTCTTGGGAAGTCCTGGTTACCGGGTGCAAGCCTCGGAAGTGATGATTGATGCTATGTGATTCGTTCTCCACATTTCACTAGTTTCAATCCCACTTCTTCACCCCTGTGAGCATCACCCGATGCAATGAGTGCTAAGTGAACTATTCAAAAATCATGAGAAATTAGTCAGTTACGACTACCTCTCATGGAAATGGTCATACGTTTGAATGACTTACTTAACGCAGTTGAATCCCAAAAATGATATCTAATATAATGCACTGCGTAAATCCCCCATACTTAGACACACTAGGAGTTAAATCCTGTAGGAATCGAGAACAATAATCGACATGAAATGAACAATAATCAAGGTTCCTTCATTACCTAGGTATGAGAAGCACTATGCGAAGAGGAACGACGAATGCCTAGAGAGACTGTTCGGTGGTTAGTGCCTCTTCTCAGACAAGAAAAATTAAAGGAGAAATGACCCTGTAATGATGTAAAATCTTACCTCTGCAACAACGTCGCCTTCTTCCCATCGCATCCTTGCTGGGGTGAGCAAAGCATCAGCTCGACAAACCACCTGCAACAAAGAAGCAATTGATTAGGGGGAAATCATCCTGAGTTTGAAACAAAATTGAGTGAAGAACAATAATGGTGATAGACGCATGATACCTTACCTGGACGCTTGCCAGAACTACGCAGAACGAGGAGGGCACGATGCCGCCATGATTTTTCCTTCAACCCTTGACAGGGTGCAGAGCCTCGCTACACGGTGTGCATTGAGCCAAATGAGAGATGTACATAGTGGAAAACCTGAAGTATGGCATATGTTTAGCCCGGAAGCATGAGAACTGTTGGATCCACATATCCAAATCCCACGACGGAAGATCACTCAACGTTTAATGCTCTAGGTTGTTTTGGCGAAAGCATTCAGAGTAGGACAGTCAAGCATTGAAGTCGAAGCCATAGGTGGTAGCTCCACCTTTGGTCTATCTCCTCGGAATTAAAAACGCTACCATATCGATGCAATTGCAATCAAGGGTATATCAATGCGAAAGTTTATCGTAGATACATTAGACAAACGTATTCAAATTTAAATGTTCTTACAACCTTAATAAATAATCCTTGAATGATGCTTGTAATGTATTAATGGGATATGTGGTAATGTAAGTTTGGTTTTTTTTTTGTGATGTGTGTTAAGTGTTACAACAACATTCGATGCGGTTAAGTTTAAATATTATTAAATAATTTTTTTTTAGTAAATTCATCATGGTCTTGATCAACGATAACACCCAAATAAGACAAGGGAATTGAACTAATAACTTAACATCTAGGAGTTCCTTAACAACACACCCAATAGTTATCCAAGACCTAGTGGACAACTAAATTAAAATAATTAGAACATAGAATTATTTTACATTTTATTTATTGATTTTAATTGGGATCGATTACTTTGAATTATATATTAAAGAAAAGAAAAATGGTTTATTATTTTACTTTACTTTAATATATTGATTAATTGTAATTGTAATTGAATTAGTAAAATAAATTATTATAATAGTGAATTGCTATAATTTAGGTGGTGCTTCTCTATAATTTTGTAGTAGTAGTAATCTAACCCCTTTCCTTATTTCATCCTCTTTTTATTTGAATAAAAACAAATTAAATGGTTTTCTCTTAAAATAAAAAAATATAGGCGATTATAGTTAAATTAAAGTAAAATATAGAAATAACTAAATCTAAGTAAAAACAATAAAAATATGATAGAAATTGGTCCATTCTACCAAAAATATTTCGTGAAGTAAACTGTACCATAAATGTGAATAAATTAATATTCATACTTTTACATTAAATATTTTTAACAATAAATTAAATTAATAAATTTATTATTTTTATTTAATTAAAAAAATAAAATATAATAATTTTTTTACTAATAATTTTTTAGAAATTATTTCATATATATATTTTAAATTTTTTTATTCAAGCACAATGGGCGTATAGTATATGGCATGTGACATAGCAAAATGGGCACCATCAATATCAATACTATCAGAATAGGCACGATAAATACCTTTTTCTAAGATACTTTAGATACTCATTAGATAGAGGTGGCGAAATTGAAGTAAAATTCTCCGCCCCATGTTAGGCTTACCCTCGTTCTAGGTTGAATGGCCTATTAGAGTCACCGTGTTCACATGGTGCTCTTACGAGATGAAACAAAGGTTTCTAGAATATTCACTAGAAAAGAAGAGCCCGCTGAGGTGGTTTGTTAAAGTGGTATGTGATGAAGGTGGTGATGGGTTTTGCGTCTACTTTTAAAAGTCGTAGTCTTTAACGCGATTTTTGAAAGCTTTTCTGGCGATTTTTTCTGCTGAAAATCCGGCAGTAATTTATTGAAATCCAAGTTTGATAACTAGTTTCTGCACAATGAAAGCGTCCCAGGGGTTTTTTAGGGCGCTGAATCCGAATATGCAGTTAAAAAACCATTTTAACTGCAACAAATCATGATTTCATCTCAATTTCTTCCGCCGGATCTCAAAAAGTCGCATTATAGACAACTCCCTTTTAAAATATGATATGGGAAAATTATTTCTGTGTGAAATATGAGTGAATTTAACTTAATTTAATATTAAAATTATGTGAATTTAACTTAATTTAATATTAAAATTATGTAATTCAATTAAATAAAGTAAAAAATAATAAATTTTTAATATAATAAATTAAGTGTTTTTTAATTTAATAGAAAAGAGAGGTTGTTTTGTCTAAAAATAAAATAAATAAATATAATTATAACTAATAATTAAATTAACATAGATTTATTAAACAATTCCATTTTTTTTCATTTTATAATTGTTTTTATTTTTTTGATATCTCTCGAAACTTAATAAATCTAAAATTAATTATTTATTTTAACTAACTATTATCATGGATTATTAATATTTTTAACTGACTATTATCTTAAAATTATTTTTATTTAATTTATTTTAAGGGATTGGTCTCTCTAGGAAAATTCTTTTCCTTAAATATAATTTTTAATTATTTATTTTTAACTAACTATTATGATGAATTAATTTTTACTTAATATTTTAATTATTTATTAATATTTTTAACTAACTATTATCATAAAATTATTTTTATTTATTTTATTGGTTCCCCTAGGGTAATTTTTTCCCTTTAATTATTAAAAAGGGTTTTGACCCCGGTACCTAGTCAAAAGTAGCTGTTGGTCTTTTTAGCCGGTGGAGGCTCTGCTCTGTCTATTTAACTTGCTAAGCTGGATCTGTTTCTTCAACTTGTCCTGACGATGACGATAAATGATGTTTCATGTGATCTCCGTCGAAGAATCTTTTGTAAACTTGATATAGATCACAGAAGCCTAAACTCTATAATTAAAATACATTTAAGTTAGTTTATTGTTAATTAAAAATATTAATAATTAAGTATTAAATATATTAAATTTAATAAAAAAGATTAACCACAAGTTATGAAATTTGTATAATATAAGTATTGGAAAATTTAAGAATACAATTTTATTTATACATTTAAAATATATTTTTATAATAAAAAATACAATCTTATAAAAAATTATAATTATTGAAAAATACATTTAAAAAAGAAAAAACCATAATCTTACCAAAAATGATATTACCAAATTAAAAAAAATATTATTTAAATAATTTCTATACATTATTATTCACAAAAATATTATTTAAATAATTTCTATACATTATTATTCACAACCTCACAACAGAGGTTAAAAAAAATATTATTTAAATAATTTCTATACATTATTATTCACAACCTCACAACAGAGGTCAATAATTTAGTGCAATTGTTTAATAAAATGATATTTTAAAATTCGCGAGACCAAAAATAGTATATGAAACCAAAAATTAAGTCTATGAGACCTGTGAAGATGATTCATTAGATTTTCACGGTAGGGGTATGGGTTGCAAATGCCAGTCACAGCCGGGGGATTTGAAAGCTGTTGATCCCAACCTCCATTGTTGACAATGACAGGTGCCTTTCACCTACCCTGGGAAACGCTGGAAGGGAGTAATTATAACGTCTCCACTCTGCAGTGGGAACACAGTTGTTGAGATTTCAATTAATGACCCATTGGGATTGGGTTGACGTGGCAATGGAATTGACGGATTTTAATTGGGAACACCAATCCCTTTTCAATCGCAATCGCCCCGTACATGGACTGATTAATGGCTATAAATAAACACCCCACTATCCCCAGTTTCGTCCGCACCATGGACTGATTAATGGCTATAAATAAACACCCCACTATCCCCAGTTTCGTCCACACCAGTCTCTGAATTTTCCGATTCATCAGATCAGAACGAAACAAACTGTTGCAGGTTGGAGAAAGATTCGTGCAAAATGCAGAAGGCGTGGTTCTACAAAGAATATGGATCCATAGACGTTTTGGAGTTCGGGGAATTCCCTGTGCCAAAACCGGGGCCAGGTGAGATTTTAGTTAAAGTCAAAGCTGCCGCGCTCAATCCCGTCGACTTCAAGAAACGAGAAGGCTTATTCAAGACCGACGATTGCGACTTTCCGGTATTGACGCTTCTTTCATGCTTTCTTTTTCTTTCAGAAAACCAGTAGAACTTTTCATTCGGTGGGCTGGGGTTTAAAGATTTTTTTTGCCCTTTTTGGATTTAAATTGGGACTAGTTCCGGTATTGACGCTTCTTTCCTGCTTTCTTTTTCTTTCAGAAAACGAGTAGAACTTTTCATTCGGTGGGCTGGGGTTTAAAGATTTTTTTGCCCTTTTTGAATTTAAATTGGGACTAGTTTCAGTATGCGATGGAAGAATAATCTATTCTTGAGATAATTGCATCAGAATGGTATGAAAGTAACTTAAAGACTCTTGGGTAGTTTTTATATAACGGTCATCTTTTATATTCGACATTTCAGCGATCTGAACCTGAAACTTAATCTTTAACATTTCAGTTATTTGAATTAAAATTAAATTTATTTATTCACTAATAAAAATAAATGAAGTTGTTTTTAGTGTGATTTTTGGAAGTTTTTCTAGTCTAATTGGTCTAATTTTTCTAAGATATGGCAAGAATTTATTGGAATTACATATTTATGTGTAACTGTCCACGGGATTTTTTGATGGTGCTGAATCCATATATAGAGTAAAAAAAACCAGTTTAAATAACACAAATCAAATTTCACGTCAAATTTTTCCACACGTCCACTAAGACCAACTTTGATCTATTGGATCTAAAGAAACGAACTACTTAGTTTGATTTAAGGTTTTATTTCTATGCTCAAAAAAGTAGGAGAGAAGCCTCTGGAACTCACTATAATTTTGACATCCTAAAAGGTTAAGAAGGCCAGTGTTGCAACATATGAAACACATATGAAACTGGATCGAATGTGGTTGTGCGGGGCACTCTAAGAGGAAGTGATTTTCATCCTCATGTTCATATTGTCACAGAGATGGCAGATCCTTTCCATCCATGGTGTTTTAGGAACCGCCCAACCACCCGTTTCACTATGGAGCTCATGAGATTTCATTTTAATCTTGGCTATATCAATTTTCTTCTTTTGATCTTCTAGGGTCGGGTTGATGACCTCCTTATAATATCTAAATTTTCTTTTACCTGCCAAATCTTTCTCACACCACATTTTTCCTTTGAACTTAGAAAGTAACAATATTTTTAATGTTATTAATGTTTTGTAATGTAACATAGGGTGGTGTTAATGACCTCCTTATAATATCTTAATTTTCTTTTGGCTGCTAAATCTTTCTCACACCACATTTTTTCTTTGAACATTCTCGTGGATCTCCCAATGGTTTAACGAGGCCCTCCCAATGGTTTAACCAGGCCCTAGTGTCTTTATACCAACCTCGTTTGAGCATTAGGTGGTTTTGGTTGGAATCTAAAGCTAGCTTAGGAAGTCTATAGTCTCCTATGTTATGGAGTTTGTGCTTGTACAACAGAAGCGTAGTCATAGCTAGCCTAGTCATAGCTAGGCTCTGGATAGGGGAAGACCCACTTCTATAAGGAGAATAGGTTAGGGTGTATTGCTTTTAATTTTGAGGTTATATGTTATAAAACACTTATGGATTTGCTCAATCTTTCTCCAGGATTTTCGAGAGATGCTACAACCCCAAACCTCACATTCAGATAAGATAACAAGAGTGACTGAAGTTTCAAAGATGAACTTCTTTAAGTCTACCGTTTTACAATTATTTTCAAGACCCAAATAAGCTTTCCACCCTATTAATCTTTTTCTCAATGCTATAGTTCAAGTTAAACTTGTTTATATATATGTTAATAAAAAAATATTAATTAATAATATTTCTTAATTTATTGTGATATCATTTAACAATATAACATTTTATTATTAATGGTTTTATTTTTTATTATAATGAAAGTTTTTAATTAATATTATGATCTACCTCCAGTTTCATCTTTTTATATTCATTTTATATACGATATTGATTTGTATTAGATTTCATTTTTTAATATTTTTTTAAATATTATTGGTTAAAGCTATTTTAATTTCTAGTGTTTATAAAAATAATTTGTTTAAATTTTAGTTAAAAATAAAATTGTTTTTAACTAAAAACAAAATTTGGCCATTTAAAAAAAATTCCAGACCATGCAGCAAATTTGCATAGTCTCCTTCCTATATTACAAGGGTTTCAGTTGTAATGGATGCTCTGCTTTGTATGGTTGAATTTTGTTTTGTTTTCTCTATTTCTTTAAATCATTTCTCAAACTCTTAAAAATCCATGGAAGTCTTTCTATTCGGGGAATTCTCTTTGCCAAAGCAGGGCATTGTCAGATTTTAGTTAAAATCCGAGTTGTCTTTGCTCAATCCCATCGACTGTAAGAAACGAAAAGGTCTATTAACCAGTGCCAATTCCGACTTTCCGTTATTCACATTTTTTTGGTTATATATATATATAGTTTTAAATTGAGGCAATTTTTCATTTGACAGGCTATAATGCCCTCCTGCAATTTGGGGTATTAAGATTTTCTTTAACCTGGAGATAGAGAATATAAACTTGGGGTTCTAATTGATCTGAGCCTTGAGGTTAGATGAATCTATTATAAATTGGTTTTTATTATTATCATCTTTCATTAAATAATACAAACCATTTGAGATTAAATGAGTGTATAACAATTTTATTATTTTTTAATGAATGGAAGATAGCTGGTTGCTACGGCCCCGAAGTTTTTTAATTCAACTTATAATGAATATTTTTCCGAGCATTCATTCCTTGATTCCTGGTGTCAGGGCTTCCATACAGTGGGTACTTTCCCATTCTAGGGTTTGATCTTTTAAGACTATTCCTGCTTCATTGCCTAAGAATAAAAACTAAGAGCTATTCTGTGTTTGCTAAATCTGAGGTGAAATGCTTTTATGATTATTACTATAATAAGTGCAAGAGCTCTGGTTCTGATCCTTGAATTATCTTAATTTAACGGATGCTTTACTTCGAATCAGGGTTAGAACTTTTCAGATCAGTTTTTTGAGGTATTGGTCAAAAATCTAATTTCAACAAGTGAAAATCCTAATCCTGGTTCTGATCATTAGAGTTTCTTCTGGAAATAAATCTGTCTTTTTAGTATTTTTAGATCATTTTCTGGTGCATTGTTTAAAATTCCATTAAGGGAAAAATCTCTGTTTCTAAGCGAAAAAGTCACTATTTCCGACTCTTAGAATTGTTGTTGTTGTTTTTTATACACTTTTAAACATATTTAACAAATAAAAAGATCTTGAAAAATCCATCTTCTTCATCAAAATCTAGTATTTTAAAATTAATTTGTAAAGCAGGGGTTAAATTTTTTCTAAATAGGTGGAAAATCTCTGGTTTCCATCTCAATCCGACCTTCAGAGTTGCTTATTTTCTCGAAATCTCGCTAATGCCCTTTTCAATTTAGAGCACTACATTATTGTTTAGTATTCTTGATATTTATTCTGTTAAAGTTGTCCATCACTGGTACTTTGGTTTTCAATTTAGAGCACTACAGTATTGCTTAGGATCCCTGATATTTTTTCCCGTTAAAGTTGTCCATCACTGATATTTTGGTTTTATTTTTCAAAACTTTTCTAGAATATTAAATTCATTTTCCATACGAACCAGACATTATAATTTTACCAAAATCATATATTCCTCGTAAGAATACATCTGCACAGTGCAACCGCATGCACGCCCTTACTCTGCCACCAGTCTCCTTCCTCCGATTCCAGTATTGTCAAATTACAACAAACCCCCTTCCCCCGGAAAAATTCCTCATATGAAAACACTTGCAACGATACATCCCTCCCAATTCTGGACAGCGCAGCAACATGTACGCCCCTCGCTCTGCCCAGTCTCTTAATTTAATTAGGCTTCCAGTGGGATGTTACACTTGTAACAGTATATATCTATTTTAAATATAGATTTAACATGAATTCAGAAGATTTACAGATTTACCTATCTCTTTTATACCAGACTGTAAATCTATTTTTTATACCAGACTGTAAATCTCTTTTATACGAGACATGAATTCAGAAGATTTACAGATTTACATATCTCTTTTATACCAGACTGTAAATCTCTTTTTGTAAGTATACTTCAATATTTTTATTTATTCTGTTAAAGTTGGCCAGCATTGGTACTCTCCATCAAGCATTTGAAATCAAGGATGCAACAGTATATCCCTTCTAACGTTGAACAATGCAACAGCATGTTCTTCCCTACTTTGCCCCCCCTCAGGATGTACATTTTACTGTGAGTAATAATATTTTTATAAATTTTAAATATTTTATGTTAGATTTGGAGCTCTTACCACTGATATTCTTGAAGACTTGAATTCATTTTCTCTTCAGCTTTGAAAAGATATCTTATCTTCTGATAGATGAGGACTTTAATTAACCCTCACTCTAAATGCATTATAATGAATTTCTAAAATTCATTGATTATATTTTTGGGGAAAATAAATTTTATAAATTTAAGGTATTTTGATAGATTAAGAGTATAACCAGTAAACTTTTGAACTTTGAAAAGAGATATTGCCTCTGGGGGATACCTGAGGGTTTGAAACTTGGGAATATGAACGCTCTGCAAGACTTATGTATGAATGTTGTTGAATGGTTTGTGCCTTTTCCATGGTTGGCTTGTGCTATGCAGGCTGTGCCGGGTTGTGATGCAGCAGGAGTGGTGGTGGAAGTTGGCGATGGCGTTTTCAAGTTCAAGAATGGTGATGAGGTCTACACCGACGTTCAGGTCTTCACAGCGGGAAAGCCAAAGCAACTGGGGACACTGGCCCAGTACACCCTAGTGGAGGAACACCTGGTGGCTCCTAAGCCCACTAATTTATCGTTCGAGGAAGCTGCGGGTCTGCCGCTTGCGGTACTGACTGCTCAGCAGGCGTTCGATATAGCGAAATTTGAGAAGGGGCAGAGCGTGTTCATCGTGGGAGGAGCGGGTGGAGTGGGTAGCCTCGCTATTCAGCTTGCGAAGCATGTGTATGGAGCTTCAAGGATTGTTTCCACGGCTAGCACTGGGAAGCTTGACTTCGTCAAAAGCCTGGGGGCAGATGTGGTAATCGATTATACGAAGCAGAGCTACGATCAGATCTCCGAGAAATTCGATTTCGTATTCGACACCATAGGTCAGTTGCTCACTCCTTTGCTTTGGTTGGCTTCTGATGCAAATATGACTAATCTAATGGAAATTTTTAATTTCATTTGCAGGGGAGTCGAGCAAGTCTCATGTTGTGGCCAAAGAGGAAGCCAAAGTTCTGGACATAGCTTCATTTCAACCAATTCCCAGAGCTGAATTTTTCTTGGTAACACCCAGTGCCCATAACCTGGAGAAGCTGCAGCCGTACATAGAAAGTGAGAAATTGAAACCAGTGATCGATCCAAAGAGCCCTTTTTCATTCTCTGATGTTATAGAGGCTTTCAAACATCAGGAAAGCGGACGAGCCAAAGGAAAGATTATCATTTCGCCCATCGATTAAGAGCAGAGTTGTGCAGGTTGATCAGGATAGATAAATAGTACTGTGGGTTATGAATTAGTTTCAGGGGATTGTATCTTTTTGAGAACAGGTTAATTTAAATTTGTTTAAATTTTGGATTTATTACGAGTAACAGAGTTAAGGGACTGTATCTTTTTGAGAACGGGTCAATTTAAAATGGTTTAAATTTTGGATTTATTACGAGTAATACAGTTAACTTTTTACGAGGTTTATAGATTTAAATGGTTTTAGTCAGTGAAATATATATATATATATAATTTAATATATATATATAATTTAAAATTTAATGTGGGTAAAGGCTTTTGTTATATTGTTATAAAATATTTTAATTGTGAAATAAGTTATGATTTTTGGGAATCTGGTAATGATAAGTCATGTTATTGTAACAAAATTTATTCATAATATTAATGGCGAAGTTGGTTGAATATCTATGGTTAAGAGTCTCGTCATATTATTACAAAATATTTTGAATATGAAATAAGTTATTATTTTAAGAACATCTACCATATACTATGTCTACCTTATACTGGGCTGTAGAGGGCCTTTCCGCCTAATAAATAATGTTTATCAATATTATATCACTGAAATAATATATATATATATATATATATATATATATATATAAAATTAGTAAAACAAATTATTATAATAGTGAATTCTTATGAATTAAGTATAATTTTGTAGTGGTGGTAATCTAACCCTTTTCCTTATTTCATCCCATTTTATCTGAATGAAACAAATTAAGTAGTTTTTTCTTCAAATAAAAAATAAACGATTATAGTTAAAACAATAAAAATAACTAAATTTAAGTAAAAGCAATAAATATATAATAGAAATTGGTCATTTTACCAGGTGGAGTAAATTGCACCATAGATGTGGATAAATTAGTGTTCATAATTTATTGGATATAAGAGACTTCATCTTTTTTTTTTTCACCTATTTCCTTGTCTTCTTTTTCACCTCTAGATACTTTAGATACTCATTAAGTAGAGGTGGCGAAATCGAAGTAAAATTCTCCGGTCCCATGTTCTGCTTATTCTCCGGTCCCAGGTTATGCTTACCCTCATTCTAGGTTGAATGGCCTATTTAGAGTCACTGTGTTCACATGGTGCTGTTATGAGATGAAAAGGAGGTTTCTAGAATATTCACTAGAAAAGAAGCACTTGCTGAGGTGGTTTGTTAAAGTGGATGTGATGATGGGTTTTGCGTCTATCTTTAAAATATGACAGGGGAAAATTATTTCTATGTGAAATGAGTGAATTTAACTTAAATTAATATTAGAATATGTAATTTAATTATTTAAATATGTTGAAGTAAAAAATAATAATTAATATTTTTTAATATAATAAATTAAGTATTTTTTAATTCAATAAGAGGTATTGTTTTGTTTTATTATGTAAATATTTGGATTTTGTTAAATTATATAAAATTTGAAAATAAAATAAATAAATATAATTATGGTTAATAATTAAATCAATTTTTTTTTTCATTTAAAAAAAATTTACGCTCAAAAAATTTGATCTTCAAAAACTTAATATATCTAAAATTAAAATACATTTAAATTAATTTATTGTTAATTAAAATATTAATAATTAAGTATTAAATATGTCAAATTTAATAAAAAAATTAATTACGAATTTAGGTTATGAAATTTGTATAATATAAATATTCGAAAGCATTAAGAATACAACTTTATTTATACATTTAAAATGTATTTTTTAAATAAAAAAATACATTCTTACTATGTCATTAATGAGAAAGACTATTTTCTATACTGAAAAGATATGTAGATAATAATGGATTTGAAATAAATAATGTCCACGCATTATACTTCCCCATATTATTCATGATGTCATAGCAAACGTCAATAATTTAGTGCAACTATTTAATAAAATAATATTTTAAAGTCCACTAGATTAAAAATATGAAACCAAATAATTTATGCGAAGATGATTCGTTAGATTTTGACTGTATGGGTTGCAAATGCCAGTCACAGCGGGGAGATTTGAAAGCTGATTATCCCACCCTCCATTGTTGACAATGACAGGTGCATTTCACCTACCCTGGAAAACGCTGGAAGGGAGTAATTATAACGTCTCCACTATGCAGTGGGAACACAGTTGCTGAGATTTCAATTAATGACCCACTGGGATTGGGTTGACGTGGACATGGAATTGACGGATTTTAATTGGAAACACCAACCCCTTTTCAATCTCAATCGCCCCGTACATGGACTGATTAATGGCTATAAATACACACCCCACTATCCCCGGTTTCGTCCGCACCAGTCTCTGAATTTCCGATTCATCAGATCAGAACGAAACAAACTGTTGCGGGTTGGAGAAAAAATTGTGCAAAATGCAGAAGGCGTGGTTCTACAAAGAATATGGATCCATAGACGTTTTGGAGTTCGGGGAATTCCCTGTGCCAAAACCGGGGCCAGGTGAGATTTTAGTTAAAGTCAAAGCTGCCGCGCTGAATCCCGTCGATTTTAAGAAACGAGAAGGCTTATTCAAGAGCGACGATTGCGACTTTCCGGTATTTACGTTTCTTTCCTGCTTTCTTTTTTATTTCAGAAAAGTAGAAGAACTTTTCATTCGATGGGCTGGGGTTTAAAGAATTTTTTGCCCTTTTTGAATTTAAATTGGTACTAGTTTCAGCATGCGATGGAAGCATAATCTATTCTTGAGATAATCGCATCATAATGGTATGAAATTAACTTAAAGACTCTTGGGTAGTTTTTATATAACTGTCATCTTTTATTTCCGACATTTCAGGGATTTGAACCTGAAACTTCATCTTTAACATTTCAGGAATTTGAATTAAAATTAAATTTATATTTATTTATTCACTGATAAAAATAAATGGAGTTGTCTTTAATGTGATTTTTTGGAAAATTTTTTGGTGGATTTTTCTGGTTTAATTTGTCTGAAATCCGGCAAAAATTTATTGGTCTAATTTGTATGAAATCCGGCAAAAATTTATTGAAATTACAAACTTGATGGGTAACCCTGCATAATTGAAGTGTCCAAAGGTTTTTGAGGGTGCTGAATCCATATATACAGTTAAAAAACCAGTTTAAATAACACAAATCAAAATTTCACCTCAATTTTTTTTGACAGACCTAAAACTCCAAAACATCGCACTAAAAACAACTCCAAAATAAATTAAATTCAAATATTTAATAAATTTTATAATGATATTTTATTATTATTAAACCTAGATACCCTTTTTAATTTTAATCCCACTGCTGGCATGAAAATTTGAATATATTGATATTTAGGTGAATATAAACCTCAAGGGATAGGAAAATTTGAATATATTGATATTTGAGGTGAATAATAACAATGATTGTGATTTGATTTTGGGTTTTGTCACAAATAGTCCTATTGTTATTAGCATTCAGTTTTGCTTTGACTGGGTATTAATTTGTTTTTTACCAAAAAATTTTGTTACTTATCCATAATTTAACCTTGAAAATTTAATTTTTGTTATTTTATTATTATTATTTTAATTTATTTATTCATAAGGTGAATGGTTGAGGTGTTATTATGCACTCTTTAGTAACTTCTATTTCTATTAGTTACCAATTTTATTATTATTATTTTTATTTAACTTTTGATTTTGATTTTCGATTTTTTTATTATTTCCATTTTCATAAATTATAATTTTTTTTTTAATTTAAAGTGGCTCATTATTTTATTATATATAGAAACAATATTAATTAATATATTTCTAAATTTTATGTGATATCATTTAACAATACAACATTTTATTATTAATTGTTTTATTTTTATGTTGAAATAATTGATTATAATTTTTTTGTTTTTGTTTGTTAAGTTTGGCAGATCCATTCCATTTTCTATTATATATTAGGCAAACTTACGCCACACAGATTAACCGGATGACCTCAACTTGCCCTGAGGGGAAACCAAGTCTGTTGGCTACCAGTCAGCGTTATAAGCTATCCAAAAATAGAATTGTTTCTGTGTTTCTAGCCAAGCTAGATAAGTCTCGATCTCATGTCTAGATACTACATGACTGTAAAAACTAACATATGCAATAGAAAAATTAAAAGCTAACTGCATAAACAAAAATTATGCCATGGGGAATCTAGTCTTTCTGCTCATGAGAGGCAAATGCAATGGGAGATCTTTAGCAGTAACCCTTAGCATTCCATACGGCTCCAGAATGCAAGGGATGTGGTGGTCAATCATATCCATCTTGATGTCTTATTTGTGCAGCTGGAAGAGAATTTTTTCCATATTTTTTTTTGTAATTCGGTAGGCCCTAGACTGTAACCGCCATCCCCACAGAGATTTGTTCCATCGCCTTTCCAAGAAGACTCTTCATTAAGTAATACAGATAGAGAGTATGTTTAAACTAAGTAATTCTCCCACAGGTATTCCCTAGATCTGGGACCAACGTCCTCCAACTGTCAAGCTCATCCTGTGATTCGCTTTCTTGCTTAATATTTGCTTCCTAGTCTTCCATAAGCTTTCAAATTCCTGTGTTCGTCTCGTCTCGGTATGCCGCTGCTGCCTCTGCAATGAGGTGCTCTACAGGTTTGCAACCCCTGCGAGCTTCCGACGTGCTCGACCCCTTGTTTGTCTGGGGGGCCAGGCCTCTCCCTTTGCAGTAGAGTCCTATTGACATCCAAAGTTCAAACAAAGTTAGATTCGTCGCACCTTTCTCAACACTACACCTTTGCCATTCATACATTTCCTTTATTACATACTTCTCCGCCTAAGTGTAAGGTAGCCTAGAGCCCGAAGATGTCCGAGGGGGATGGGCTTCAGACGATTCTCCCATGGCCCAACATAGTACCCCTCCCCCTTGGCATGGATTATATGCCAGTCGTCCCGCTTCATCTCGCGCTGAGCCCACAGGCCCTTCCAAAGCATGGCAGGACACTTGCAATTATACCATCTTCTTGCACCCTCAGCGAGTAGATGAGAGTCATGGCTTTGCTTGCCCCTCCGATTAGATTTCACCTAAGGTTCCTAGCCTTGTCTCCAGTGCCATGCGGATTCCCATTCTCCCAATGGTCACTCTGAATCCTACTGCCATGGTTGTATTCCCATCCACCTGCCCTCAGCTCCTACCTGCCTCTCTCTTCAGCGCCTAGCCCCCCTAGAATTGCAATACCGCTATCCCTTATCCCCCTGGCCTTAGAAACTAAGCATTGACGCACATAATTTCGCTGTGTGCACTTGCCCACACCTGTTGGGCATGGAATCCCCCCACAGCATGTTTTGGGGCTCAAAGCCCAAGTTTTGGTCAAATATGTTGTAAGACTCTGCAAATTGCGGGCGTAGAGCGCAAAGTATAGGTTGAGTCATAGGGTTGTACGCCCTAAGTTTTGTAATCTAATGTAATGTCATGTCGGCCTACCCATGGTCCGTGGACCATGGGATTGTATAAATAGAGCGAGGCTCTAAGTTGTAAAGATAATGAATAAGGGGATAGATAAATATGAATGGTTTGAGCATAGAGTAAGAGTCTAAGTGTATTGGGTCGTAGTAGTAGGAAGAGGCTCTGCAGCTGAGTGCGCAAAGGCATAGTAGAGTTCGCAATTGAGTGCGCAGGGCGAAGTTGAGTCTGTAACCCAAGAAGAAGAGTAATAGAGAGAAGTTTGATTCTAAATATTGTGTATCTGGTTTTGTATGATTTTCTATGCATTTACACTGTTTTGTTTATCACGCACACTTATATGAAAGCTGGATATACTGTTAATTATCACTAGACTTACACAGATATGTTAAGTAATCAGATAATAACAGGTTAATAGTAAGGAACTTGTAATAATACCCGAGTAGGGTTGCACAGAGGTAGCATCACCGATTGCGAGGGACTAATAGATGCGCGTAGCGACGTGCATGCAAGGTCGATCTGCGGACCACTAAAAATCATCAGACATCTCTAGGGTGTAGAAATCTGGTTCTAGCACCCTCACATACTACTTTGGGTGAGACCTTAGTCCATGCTCCGTGGACTATTGCCGAAAGGGCCAGTAGTATCGGGATTTGTTTGGCTAAATCATCTCTGAACCTCGGTCAGGCCCATACAAGCCAACAACTCCGCTTCCAAGATTCTAGCTCAATTGGGAGAGAATCAAAATGCAGAACCAGGCCATGGCATGCCCTTGCCGCCACCATTGCCACCCACACAATTCTATTCCCCATTGCGTCGGGTGCTTGCCCCTCCCTTCCCCCCAGCAAAACCCTAACCAAATCATGGAATCAACACAAAGACAAGACCAAATTACATACCTGGATTCCGGCTGTTGTCGCGACCAAGGTTCTCGACTTGTCTTTGCCTAAGTTACCAGAAAACGGATACGGGTACGGGGTTCGAAACGGATACGGCAAATTTTCAAAAAATCTGGATACGATACGGCAGGAAACGGCACACACACACACACACACACACACATATATATATATAGATATTTTAAAAATAAGAATTTCATATTACCATTCATATTTCAGAATCTAGATTATCATCTATGATCTATCATGATTCATCATCATCAATTCAACATATGCCATAAGGATACAACCAAGTATAATTTCTTGAGTGTATGAGGTCATCGAAATAATTAATGTGAACAAGATACTGTTCATTGTGCGAGCATGAATGTTAACCATCGAGCCACTGTGTGATAAGAATCACATACATATACCAATGTTTTACAAAACGGAAACGGATTCGGACTCGGCCGAGGATCGACTCGGAAACGGAAACGGAAACGGCAATGACTCGGCCGGCTCGATTTCAATGACTCGGTCGTTGTAAAAAATACATTAAATATTTATTTTTTTTATAAAAAAACATAATTTTAAATAGTTTAAACATAATTTTAAATATTTTCATTCAAGTTTCCAAACACACAACATTATAATATACATGGAAGACAACATATGATCAAAGTAGGCTCATGAACCAATCCATTATATCAAAATGGTACGGTGTACCCAATGGCAAATTTAGACCATGCGATGGATGACGGAGAAGTCAAAGACCAAAAAAATCATCATTTAAGGCTTAGACTATGTAATATTGTGACAATTATTATAAATCATAGCCTATTGTCAAACGTAGCTACAGGGACTACAATCCTTCCAATGCCAATTACTATCTTTTGAAAAGCATATGGGCATTGACTTGTTACCCCATTCATGAATACATGATGAAACAGTTAACACTGAACAGTCTTAAGACCTCAATAAGGATCGCTGATGACCATACCTAATCAACCAAGGCAGTAGATAATTGCTCAATTTTACTTACTTCACTCTCTTATCTGTTCACTTAACCTTTCCAGCCATGGGTACTGGTGTCAACAGATGGTAACTTTGGTAAGTTGGTAACATGATACCCTCTTCCTGGGTTTGCCTAGAGACCACTGGGACTCCAGTCATGTTACAATACTGACTAGATATGCTAACTCCAATACCTGATTTAGGGGATCAGATGCCACCTCTGTTTTTCAGCTCAAATCTTGCAGTCAGGCACCCATCACCAAATTTCTCTCTTCCAATAGGGAGCCATTGACCTTTTGGATGTTAAGGGAGCTTCAACGAATAGCACCCAAATTCCCTGTGAGACAGTCCAGCTAGCCATTTGTGCACATTCTGAACCTAACACAATTAGGATTCTTCACACACAATACAGCCAACTCTCCCTGCTACAAGAGTGTTTGTTCTATCCTTACTGAAATCAGCTTCAAAAATAATCATTTAGAGATAACACAACTGCAAATACCCAAGACAGAGTTCAATGATAGGCTAAATTGGGATTCATGCCCAAGAAAGAGGCTTCATGGCAGATGGAAGTGACCCGGCCGTTTTTTGAAGTGACCCGGCCGAGTTGACCGGGTCAGCTATGACCCGGCCGAGTCATTGGCTGACTCGGCCGGGTCATAGCTGACCCGGTCACCGAGCCGGGTCAATAGGCCGGGTTGAAATTTTTTTCATCAAAACGGATTGAAACGGCCGTTTCCGGGTTGACCCGGCCGTTTTGTAAAACAGTGACATATACTGCAGTCATGAACCACAACAACATGCCACTGCTGAGATCCAACAGAGAATCCAACATGATGAGGTTGGACATACTACAGTGAATCAGTGCCTTATGTAACTCTGTGTTAGGGAAATATCAAATATGTATAATGCAGAGGAGCCATCAATATATAACTAAGGTGTCAACATAAATCCCATATATACGATGTAGAGGAACACAAGCCACAGGTAATTGAAGCGTAGTTGAGATCATTAAAAATATGACGAGATCAGGATTCATATGAGCCATATATAATTGTGATACCAAACTGCCAAAATTGATGCCAAGACTGAGAGCCAAAGCAATGTCAGAACAACGATGCCAAGTCTGAGAGATAATGCAATGCCATACGATGTTGCAGTAGCCACGTCGTTCAAATATTCAAAGAGCAATGATGTCATATGTAGCCACAACAATGATGCCAATGATACTGTTACTGATGTTATACTAGTACACTGCAACATATATCTTTGATGCCATGAAGAGAACCATACGTATAACTATGCAGGAGAGCAATACAAAGAATGCAGAGGGACCCATAAAACTAATGTCAACCATATCACATATCATGCTAATCAGATCACAAATATGTCATATATATATATAATGCCAATCATATCACAGAGATGCCATGATGTCAATCATATCGCAGAAGTATGATATTATTCTATGACAGAGACTGAGTGAGAGACTGTAATAGGTGGGATCACATTTGATTACAGTGATGCACTGACTTTGACTAGTGAATCGAGATCGTAAAGTAATATTCTGCCATACATATCTATTATAGTGAGGACATTCCAGAACATGATCATTAGTGTACTAAATGCAGAAATACGTTTTCAGTTTCTCTGAAACGTATCAGGTTTTTTTAAACGGGACGTGTTCTCCTTCAAAACGCCTGAAAAACGGCAATTTTTTTTTTGATACGTTTCCAAACCAGAAAAAACGTTTTCCGGCCGTTTTTTCGGCGTTTCTGGGCTAAATACGTTTCTGATACGGAAAACGGCGTTTTTGCCTGCCAGGGAGCCGTTTCCGGTATCTTAGGGACTCTTTGCCCTTCCCCAGCTTTGAATCGCCTCCCATATCCACAACCGTTCTCTCTTGCCCTGCACGTCGAATGGCTTAGCCTTCTCCACCACCCTACCTTATTCCCTTCTCCGCCACCTTGCCCACTTACCATCCATGCATTCATTCCGAAGGACACCGCACCCCCTGCCTTGAGCATGTGGGGGGGCGACGGTCATTATTGCCTTCATATTACGCATATCAATTCCCAACCTGGTCTCTTTGACATCGACCCGCATCCCGATCGGGAACTTGAGTTGCCAGAGTTCGACTTTCTTGGCTCTGTCTGAGGTCATGGGCCAAAATTGCCTCTAGGGTTTCAAATGTTGTATCCCAAGGTCGGACCAACCATTGCTTTTCCTTCCTGTCTTGTTGATGGTTGCACCCCCAGTTAGCTAGGAAGTCGACCCCTTTGTTTCCATCTCTCCTAAGATGTTTGACCTGTATATAGTCAAATTTGGGGATGATTTCACCTATCTCTTGGATAACTCTTGCAGTCCTCCAGCTCTGGCTAAGTTTATTCCACTTGGTGCCATTGTTTAACTTTGCCACAGTATTTATAACCAGACTTGAATCCCCTTCCACTTCCAGGTTTATGTATCCCATTCTAGCAACTATTAGGAGGCCCTGTCGTACAACAACAAACTCCACCTCGTTATTAGTGGCAATCCCACAACTTTCTGCATAGATGAGACAGGTGTTGGCCTGGGGGTCTCGGAAGAGGCCACCTAGACTTGCCTCTCCCGAGTTTCCTTTCGAGGCCCCAATCAAAGTTAAGTTTTATGAACCCTTCTTTCGGGGGGTTAAAATGGGACTTGGAGGTCATGGCTGCGTTGCTTGTCTTTCATGCTTTGGTGTCAATCATCCCTGGGGCTAGATTGAGTTTTTGTAAGATTCGAGCTTCTTGGGGCGGCACTTGCCAGTCCTCTTTGTGCCATGTTTCTGCCAGGATTGTTTCCCTTATATTCTGGACAATGCCTTCCCATACTTTTTCCCGCGGAGTTGCTTTGTTCTCGAAGATTCTATGGTTTCGCTCCTTCCAGATAGCCTAGAGGGTGAATCCTAGGCCTAGACTCCAGGCCCAGTTTACTACAGGGTTGGAATAGATATGGTTCCACCATAGGAGAATTGTTCCTTTGATGCTGTTTTGGTCTCTATCCATCCTTCCAAATACTCCTTGCATTTGCCTCCACTTTTGGGCCGCAAACTGGCAAGTGTTGAGGATATGTTCCATGTCTTCCCGATGTTCGTGGCATAGCCAACAGAAGGAGGGCCCCTGAAAGCCTTGTTTCTGCGATTGATCCCATGTCAATGTGTGTCCTTTACAAACCATCCAGAGGAACTGGGTTACCTTTGGCCACCACCCACCTTTCCATATCTTTTTCCATATGATATCCTGCCCTTCCTGCTCTTGTCTAACTTGTATATCGTAGGCTTCGCTTATGGTGAAGGTACCTTTGGTGGTGTAACCCCATCTCAAGATGTTCGGGTCTTGACGGATCGTTATCTGCCTTGTCCTTAGTTCTTTGTCTAGGTTTGTCTATTGTTTTGTTTTTGTCGCCTCGCCCCAGTCATCTTTTGTCTTCCATCTCCTCCAACTTTCCGCTCCCTGTTCTTCCTTCTAGTATTGTTTCACCACATGCATATTACTGTCCCTAGTGTGCTGATATATTTCCCTGAGTTCCTGTCTTTCTACCATTTTTCCTCTTTGTTGCCAAGATTCCGTCCAGAATCGAGCTGTTTTGCCATTGCGAACCTCCCAGAAGGCATGCTGCTGGATAAGGTGCTTGTTGCGGGCTGCCAGATTCCACACCGTCGATCCCTTGGGAGGGTCTTGATATCTTAGGATATCCTCAGTTCTCACTGGCATGTTGTACTTCCGAGTCCAGATTTGTTTCCAAAGATCTACTCCCCCACCCATCCATCGCCACCAAAGTTTTGCTCCCATGGTTTGGTTCAGGATGTATGGGTCTCTGAGGCCTAGTCCGCCATCCTCTTTCTTATTGATTAGGCCCTGCCACGACACCAGTGCCCATTTCCTAATCTGTTGGGTTCCTCCCCACAGGAATTTTTTGAAAATGTCTACCATTTTGGAACACGCTCCTTTTGGGGCCGCCATTCCGGATAGTTGGTATATAGGTATTGACTGGAGCACTGCTTTGAGTAGCACTGTTTTGCCGACGATGTTTAGGGATCTAAAGGTCCAACAATTAAGCTTTCCTTCAAGCTTTTGGAGAATGTTTTGCCAACAATCATTTCTTAGAGGGTTATCAGAGAGAGGCATACCCAAGTATTTGGATGGCAGGATACCAGTACTGAACCCTAGGATTCTGGCTAGGTAGTTCTTAACATTCCCTTGGGTATTGAAGAAGAAAATGCAGGATTTGTCATTATTAATCTTGGTCCCCGAGGCTTCCATAAAGGTGTTAAGGATGTCTCTAATGCTCTGGGCTTCCTTCAGGGTGGCTTGACAGAAAAGCATAATGTCGTCCATGAATTGCTGATGAGTGATAGGCATGTCATTACCCCATATCCTTAACCCTTGGAGCTAGGAATTGTGTACCTTCTGTTTTATATATCGGCCTAGCCCATCCGCTGCTAAGATGAACAAGAAGGGCGAGATAGGGTCCCCCTGTCTCAGCCCCCGGGTTGGGTTGAAGGTCGATGTGGGGGTTCCATTCAGCAAGATTGAGAATACTGGGGAGGATATCATGGCAAGGATCCAGTTGATCCATCTTTGGGCAAAGCCATAAGCTTTGAGGATGCTCGATAGGTATCCCCAGTTGAGTCTGTCATACGCCTTGGATAGATCCAACTTTATCATCATGCCTGAGATCTTCTGGGACTTAAGAGAGTGGACTACCTCTTGGGATGTAATGAAGCCATCAAGGATTTGTCGGCCCTCTACAAATCCGGTTTGTTCAAGAGAAATGAGGTTGGGAAGAAGGGGCTTTAGGCGTTTGACAACAAGAGTGGCTATAATCTTGTAGATGACATTACATAGGGCAATGGGCCTAAATCCTTGAGGGACATCAGACTTAGCAGTTTTAGGAATCAAAGCAATAAAAGTAGAGTTGAGACTTGGGCATACCTTTTGGTTACATCTCGATTCCTCCACAACCTCGAGGATGTCTTGCCCCATGAATGGCCAGGTGGCTTGATAGAACTCTACAGTGAATCCGTCCGGACCAAGGGCTTTGTTCTTCTGCATTCCTTTGACTATCTCTTCTACTTCTTCTTTGGAGACAACTCGCATCAAGGCCATATTTTGGTCATTAGTTATCAGTTTGGGAATGTACTGCGTGATTCTTTGGGTGGCTTCCATTCTATTGTCAGGACTTTCCGTGAGAAGATCTTTGAAATGATTAACCAGAAGGGCTTCCATTTCTTCATGTTGAACTTTGCGTTGTCCTTCCTCATCTTTTAGGGAGTAAATTTGGTTATGTTGTCGGTGGTGCACCATGGCTTTATGGAAAAATCTCGTGTTTCGTTCTCCTTCCCTCAGCCACTGGACCCGAGATTTTTGTTTCTAGAGGATCTCCTCCTGTTGTCTTCTTTCCTCTATCTTGTTTATCAATAATCCTTCCTCTCGTACCAGATCCTCTGACCTTCCCTCCTGTATAATTTTCTGTTGGACCTCCACCATACGCTTGCTGAGTTCGGTCTGATCCTTGATAATGTGCCTAAACTCCTCCTTATTCCACTTCTTGAGCTTCTTCTTTAATTCTTTTAGCTTCAATTGGAAGGTGTGCATCCTGTTCCTGCCCTGTTGTACACTTTGTGTCCACCATTCTTCAATTTTTTTTAGGAGACCAGGGTCTCTGAGCCAGAAAGCTTCAAACCTGAAGGGCCGGTTCTTGGGTCTTGCTTTTAGATCCACTTCCAGGCGAACTGGCCAATGGTCCGACCCTATGCATGGAAGTATCGATGCTTCTATGAAGATATCTCTGCTTATCAGTTGTTCTGAGAGTAGGAATCTATCCAGGCGACATGCTATTTGATGAACCCCTCCTCGTCTGTTATTCCAGGTATGAATCCCATTGATTGTGGGTATATCAACTAGGCATAAATTTGTGATGGTTTCGCTAAAGGCTTCCATATCTGCATCCGTTCTTCTCATTCCTCCCTTTTTTCCCCTGGGGTTGTGATCATGTTAAAGCCCCCCTCCCACTACCCATAGGTCTTCTGGGTATAAATTTCTTAGGTTTACCAACTTTTGTAGGAAGGCTCCTCTTTCTCTTGGAATATGAGGTCCATAAACCCCTGAAAACAGAACCCATTCACTGGATCCGATATTCCAAAATTTGCCTGTAAGAATTCTTGGTAGGCTTACCCAGTCTTCAAACCAAACTTCTACCAGATTCCAGAGAATCACCAGTCCCCCTGCACTGCCATTAGCATCCTGAGCCATGACTTGGTATTCTGGCTTGAAGTGTTCCATTATTTCTTTTAGCTTTCTTTCATTGATTTTGGTTTCCTGTATTATCATAATGCTTGGCTTATCTTTTTTCAACCTCTCCTTAAGGTACCTCTGTTTGCCTCTGTTGTTGAGGCCTCTAATGTTCTAGGTTGTAATAATCATTTTAACAATTTTAGCGGTTGGTGGAAGACCTCTGACAATGGCACTACTCTTCCTGAGTTCACCAGCAGTTCCTTGACCATTTGTATGGATTCATTCATCGTTCTCCTACCTCTTTTTTTACCTCCTTTTCCTTGTGTTCCCGCTTCTTGCCCTTGGTTGGCTTGGGCCCCTAAATGTTCAAGTTGGCTTATTATCGCTGAGCCCTGCTTGTCTCTATATTGTTGAAAGGTCTCCTTATAGAGTTGCTTCTGATCTTTCGGGATGAATCTTTCATCCAAATGTCTCCATTCCTGCAGTAGCCGCTTCATGACTTGTTCTTCTGCACTTAGCTCTTCTTTCTGGTTGTCGATCTCCATTAGTGTTTGTTCCACCATTTGCATGTTATCCTTCGGTCCTTGCTCTGTCTCAGCCGCCATTTTCTTCATTTTATTTCCTTCTATTTCTTTGCCTTTTTGGCTTTCCATTTCCGGTGGAATGTCTCCCATATCCGCACCCATGTCTTCTTCCTGTAATACCGAAAAGTGGTTCTGAGGCCTTTGTTCCTTCTCTGCTTGATTTGCTTTATGATTCCTTGGCTGTCTTGGGGTTCTTTTCCTCTGTTGCACCTCCTTAAACCCTTCTTTGTCCTCTTTCGCCATCAATTTCCCTACCCTTCTATCTACCGGGGGGTTTTCTTTCTAGTTGAGGGGGCATGCCCGAAACAAGTGGCCATATTCATGGCATCTGCGACGGAATGGTATGTGCTCATAATCAATCGGTTGTGGCCATACCTCATCGTGGTATTCCAGCTCTATGTAATCTGGGAGCGGCTCCGTTATATTCATATAGACACAGATTCTGGCATAGGAGGTATATCTGCCTTTCCTTGTCGAATCTGCCACTTTAACAAAGGTGCCGATAGAATTCCCAATGCCTTCTAGTATCTTTGGATCCCAGAAGTCCATTGGTAAACCAAATAGCTGAACCCATATTGGGGCAGCTAGTAGTTTCTCTTGATCAGGGTTGTAGCACTCTTCCCAGTGCCTGATGAAGAGTCCGACATTGTTGAAGAAGTACGGTCCGTCTTTGAAAATCCTTTCTTTGTCTTCCAGATTTGAGAAGATCACTGTGAAGAAACCCTTCGCCCCAAGCTTGAGATCAGTGTGGCCTTTTGGCTGCCATCTTTGTTGGATCCATTTAATCAATTCTTTCTCTATCGGCCATGCCCCTATGAACTTGCAGATGAAGGCATGGTCCTTCATGCATTTTCGATACTCTTATAGCTTATTGTTCGGGATAACACATCTTGTTTTTTTTGCAGCGCTTGGTAGACATTTTCTGCCCAAGCCCGCTTGCCATTTGGCTCCGAAAACCGGTGTTCCTTTACCTTTTCTGCATTCCCAAGCCTGTTGCAACATTCTTATAGGAGAGGATCTCTCCCCCTTGCCTTACTGTTCATCGCTATCTTAGTCACAGGTTGCAGTTCGGTTGCAGGTCTTTGTTTGGTATTGCTGTAGCAGGTTTGTCCGGGCAGGACCGTGGAACCCTAGAACCCTAACCTACCGCGCTCCTTGCTTTCTCTGCCATTTAAGCATCCAGAAGCCCATTTTTACTGTCCGAATATAATTTTTTTTAATTATTTTTTGATAAATGAAAATTTTTAGTTTATATTATGATCTACCCCCCGTTTCATCTTTATATATATATAAAATTTTTCAATTTTTTTTTTATGTTCATTTATATACGATACTGATTTGTATTAGATTTCATTTCTTAATATTTTTTTTAAATATTATTGGTTAAAGATATTTTAATTTCCACTGTTTATAAAAATAATTTGTTTAAGTTTTAGTTAAGAATAATTTATTTTTTTCCTAAAAACAAAAATTGGCCATTTAAAAAAAAATTCCAGACCATGCAGCAAATTTGCATAGTCTCCTTCCTATATTACAAGGGTTTTAAATCAGTTGTAACGGATTTTTTTTTTCAGAGAAAAAAACCATCATAGATTTATATTAAGGAAATATAAAGATCTTCAATACATAAGTTGTTGGATTGAGCCAAAATGCCCAAGAACCTTTGCAAAAATTGGATACAGATAGTCCGAGTCTTCCATATCTAAACAGGGAAAACATATACATCCCATCTACAAAGCCCGCTTGACCAAAGATGCAAACAGATTATACGATCATTTGAAGAAACCACCCTATTAAAAGATTACATACAATTAACACATAAGAAAATAGGAGCAGTCAGCCCAGCCTTGGAACAAAGATCCAGAAAGACTGAAACCATCTTGCAGGAGCAAAAACCCTCAGAATCATATAGCAGGCGCCTTTGGCAGAGAGTCGTTTTGATGAAAGGATTCATGGCATGCCTGAATACGCTGAAGAATAGCATGAAGGGGTTCCTTAGAACCTTGGAAAATTTGTGCATTCCTCCAGTTCCACAAGAACCAACAGGAAATGATAAACAACGATCTCCAAGATGAGGATTGCCTACTCCACCATATAAAAGCATCTTGAACAGAAGAAAAGATAATGTAAGGAAAACCAAAATATAAAGACAGCTCATATCAGATACAAAGGGACGAGGCACATTGAAAAAACATATGCAGATTAGATTCCGCTTCATTGAGGCACATAGCACATCGACTCGGACCCTGCCATCTTTTCCTTTGAAGAACCTCCCATGTAAGATTTTTGTTCCCAAATAGCAGCCAAGAGAAAATAATCATTTTGAGAGGACATGCAGCGTTCCAAAGACGTGGAAGAAACAACGGATGAGGACTCCTTGCATTGATAGAGATCATATCTGCATAAATATGCTTTACGCTCACAGGCTGGTTTGATTTTTTGAGAGATCAAATCAGAAGATCCTTTGATCCCGATCGAATAATCCCCATACTACAAAGGCTCGCTTTTACCGAATTCCAGAGAGGGAGTATCGAATGGGGCAAATGCAGATCCTCCCCATCATACCAAACCGGGGAAGAACCAGACCATTCTTTTATCAGCTTGTCCCATGTAAAACATCCCAGCCTGTGTAGATTGTAGACCAACAGAGAAGGGAACGAGAACTCCCGGGCGCATGAAATAGAATCATAACCAGTAAACATATTAGTTCCCGAGCAGAGTTTCCAACGAAGATTCTCCATGAAGAAAGGAAGGACCTTCCGGAGACTTTGCCAAATCGTCGAAGCACTCCTGATGCCAATGGACCGCCTCCTGTACCAAAAATCTATACTCTTGCCTTTTAAATATTTTGCCTTAATAATCTTACTCCATGGCCCGTTGCCAAAAATACCTCTATGAAAAGACTTACAGAGGAGGGCTTTCCCAAAAGTGCGCATATCTAAAAGGCCCCATCCACCAGCCCGTTTTGGTTTTGATATAGAAGCCATTTTGACTAGATGAATTTTGTTCTGAAAAGCATGTCCTCCCAGAGGAAATTAGCAATCAATCTATTCATTTGGTTTATAATGCTGGCGGGAAGAAAGAAGATATGAGCCCAGTAGATTGAAAGTTGGGAAAGGATGGCCTGTACTAAGATGAATCTGCCAGCCAGAGAAAGAAATTTAAACTCCCATCCTGAGATCTTTTTATAAAACTGGTCCAGTAGCCATTGCCAATCCCTTTTGGAGTTTCCGTTTGCCTTTAAGGTGAAGCCCAAGTATTTAAACCCTTGCTTAATTGAAAAAGGAGCAAGGCCCATCAATTCAGATATCCAGTGAACGATTTCCATATTTGAATCGTTATGAAACAAAGAGGATTTTTCCTTATTGATAAACAGACCTGTAGCTTTCTGAAATTTTGAAAGAATATCATTTATGCATGCCCAGGAGACCTTACAAAGCATAGCAAAGATGAGGACATCGTCAACAAAGAGATTATGAGAGAGGGAGACATCCTTACAAATCTTTACCGGGCGGCATCTCTTGTCTTCAACTGCTTTATTTATCTGCAGACTGAGAGAGTTCATTACCAGAATGAAGAGCAGTGGGGAAAGGGGACATCCCTGTCGGAGTCCTCTCTCCGCTTGGAAGAAAGACGAAGGAAGTCCATTTACAATCACTGAATATTTGACATTCTCAACACAGGACATGACCCAATTGACACTTTGTGACTTCAGTCCAATTTTTGCTAGCAGAATTCTTAAAAAGCCCCAATCTACACAATCATAGGCTTTTTGCAGATCAATCTTAAGGATAGCAACATCCAAATTCTTTGTCAACATTGAAAACAGACTTTCCTGAGTCATGGCAACCGCATCCAAGATAATACGGCCCTTTAAGAACGCATGTTGGTCCCCAGAAATGAAGGAATTTAGAATAGGCTTCATTCTTTCCGCAATGATTTTTGAGGTTAATTTGAACATGATATTGCAGAGCGATATAGGCCTAAAGTCGTGAAAGGTCTCAGACCTATTTTTTTTTGGAATTAGAGCTATGAAGGTAGAGGAAGTGGCCGAATGTATGCTTCCAAACATCCGGGATGCTTCAACCATCCGTAACAACTCCGTTTTAAGAAGGTCGAAGAAATGAGAGAAAAATTCGATTGGCCATCCGTCCGGCCTCAGACTTTTATCCTTTTTAAAAGATTTGATAGCTCTTGAAAGTTCATCTTCAGAGATTGGCTTTATGAACTCTTCATTTGCTGCATCATCAAACATTTCTGGAACCAACTCTATGCTCCACAGGGCATCTTGAAAGAGGACCTCCCTTCTTTTATATTGATTTTGGAAAAATCTCACAGCCTCCATCGAGATCTCTTGGTGAGATAAGAGAACATTCCCCTTTTCGTCTTTAATGCTCCAGATAGAGTTTTTTTCTCTTCTTGCATTTGCATACTTGTGGAAGAATCTCGTATTTCTGTCTCCCTCTTTGAGCCAAATGGCTTTGCTCTTTAGCTGCCATGTAGCCTCCTCCTTTAGCAAGATCAATTGTTTCCTTTTATCCAAATTCCTTATCTTGCTTTTTAGATCTAGAGATAGACTGTTGGGATCAGCGAACTCTAATAGGGAGTCCAGTTCCTTTCGAATATTATTCAGCTCTTGTTTATCCATCCTCCTCTTCTGATTTTGCCATTCCTTCGTCACAGCCCGCAATCTCTCCATCTTTACACGGAATGGCATAAAAGGCGCCATTTCGGATTCGAGGAGACTCTTCCATTCTCTGGCAATTTTTTCATTAAAGGATGGGTCTTCCAAATGGATCCTGTTGAATTTAAAAGGGTAACCAAGTCTGATTACATTTTCACGCCATTTTAGAAGAATGGGTCTGTGGTCAGAGGAGTGATCATTCCCGATAGATAATACTGGCATACCCAATTTCCCGATAATGCTAGCATGTATGATGATTCTGTCAATTCTCTTTGCTATGTAGGCCTGCCCAGTCCTGCTGTTATCCCACGTAGGCCTCATTTTATCAGGGGCAATGTCCACCAGATCCCTATTTAGTAATTCCTTCCTTATTCTGTCAGCGAAAGGGTCAATTTTCCTGCAATTACCCCAACATTCATCAGAACTGAGAGTCAAATTAAAGTCGCCAGCGATCAACAACGATTCGATCTCTAGAATTCGGGATCTCCCAAAAGGAAAGTCTGTTTTTATATGGGGCATAGACATTAAGCAAGTTGAGTGCAAAAGCTTGACCCCTAATAGATGCTGATATTAAAATTCCTGCACAACACTTATAAGCTTTTGCCCTTATCCAGGCAAGATCCCACAAAACCACCAGACCACCAGACTGACCATTTGCCTCAGTGGCAACCATATACCACTTCGGAAACATTCTCCTAAAAAAAGCAATAGACACATAGCTAGGATGCATGGTTTCCTGTATAAAAATGATCTTTGGATGAGCCAGGAAGAATACATCTTTTAGCGCATTAAACTTAGGGGCTGCGCCTAAGCCCCTGATATTCATAGAAGCAAGAAAGGTCATTTAGATGACTCGCCAGCCACGTATGCTCTAAGAGGCTGGAACTCTGATGAATCCAGAAGAGGAACTTCCACTAGAGATAAGTTCCTCACACCATGCTCTGTGACTACAGATCTTCCTCTAAAATGACGACTACCACCCTTGGATTTCTTCTTGACCGTGATATTTTTTTGCAGATTTTGGACTTATGGTTAGATGGGACGGACTGAACGGTTTATGAATGGTCAATGGTTCAAGTTCCAGAGATGTACTATTGAGAAGGGAGTCAATGTCTCTATCAAAATTGTTGACTGGGGATGCTGAAAGCGAATTATCCAGGGAAAGCAAGTGACAAGGATCATTTTCTTGTATTTGGATTGGATCCTGCCCTTTTGGGTCAGCAGGACGAGATTTGGCAGGTGTCGGAGAAGAGGAGGAAATCTGGATAGGAAGAGAGCCAATAACAATGTCCCTTTGATTCATAACAGGGGGAGAGGGGATCGGGATGTCCTCTCGGGGTTCCGGAATTAGAGTGCATAAAGGAGGCGAGGTATTAGCATCGAAACGTCCAAGAGAGTCTTGAAGGGAGCAGCATGGGTCCGGCTCGGATAGTGGATCATGAATAGGGAGATTGTGAGAAGTTTTTTGAGCGGGAGCCGAAAGATTTTGATTTTCCAATTGAGAGGACTCCCGAATATCCAAAAAGTCCAGGGAGTGTTCAGATTCAGACTTTCTAACTTGTTTGAAGTTAGATTTCTTGATTCTTCAGGAAAACCGATGACTGCAATTTTTAATCAGGTGTCTTGTTTTATGGCATAAGGAACACCTGAAGGGGATACCCCAAAAGTCTAATCTTTGATGGATTTTGGAATTGCCCCAAGCTATCTCCATATGATCAGGATATCCACCTTTGTACGACTTCTCTATAAGGATCCAAGCAATTCTCTTATATTTCTCTCCTCTACACCAGGGGTCTACATAAACAAACTTGCCTATCGAATTCCCAATTTTTGAGAGAGATTCTTCTGACCATAGTTCCAACGGCAAGTTCGGAAGTTTCACCCAGATCAAACTGTTCGATGGGGTGTTCTTTAATGGATCAAAACCAATATACCATCGAGAAAGGGCCAAGAAGCTTCTTCCAAAAACCCAGGGAGCATTTAGAACAAACTCTAAATCAGATACTTTTAGGAAATGGAAAGAATACCATTCCTTCATTAGTTGGGAGATGATAGGAGTATATCCAATCAAAGGAGACCATTTGTCCGACAACCACTTCCTCATGTCCAAATCACCCATTTCAGGGAAATGCCATTTCCCAACCAGAGCTAAATTCTTCAGACTGTCAATTCGATCAGAGAGGGTAGCACCATCTAACGAAATGGCTTGCCGGGGGGGGAAGGGGTACAGTCTTAACAGGATTCTTGGATTTGTTGTAAAAGAGAGAAGGAGACCCGTCTTTTTTGGGAAAATCCTTTTTAGACTTATGAAACACTTTATAGGCTGGATTGATTATCATGTCTTCCACCGTAGCTTGCCAGCCTGTAAGGTTCGAGCATGTTTTCCGCGTCTCCTCAGCTTGGATAGTGGCCTGTACAAGCGCCCTCGTGGCCGATGAGTCAGACCCATCCGCCATTTTGATAGAGATAAAGGATGCAATTAATCCGACAGGTGCTTTGAGACCTTCAACCGTAGCAGCAGTACATGCAATATCTAACCCGTAGATTCTTTTCTGAACAAAATCCCCAAATGGAGTAACTCTTAGAGGCTGAAGAAATTAATAGGGCAAGTCAGGAAAAATCCAGACCGTAGATCCGATCCTGACAAAAGGACACAGCTAGAAAGGGATAATTAAGAGCTCCAGCAAGATGAGGACTCGGGATGCGAAAGATAGAAGGCTCCAGAAAGGGAAATTGGAGGTGGAATGACTGACACTCTAGAATATGCTTCTATAAAAAAGACAGGAAACGACAATTCCATTCCCCCAGTCAAAAACTAGAAATGAATGGAAGAGATTGGTGTACTGTGCCAAGTTAGGAAGTACTGGAGCTGATAATTATCCAAAAAGATTTGAATTTTTCAGATCGCCGGAGAGATAGGAAATGCCGGAAGCTCATCTGGTATTCTGACAACCATTTTAAAACAGCTTTGAGAAAAACCAGATTGGAGCTGTAGCACTATGCAGAAGAGTGGTCTTGACAATCGATGCAGCAGCAGAATGGTTGGAAAACACACCACCATTTCCCAAATCTAATGCGAAAATCTGAACAGGGACTGTAAAAAACTATAAAGTTCTTTATTTTAATAAAAATCAACTTCAGCATTTTATCAAAACCAGAAAATTCGCCTTATCGATTCCACTAATAGATGACAATCTACTACAGACCCTGATTAAGAACAACCTTCATCTTCAAGACCATTAAATCAGATGAAATATGAAGAGAAACGATACTGACCTTTTTGAGCTTTTGCCGGAGCAGCGGGAGAGAGCATCCATTACCATTCCAGTTGTAATGGATACTCTGCTTTGTATGGTTGAATTTTGTTTTGTTTTTTCTTTTTCTTTAAATCATTTCTCGAACTCTTAAAAATCCATGGAAGTCTCGCAATTCGGGGAATTCTCTGTGCCAAAGCAGGGCATTGTCAGATTTTAGTTAAAATCCGAGCTGTGGCGCTCAATCTCATCGACTGTAAGAAACGAAAAAGTTTATTAAGCAGTGCCAATTCCGACTTTTCGTTATTATATATTTATATTTTTTAAATTGAGGCAATTTTTCATTTGACAGGCTAGAATGCCCTTCTACAATTTGGGGTATTAAGATTTTCTTTAACCTGGAGACACAGAATATAAACTTGGGGTTCTAATTGATCTGATCCTTGAGGTTAGATGAGTCTATGATAAATTGGTTTTTATTATTATCATCTTTAATTAAATAATACAAACCATTTGAGATTAAATGAATGTATGACAATTTTATTATTTTCTAATGGATGGAAGATTTTTGGTTGCTACGGCCCCGAAGTTTTTTAATTTAACTTGTAATGGATATTTTGCCGAGCATTCACTCCTTGACACTGTTCGTTACAGAGTTGGTCAGGGATTCCTGGTCTAAGGTTTGATCTTTTAAGACTATTCCTGCTTCATTGTTTAAGAATAAAAACTAAGAGCTATTCTGTGTTTACTAAATCTGAGGTGAAATGCTTTTATGATTATTATTAGAATAAGTGCAAGAGCTCTGGTTCTGATCCTTGAATTATCATAATTTAACGGATGCTTTACTTTGAATCAGGGTTAGAACTTTGCAGATCAGTTTTTTGAAGTATTGGTTAAAAATCTAATTTTAACAAAGTGAAAATCCCTGGTTCTGATCATTAGAGTTTCTTCTGGAAATAAATCTGTTCTTTTAGATTTTTTAGATCATTTTCTGGTGCATTGGTTAAATGGGTATTGGTTAAAAATCTAATTTTAAGAAGTAAAAGTCCCTGATTTTGATCATTAGAGTTTCTTCTGGAAATAAATCTGTCTTTTTAGATTTTTTATTTTCGCGATATATATCGCTAATGTCCTTTTCAATTTAGAGCACTACAGTATTGCTTAGGATCCCTGATATTTATTCTGTTAAAGTTGTCCATCACTGGTACTTTGGTTTTCAATTTAGAGCACTACAGTATTGCTTAGGATCCCTGATATTTCTTCTGTTAAAGTTGTCCATCACTAGTTCTTTGGTTTTATTTTTCAGAACTTTTTTAGAATATTAATTTCATTTTCTATATGAACCAGATTACCAAAATCATAGATTCCTCATAACAATACATCTGCACAGTGCAACCGCATGCACGCCTTGCTTTGCCACCAGTCTCCTTCCTCCGTTTTCCAGTGTTGTCAAATTACAACAAACCCCCTTCCCCCGAAAAAAAATTCCTAATAAGAAAACACTTAGCAACAATATATCCCTCCCAATCCTGGACAGTGCAGCAACATGTACTCTGCCCCAGTCTCCTTAATTAGTCTTTCATTCTGGATGTCACAATATAGATTTATTCTAAATGCAGATTTAATATAAATCCAGAAAATTTACAAATTTACATCTCTTTTATACTAAACTTATATTAAACTATAAAATAAACTTTTCAACTCAATTAATTTATACATTTTATTATTTCTTTCCCTAAAATTCCAGTAATACCTTCTTCAATTTAGAGTGACCTTCTTCACTTTAGAGTGTTGCTTACAATACTTTTATTTATTCTGTTAAAGTTGGCCATCATTGGTACTTTCCATCAAGCATTTGAAACCAAGGATGCAACAACTCAATTAACCTATACATTTTATTATTTCCTTCTGGATGAATTGCAATGAATTTATAAAATTCATTTTCTCTTCAGCTTTGAGAAGAGATCTTATCTCTGATAGATGAGGACTTAAATTAACCCTCACTCTAAATGTATTATAATGAATTTGTAAAATTCATTGATTTTGGGGAAAATATAATTTTTATAAATTTTAGGTACTTTTATTTTGATAGATTGAGTATAAGCAGTATTTGAACTTTGAAAAGAGATATTACCTCTGGGGATACCTGAGGGTTTGAAACTTGGGAATATGAACGGTTTGTAAGACTTATGTATGAATGTTGTTGGAATGGTTTGTGCCTTTTCCCATGGTTGGCTTGTGTTATGCAGGCTGTGCCGGGTTGTGATGCAGCGGGAGTGGTGGTGGAAGTTGGCGATGGCGTTTCCAAGTTCAAGAATGGTGATGAGGTCTACACCGACGTTCAGGTCTTCACAGCGGGAAAGCCAAAGCAATTGGGGACACTCGCCCAGTACACCCTAGTGGAGGAACACCTGGTGGCTCCTAAGCCCACTAATTTATCGTTCGAGGAAGCTGCGAGTCTGCCGCTTGCGGTACTGACTGCCCAGGAGGCGTTCGATATAGCGAAATTTGAGAAGGGGCAGAGCGTGTTCATAGTGGGTGGAGCGGGCGGAGTGGGTAGCCTCGCTATTCAGCTTGCGAAGCATGTATATGGAGCTTCCAGGATTGTTTCCACGGCTAGCACTGGGAAGCTTGACTTCGTGAAAAGCCTAGGGGCAGATGAGGTCATCGATTATACGAAGCAGAGCTACGATCAGATCTCTGAGAAATTCGATTTCGTATTCGACACCATAGGTCACTCTGTCACTTCTTTTGCTTTGATTGGCTTCTCATGCAAATATATGACCGTAATCTAATGGAAATTTTTAATTTCATTTGCAGGGGAGTCGAGCAAGTCTCATGTTGTGGCCAAAGAGGAAGCCAAAGTTCTGGACATAGCTTCATTTCAACCAATTCCCAGAGTTGAATTTTTCTTGGTAACACCTAGTGCCAATAACCTGGAGAAGCTGCGGCCGTACATAGAAAGTGAGAAATTGAAACCAGTGATCGATCCAAAGAGCCCTTTTTCATTCTCTGATGTTATAGAGGCTTTCAAACATCAGGAGAGCGGACGAGCCAAAGGAAAGATTGTCATTTCGCCCATCGATTAAGAGCAGAGTTGTGCAGGAACTGTCTAAGTTTTCAGGTTGTTCCGGATATATAAATAGTACTGTGGGTTATGAATTAGTTTCAAGGGATTCTATCCTTTTGAGAAGACGTCAATTTAAACTGGTTTAAATTTTGGATTTATTACGAGTAACACAGTTAACTTTTTATGAGGTTTATGATAGATTTAAATGATGCTAGTCACCCAACTATATATATTTGAAATTCAATATTAAAGTAATATATGTGAAATTTTTAATTAAAATAATTGATTTTTTAAAGGGAAAAGTATCTGCAATTTCTTTATATTTGAAAAAATATAAGAATGTGGATGCCATTTTTCACTGATTGATTATATTTATTTGATTATGCGGTGGATATGAGGTGTGGTTTAGTGACTCTAAAGTAAAGGTGGAAAGATATGTGTTGAATTTTGAATTTTAGGAAAGTAGTGTTTTTAATATAATAATATTTTAGAATATGTGAATTATATTTATTAATTGAAAATAAAATATAGATTTTATTTATATAAAGTATTATTAATATTTTTAATTAGAAAAGATGGAAAGAATGTAGAGTAGATTTTGATGTTATACTGATATTATCTTATTTATTTATGAAGTATAAATTAGGTGATTTGTGTGGGTTTTAATATTTATTTATTTATTTATTCAATTTTTATATTTATTCAATTCTTATATTTAGGGATTGAGGTTGAAAGTTATTTGTGTAAAATAAAAGTTATATTTAATTTAGTTTTAATTTTTCTTGTTTAATATAAAGTTAATATAAAGTTAATTGTTTTTCTATTTTTATATTTTCATATCATTGCTTTACTTTATTTTTTCCAACTACTTCAATTGATATCTCTATTTTATAGATAGTTTAAGATCTCTATTTTATAAATAGTTCCAGTAATTGTGATAGACATAGGCAGGGGAAAAATAAATGAATGAGGTTAATTAAGAAAAAAATAATAAATACAATTCATAATTAAAGAGAAGGAACCAAATTGAAAAGATAAAAGAATGTGGATAATATTTGTCATGATTATTTCATTTTGATGTTGTAAGGAAACTATCTCACTTACCTAGGAGGTGTATTTCACTTGGTTTTTGTGGGCTTTAGTCCTTGTCAGCTTACTTGTTCAAATATCATTAGGATGGATTGGGAGAGGTGAGGGGGGAGGGGAGGAGCTACTTATGGGAGATAAACATTCTTCTATATGGTTTCACTTACTAATAATTGTTATTATTTGAATTTCTTCCATAATTGGTAGCGGTAACAAACCTTGCAAAATAGATTAAGGTATTAAGAAAACACAAGGAGGTGATAGACCTTAATTTCAAAAATTAAATGAACTAGCTTGAAGAAATAAATCACCATTGTTAATAAAGTTTCATGGAAATAGGGCATTGAACAATTCAAAAAATGTTAGAGGTTGAAAGAGTGTTTGTTTGTCGTCATTCCATTGGGGCTAGCCTTAATGTTAGAAGGAAGAAATATTAGCATTGCGGAAGAGGCTTTGACAGTTTGGAGGCTATTAATACAATTTTTATAGTGTGGAATGGATAGATGGAAATCTTTATGATGGATTTTGTGCAATGCTGGAAAACTTCGGGGGATGGAAAAAATATTTTTAGTTCCCTAGATTTAGAAGATATTTTGCTTCCAAAACTTTGAAAGATTTCTAATATTAAATCTTTTTGATCTAGAGAATGATCATGTAGGATTTTCCAATAAAAAAGACATACAAAATGATGAAGCACTCATGGGAAGAGACTAACATCTTATAGTGTATATACAACACAAATAATTAAACTTTTTGTTTGGCCTAGTGATTAATTAGAGGATATTGTTTGCATGAATAGATATTGGTTCAATACAAATGATGGGAATCAATTTGTGATGTTGAGAATACGAAAACTACGAATTGATATTTTTTTGCTTCAATTCCACATTTGTCAAAAAGAGAATGGATTGATTCAACGGAGCTTTAGGATATGGCCAAAAATTGAACCAATTTGTTCATTTTGTTTCATCAAAGTGAAAAGATACTACATCTGGTATAATATTTTTCCAAAGTCCAAAAAGATTAGATGTTCCTCCAAGAAGATGGGAAGAATTTGAACAAATTTTCTTCAATAGAAATGGTTGGAATGAATCTGAACAATGAAAATAAAAGAATGAATCTAATTTTTTTTTGGACTTGGAAAAAAATGAACTCGGGAATTTTTTTTTAATGATCAAGAATTCGTCCATTAGTTTGCTTTTGATGCCCGAGAGTATTTGCTAAATCTTGGGGATTTATTTAATCAATTGGGTCCTAAGACTTATCTAGCATTTGCAATTGCATGGAAGAGACTATTCATCCCAAAGGGGTTAGGGGAAAATTTTGAGCAAACATAAGGAACTTTTGGTTTATCTATCCAAGAGAGATAGACTTTTTTACTATGATTTAATTGGTCAATCAGGTAATGGTGGGATAAAAACTTGTTAATTTCAAAGTTTTCAATTCCTTCGCCCATTTTGTTGCCTCTTCTTGAGTGTCTATTAGAAAGTGAATGCATAGATCCACCAGAGGGCAAAGGATAAATCTTTGTTCCTTGTTGATGAGTTTAAAATTGAAATTCCTTGCTGATTAATTTAAATTCGATTATGTATCACCTTCATATTTTCGTATATATTCTATATAGTCAAAGACACACTTTGATGTTGAAAGTATAATAAAAATTGAATTTCTTCTGCTCGTCACATATACTTATTCAATGGTTTATGGCATTTGGGTCTTATGTGTTTTTATAATGTTTAAATTTTACTTTTAATATTCTATGTTTAATGTGTTATTTCATGTCTTTTACTGTCATAAGTCTAAGTGACATAAATATGTCATTTTAGATGTTATGTAAATTTCATTCACTTTTACTTTGTTTTTATTAGTTTCTACACTAACTCTAATTTCTGCCAATACTACTATTACTTTTTTTATTTTACTTAATTTTCTGTGTGTAAATGTGCTATTTCATGTCTTTTTACTATTGTAAGTATTTGTAATATATATGTTTCACTTATGATCTTATGTAAATTTCATTCACTTTTATTTAGTTTTATTGTTTCTACACTAACTCTAATTTCTGCTAATACTACTATTACTTTTTTTATTTTTATTTTTATTTTTATCTTGTGTGTAAATGTGCTATTTCATGTCTTTTTACTATACAGCTTGAGTGGGCCTAATGGTTAAGAGCATGTGTTTCCTCCTAAGAGGTCACAGGTTCAAAACCAGAGGGGGGTAGAGTATGTATGCCTTAGTAGACTCACCAGGAGGTGGGTAGAGTATGTATGCCTTAGTAGACTTAGACTTAGTAGGAGGGGGGTAGAGTATGTATGCCTTAGTAGACTTAGACGAGTATGTATACCTTAGTAGACTTAGGAGGTGGGTAGAGTATGTATGCCTTAGTAGACTTAGACTTAGTAGGAGGGGGGTAGAGTATGTATGCCTTAGTAGACTTAGACTTAGCAGGAGGGGGGTAGAGTACATGTATGCCTTAGTAGACTCTCAGGAGGGGGGTAGAGTATGTATGCCTTAGTAGACTTAGACTTCTGCAAATAATATGCTAACTGATACTTTTAGTTTCTTTGATATTTTCTTTTAGTTAGCCATTTTCTTTTAATTTTTCTTTTGTGCATATTTTGGTTTATATTTAGTTTTAATAATGTTTTAATGGATACAATGTGATTAATGTTTAATTGTTGTTAATTAAAATTTTATTCAGTAATAACTTTATTATGCATTTTGTATAATGAATTAAGGCTACAATTTTTATAATATAAATACCTAAACAATAATTAAACAATACAATAAAGAAACAATTAATATTTGTAATATGCCTCCACATATTTGATTAATCATGAAGTATTTGAATATTTAATTATACATAAGAGAAGGTATAATTTTTTTAATTGTATTTTTAGAAGGGATATTGTGGTCAATGTACTTTCTTCAACTTATAAACTAAATGCAATTGAAGCTCTATAGTACTCTAAGGTCAGAACCTTAGAGCACTGGTTAGTTTGCTGCTCGTGTAAATAGTTTGGTGTTTAGGGTTATGTAGTTAGTATTTTATTTTTCTTTTTGCCATTAGGGTTGTTAGTTGTGGCACTCTTACTAGTCAGTTGTGCCCCATTTGATAAGCGAGATGGTTGAGTTTCACCACTATTAGCATGGATTCAACCCTTGCTCACATAACGTTACTATTACTTCTCGTCAACAACCAAGAAGTTTGAGATGTTGATGTAGTGCTGAAGCGATACATTTTCATTTCAAAAAAATCAATACTCAGATGAGGTAATCCTAAGAGATTCGTCAACTTCAACTATCACCCACGTACAATCTATATTAGATCTAACCAACTACCCACTCTACCTTCCTTATGTTCTAGACAACCCATATTTCTTTGTCTCTATAGAGTTTTTTAATGACATGTTTCGGTCCTATTCCCCGTTACTGAGAAAAAGTAAGCCATCGGTTTGGATAAAAAATACTATCAATACAGTTTAACACCTAGATGATCAAACATCCAACCCATAATCGAAATGACCTTATTGAAAGAGCGAAGCTCTATCAATTGAACTATATCCCCTGTACCTGGACCAAGTGGAGCATACATGAAAAAATAAGATGCTTTTAATTTTTCTTCCTACAATTTTCATTTTCATAGGTGGGCTATCCTGGAATTGAACTACAGAGCTTGCCCATGATGTAAATCCTCGCATCTGTGATACTACCCAATAAAGTAATTGGAAGAGAATCAATATATTCTTTTTTAGGAGTGATTCATCCTTCTCAAATGCAACATACAACTTCCTCTCAATTGTACTATGCTCGCCAAATGTTTTTGTTCCACTTTCATTTCTTTTTATTTCCTCATCGAACCAATGACAAGAAAGCGGAAATTACTTTTTATGAGAAAAGGAGGCGTTGAAAGATCCTCTTGGCACAACCTTGGGACACTCCAAGATCCTTTTTTGAACCTGTTATGCTCCGATCGCGAGGAGATGGATAAAGATATATCTTCCATTGCACTGATCCTAGGGTCATTCGTAATGGGGGCTCAAAGACCAATGAGTTATTTTTATTTACACCAAGCATTCTTCTATTCTTATAACTAGTTCATATCTATTGGGCCCTATAGAAAATGAATTGATAGAATTTTATTTCACGTTATTCCCTTAGGGATTAAGGAGGAAATCATATTGATTGTTGTTTCCTATGGACCTCTAGCAAAAGCATGAAAATGTTTGAATGGTATAATCTTCGTCACCCTACTAGAATGAAAAGGGTTATCCCGTAGTTCTTGGTATGTGAAGATGCATTGTTAGGTGCTCCATTTTCAACATCTGAGCTAAAATTCAACCTATTCCCAAGAGATAACCACCCATACATTGATAAGGGATGTATGGATTGTTACAAATACATTTGGACACATCACTCCCATCATCTAGATCGGTGTTTTAGGGCTCATCAAACCCTAATATCAGTTTCTACATGCCCTAAACAAGTCACCCTTTTGAATTCCTCCTTCCCAGACAGTTTCATGACATGAAGACATCATGAAATGACCTCTAAAGGGACCAATGTAGGTAGGCCCATGTAAGGGTGTGTTGTAGAGCAGTTGAGTCCATGCCAGGGTGCTCTGCAGAGCACTTAGGCCCTTTTTCACTTGCACTGGGTGATATTGAGCGAAATTTACATAGGGTTTGGGGAATATTCTTATCTCTTGAAGTCATCTAGAAGTTTCCCTCACTTATCAACTCCTATGAGCTCGAAAATGGATGAGAATGAGTTAAGATTCATTCTATCCTCTCATCCCTTCCTCCATGGAACTAATTCTAAGTATGGAAGGCCATTCAATACCCTCTTTTATGACATAACCTCCTTCATCCTCCTATAAATTGAACACTCATCTAAGTGGTCAGGGGCTGGACTATGTTGAATTGTAAGGAGATAATGCTGCTATGAGAATTGGCTTTGAGACAAGTATTGTTATGCAACAATTTTGTCATGCTTTTGAAGTGATGTGGATGGGATCCAAGCTGGAGGAGTGACTTCGAATCAGACATGATGGTTGTAATTCCTTCTTCTAGTTCAATAAAGTATTTGAACATTTTTCCATATGCTTATCTTGTTATATGATTCCATTTACTTGTATTCAATAGATCTTTTGCTTTGATCAGTTCTTTGTCTTTTGTTTGTGTTTATAGGTACTTCTCAAGCTTGTTAAGTACGGGAAGGAGTGACATAATCGATACAAAGGAGACAAGAGGAAAGCAGAACTACAATTAGGTCTTCTCATCTTCTTTGTCTTATCTATTGCTCATAGGAAAAGGCTACAGTGCTTTAAACTGTTGTTCTAGATATGGCTATTTATCTAGGGAATTAGTATTTATCTGTAGATACCAAATTCTCCAAAACAAATTGGCGACTCCCCTGGGGAAGATCATCCTTCTTAGTAGCTTATCCACCTCCTAGGACACTCTTGCAGACCCTACTTGTTTTCATTGATTGTATTTTAGCTCTATTGCATTGTTTTTTGGTAAAAAAATTGAGGTTAGATGACTCTTGAGTGGCCTCTCAGGAATCAGCACAGGCTTGGTCAGGGGACAGTGCTATGCAGAGCACCCTTGAGTGAGAGACAATGCTCTGCAACGCAGTTAGGCCCTCTTTGACCTGTGCTGATCCACCTTAGGGAAAATTTTCACCTTTGGATTGGGTTTTTTCTCCAAATTTCCTTTTGTTTATGCTTGCTAAAATATCAATGATTGTAGTATCTCTGAAATCAAATTGTATTTCCTCTTTCCAGCCCTACTTTGGCTTGATTGATTAATGTTTCTTAAATAATTTCTTTATCATTATCATTTCATTTCCAAAGTTAGATTATAGTCGATTAATCTTTGTTTGAAAGAAAGTTTCGTAAAAGTCTTATTTTCCTTCGAAATAGAACTGTCGTAAAGTATTCGTTCTTGTTAAAGATTGATTGATTGTATGTGCATTAGTTTCCTTTTTTGTTCATCATAACATTAAGGGAATCTAAAATAAAAACTTGCATCATTCATATTGTAGTTTGTGAATGCTTGAAAGGAATAGCTAGGGAAATTGCATTAGATGTGATCTTTGCTTTTTGTCAAAGATCTGATTGCTCTATCCCTACTAGCTAATGTTTTCATTATTCAATTGAATGAGAAGAATGCTTATTATATTAGTTGAATTTTAGGAATTGCAAACATACATCACGTGGTGAACCTTCAAAGACAAATTCTAAAGAAGATCAACTTAAAATTTATCTGAATTTACTTAATGGACCATTTTCACCTAACGAATAACATTTAGAGGTTCTAGGCTAGAGACGTGTTACAGGTCGTAAAACATAGCAGCTGTCGCTAACTTATCTGCAATACATCCCGAGTGTGATATCTCATTCCACGTACGTAAGTATATTGTAGCTCTTCCACGTACCTTCGGGTATATAGGGCGGTGTTATAGTACGTAAAGTATATGGGAATGCTCTCTCTGTGCGATTTTGCATTAGACAACGCTAATATGGATTGGGCCTCCACGTACTTTCAGGTATATATGGGAGGGAAACACTAATTTGCTATCCATCCTTAGGTAACTGAGTCGACCGCCTTGTACACTGTGATACACCGAACACAACATTTGGGGATATTGCCTGCCCATACTTCTCGGTTCGTCGGGAGGTATTCTGCAGTTCACAGTTTCTTGGTAAACCTTTTGCCTAGAGTATCCCTCTATTGTTTTGTTATGTTACTTTGATTAAAATAAAATTAATTGACCGCAGATAACATCATCCACGCTCACTCCTTAGTTGATCTTAGGTTGAAACATATGGCGACAAATCCGGAGTCCACCGACCAAGGAATTCCTTTTGATGGGAATCCTAGTCCTTTTCCTCCTTTCGGAAATATTGGTGCTCCTTATATGGTGACATTATTGCTACTGGGACTTACCATTGGCTTTCCAGTATGGTTGTTTTCAACCTCCTTGGTTCAAAATATCGTGATTTCTCCACAATCGAGTACTCCTCCAACTAGACAAAATCAACCTTCAGTTGATTCTAAAGTTGACCTTTGCCTTCTTCCTCGGTTATTTCTTCCTCCCCTTCTTCCTCTTCGCCTGGTGAAAGTATTGGTACTAGTGACTAGGTGGCTAAGAAGAAGAAGAAAGGGAAGAAGAAGAAGAAGAAGCAAATTTAGCAGAGGGGAAACCAAGCAACCATTGCTTTGAATGCAACATATGATGAGAAACCAACCGTCAAGCCTCACAAAGTTCGATATCCATGCAAACTTTGTGCGGGAGACCATATTCTTCGAAATTGTCCTGATATTCCTCAAATCTTAGAAGAATGGTTTTCTCGTTCACATCATCCTCTGTCATCAACTTCTAGAGATCATGCTGGCGACACACCATCAACTAGTGGTAGTAAAGTTCATGGAAAAAAGGGTAAAGTTAAGTTTCCCTGTAGATCATGTGTAGGGAATCACCCAATTCACCTTTGTCCCTATCTGGATGAAGCCAAAAAAGTGTTGGATAACCGTCCTGCTTCACCACAATGACTTCGATCTGGTTACAGGAGACTATCCCTTAATCCTTCACTAGTTGATAAAATGACTGACTGAAATCAACCGTTGGTCAAACCCACTCTCTCTAAATGTGAATCCCATGAGTCTATACTTGACCCATCACAGGTCGAGGAAACAGTTGACCCGATTTCACCTTCAGTTAATTGTACTGTTCCTATAGACAGTGAGTATGATACCACTAAAGTTCTTTTCATTTCTTCATATTCCAATGAGCTTGGAGGAAACCCTCCTGTTCCATCAAGACAGGAGGAAAATCCTCTAGTTCTCATAACTCAATGGGATAATTCTCCTGTTCTTATGGCACCCCTCCAAGTAGTCTAGTCACTTCCTTTGATTGGAACTGACTAGCAGGATTCCGTCTTCCCTCTTATGTGCCTTTTGAGATCATAGTACAAGTTTGTAATATGATTGTATCTGACACTATTATAGATGAAGGTGCATCTGTGAGTATCCTTTCCTCCACTGCTTGGCAAGTGCTCGGTTCACCGCCACTTGTGCCTGTTACCTAGAATCCGTTGGATTTTAATAGAGGAACCAGTCAACCATTCCTTCCTCAGTTGCCTATTACTTTGGGAGGAAAAATTGTTTATCTCAATGTGATTGTAGTCCCAAGCCCTTTGGATTACAATTTACTTCTTGGGCGCGACTATGTTTATAACATGGGAGCTATTGTTTCAACACTCGTTCGAGTGATGTGTTTCCCGCATGAAGGCAGAATTGTCACCATTGACCAGCTTTCATTTCCCAGTCCAAATATGGCTTCCAGTCAACCATCTTCCCTAAATGGTTCTTTTGTCTCAATGGTATCTTCCCCGCCACGGGTCAATTATGTGGCAACACGTTCCATGCCTACATCAATAGACGATCAATTCCGTGATGTTGTACATTATGTACTAGGGGCATTGGAACCTGATCTCAGATTCCTTGCTACAGATCCCTTCCAGAGCATTGTTCTCCCATCTGATGAGAACCTCTTGTAAGTCATGACCTCTTATGGGTTGTGAACACAAGGAATACGAGGATAGTTCGTTGTCTTGTGTCAACCTCGTTAAAAAATGAAACAAGGAAAATGAGGATAGTTCCTTGTCTTGTGTCAACCTCGTTAAAAACAAACCAAGGAATACCAGGATAGTTCTTTGTCTTGTGTCAACCTCGTTAAAAAAATGAAACCAAGAATGAGGATAGTTCTTTTATTGTGTCAACCTCATTAAAAAAATGAAACAACTCCCATGAGGATAGTTCCTTGTCTTGTGTCAACCTCGTTAAAAACTGAAACCAAGGATACGAGGACAGTTCCTTGTCTTGTGTCAACCTCGTTCAAAAAATGAAACCAAGTATGAGGATAGTTCTTTTACTGTGTCAACCTAATTAAAAAATGAAACAACTCTCATGAGGATAGTTCCTTGTTTTGTGTGAACCTCGTTAAAAAATGAAACAAGGAGTATGAGCATAGTTCCTTGTGTTGTGTCAAGCTCGTTAAAAAATGAAACAAGGGATCTGAGCATAGTTCCTTGTCTTGTGTCAAGCTCATTAAAAAATGAAACAAGGTCCCCTTGAGTAAAGTTCCAAGTTGAGTCTTTGATTAGATCTCATAAAATCCCAGTCGAGTCTTTCACTTGATCTCGTAAAAGAACCTTCATTCCATCCACCTGATAGCCATGAGTAGTCTACTTAGGTGAATGTAATGAAGCTTGGGGGGCATGCACTTAGTGTTAAAGTTAAGTTTCCCTGTAGGTTATGTGAAGGGAATCACCCAATTCACCTTTGTCCCTATCTGGACGAATCCAAATAGGTGTTGGATAACCGTCCTGCTTCACTGCAACGATTTCCATCTGGTTATAGAAGATTCTCCCTTTCATCATTCTGGGGGCATGTAAACCAATCTCAAGCATAGTTTTTCATTTCAAGCTTGTGTAAAAATGAAACTGAATTCAAGCATAGTTATTCATTTTAAGCTTGTGTAAAAATGAAACTGAATCCAAGAATAGTTTTTCGTTTCAAGCTTTTGTAAACGTGAAACTGAATCCAATAATAGTTCCCTATGGTTCAAGATTGTGTAAAAATGTACCCATTTCCATTCTAACTCTCGCGATTTCCATTCTATCGACCTCTTCTGCCAGATGAGCCTTGGTTTTTCTTCTTCCATTGTCACTATCTACTTGGTCGATGCTTTCATTTGGTTGTTTTACCCTTTTTGAGGAATAGTTGCAATGAGTGGTCTTATTAGCCAACCTCTTCACATAAATCAACATGTTTTGAAAAGTTCCAACATCACTGGAACCAGTTGCTACCCTAGACACCACTCGTTCCTAAAAATGCAGTCCTCTTTAAGCTCTTTCCAGACTTTTGAAATATGAAAAGATTGTCGAGCCCTTGTCCTTTCCAACTCGTTAATGGATTGGAAACGACATCTACTCAGTATAATTTTAACCCTTTTCCGGACCGAGATAGATTATTTACGAAAAAGGAATACGATGATCAAACATGGTCAATATGTTCTCTCTTGTATTGTTTTATGCTTTTTCGGGCTTGAGAGACAAATCAATGAAAAAGAACTTGTGGAGTTTTCTTTTTGTCCATTTTCAAACTCTCTAAACATGAAAATGACCAAGTTATCTTTGTCGTTAAACTCGTTAAAACATCAAATAGCGACAAAATTGTCCATCTAGACAAGACCGAGTTTCACCTTCACTAGACTTGTTAAAACATCACATAATGATGGATTCACCCGAAGGGTGGAATTATACAACAAGCATATGTTATCCTCCTCAAGCTTGATAAAAAAATAAAGAGGTACCGATTAGCAATGACTGGGGAAAATGGAAAAAGGGGTAAACCACTCTATGGTAGCAAGTCGCTCTTGAACATGACACTTTCACTTCATCTTCGTGACTATTTGGGTTGGGTTATCTGCTTGATGGTTATCATACCTATGGTCTATCACACCATCCATCACTTTTGTTTTGGGTCAATGCTACCAATTCATTCAGACTATTTGGGTTGGGTTATCTGCTTGATGGTTATCATACCTATGATCTATCACACCATCCATCACTTTGGTTTTGGGTCAATGCTGCCAATTCATTAAGTGTCGTCGATATGTTCAAGAGAAGTCAATCAGTATAATCATCCTTTGCAATACCATAAACCTTCATTTTCATGATCGCCATCCTGAACCTTGTGTCGTTAGTCAAATTCTGTCTCCAAAATCATTACACTCGTTTCGTGTCATTGATGTGGGATACATCAAGACCCTCCTGCGATGAGTCGCTTCTTGTCAACATCAGCACATTATCCAAGAAGTTGACTTAGAAACACCCTTCCAGTACCTTGAGGCTTGCATACATCAATGGCAATTTTCTCGCTTCCGGCAATAGGTTGACATCGCTGGCCTTCGATTGAAAGACTTCGTATGGTGTTCGACATCAAATCATCCATTCACACCATGCAGAATGTACTGCAGTACCTTGAGGATCATTATCATTATCGGTGATTTCTCTCGCGTCCGTTAATGGCTTACATCATTGGCTGGTAATCAGACGGTGTCTTCCCATGTTCGAATTCAGATCACATATTCACATGGTTAGACTCGTACTTGAACGAACGATTGAACGAGATAGAAGACCCCAGATCTAGTTTCATCCATCTGGGCTGCGATTTCAGGAGTACTAAATCATATGTACAATGGATTTACATTGATGGTCATTCTGATCATGGGTCTATATATGTAGACGACTGTCTGTGTACATGTAATGAAAGTTTATATGCTGAGTATGGGTATGCCTTCCCTCAGCAATTCATGTAACAAATCAAAATATCATGCTATATGTATTGTAATTGATGCAGGTCACCTTCCACTTCGAAAATTCTCATCACATCGTAAAACATTTCATTTGACATTAACATTTTTTCGACTTCATGTTTTAGGGGGCAGTTGTTACAGATCCATTTGGGTACATCACTCCCATCATATAGATTAGTGTTTTAGGACTCATCAAACCCTAATTTCAGTTGCTACATGCCCTAAACAAGTCACCCTTTTTAATGCCTCCTTCCCAGACAATTTCATGACTTGAAGACATCCTGAAATGAACTCTAAAGGGACTAGCATAGGTAGGCCCATGTAAGGGTGTGCTGCAGAGTAGTTGAGTCCATTCCAGGGTGCTTTGCAGAGCACTTAGGACCTCTTTCACCTATGCTGGGTGAGATTGAGCGAAATTCACATAGGGTTTGGGGAATATTCTTATCTCTTGGAGTCATCTAGAAGTTTCCCTCACTTATCAACTCATATGAGCTTGAAAATGGATGAGGAATGAGTTAAGATGCATCCTATCCTCTCATCCCTTCCTCCATGGAACTAATTCTAAGTATGGAATTCCATTCAATACCCCCATTTATGACATAACATCCTTCATCCTCCTATAAATTGAACACTCATCTAAGTGATCAGGGGTTGGAATATGTTGAATTGTAAGGAGATAATGTTGCTATGAGAATTGGCTTTGAGACAAGTATTGTTATGCTACAAGTTTGTCATGCTTTTGATGTGATGTGGATGGGATCCAAGTTGGAGGAGTGACTTCGAATCAGACATGATGGTTGTAATTCCTTCTCATATTTCAATAAAGTATTTGAACCTTTTTCCATATGATTATCTTGTTATAAGATGCTTATATGTGTGAATGTATCTAATTCCATTTGCTTGTATTCAATAGATCTTTTGCTTTAATTAGTTCTTTGTTTTCTGTTTGTGTTTGCAGGTACTTCTTAAGCATGTTAAGTACAGGAAGGAGCAATAGGATCAATACAAAGGAGACAAGAGGAAAGCGGAACTACAAGTAGCTCTTCTCATCTTCTTTGTCTTATCTATTGCTTATAGGGAAAGGCTAAAGCACTTTAAACTGTTGTTCTAGATATGGCTACTTATCTAGGGAATTAGTATTTATCCGTAGATATGAAATTCTCCAAAACATGGATTCTAGAAAAGAGAGCATCCGTGGTGGATAACCACAACACCTCTAGACCACCCAAATCCACAAATGAATAGAAAGATGCATTTGAATTCGATCTCACCTAAATCGCCCCATCTATCCTCTTAAGGATAAGTTCAGTTCCAAACCCTAATTCGAACAAATAGGAGGAGTACAACATGATAATGTGCCTTGGATGATCCACATATTCAAGTTAGGCACTAATGAGCACATTGAACTATCCGTGTGACTAATAACCTTCACATCCCAGGCACAATGATGCAACTATGAGGGGCATGCCCTATCACTGAGCTAATAGCCCATCGTGTAGGCCTCCTATGTATGAAGGCCCGCCCTTACGCCAACACAAATATTTTGTTAAAACCAATATAGAAAATAAGTTAATAGCCCATTATGTAGGCCTCCCATGGATGGATGCTTCAATATATCCAAAATTAACTAAAGATAAACCCTACTTTTTTTTTGCACCCCATGTCCCTATCTCAGTGGTAACATGTGTAGGCAAATGGGAGACAAGATTCTATCAACTTGTTCTAACCTAGGATGATAAGCTCATGGTACCACTTCATTACTGAGACCCAAAGAATAATTTTGTCTATGAGCTTGGCTACACGTGATTCCTTTCAGATGCATTCTAAACAAAGATGCCCAAAATGCATTAGCTCTCCCCGAAAAGGAGGTGATATAGCCACACCTTCTTATATGGTTACCTTGTTATGAATTCACTCTAGTTGCTTCTTAGACTTTGGCATCCCCCACCTTATAGTTAAGGTTATGAATTGGATCATGGCCAACTCTCATAGTATGACGAGCGGTGTGTACAAGGGTTGGGAACAAATTCACCGCCATGTGGCTGGCTGATGATTAGTAACAATTTGGCTTCATACAGGTGAGCTGTAGCCTGCAATCCAAACTGAGGCCAACATTTTGAGGTTAGCTCGCCCTCATGGAGTCATAACCCATTGTCCTGGTCATTGTAGCATGTGTGTCGACCAGGGTGTAAGGGGCGTGATGCCTTGATGTCATCCTAACCTTTCTTCGGCTTATCACTGGAAATATGTTCAGGGTTCCAAACTTAATGTTGGAAATAAAACATGAGAGTTGTGCTTGTTGTGGGACTTAACCAAACATCTTATAACACGAGATGACAACGACCATGCACCACTTATGTATGTGTTCTTGAAGGCACTCCTCTCTTTAAGGAGGATTCACGACATGTCAATCCTTGGTAAGGTTCTTCACTTTGCATCAAATTCAACGACATGCTCCACCTCTTTTGTAGAACCCCATCAATTCGTTTGATTTTCACTCTTGTGATTTTACTCCCCACGTAGGATACTTAATGTGTTATCTACACCACTGCATAAGTAGATACACATAGCACTTAGTATCCATCGCTTATGGCTAGGACTATTGGGGTATCAAATCCCATTCATTGCCCTAGATTTCTTCTCTCAGTGTTAGTGTTAGCCAAGCAGAGATGATTTCATTGTTTGTGTTCTTTCCTATCTCAATTCATGTCACTGCTCCACTAGAAATTCCCTCTACCCATATTATACTTTAGCATACATTTTACCATGAGTTAGTGACTCATAATCATCTTTGAAAACAATATCTATAGGATATTGTTCAATACCATTGACATGTATTAACAATCTATTTTGCGGAATGAAAGAGACAATCAAAGATGTTTTTGACATCAAACTAGCTACTTGAGTTGACATACTTTGCTGCTTCCTGATTACTAAGTGAACTTGCTGTATTAAATCCATCAAACTGTAAGGTGAAAATTGCTGCAACTTAGTTTGTCTTTGAAAGTATTGAATTAGCTATTGATTTGTTTGAATCACTTTTCCTTCATTTATTAAATGATGTTTCCATTGATTAGCACTTTCCCTTGATGCATAAGTTTCCCTTAGACACTTTGACACTGCTTTAGAAAAGTCTTTGATATGAAAACAAATAGGATTCCTCTCCACTTGAAAAGAGGCTCCCCAATTGTTTGAAACATGAAATGGTGACACAATACAAGAGAAATGTAACACTGACTTTCCCCAATACTGAACTGCATCCCTGTGATTGTTAATTTCCAAACTTGGACTGAATTGATTCATTCTGACATTAGGAAGATGAGCTTTAGGCACAAACTGTAATTCATGTTGTATTCCCTGCTTATGAGTAAGATGTTTGGTTTCCTTGAATAAAATTGGAAAAGTTTATACCTCTTTGATCAAACTATCTTTGAACTGGGACTCATAACTTGAACAAACATCCTGTCGACTCTTATGTTGTTCCTTTACACACATGATTACAAATATTTTATTTGAACTTATTAATCGCTTCATTTGATTAACATTAACTGAATTCAAGTGATTTTTACTTTGATGTGCCCTGACAATAAATTCAACCCCATCTTTCTTAAGGTGATATTTATGCTCTCTTTTGTAAAATATTGCATCACGATCATAAAGATCAGGACTTCCTAAAAAAACTCCACATATGTCTACTGGAACCACATCTAATTCCACTTCATCAATGTAATTAGCTGTAATGGCAAATCTTAATTGACACTATTTGGGGACTTTTATCTGAGTTGATTTATTTAGCCATCCTAATGGGTAAGGTCTTGGATGATTCCGTGTTTCCAAACCCAAACTCTTAACTAAATATTCAAATATTAGATTGGCCTGTGATCCACTGTCAAACATTGTATCTATCTTTGTGTGCTTAGAAGTTATCCTTATGTTAAACAATTCAACTCTTTTATCTTCATTTGAAGGATTTATGTTTGATGAAGATGCAATAGTATTCAAACTTGAACTAGTGTCAGAAGTTTTACTTGTCGTAACCATAGCAGTTATCCTCCTTTCATCACCTGAATTTGAACCTAGATCTTGCTGGACTGCTGCAATTGCCTTCTTTTCATCCTTCTCCTTAAGGAAATTTTTGGGCTTAAGTTCTGGATGAAGTTTCCAACACTTAGATTCATCATGACCCATTTTCTGGCAATGGGAACAAGTAGGTCTTTCCTTCTGAGCTATCATTGATTTCTTTCTCTTCGAATTGTTCTTCCCCTTACTATCATTGGAATATTTGATTTCCAACTCTTTGGATGACTACGATGAAAACTTGAATGGTCTGCCACCTGATTCAATATGTATGGCCTGAACACACACTTCATCAAAATCATCAAGATTAAACATCAATAATGTATGTTTCAAATATGAATGTAAACTGTTGTTGTATTTTAACAAAGTTTCACGTGTATCCAATGAAATACCAAGCGCCAATGCTTTCTTTTTGAACTCCTGAGTAAACTCCTAAACACTCTGCCCTTTACCTTGCCTCAAATGCTGCCAATCAATAACATTTCACTGCATGTATCCTAAGGGATAAAATTGTTTCCTAAGAGCTTTTAAAAACTTAGACCATGAAATGATGGCTTTTCCTTTTCCCTTTACATCTATCTGTGTTTTACTTTTCCACCAGATTAAAGTTGTTCCCCCCATTCTAAGTGTAGCTAACTGAATTTTCGTTTTATCGTCAGAGATGTTCTGAATACGAAAATACACTTCTAATTGCTTAATCCAGTTATCTAGCTTTTCAGGATTCATTTCGCCATCATAAATAGGTAACTCAAATTTTACATCAAGTTTCAAAAGATATGTTTTCTTAGGTTTCTTTTCTATTTCAGATTTTGCACTGGAAGAAGAAGAAGAAAAAGGGGATGATGGAGATGATGGAGGTGAAGGTGGTTTATCAGCCTTGCCTTTACCTTTTTCCTTCTTCGATGTCTTTGAATAAGAAGCTGCATCTCTCGCCTTCTTATCTTCGTACAATTCTCCCAACATCTGCTGCATAGTCAAGAATGCTTGCTGAAACTGTTCATCGCTCATCTTTCATTGTTTTCACCTGCATCCGATCCTATCATGGTCGACTTATGAACGACTCATCGCTTTCCAATCTCTGGATCAATATGCTAAAGGATTCCTTCTCCTCGTTGTGACTTTGACCTGGTTAACATTCAATGGCAAATTCTACAAATGCAACTTGATCTGATACCAAATTATATGATATGAAATGATCATAAGCTAAAACTGATGTAGAATTGATTAGCCATTAACGAATTGATAGTTAACTGAAAGTGCGGAAATTGAGAGAACTGCTTGAGAAGAAATATTTTATGACAACTGATAAAACATAAGTAAGATGCAAAAAATCAATGAAAACAACAAAAACACAGTGATAATAGACAACAATATTTATTACGGAGTTCGTCCCTTATGGACTACGTCTCCTGGGGGACCGCTTTATTAGGATTGAAACAAAAGAGGTCGATTAAATAGAGATGTGAGCAAACTGAATGTGCACACAGGCACTTCTGGTCACTGTCAAAGGATAGCTCTCTGAAACAGATTTCCAACGCCTGTCACGGTTCCCAATTCCGACTTCGGATGCTCCTGTTACACTGGAAACAAAAACAGTCTCCAACCTCCAAAATATGCATACAAAAACCAAAATTACTCTCTCCCACTTCAATGGGAAAAATCTGCCTCTTATAGCCCTACAGGTACATTCGAGGCTCCCATGACTAAGATAAGCATGAATAGGCTTGACTTGGATAGGTTGATGCTCGGTCCATTCATGTCTTGACTCCTTAGGGTAGGGTTTCATCGTGGTTATATTAACAATAGCAAAAAATTAAATTACAAAATCCAAAATATCATAGTTTAGTAACATAACCTGCTAGCAATTATCAAACGACACGCTAGCTAACTGTTTCCATGTGAATAGGTCACAATCAAACCATAAACTGACACGGCTACAATTTTACCCCGAGTTTTCGGAACCCTTGTCAACGCTGCATGTGATAGTTGCCTTCGACAGTTATGTTGGATTCTCCGCGTAGTCAGATTAACGGTGGCCATAACCCTAACGACTTACCATTCACATGTCCACTGTTACGGTCCCACTGTGGTGAACCCCGCGGTTTCGAATCCCTGACGACTTATCTGCCTCTGTTCACATATTAATATTCCCTGCGTGGTTTCCAAGCCGACGATTAACTTACAATGTTACCTTCACTTGTTCACATGCCTCATGGTCACGGTTTTCTTTGATGAGGTTAGAGGTTGGCGGTTAGGGACCTGTATCATTGTATTTGCAATGTTTTATTGTTTTTGCAATAGGCCGAGGGTTTAGAACATAGGGTTTAGACTTAGGTTTAACACATAGGTTTAGGTTTTAATGTGTTAATGTATTTGCAATGTGTTGTAATGGTCCGAATAGGTTTAGACTTAGGTGTATGTTTTAGGGTTTGAAGCCTAGGTACATTAGGTTTTCTTTTAAAATAACCCATTTACCACCTAATGTCACAAAGTGACATTAGAAACGTTTGTCACATGACGACAAACCCATCGACTTCAAAACCTCGAGTGGACGACAATCTCATGTCGACAACCCAAATCCTGCAAGGTAAACGGCAAACACATGCCGTCGACCAAGTCCTGGCAGAACTGACGACAACCACATGTCGATAGCCAGGTAAAAAATCATATCAACTGAACACCATGAAATACCATAGACATCACCTGAACAACCTGAACCATAAACAACACCGTCGAAACTGAACGACACCGGATTAAATTGCTGCTGATGGCACTGTACACTGACGATGAACCTGTGCAACGGATCTGACGAGATCCTCCTAGATCACCGGTGAGAAATGGATTAAACTTAAGATGTGAAAAGAGAAAACAAAGGGGAAATGGAGGTTTTCACTTTTGGATCACAATCATCAAATAACTTCTTGCTAGAGAAGGAGAAGAACTTTGGAGTAATTTCATTTATGCTTATGAACTATGAAAAAATGTACTCATTCCTTCTTGTAGAGTCATTTGTATCGAGCTATGATGTAGTAGTACAAATATACATAGAGATGGATGAGAGATAATATAAATAATACTTTTCATTTTTTTGGATTGCAGAAGGTTCAAGACAAGAATGAATAAAAATATTAAATGGAATAGTTATTGTGAATATAATTTGGTTAATGAAGGGTAGAAAGCACACTTCCCTCCCTTGAAATATTTTTGTAGATGTTATTTAATAGGTGATTTGAGGATCAAATAGGAACTCTAAAAACTCGAGATCGAATGATCATGCATTTACCTATATCGAATTGGTTCGGTCCAATTTCAAATATTTTGTCTAATAATGAATCTTCAGATTCCAATGTTTTTTGAAAGGATGATGGATGAAGAATCATCCCCAATTCATTGTATACCTTTTGATCATATAGGGTGCTAAAAAATGGTCAAAATAGTAAAATAGGAGGATTTCTATGACTATAGCCCTCGAAAAGTATTCTGAAGAAGAGAAAACTTTATTCGGTACTATGGTTAATTGGCTATGCATAGTCCATTTCATTTTTGAGGGTTGGTTTAGTCCATTTCTCTTTCCTTGTGCCTATTTTTACTCGGGTGGATGGTTCACGGGTACAACCTTTGTGAATTCACGGTATACTCATGGATTGGCCAATTCCTATCTGGAAGGTTATAATTTCCTAACTTATGTAGTTTCTACTCCTACTAATAGTTTAGCACATTCTCTACTACTATTATGGGATCCCGAAGCACAAGGATAATTTACTCGTTGGTGTCAATTAATTGGGGTCTATGGACATCCATTGCTCTTCTAGTCCAATTTGTTTCTTGCACCTAGTTTTGGTGTAGTATTTATTTTCCATTTTATCCTCTTCTTTCAAGGTTTTCATAATTGGACCTTGAATCCATTTCATATGATGGGAGTTGTCGAAGTATTGTGTATTTCTATTCTATGTGATATTCATGGTGTTATTGTGGAAAATCGTCTATTTGAAGATGGTGATGGTGAATTTACATTCCATGCTTACATGGTTCAAGTTGAAGATACTTATTCCATGGTCACTACTAACCTCTTCTGGTCCCAAATTTATGGGGTTGATTTTTCCAATAAACGTTGGTTACATTTTTTCATGTCATTTGTGTCAGTGACCAGTTCATAGATGAATTCCATTGGGGTAGTTGGTTGAGATCTAAAATTACGCACCTATCATTTTGTTTCCCACGATATCCGTGTAGTAGAAGATCCTGAATATGATACTTTCTACACAAAAAATATTCTAATGAATGAAGGTATTCATGCCTCGATGGTGGCTCAAGATTAGCCTCATGAAAACCTTATATTCCTTAAGGAGGTCCTACCCCGTGGAAGTGATCTTTAATGGAACTAGATATTTAGTTGGTTGTGATCAAGAAACAATTGGCTTCACTTGGTGGGCCAATAATGCCTAAATTATCAGTTTGTTAGGTAAATTGTTTGAGGCTCATATGGTGCATGCCAGATTAATTTTATTGTGGGCTAGAAAAATGAACCTATTCAAAGAAGCTCATTTTGTATCAGAAAAACCTATATATGAGCAGGGATTGATTATGCTTCCCCATCTAGATATTTAGGATGGGGAGTCGGTCCTGGTGGAAAAATCATAAACACTTTTCCATATTTTGTATCTAGGGTAATTCACTTAATTTATTTTGTGATTTTAGGTTTTGATGGTATTTATCATGCAGTCATAGGACCTAAAACTTTAGAACAATTTATAGAAATATGGTGATAGAATTGCAACTGCTCAATAAATTTAATCTAAATCAAGAGACACAATTCTACTCTATTGCTCCGCAGAAATTAATTCACAATTTAGAACAACATTTGCAAACATGCATCAATCACATACACAAGTACATAAATTTATCTAGGGGAAACCAACTGGTAAAAACCACTTAAGCATGCTTGTATTAATTAGATGAATAGAGAATGTATTACAATTTCTTGCTCGCTCTGAGCTCAACCTGCAAGCGAATAACTTTTCTCTTTGCTCAATGAGAAGCTCTAACCCAAACTTAGTAAATTTTTGCCTTTTCTTGAGCCCCTATTTCCTTGCGCAAATCCTGAGGAATTAGGCCCCTATTTTTTTAGGAAATTTCCTCAATTAATTGTGCAATTCCCAAGGTTGGATCTCTAACTACTTGCAACACTTTTACACTCAAGACTGGTCTACAACTGATGTTGCACTGCCTTGGAATTTCCACCACAACTAGGGAACTCGAATTCTTTGCATGCACTAGCTAATTTTGGTTGATTGATTAGTTAAATGGATGATCGCTAAGTTAGACTATTGTCCCACTATAAAACTGACCTCCAACTAGTTCTATCAATAGTTAGAACTAGTTTAACTGAATACAACTATAAATAACTGAACTGGATTACTACAAATTAGAAATCACACATGCATAATTGAAATCCAAGACCTCTAACTCGAATTTACTGAGCTAACTGAGTGATAAGAGCCATGTCACCTCATTTAACTACCTCCAAGTTGTCTGTTGATGTGGAAATTTGATTTTTCTCAATTTGACCAAGGTAAAATCAAATTGAGACTTTCTTGCTACACTTCTCAACACTCCATCTTAGCAAGAAAGGGATTTTCAACCACCCCTCTCCTGCACTAATGGAATTCAAACTTCCCTCTTCACAAAGCCTTTTTCAAGATGTCAGCATCTTGTTCCTCTATCAAAACGTATTGTAGCAACATTATCCTCCTCTACACAGTCCCATAAATGATCATACCAAATATCTATATGCTTGGATCAATCATGAAATACCAGATTCTCAGAGAGCTTAATGCAACTCTGATTATCACAATAGATCATAGTTGGATCCATATCCTAACCAAAGAGTACCACAAGTATCCTTATCATCCAAATCGCCTCACATGCCGCTTGAATTTCAACCAAGTATTCAATTTTTGTCGATTTGAGCACCACACCTATACTTCCTGATGTATCGGGAAATTTCTACGGACCCAATACTGAAAATTCCACCTGGTGTACTCTTTCTATTGGATGGACTCCTTGCCCAATCTGCATCTGTAAAGCCACAAAAATTCACTCCCTCTCTCCATTTGTATCATAATCCATACTGGGTAGTGCCTCTGAGGTACCATAAGACATGTTTTACTTCCTTCCAATACAATTTGGCCAGCCTAACCATAGCTTGGCTCATTTGGTTGACAACATAGCACATATCTAGTCATGTGTTTACAAGATACATCAGTGAACCTGTTATAAACTTAAATAACAGAGCAATGGAACGCATGAAATATTGTGGAAACAAAAATAAAAAAATGCATAAAATAAGAGAGACACAAATATATGTGGTTCACCCAATTTGGGCTATGTCCACAGATAAACAACCAATCCTTCCTTTTATATTATCGAACAAAATGAAGAGATACAACCTATAATAGATCTGTTGTAATTTCCTCTTCTCTCTCACACAATATCTTCTCTTTTTCTCGCTCAAAATAATAATCCACAACCATAATACAATTCCCTCATATAAACTGAGGGTTTCCTTCTAAGGAAAGAAAACCATAAATTAACATAACTTCTACCATCAGATCATCTGCCTAATGAACGAACTAGATTGACTACGAAATTGCAATATTTTACAAGACAATTTTTCATCTATTTTTAGCTTTGGGGGCACTGTCCCCAAACCCCCGTTGGGGGCCCATTATCCCTCGACTCCCCAAGTCGGTGGGCGAGGGGGGGGGGGGGGGGGGTTGCAGGGGCTTCTGGATAGGCCCCACCAGACCCCTGCTGGTGGTGGGGGGGGGAGTCATCCCTACGTGGAGAGGTGTACAATTTTCATGGGGTATACTCCCACCTAAAATAAGACTTTTGAATCAAGAATGTAATCAAGGTCCACACCATCAACAATCTCCCACTTGGAGACTAATTATAGAAATTCCATTGCTGCTTCACTTGCTAGAGAATGCTTCCACTTTGGACCTGGTTGCTTCTCATCTTCATCGTCATACTTGAAGACCAATAGAAACTGAGCAAAAACTTAGTTTCTCCCTAGTTACAACCTTTGTTAACATATCTACAGGATTCTAGCTAGTGTGTATCTTTTCCAACTTCAACTATCCATCTTCCAGAACTGACCATATGAAATGGTACTTGAGCTATATATGTTTAAACTTAGAATGGAATGCTGAGTTCTTTGCAAGATGAATGACACTTTGGCTGTCATTATATAATCTTCCAATCTCCCACTTCTTTCCCAATTCATCCATAAACCTTTGTAATTGAATCATTTCTTTACCAGCCTTTGTGGTAGTAGCATGCTCTACTTTTGTTGTTGATAGTGAAACATTGTTTTGCAATTTTGAAACCCATTTGACAGTTGTTCCACCTACAATAAAAACATACCTTGTGGTGCTCCTCCTATTATCTCTATCACCTGCCATAACTGCATCAACGTATCCCTGTAGATAAATGTTTGAACGACCAAAGCATAATATTTGATTTGTGGTACCTCTCAAAAACCTAAGAATCCACTTCATTGCCATCTAATGCTTTTTTCCTAGATTATTCATATACCTACTTACAACTCCCTTTGCATGTGCAATATTAGGCCTTGTGCAGACCATTTCATACATTAAGCTTCTAACTGCTAATGCATATGGAACTTTACATATATAATCCATCTCTTCCTGATTCTTGGGACACATCTCCTTAGTTTGAAATGGCTAGCCAAGTTGTATTAATTGGTTTTACATTTTGCATATTAAATCTTTCCAACACCTTTTCTATGTACTCACTCTGAGACAATGTTAATTTGCAATTTTTCTTGTCTCTAGGTATTTTCATACCAAGGATTTGTTTTGCAACACCCAAATATTTGGGCACATTTATTTCCCACATGTTAGACCCTGCAACAAGCATTCCATCTACATACAATAGAAGTATAATATAGCTGCCATAATTTTGATTTTTAAGATAATACAATGGTTAGAGTGACATCTAGTATAACCCTGTTCATACATAAACCTATCAAAATTTAAATACCATTATCTTGGAGTCTGTTTTAGGCCATACAAGCTCTTCTTCAGTTTGCACACTAATTTCTCCTTCCCTTTGACCTCATACCCCTATGACTGCTACATATATATGTATTCCTCCAATTCCCCATGGAGAAAGACTATATTTACATCTAACTGCTCAATATGCAAATCTTCTATTTCCACTAGACTTAAAATAGTTATGATTGAATTCATTCTGACAACAAGAGAAAAAAATCCATTAAGGTCTATACCTTTCTTTTGTGCAAACCCCTTCGCCACAAGTCTAGCCTTATACCTATGTTTACCTCCATCTTCTTCCTTCAACTTGTAAAGCCATTTAGTCTACAATGTTGGTTTACCTATAGGAAAATTGACTAAGTCCCAATTATGATTATGCATCAAGGAGTCCATATGTTCTTCCATGGCTTGCTCCCACTTCTTCCTGGTTTCTACCTAATTTGCTTCTTCATATCTTTCCGGTTTACATAATATAATGAAGAAGAGTGTCGTCCAGGCGGTCTACTTATCGTGGTAGATATTCTAATACCACTTTTAGGTGTTTGAGGTGCTTGTTGTTGTTGTGGCTACTGATCATTATGATTTTTAGGCATCTTTACTTTTTTTGTGATCTCATCAAGCATTGCGTATTCTTTGTTATCATTTTCCTGTTTCTTTTCCTACATATGATCCTTATACAAGACCTTTTCATTGAATATGACATCTCTACTCTTAATGATTTTGTGGATTTCATAATTATATAAACGATAACCAAAATCATTAACACCATATCCAATAAAGGTACATTTATTTGATTTTGCCTCAAGCTTTGTTCTATTTTCTTTATTGACGTGGACAAAGGCTTCACAACCGAAAGTCTTTAATGAATAATTTACCTTTTTACTTGTCCATGCCTCCTCTGAAATACCACCATCCAAGAAACTTGAAGACTCTCTTACTATTAGATAAAAAACAATATCTGCAACATCTGCCCAAAATTGTAAGGGAAATCCTGCATGAAATCTCATACACCTTGCATGCTCCATGATTGTCTTGTTCATCATTTTTGACAAATAGTTTTCCTGTGGTGTTCCTAGAACTGTCTTCTCTCTGTGAATTCCATGATCTGAAAAATAGTTATCAAACTCTTTGATGCAATATTCACCTCCATTGTCTGATATGAGACACTTCAACTTCTTTCCTGTCTAAATCTCAACCAAAACTTTTTGCATTTATTAAAAGTATCAAATACATTAGATTTATTTTGAATACAATAAATCCATGTTTTCCTAGTTGCATCATCAATAAAAGTAACATAATAGTGAGAGCCACCGAGAGATGTTACCCATACATCTATATGCACAAGATCTAATTTTCCATTCTTCTTTTCTTTCCCAACTCTGAGAAATATGAATCTCTTTTGTTTCCATAAACACAATTTTCACAGAATTCCAAATCAACATGATTTAAACTTGGCAACAAATTTCTTGAGTGAAGAATCTGCATCCCTTTCTCACTCATTTTCCCGAGCCTACGATGCCACAATTCTGTATATGCTCCTGTGGAGGTTAAAGCATTAACATAATTAAAAATACCATTTCATAAATACAACGTACCAACATTTTCTACTTTGGCTATTACCAAGGCTCCTTTAGTGACCTTCCAAGTTTTTTATGTGAATGTAGTTACACAACCTTCACCACCTAACTGCTCTGTTGAAATTAGATTTTTCTTCAGATCTAGAACATGCCTTACCTCCTTTAATAGCCATTGGTTTCCATTTTGTTGCTTTATAAAAACCTTACCCATTCCAATGATTTTTCAGGGATTATCATCACCCAACCAAACTTATCCAAAATATCCTTGAACATAGTCACGAAAATGTTTCTTATCAGGTGTGGCATGGAATGAAACCCCTGAATCTACCACCTAAGCATCAATACTATTATTTAATGAAAGAATCAAATTATATTGCAACACATCACCTGTCACATTTACTTCATGATTTTTCTCTTGTTGTCCATCTCCTTCTTTTCCCTTCCGAGATTCACAGTCTTTCTTCAGGTGTCCTTTCTTTCGATATTTCCAGCACACTATCCCTGACCTGGATTTGGATCTTCCTTTTCTTGACTTACTGCAATTTCCTAGGCTCCTTTCTCTTTCCATTTTTCTTCCCCTAGTCTCTACAATCAAAGCATTACCTGATGTATCATCGAAGCTTTTTTGTCGCATTTCCTCGCTAAGGATGGCACTTACAAGATCATCAAAATTTAAAGTACTAGATCTAGAGAGAGTTACTAATAGCCATAACTAAGCCGTTCCAAATTTCTAGCAATGAGTATAGAACTAAGACAGCCCTAACTTTATCATCAAAATTTACCCCTATATAACTTAACTGACTGGTAACCATGTTAAATTCATTTAAATGATCAACAATAGATCCACTTTCTCGCATCTTAATATTAAATAGGCGCCTCATAAGAAATACCTTATTTGAGGGTGAGGGTTTTTCATATAGTTTGGCCAATGCCGTCATTAAACCTTATGTTGTCATTTCCTTTGAAATGTTGAGTGCCACCAACGCTGCTAGACACAATCATATTTTTCCTAGTGCCTTTTTGTCGAGAATATCCCATTCTTCATCCGTCATACTCATCGGCTTCTTTGATTTTCCTATCAATTGTAGGTACAGATCTTTCTGATACAGATAATATTCCATCTACATTTTCTACAACTAGTAGTTTAGGCAAGTAAATTTCTCGACCCTAAACCTACCATCTTCCACCATTGCTCTCACTCGAGCCAAGAACTTTTCTCTCGTGCAAGTTTATCAACTAAATTAAATAATTAAAATATAGAATTATATTACATTTTATTTTTCGATTTTAGTTGGGATTGATTATTTTGAACTATATATTAAAGAAATGAAAAATAGTTTATTATTTTACTTTAATTTAATATATTGATTAATTGTAATTGTAATTGAATTAGTAAAATAAATTATTATAATAGTGAACTATAGCTTAGGTGGTGTGACCATGAACGATTATAGTTAAATTAAAGTAAAATATAAAAATAACTAAATTTATGTAAAAACAATAAAATATGATAGAAATTGGTCCATTTTACCAGAAAATATTTAGTGAAATAAACTGTAGCATATACTGATAAATTAGTATTCATAATTATTCGATATCTTTTATATTAAATATTTTTATTGATAGATTAAATTAATAAATTTATTATTTATATTTAATTAAAAAATTTAAACATAATAATTTTTTTAATTTTTATTAATTAATATACAACAAAATTGTGAAAATTATTTCATATATGTATTTAAAATTTTTTTATTCACAGAAAAGGCACAAAGGCACAATAAGCGTATAATATATAGCATGTGACATAGTAGAATGGGCACGATCAATATCCATACTATCAAAATAGGCACAATCAATATCATTATTATCATCAACCTTTCTCTAAGACTAACGCAAGAAACAACTAAGTGCCTTCATATTTTTTTACACCATTTTTGTATATCTAATTTATCCTACTATAGATGGAGTCAAATCCTATTTCCTTATCTTCTTTTTCACCTCTAGATGCTTTAGATGCTCATTAAATAGAGGTGGTGAAATCGAAGTAAAATTCTCCGACCCCATGTTAGGCTTACCCTCGTTTTAGGTTGAATGGCCTATTTAGAGTCACTGTCTTCACATGGTGCTGTTATGAGATGTGTTCACATGGTGTTGTTATGAGATGAAACATAGGTTTCTAGAATATTCACTAGAAAAGAAGAGCCCGTGGAGTGGAAAAGGTTGGGCTACTTAACTTGCTCTAGGTGCCGCATTTCCACTGTGCCCTAATAATAATTTTTGTCATTAGGAAGCTGCTCTGCCTGGTGCATGGTGGGTGTTTGTGGCTGGAGGAGCCCATCCCCATCATGACAGACTTGATTCACTGCATTACTCGGCTTCCATGAAAAGGAGTGGACCCTGCAGACATCTCGGAGGGGAAGAGCAATGACTTGGCCATCGCGGAGGCCATGAAGAAGAAATACAAGCTGGCGAAGAAGAAAAGGGGATACATCATATCCATCATCAACGACAAAGCAGTGAAAGTGGCGGCCCAAATACTGGCCAGTAAGGTTATGTGCAAGTGCCGCGTGGACGAGGTACCCGCGCCGGTGGTAGCACTTGCTGAATAGTGCGTGGAAGGGGTCTAGTTTAATTGGTCCGAGTTCCTCTGCAAGGAATTCTTGGAGAATTGTCGCGAAGCTTAAGAATAGGGCAAAACATTCCACTATGCATGGATTCTACTATCCATAGTGCTCGTGGCAGGGGAATTGCTGGAAGATAGTCAATTCCCCACAATTGACAGGGATCTGTCGGAGGCTGCAAAGTACGCTTCGCTTTGGGCCACAAAGGATGCAAATAGGATTTGTGACAGTAAGATATTCTGGGTGTTCATGGAGATGAACCTCAGAATGCGGATCAACGCAAACCATGGTTTTCACCCATTGTCTACAATAGCGTGCAAAGTTTTGTGGAATTTAAAGCGGACATCCACAACATATACATCAGAGCGCGCAAGGACTCGACCAAGCAATGGAGAGAGCTACCCTTTGTAGCCATGGATGATGTAATCTTTAACGTACTGGAGACATGGCCGCTGGAGTAGCGCACTCAAGAGATCGTGGAGATAGAGAAGTCGACGGCACAGAGGAAGAAAGAGGAGGCCAAACTACGCATGGCACAGTTGGCAGAAAAGAGAAGGAAGGAGGCAGTGACATCAGAAGCGTGGGCGGTGCGAGACGCTGCACAGACATCAACTAAACAAGAAAAGGTTACAGCAGCAGCAACAACGTAGGAGGCAGCCGCGAAGGCGTGCGAGGGCCAAACGTCGCCTTCGCATGGGTAGGAAGAAGAGGGAGGCACAAACCCACAAACCGCATCAACACAATTGAATTGCCAGCACCCGACCGAGCGGACATGGCCGCGCAAGAAGGTCAAGGCATCGAAGTTGTCTATTGATCCGATCACCCTAACTAAGGGTGATCTGCACGACATCAACAAGACAATGCGAGATTTCATCTTCGAGACCCTCCAAAATTTTATGCAGGAGAACCAAATTGTGTTGGGGGCCCTCAAAGTGCAGCTACAAGAGTTTCTGGTGCACACTCCTCAGGCTAGTATCGTTTTGACTAGCCTCAGAGTCAGAACAATGGCATCAAAACAAATGTTGCGTGCTTAGGTGACGAATACCATAGTGCTACCAGAAAGGGCACTAGTGACAACAAATGAGGCTGACAGGCCTATGGTTAGCGCGTTGAAAGGTATCGACATCAACATGGCTGCACTCTCGCAGGAGACCTTATATGTTCTGCATGATGGGATAACTGCAGAACTGCGGGCTAGGGAGAGCCGCACACTGCAAGTCCTCAACCAGTAGAAAATCAACATGGAATAGTGGAGCTTGCAGCGCAACGAAGTGGTGTCGCAGAATCAATAGCTGGTACAGGTACTGGATGAAGCTTGTCAAAGCGTCCCTGAGTTGTCTATCCCAGTAGACACACCAGTAGAGGCGCACATCCACAGGTTAGCAGCAGGGGTGTGCGAGGCGTGGGAGGAAATGACAAAGGTTCAGCTCCAGCTGAACCTTCAGATCGCTGAGCTGCGGTTAAACGTGCAACTGTCCACCCCTCCGAAATTTAGAGAACAACATGCCAGCGCTATTACAACGGGACTAGATGAGATTGACAGTGCAGTGCGAGACTTCACCAGCATGTTGGAAGAGTCATTTGAGGTCCTCACGAATGTGCAGGAGGACCCCAACATCCAACACTTAGAGACAGAGGCATGAGAACTCCATAGCAGTATGACAATGTCAAAGGAATTGTCAGACGGTGGCCCTCACTCAGAGCCTCACGCAGATGCAATAGGCCAAAGCGCTGAAAGAACAGGTGGACGAGGAACGACACAAGGAAGAAGTCTTGAAGTCGCACGTTCAGCCTTGGATCGACGAGGCCTTCACCATAAAAGTAGAAATTGAAGGCAAGCTCACACAAATGCAGGGGATACAAGAATAGATGCAGAGAAGCAATTCCAACACCGCGGTCTCAGAACAACGTGTACAAGAGATCCAACAGGCAACAATTCAGTGCGCTATTGACCTTGCAATAGTTCGAGCAGAGTTGGAGGGACTCCGTGCGAAGATCTCTGCGCCGACATAGTGAATCAAGGGCGAGTCACGATGTTTGTGTTGGGGGCCTGTTGGGTATGGAATTCCCCCAAGGCATGTTTTGGGGCTTAAAGCCCAAGTTTTGACCAAATCCTTTTGTAAAAGCTCTGCGAATTATGGGTGTGGAGCACGAAATCATAATAGAGTCACAAGGTTGTCTGCCCTAGTTTTTGTAATGTAATGTTGGATGGATAGACCTACTCATGGTCCGCGGATCATGGGATTGTATAAATAGAGCGAGGGTCTAAGTAGAAAAAAGAGAAAAAAAGAGGGGAATGATAAGTCTAAGTGATCGAGTCGAAGTGTAAAGTGTGTCTTTGGGTCATAGAGTAGGAGAAGGCTTTGCAGCTGAGTGCACAGAGGCTTAGTAATCCGCAGCTGAGTGTGCAGACCCCTACAGTTGAGTGTGCAGGGCAAGTTGAATCAATAACCGTTGGAAGAATCAATAAAGAGAAGTTTACCATATTTCTGTCTATCTTTTCCTGTTTTAATGTATGATTAGGTATACATTGAAAGTATACTGTTTATTTGCTGCGCAAACTCATATGAATGTTTTGTATAAATAAATATAACATAAGACATCCAATTACGCGAAGGTAATTAACTGGTATAGGAAGATAAGTAAGATCTCGGGTGCATCTTAAGGGAATAGTGTAGAGCGCTGCTCTAGCAGCGCGAAAGCTCCACAACCCCTGGTTAGGGCTGCGCGAAGGCAGTGTATCAGGGCGCGAGGAACAGGGAAGTATGTGAAGTAACCTTTGCGTAGGGATGAAAAATTGGACCAGTCAAACCTCTTAGACATATCAAGGGTGTGGAAACCTAGTTCCAACACCCTCCCATACTACTTCGGGTGGGACCTTAGTCCGTGCTCCATGGACTATTGCCGAAAGGGCCAGTAGTACAGGGATTTGTTTGGCTATTTAACTCCGAACTTGGGTCAGGCCCCAACAAGCCAACAACAAGTATGTGCAAGGAAAGCTTCGGTAGAACATGCAGAGGCTTCTCTACACTGAACATTTAGATGAAGGTGCTGGATGGTGAGGCATACCAATCAAAAATGTCTAACAGTGCCTCCATTGACATGTAGGGTGGATCCTGTTCGAATATCATCTTGTAGAATGGGGTGAAAAAATGATCAAAAAGCTATGTGATTACTCCTTTGAAGTTGCATTTGGACAAAAAATTGAAATATGTGTTCACAACAGTCTTTGTCGGTGACCATGCCCACTCCAAGCTTAGGAAATCCTATCGGGCACAGATTGCATCTAAGATGTAGGCGGACATGTAAATCTCTGCATGCATACCTATGGGTGATTGTTGAGCCTTCGTTACATGTTCCTTCAACTGATGAGCCAACATGCCAGACTAGTTACATGGTTTTCCTTCTCTAGCCAGCTGGTCCAACGCGATCACCAAACTCTGTGGGAAGGTTTCTGTGCTTTCTTGGCACAGTCGACATGCGAATATGACCAAGTATTGATACGCCTTCCGCAGTATCTTCATCTTGTAGATTTGGTTGGGTGTCAACCTAAATTGAGCCGACTCCTTTACCTAGTTCTTCAAAATATATGAAGGGAGTCTTCATGATAGTCATGGGCTCTGACATCTGATACATCTCGTCATAGTCTCGTGCCTAGAAGGTTGCAAGATTTGTTCCACTGACACTGCTAGAGGTCATCATCTTGGGATCACTGTGAGAGAGGATCCAGTGTATCATGTCCACGCCTGGGAATGCAGGGTATCTTCATGCAATCCGGTACAAGCGACTTGTGAATGTTCACATACACCTGACGGTCTTCCTCAAAAGTGCCTCCAAATTCTTCATTGACCCCCTGCCACTTGATTTTGATGTCCCTATCTAGAAACAACTTTGTATCTTCATAGATTGGTAGACTAGGGAACACTCACTCAACTGCTGCTCCAGCTACCTTTCCGTTAGTGTCCTACGATCCCGCTCTCTTGGAAGCCAGTGATCTTGTATTGCTGAGAGGTGGATGAACACCTGAAATATATAGAGACAAGTAACATGCATGGTAGGAAATCTGTTAGCGAAAACCAAAGAAAATTCGGGGAATGACATAGCGCATACCTGGGGAACTGATAGGCAAGATTGTGCAAATTCTTTTGGGAGGTTCGGTGACTGGCTGCCAGAACCACGCAAAAGGCAGTCTGGGATGTCTGGGAGGCAAGACTGGTTGCTGGAGTTGCGCAATGTGCAATCCAGACTGACTGTTGGTTGTTGGGACTGCGCAATGCATAATTCCAGCTGGGAGTGACTGTAGGCATAGGGACTACATCGTGCAATTTTCTGGGCCAGCAGTCACTATCCCTCATAAATGCACAAAATAGTCTTGGAGGACAGTGCCTGGGTAGAAATGCGTATTTCTGGAGAGGAAGATAGAGCCTTCCTTCCCTAGATTGCGCAATGCTGTCTCGGTGAAGCAAGAGTCCGAGCCAAGGTTGGCTAGACTCGCCGATGGGAAACTGAAAGCAAATATAAAAGTGAATGCATGGAAACACTATGTGAAATAAGAAGAGATTGCCAGTGCAAGAAAACATGAATGAAATATTCAGTAAACAGATCAACATGCATGTGGGTGAAGCGAGTCAACGAATCAACAACAGTTCGTGCAAAACAGTTCCATGAATGTGACAGTAGTGAGATAGCAACGAAAACTGAAACAGTGCTAGGAAAAGCTAGTATACATGTAAACGACAACAAGGATTCAAAGAAATCAAGCAAACAACACTCACATAATCGAAAACATAAAAAGTGACAAAAATGCTGAAAAAGACAAGTTGAGGCCACTTATCTGTGAATCACTGAGCCGAATGTATAGAAGAGTCTTGGATGTGCTATGGGATGTTAGAGATCCAAGATTGATGTGAAAGAATGTGCTTTGATGCGTCGAATAAATAAGTTTTGAGCTCATGACGCGCATGCCACAAATCTAGGAAAAAGCGACACTTGGAGGAAAGTTTCTAAAACAACTTTGCATGTAACATCCAACTGCTAAAAATAACTCCCTAAATCATGTGATTCCTTTTACATGTTGCCTTTTGCTATTCCAGGAAAAATAAAGCCATGCATGTAAGCCAAGTTTCCTTGGTCCCGGGTGGAACTGGTCAACCCAACTGCTCAAGCATGAAGTTGCTCAACTGCTTGAAGGAAATTTGCATTTCTGATTGGGAGATGGGTTGGCTGCCCAGGAGATTTGTGCAATTTCTGGGCAGAGTAGCTAACTGGCTCCAGATTTGCGCAAATTTTGGGCTGAGCAGCCCTGCTGGGGAAAATTGTGTAATTTTCACTGTGAGGGTTGACTGGAAGAATTGCGCAATTTTGGAGCCCAGCAGGCTTCCAGGAAGGATTGCAAAATTTCTGGAGGGAAGGCTGGTTGCCCTCCAGAATTGCACAATTTCTTGGGGGAGCTGCTCAACCTACAGCTGGACCAAGTCTGAATGAACAACCTGTGAGGGGAATGCATCAAGCTGTGATCGACATGTTGCCTTTGTGATGTGCCTCCAAATTAGACCTAAATTAAGGCCCACGCCTCTAATTTAAAACATAAATTAAGGCCTATGACCATCCTTCAGCACATTAAACCTTTATTTTTGTATTAGATAATTTGTTTGTAACTTTAATATATTCATTAGGAAGGTTTATGAATAATTGAATATTTGTGCCTATTATTATTTAATTTTTGTGGAATATTATGAGAATATTGGGTAGATTATGAAGGGTTGGGGGGAGAGATAATTTAGGGACTTGTTCCCTAATACTGGAGGATCAATAATAAGTAATAAGTCAACAAGATATTATGGAATTATGACACAAATTGTGGAACTCCAATGGTTGAGAAAATCTAGGAATGTGTTCCACTAATCAAGGGAGCAAATCCACCAATCACTGGAGAAGAACCACTAATCAATGGATTTCGGTGGGGAAAAACTCCTCCATCCAAGGGGAATGATTCTTAATCATTTTGTATAAGTACCAAGTCGAATTTGCCTCTAGGGAATGATTGAGAAAATCTAGGAATGTGTTCCCTGCCATTTAATGCAAATTCCTAGTATTGGGGACTAGATCCACTAATCAAGGGATTTGGTGGGGAAAGCTTCCTCCATTCATGGGGAATGATTCCTAATCATTTTGTATAAGTACCAAGTCGAATTTTCCTCTACAGGGATATTTTCATTAGTGTTATTGTGGAGAGATCTTGTACTCTTGCAGCTCCATTGTATTTTCTTGCAGGGTTGTAATCGTATTGATGGAACAATGAAGATTGGTGTCATGTTCAGCTTCTAAATCTTGTTCTCCTCCATAGGTCTCTGATTTTCCTTGGGCTTGGCCATCCCAGGAACCTCAAAGCCCTTTTGTATCATTATCTTTCCTTCTTTTCATTGCTTATTCACATGCATCTCTAGTTTTTATTTCTGCATTTAGTATTAATGATTTCTTGTTGTAGGATTGAGTTAAATATTTGATGTAAGTTCTTTTGCATGATCAAAAGCATTATTTCATCATTGGAAAATCTTTGAAATTTCATAATAATCATTGATTTTCTTGGATTAGTCTTCTCATTCCTAAATCTAGATTGTTGGACCTCCTTTTTAGCAAAGAACAATAAATTTTTTCTATTTTTTAGAGCATCCTGACTAGCTTCAATCAAATTTATTCCACTTGCATTATATCACAAAAACATTCTAGTTCATAACAAAAATTACCCCCTTTCATTTTCACTTGATTTGGTTAGGGATTTCTTATATTTACTAGCTCACTAGTTCTCAAATTTCTAGATTTTCGACTAGTAATGTTTATTTTTATTTTTATTTTGCATGGGTTAACATAGGTATTTTTGAGTGATTCCACTTGGAATAGGGACCTAAGACATCCTAGTTAATAATAAAATTTGTCCCGTCCAATTTGGATTTGATTTTCTTAGTCATTAATCCTCACCAATTTCATCATTTCACAACGAAAGTTTTCCAAGATTTTTGAGCGAATCCATCCATCTCCCGACTTTGGTTTTGAGTTCTGGGTGATCCTAGGAATTTTCCCACTCCATTCCACCCATCAAAAACCTTTCCTATGCCTCTCATCACCTTGAACACCTCACATTTTTCTCTCGGCTGTATCTTGTAATTCCTACAAGATCATCCTGTAGGTTTCTAGTACATCTTGTAGGTTTTCCTGAAACGACCTGTTCTGAGGTCAAATTGATGGAAAACCTCTAGGAAGTCACTAAAAGCCTCCAAAGGGTCTCTCACACCATCCAACCATCTCCTAACCCTTCAATCCAACCTCCAACATCCTTAATTCACCTTCCACATCACCAAAATACATTAGTTTGCATACTTGATTTTGCATGAAAAAACAAAAAGACAAAAATAGATTTATTTCAGTCCCTTTACTTGCACATTAGTGATGTTTGATGCTTCTTACTACAATTCTTAGATAGTAGCATTTGGTTCATGATAATTTAGTTTGATTGCAAAGCATAGTTTCTTGGCAGTTAATTAGAACATGGTACAATGATTTAGCATTGAATTTCCGTCTCTTTCCTTGTACTTTCTTTCTTGCAATAGGTTAAGGTTCCATTTCAAACATTTCATTTTCTGAAATTCGTTTAGGATTTGACTTCAGTACATGCACTCCATTACATCATGACAGCAAAGGAAGGACACATTGTATGCTGCACATATAGTGTTGATAACTCTTAAGTTTGTACGAACCCCAGGTTGATAATTAAATTCGATAGCCTTGGGAGTTGCAGCATTTTTGTTGCAATACCGAGGCTCATCACTTTGTGAAAGAAAAACACTGAAGCTTGTGTACTTAATGAAGCAAGACAAGGTGTTGCGAAAAGTTGGTAGGGAGGCTCCAAAATGAAGCTAAGGAAAAATTTTGGAGGGTGGTTGTAGCCACTACAACAGTCAGCCTAACCATAGCTTGGGTCATTTGGTTGAAAACATAACACATATCTAGTCGTGTGTTCACAAGATACATTAGTGTACCCGTTAGAAAATTAAATAACAGAGCAATGGAACACATAAAATATTGTGGAAACAAAAACACAAAAATGCATAAAACAAGAGAGACACAAATATACGTGGTTCACCCAATTTGGGCTATGTCCATAGAGAAACAACCAATCCTTCTTTTTATATTATCCAACAAAATGAAGAGATATAACCTACAATAGATTTGCTGTAATTTCCTCTTCTCTCTCACAAAATATCCTCTCTCTTTCTTGCTCAGAATAATAATCCACAACCACAATAAAATTCCCTCATATAAACTGAGGGTTTCCTTCTAAGGAAAAAAACCATAAATTAACATAACTTCTACAATCAAATAATTCGCCTAATGAATGACCTAGATTGACTACGAAATTACAATATTTTACAAGACAAATTTTCATCTATTTTTAGCTTCGAGGGCACTATCCCCGAACCCCCGTCGGGGGCCCACTATCATTCGACTCCCCAAGTCAGGGGTGCAGGGGGGGGGGGGTTGTGCGAAGGATGCTAGATAGGCCCCCTTAGACCACTGCGGGGGGTGCGGGGGCTGCTGGATAGGCCCCCCCAGTCTCCCATGGGGGGGGGGGATAAGTCCCCCCTACATGGAGGGGTGTACGATCTTCATGGGGTATACGTCTGCCTAAAATAAGACTTTTGAATCACGAATATAATCAAGATCCACACCATCAACAATCTCCCACTTGAAGACTAATTATAGAAACTCCACCGCCACTTCACTTACTGGACAATGCTTTCAATTTGGACCTGCTTGTTTCTCATCTTCATCGTCATACTTGAAGACCAATAGAAACTGAGCAAAAGCTCACTTTCTCCCTAGTTACAACCTTTGTTAACATATCTATAGGATTCTGGCTAGTGTGTATCTTTTCCAACTTTAACTGTCCATCTTTCAAAACTGACCATATGAAATGGTACTTGAGCTATATATGTTTAATCTTAGAATAGAATGATGAGTTCTTTGCAAGATGAATGACACTTTGGTTGTCACTGTATAATCTTCCAATCTCCCACTTCTTTCCCAATTCATCCATAAACCTTTGTAACCACATCATTTCTTTACCAGCCTTTATAACATACTCTACTTTCATTGCTAATAGTGCAACATTGTTTTGCAATTTTGAAACCCAATTGACAGTTGTTCCACCTATAGTAAACACATACCTTGTGGTGCTCCTATTATCTCTATCACCTGTCATATCTGCATCAACGTATCCCTGTAGAGAAATGTTCAAACCACCAAAGCATAATGTTTGATTTGTGGTACCTCTCAAATACTTGAGAATCCAATTCACTGGAATCTAATTCTCTTTTTCGAGATTATTCATCTACCTACTTACAACCCCCATTTCATGTGCAATATTATGCCTTGTGCAGACCATTTCATACATTAAGCTTCCAACTGTTAATGCATATGGAAATTTACATATATAATCCATCTCTTCCTGAGTCTTGGGGCACATCTCCTTACTTAGTTTGAAATGGCTAGACAAGTATTAATTGGTTTTACATTTTGCATATTAAATCTTTCCAACACCTTTTCTATGTACTCACTCTGAGACAATTGGTTTTACATTTTGCATATTAAATCTTTCCAACACCTTTTCTATGTACTCACTCTGAGACAATGTTAGTTTGCAATTTTTCTTGTCTCTAGGTATTTTCATACCAAGGATTTGTTTTGCAACACCCAAATATTTCATTGCAAATGAATTTTCTATTTGCTTTGGAGGTTAAAGAGTGAACATAATTAAAAATACCATTTCATAAATACAATGTACCAACGTTTTCTCCTTTGGCTATTACCAAGGCTCCTTTAGTAACCTTCCAAGTTTTTTATGTGAATGTAGTTACACACCCTTCACCACCTAACTGCCCTGTCGAAATTAGATTTTTCTTCAGATCTAGAACATGCATTACCTCCTTTAATAGCCATTGGTTTCCATTTTGTTTCTTTATAAAAACCTTACCCATTCCAATGATTTTACAGGGCTTATAATCACCCAAACAAACTTGTCCAAAATATCCTTGAACATAGTAACGAAAATGTTTCTTATTAGGTGTGGCATGGAGTGAAACCCCTGAATCTACCACCTAAGCATCAATAATATTATCTAATGAAAGAATCAAATCATATTGCAACACATCACCTGTCACATTCGCTTCATGATTGTTCTCTTGTTTTCCATTTCCTTCTTTTCCCTTCCGAGATTCATAGTCTTTCTTCAGGTGTCCTTTCTTCCGATATTTCCAGCACATTATCCCTCATCTAGATTTGGATCTTCTTTTTCTTGACTTACTGCAATTTCCTAGGCTCCTTCCTGTTTCCATTTTTCTTCCCCTAGTCTCTACAGTCAAAGCATTACCTAATGTCTCACCGAAGCTTTTTTGTCACATTTCCTCTGTAAGGATGGCATTAACAACATCATCAAACTTTGAAGTACTAGATCTAGAGAGGTAGTTACTAATAGCCATAACTAAGCCATTTCAAATTTCTAGTAATGAGTATAGAACTAAGAGAGCCCTAACTTTATCATCAAGATTTACCCCTATAGAACTTAACCGACTGGTAATCATGTTAAATTCATTTAAATGATCAACAAGAGATCCACCTTCTGACATCTTCATATTAAATAGATGCCTCAAAAGAAATACCTTATTTGAGGGTGAGGGTTTTTCATATAGTTTGGCCAATGCCGTCATTAAACCTTCTGTTGTCATTTCCTTTGAAATGTTGAATGCCACCAACGTTGCTAGAGACAACCATAGTTTTCCTAGTGTCTTTTTTGTCGAGAATATCCCATTCTTCATCTGTCATACTCATCTGCTTCTTTGATTTTCCTGTCAATTGTTGGTACAGATCTTTTTGATACAGATAATATTCCATCTACATTTTCCACAATTGGTAGTTATGGCAGGTAAATTTCTCGACCCTAAACCTACCATCTTCCGCCATTGCTCCCACTCGAGCCATGAACTTTTCTCTCCTGCAAGTTTATCAACTAAATTAAATAATTAAAATATAGAATTATTTTACATTTTAGTTATTGATTATTTTGAATTATATATTAAAGAAATGAAAAATAGTTTATTATTTTACTTTAATTTAATATATTGATTAATTGTAATTGTAATTGAATTAGTAAAATAAATTATTATAATAGTAAATTCCTATAACTTAGGTGATGTGACCTTGAACAATTATAGTTAAATTAAAGTAAAATATACAAATAACTAAATTTAAATAAAAACAATAAAAATATGATAGAAATTGATCCATTTTCCCATAAAATATTTAGTGGAGTAAATATTTTTCTTGATAAATTAAATTAGTAAATTGATTATTTTTATTAATAAATTAAATTAATAAATTTATTATTTTTTATCTAATTAAAAAATTAAAATATAATATTTTTTTAAAATATTATTTTTAATTAATATAATATAAAATTGTGGAAACTATTTCCTATATGTTTTTTAAAGTTTTTTTTTTGTTAAAAAAAAAAAATTACACTATCAATATCAATACTATCATCAACACTTTTGATGGGTTTTGCGGCTATCTTTAAAATATGGTAGGAAAATTATTTCTATGTGAAATATGAGTGAATTTAACTTAACTTAATATTAAAATAGGTAATTTAATTATTGTAATATATTAAATAAATAATAATTAATTTTTAAATTAAAATATGTAATTTAATTATTATAATATATTAAATAAATAATAATGAATAAAAAATTAATTAATATTAAGTAATTTTTTTTAATATAATAAATTAAGTGTTTTTAACTCAATATAAGAGTAATGTTGTTTTGTTTAAATATTTGGATTTTTAAAGAAATTTACACATCCGAAAATTTGCTCTCTCCCAACTTGAGAAATTTAAAATTAAAATACATTTAAATTAGTTTATTTTTAATTAAAAATATTAATAATTAAATATTAAATATATTAAATTTAATAAAAAATAGTTGAGCACAAATTTAGGTTATAAAATATGTATGATATAAATATTTGAAGGTTTTAAGAATACCAATTTTATTTATACATTTAAAATATATTTTTATAATAACAAATACAATTTTATAAAAATTTATAACTGAAAAATATATTTAAAAAATAAAAAACCAAAATCTTACCAGCAATGACATTACCAAATTAAAAAAAATAAATTATTATTTAAAAATATTTGTAGATAATTATGGATTTGAAGATAATAAATAATGTCCACACACTATACTTCTTCCCACGTATTCACGGCGTCAAAGGAAATGTCAATAATTTAGGGCTACGGTAGATCTTGATGTTACAATGAGATTATCTTATTTATTCATGAAGTATAAATTAAATGATTTGTGTGGGTTTTAATTTTCATGAGATTATTTCTTCAATTTTTATAGGGAGAAATTGAGGTTGAAATTCAATTGTGTAAAATAAAAATTATGTTTTTATCAAATTTCACTCTTTATTATCTAATATAAAATTATTAATTTTTTCCATTTTTATATTTTATACTTGATTAAAGTCATTCCTCTATTTTCATTTCTTCAACCATTTAAGATAAATTCAAGTGATATCTCTATTTTATACATAGTTTAATATCTCTATTTTATAAATAGTTTCATTAATTGTGAAAGACATAGGGAGGGGAAAAATGAATGAATGAGGATAATTAAGAAAAAAATATTAAATAAAAGTCATAATTCAAGAGATCCAAATTGAAAAGATAAAAGAATGTGCATATTATTTATCATGATTATTTCATTTTGATGTTACAAGGAAATTATCTCACTTATTTATAAGGTGTATATCACTGGGATTGTGTGGGGTTTAGTCCCCATCAAGGTATTTATTCAAATCTCCTTGGGGGGAGGGGGAGCCACTTAAAATAGATAGAGGGGAAAAATAAATGGATGAGGATAATTAAGAAAAAAAGTAATAAATTAAACTCATAATTAAAGAAAATGAATCAAATTGAAAGGATGAAATAATGTGGATATTATTTGTCATGATTATTTCATTTTGATGTTAGAAGGAAAATATTTAACTTATGAAGTGTAAATCACTTGGCTTTTGTGGGGTTTAGTTCTCGTCAAGTTACTTGCTCAAATGTCATTGGGATGGATTGGGGGAGGTGAGGGGGTCGTTCGGGGAGGGGATGAGCTACTTGTGGGAGATAAACATTGTTCTACATGGTTTCACTTGCCAATAATTTTTATTGTTTGAGTTTCTTCCATAAGTGGTAGTGGTAACGAATTTTTCAAAATAGATTAAGATATTAAGATAGCACAAGGAGGTAATAAACCTTAATTTCAAAAATCAAATGCATCTTTTTGAACTAGCTTGAAGAAAAAAATCACCATTGTTAAAGTTTCATGGAAATATGACATTGAACAATTCATAAAATGTTAGAGGTTGAAATATTGTTTGTTTGTTGTCATTCCATTGGGGAAAGCCTTAATGATAGAAGGAAGAACTATTAGCATTGCAGAAGGGTTGTCAGAGTCTGGAGGCTATTGATACACTTTTTATAGTGTGGAATGGATAGTTCTAAATCTTTACGATGGATTTGTGCAATGCAGAAATTTTTTGAGGGATGGAAACAATACTTTTTGTTCCCTCAATTTAGAAGATATTTTGCTTCCAAAACTTCATAGAGATTTCGATTCTTGAGTCGGTTTGATATGGAGAATGATCATGTAGGATTTTCCAATGAAAAAGACATACAAAATGACGAAACACTCGTGGGAAGATGGGAAGAGACTAACATTTTATAGTGTAGATACAACACAAATAATTAAACCTTTTCATTGGCCTAGTGATTAGATAGAGGATATTGTTTGCATGAATAGATATTGGTTCAATACAAATGATGGAAGTTGATCTGTGATGTTGAGAATACATATGTATCCCTTAACTGCCATTTGGTATTTTTTTTGCTTCAATTCCATATTTGTCAAAAAAAGAATGGATTGACTCAATGGAGCTTCAGGATATGGCCAAAAATTGAACCAATTTGTCTGTTCTGTTTCATCAATGTGAAAAGATTCTACATCTAGTATTATATTTTTCCTTATGTCCAAAACTAGATGTTCCTCCAAGAAGATAGGAAGAATATGAAGAAATTTTCTTCAATATAAATGGTCGGAATGAATCAAAATTATTATAAGAATAATGAAAATAAAAGTATGAATCCAATTCTATTTTTTGGACTCTAAGAAAATCTAGCTATGGGAATTTATTTTTTTAATGATCAAGAATTTGTCCATTAGTTCACTTCTGACTCCCGATAAATGTAGAGGATTTGTTGAATCTTGGGTATTTATTTCTTCAATTGGGTCCTAAGACTTATCTAGCATCTGCAATTGCATGGAAGAGATTATTCATCCCAAAGGGTTTGGGGAAAATTTTGAGCAAACATAAGCAACTTATGGTTTATCTATCCAAGAGGGATAAACTTTTTTACGATGATTTAATTGATCAATCGAGTATTCGTGGGACAAAAACTTGTTAATTTCACAGTTTTAAACTCACATTCAATTTTTAGAGATCCCGAATCCAATTTTTCTTTTTTCTTATTTAGGAAACGAATCAAAGATGGGTTACACACGATAATGCTTTTTGGAAGACCCCTTGATGGTAAGTGTGGGTCCTCATTATCCATCAATAGATGATGTTCTTAGACTTATTACTAGATGGTAAATATGTTATTAACTATGACCCTCTATCAAATTATTTACATATGGGGAGGAAGCAAAGTTCTTAGAACTGAACAATAGTCCGTATCTCCCTTATGCAACACAATGGGATTATTGAGCTACTAGGTTTGTAGAGACAATAACGGTAAATATGACAAAAATATCTATCGGGAAATATATCCCAAAGGGAAAGATATAGCAAAGTGATTATGCTATAGTTGGGTCGTATATCTTCTCATTTTTTTCACAGTGAATATCGATGCTCAAACTCTCTTATATTTTCCACAAAATTAATTCTCTTTAGTTTTGGAGAAAGGGACATGATATATGTTCAATTTCTACTATAGGTAAGTGAATGATGCATAAGCATTTTATCACATGAATTGTTTACCTATGACTATTAAATATCCTTATAACAAATGGATCTCCCATCCTTATCAAAATGATTTTGTGGATGAATACACTTCAAATTCTTTCAACGTATTGCTCGAAGGGTTGAAGGGAGAGTGTACATCAAGTTGTTCACAAGGGTCAACTAGATACTCTTCCCCAAGGATCCCAGTTTTGATGCACAACAACAATTTAAAAAAAATTCACAAGCCATTTTGGGGTCTACCCACCCTCATGTTATGCACTTGACCTGCGAGAATAACATAATGCCAAAATTACGAGACAATATTGCTAGAAACACAGAAATATCACATTAATTGAGACACGTTGCAAAGATATTTCATTATTCAGAAGAAAACTACAATGTTCACTTGCCTCTTCGAAGGGGAAACCTCCAGCACAGTAGAGCTCAATTACAATAAAACTTGATGGTTTTTCCCTTGCTATCTAAGACTATTTATAGCTTTATGACCTCCAAAACCCTAACTACTAGTGGTCCCTTGCATAATATGGGTTAACAACTTTATTTATTAACTATGACCTGTTTATAACTAATTGTGGTCCCTTTTATATAATGCGGGTCAATCACTTACAATTATTATTAATGTAGATAATCGCTTACAAGATTTATTGACTCAACTAACTATGACTCTAACTAGGTCCCCTTGGGTTTATTACATAAATAAAGGGGTTAGGGCTGGACCTTAACATTCCCTCCCCCATCAAAAACAACCTTGTCCTCAAGGCTGAAGCTGCATAAACTACTGAAGAATAATGGCTAGTTCCCATGTCACATCTTATGGATAGGTGTCTTTCCACTTGATGAGGACTTCCTTGATCATGTGGTCTTAGAGATGTCTTTCATGAGTATCGAGGACTTATTTGGGTCTTAGCCAAAGTGAACCGTCCTCATCCAATTTTGGCAGACTTGTTTGAACCGTGCAATTGTTCCCCACAACTTTCTTAAGGCAAGATACATTGAAGACTGGGTGGATTTTTTAAGTAGTTGGTAGGGCTAGTTTGTAAGCGACTGCTCCTATATGTTGAAGTACCTGATAATGCCCATAGAATTTTGTTTCTAGTTCTGGAATCTATTTTCTTTGATAGAGGTATGCTTATAAGGTTGGAGTCACATGAACACCTAGTCATCTACTTGAAATGAACCCTTTAAATGATTTTGGTCAACCTGTTGCTTCATTCTATTTTGAGCTTGATGTAGATTATCTTTGAGATGAGCGATCACGGTGGCACAGTTTTGTAGGAGCTAATCAACTTCCTGTACTTTAGGAGATACATGGATATAAGAAGCCGATGAAGGTGGGAGTTGGCCATACACTGCGTCATATGTGGTCATCTTGGTGGCTTCATGATAGTCAGTATTATACCACCATTCAGCTAAACGCAATGACTGTGCCCATTGATATTGCTTGTTTGAAGTGAAGCACCACATATAGGTCTCCAGACATTTGTTCACTGCTTATGTTTGACCATCGGATTGGGGATGATAAGTTGTACTTAGTTGGAGTTGTGTGCCCTATAGCTTGAAACGTTCTTGCCAAAATTTGTTGTGAAAGTGGGGTCTTGATCAAATACAATGGAAGTCGGCATGCAATGTAGTTTGAAGATTTGGTCTATGAAAACTTAAGCCACCAATGTTGGGGTAAATGGGTGGGGTAGAGTGCAAAATTGAGAATTTTGGGAAAGTCTGTCAAAAACCACCATGGTGACTGATTTATTGCCTGACTTTGGGAGACCTGTGACAAAATCCATGGAAATTTATGTCCAGACGGAAGTGGGGAGTGGAAATGGTTGTAAGGTTCCCGGTAGCTTGATCATTTCCCCTTTATTGCATTGACATATGCCGCATTCAATGACAAAAGTAAGAATGTCATTCTTCATGCCTGTCTAAAGGAAAGAGTGGTGTGCTCATGCATAAGTCTTCTGAAAGCCTGAATGTCTTGCAATTGGAGAGGAGTGTAGCTCTTCCAAAGATGTGGATTTTGAGGGTCAAGGTTGGGGATAGCACTACCCAATCCTTATAGGGAATAACCTCATCCTTCCAAGAGTAATCCTCTAAGGAATTAGGATATGCTCGTAATCTATTAATGAGATGGGACAAAGAGGGGTGGGAGAACCATTTATGACGAGATTCTTCAATCTAATCTAGCATGGCTAGGGAGAGGGATAAAAGGGTGCCCTCATCCTCAAATTGGAGCAACAAGGTATTGACCACTACATTGTCACACCCCTTCTTGTAAATTATCTCATAATCACATCCCAACATTTTTGTGAGCCATTTATTTTGTTGTGGCGATGATAAACGTTGCTTGAGGAAATATTTTAGGCTATGATTGTCATTGTGGATTTGGAAATGGCACTCCAATAAGTATCATCGTCAAGTGTCTACTACATGTGAGATGGCCATCATTTCTTTCTCATATTTAGATTGACCCAAATTCTTACCACTGAGTTGTTGAGTCCTGAAATCCAATGGTCTACCTTCCTGCATTAAGATTGTGCCAATGCTTGTACCTAAAGCATCACATTCAATCATAAAAGGTTTTGTAAAGTCTGGTAGGGCCAGTAATGGATGGAGCACATGGCATGTTTGAGAGCCAGGAAGGCTTGCTAAGCTGCATCAATATAGAGAAATGAATTGTTCTTGAGAATATTAGTGATGGGTTGGGCAATGTGTCCTTAATTGCAAAAAAATTTGCAATAGTATCATGTAGGACCCAAGACTCCCCTCAAACTATTCAAGGTTTTTGGTTGGGGCCAATATATCATTGCCTAAATCTTTTTCATATCAACCCTCACTCCTTCACGATCCAAAATGTGTCCCAAATGCTCTACTTCTTCCATGCCAAAGGAACACTTGGATAATTTGACAAACGTTTTATGATATTGGAGTAGTTGCAATACATGTTCAACATGTTGAAGGTGGGTGTCCCATGTTATGTTATAGATGAGAATGCCATAAAAAAACACCAGGACAATTTTTCTAAGATATGGTTTTAGAAGGTGGTTCATGAGGCTATGAAAAGTGGATGGGGCATTACAAAGACCAAAGGGCATGACCAAGAATTCATAATGGCCTTCATGAGTTTGGAAGGTTGTCTTAGGAATGTCAACTTCCTTCATCCGTATTTGGTGATAGCCCGAGCGAAGGTCCATCTTGGTAGAACATTTGGTACCATGCAGTTCATCAAACATATCATCAACTACTGGGATACGAAATTTGTCTTGATAGTGAGTTTGTTAAGGGCCCTAAAGTCTGGACACATGCGCAATTCACCGTCTTTCTTTAGAACCATGACAACTAGAGATGAATAAGGGTTGGTGCTAGGATCAATAACATCGTCTTTGATGAGTTCCTTGATGATTTTTTCAATTTCATTTATTTGTGCAAAAGGATATCGATAGGGGTGGATATTTGGCGGCTGAGTACTTGGGAGCAAAGGGATGCTATGATCATGTTGACCCCTAGAGGGTGGGAGCTCCTTAGGTTTGTCAAGACATGTTGGTGGCGATCTAATACCTGTTGTAGATAAGGATGAATGGGAGGAGAAGTGGATTCAATGGCATGGATGGCATTAAATTGTGCTATTATCCCATGATGGCCCTTTTTTAAAAGCTTCTCCATTCGATGCGAGCTAATGATAGTCAGAGCACCTGCCTAGAGTCTCTGCAGTGTATGATTGGGGCCATTATGCTTAAAGCTCATATATAACTCCTAGAAGTCCATTGTGATAGGGCCCAGTGTGCGAAGCCATTCAACACCAAGGACAATGTAACAACTTCCCATTTCAATGGAAAACATGTGGTTTTTGAGGTATTAATCCCCGATTTGAAGCTTAATATTTTCACATTGTCCTTCACATTTCATGGTCCCCTCATTAGCGATAAGGACTTGGAAATTAGATACCACCCCAACAAAACAACAAATGACTTCTACTACTCTCTTATGGACAAAGTTATGCGTGCTGACACTATCAATCAACACCACTGCTTGTCGATGTTTAAGAAAAACTTGAATTTTGAGAGTCTGGGGAGAAGAAATGTTGGCGAGGGCATGGAGTGAGATAACTGGCTCATCTGGCATAGCTGTAGTATCAATGTCCAGGGCTATTAGGGGTTCACCCTCTTCCTTGCCTTTTCATGGCTGTGGTTCAGAGAGTTTTATGGAAAAAAGTTGAGGTAAAAGAGATGTGTTTAATTTTGAATTTTAAGAAAGTAATATTTTTAATATAATAATATTTTAAAATATGTGAATCATAATTATTAATTAAAAATAAAATTGATTTTATCTATACAATATAGATTTTTTTATATAAAGTATTATTAATATTTCTGCTATTAGAAAAGATAAAAATAACGTAGATGATTTTTTTATATAAAGTATTATTAATATTTTTTTATTAGAAAAGATAAAAAGAATGTAGATGTCATATGTAATGATGAGTAGCTCTTGATGTTACAATGAGATTATCTTATTTATTCATGAAGTATAAATTAAATGATTTGTGTGCATTTTAATTTACATGAGATTATTTATTCAATATTTATAGGGAGAAATTGAGGGTGAAAGTCACTTGTGAAAAATAAAAGTGATGTTGTATGGAGTTTCACTCTTTATTATCTAATATAAAGTTAATTGTTTTTCCATTTTTAAATTTTTATACGTGACTAAAGTTATTTCTTTACTTTCATTTCTCCAACCACTTGAGATAAATTCAAGTGATATCTCTATTTTATACATAGTTTAATATCTCTATTTTATAAATATTTTCATTAATTGCGAAAGACACGGGGAGGGGAAAAATAAATGAATGAGGATAATTAAGAAAAAAATAACAAATAAAAATCATAATTAAAGAGAAAGAACCAAATTGAAAAGATAAAAGAATGTGCATATTATTTGTCATGATTATTTCATTTTGATGTTAAAAGGAAATTATCTCACTTATTTATAAGGTGTATATCACTTGGATTGTGTGGGGTTTAGTTCCCATCAAGGTATTTGTTCAAATATCTTTGGGGGAAGGGGAGACAGTAAAAATAGATAGAGGGGAAAAATAAATGGATGAGGATAATTAAGAAAATAACTAATAAATTAAAATCATAATTAAATAAAAGGAATCAAATTGAAAGGATGAAATAATGTGGATACTATTTGTCATGATTATTTCATTTTGATGTTAGAAGGAAAATATTTAACTTATGAAGTGTAAATCACTTGGTTTTTGTGGGGTTAGTTCTCGTCAAGTTGCTCAAATTTTATTGGGATGGATTGGGGGAGGTGAGGGGGTCATTCGGGAGGGGATGAGCTGCTTGTGGGAGATAAACATTGTTCTACATGGTTTCACTTGCCAATAATTTTTATTGTTTAAATTTCTTCCATAATTGGTAGTGGTAAAAAATTTTGAAAAATAGATTAAGATATTAAGATAACACAAGGAGGTGATAAACCTTAATTTAAAAAATAAATGCATCTATTTGAACTAACTTGAAGAAAAAAATCACCATTGTTAATAAAGTTTCATGGATTCAATATGACATTGAAAAATTCATAAAATGTTAGAGGTTGAAAGATTGTTTGTTTGTTGTCATCCCATTGGGGATAGCCTTAATGATAGAAGGAAGAACTATTAGCATTGCGGAAGGGTTGATAGAGTCTGGAGGCTATTGATACAATTTTAATAGTGTGGAATGGATAGTTCTAAATCTTTACAATGGATTTGTGCAACGCAGGAAAATTTTGAGGGATGGAAAAAATACTTTTTGTTCCCTCAATTTAGAAGATATTTTGCTTCCAAAATGTCAAGAGATTTTGAATCTTGAATCAATTTGATATGGAGAATGATCATGTAGGATTTTCCAATGAAGAATACATACAAAATGACGAAACACTCGTTGGAAGATGGGAAGAGACTAACAATTTATAGTGTAGATACAATACAAATAATTAAACATTTTCATTAGCCTAGTGATAAGTTAGAGGATATTGTTTGTATGAAAAGATATTGGTTCAATACAACTGATGGGAGTTGATCTTCGATGTTGAGAATACGTATATATCCCTTAACTGCCAATTGATAATTTTTTTGCTTCAATTCCATATTTGTCAAAAAAGAATGGCTTGATTCAATGGAGCTTTAGGATATGGCCAAAAGTTGAACCAATTTGTTTGTTCTGTTTCATCAATGTGAAAAGATTCTACATCTAGTATTATATTTTTCCTTAAGTCCAAAACTAGATGTTCCTCCAAGAAGATAGGAAGAATATGAACACATTTTCTTCAATAGAAATGGTCGGAATGAATCAGAATTATTATAATAGCAATGAAAATAAAAGTATGAATCCAATTCGATTATTTGGACTCTAAGAGAATCTAGCTATGGGAATTTATTTTTTTAATGATCAGGAATTTGTCCATTAGTTCACTTCTGATTCCCGATAAATGGAGAGGATTTGCTGAATCTTGGGTATATATTTCTTCAATCGGGTCCTAAGACTTATCTAGCATCTACAATTGCATGGAAGAGATTATTCATCCCAAAGGGCTTTGGGGAGAATTTTGAGCAAACATAAGCAACTTATGTTTTATCTATCCAAGAGGGATAAACTTTTTTACGATGATTTACTTAGTCAATCAGGTATTCATGGGACAAAAACCTATTAATTTCAAAGTTTTAAATTCACATTCAATTTTTAGAGATCCCGAATCAAAAAGGTATTACATATGACAATTCTTTTTGAAAGACCCCTTGATGGTAAGTGTGGGTCCTCATTATCCATCAATAGATGATGTTCTTCGACTTATTACTAGATGGTAAATATGTAATTAACTATGAACCTCTATCAAATTATTTACATAGGGGGAGGAAGCAAAGTTCTTAGAACTAAATAATTGTCTGTATCTCCCCTATGCAACACAATGGGATTAGTGAGCTACTAGGTTCGTAGAGACAATAACGGTAAATATGACGAAAATATCTATTGGGAAATATATCCCAAAGGGAAATCTATAGCAAAGTGATTATGCTACAGGTGGGTTGTATATCTTCTCATTTTTTTCATAGTGAATATCGATGCTCAAACTCTCTTCTTATATTTTCCACAAATTTAATTCTCTTTAGTTTTGGAGAGAGGGACATGATATATGTTCAATTTGTACTACAGGTATGGGAATGATGCATAAGCATTTAATCACATGAATTGTTTACCTATGACTATTAAATATCATTATAACAAATGGATCTCCCATCCTTATCAAAATGATTTCGTGGATGAATAAACTTCATATTCTTTCAAAGAATTGCTTGAAGGGTTGAAGGGAGAGTGTACATCAAGATGTTCGCAAGGGTCAACTAGATCCTCTTCCCCAAGGATCCCATTGTTGATGCACAACAACAATCTAAAAAAAAAAATCACAAGCCATTGTGGGTGTCTACCCATCCTTATGTTATGCACTTTACCTGTGAGAATAACAAAATTACGAGACAAAATTGCCAGAAACACAGAAATATCACATTAATTGAGACATCTACAAATATATTTTATTATTCATACACAAACTACAATGTTCACTTGTCTCTTCGAGGGGATAACCTCCAACAGAGTAGAGATTAATTACAATAAAACTCGATGGTTCTTCCCTTGCTATCTAAGACTATTTATAGCTTTATGACATCCAAAACCCTAACTACTAGTGGTCCCTTTCATAATATGGGTTAACAACTTTATTTATTAACTATGATGCATTTATAACTAATTCTAGTCCCTTTTCTATAATGCGGGTCAATCACTTAAAATTATTATTAATGTGGAGAATCGCTTACAAGATTTAATGACTCAACTAACTATGACTCTGACTAGGTCTCCTTGGGCTTATTACATAAATAAAAGGGTTAGGGTTGTACCCTAACATGCCCTCCCCCATAAAAAACAACCTTTTCCTCAAGGCTGAAGCTGCATAAACTACTGAAGAATAATGGCTAGTTCCCATGTTGCATCTTATGGAGAGGTGTCTTTCCACTTGATGACGACTTCCTTGATCATGTGGTCATACAGATGTATTTCACGAGTATCGAGGACCTATTTGGGTCATAGCCAAAATGAACCTTCCTCATCCAATTTTGGCAAACTTGTTTGAACCGTGCAATTGTTCCCCACAACTTTTTTGAGGCATGATACATGGAAGACTGGGTGGATTTTTTAAGTAGTCGTTAGTGCTAGTTTGTAAGTGACTACTCTTATATGTTGAAGTACCCGATAAGGCCCATAGGATTTTGGTGCTAGTTCTAGAATCCAATTTCTGTGAGAGAGGTTTGCTTATAAGGTTGGAGTCACGGGAACACCTGGTCACCTACTTGAAATGACCCCTTTGAATGGTGTTGGTCAACCTGTTGCTTCATTCTATTATGAGCTTGATGTAGATTCTCTTTGAGATGAGTGATCATGGTAACACGGTTTTGCAAAAGCTAATCAACTTACTATACATTAGGAGATCCGTGGATATAAGAAGCTGGTGAAGGTGGGAGTTGGCCATACACTGCGTCATATGTCGTCATCTTGGTGGCTTCATGAAAGTTAGTATTATACCACCATTCAACTAAACACAATGACTGTGCCCATTGATGCTGCTTGTTTGAAGTGAAGCAACACACTTAGGTCTCCAAACATTTTTTTACTGCGTATGTTTGGCCATCGGTTTGGGGATGATAAGTTGTACTTAGTTGGAGTTGTGTGCCCTGTAGCTTGAAAAGTTCCTGCCAAAATTTGTTGTGAAAGTGGGATCTCGATCAAACAAAATGGAAGACTTCGACATGAAATGTAGTTTGAATATTTGGTCTATGAAAACTTGAGCCACCAATGTTGGGGTAAATAAGTGGGGTAGAGCGCCAAAATGAGCATATTTGGAAGGTTTATCAACAACCACCATGATGACTACTTTTTTGCCTGATTTTGGGAGACCTGCGATGAAATCCATGGAAACATATGTCCAGATGGAAGTGGGGAGTGGAAACGGTTGTAAGGTTCTCGGTAGCTTAATCGTTTCGCCTTTGTTGCGCTGACATATGCCGATGCTTTAGCAGCTACAATCACCCTCCAAAATTTTTCCTTAGCCTGTTTTGGAACCTCCCTACCAACCTTACACAACACTTTATGTTGCTTCATTAAGTACTCAAGCTTCAGCGTTTTCCTCGCACAAAGGCAGCCTGTCGATCACAGTTGATCCATTCCCCTCACAGGCTACTCACCCAGACTTGGTCCAGCTGCAGGCTGAGAAGCTTCCCCTTGAAAATTGTGCATTTCTAGAGGGCAACCAGCCTTCCCTCTAGGAATTGCAAAATCCTCTCTGACAGCCCGCTAGGCTCTAGGATTGCGTAATCCTGCCAGCCAACTCTCCTAGCAATATTTGCGCAAATTTTCCTAGCAATAAGCTATTCAGCCTAGGATTTTCTAAAATCTGGGCAGCAGTCAGCTGCTCTGCCCAGAAATTGCACAAACCTACTGGGCAGTCAGCCCAGCTCCCAGCCAAGAATGCACATTTTTCCCAAGCAGTTGAGCACTTGCATGCATGGACAGTTCGGTTGACCAGTTCCACCCGAGACCGAGGAAACTTGACTTGCATGCATGCATGAATTGATCTTCCCGAAATAGCAAGAGACAACATGCAAAAGGCATCCCATGATTCAGGGAGCTATTTTTAGCAGTTGGGGGTTACATGCAAAGTTGTTTCAGAAGTTTCTCTTCGAGTGTCATTCTTTCCTAGATTTGTGGCATGCGCGTCATGAGACCAAAATTATTTATTCGACACATCATAGCTCATTCATTCACATCAATCTTGGAGCTCTGACATCCCACAACACATCCAGGACTCTTCGACACATCTGGCTCAACTATTCACGGGTAAGTGGCCTCAACTTGTCTTTTTCAGCATTTCTGTCACTTTTGTGTATTCGCTTGTGTGAGTGTTGTTTTCTTGATTTATTTGAACACATACTGTCGTTTACATGTATTCTAGCTTTTTCTACCTATGTTTTAGTTTTTGTTGCTATCTCATTGTTGTCATATGCATGAAACTGTTTTGCACAGACGTTCGCCCAATCAACGAACGACCTCACCCACATGCATGTTGATCTGTTTGCTAAATCTTTCGTTCATGTTTGGCATGCAATGTCAATCACTTCTACTATCACTTAGTTTCGCCATGCATTTACTGTCTTAGTTGCTTTCAGTTGCCCGTCGACGAGTCGGGCCAACTTTGGCCTGGGATCTGCCTTCACCAAGGCTGCATTGCGCAATCTGGAGAAGGAAGGCTCACCTTCCTTTCCAGAAATGTGCATTCTTGCCCAACACTAGTCTCTAGGACTGTTTTGTGCATTTCTGGAGGAAAGTGGCTGCTTGGCCCAAGAAATTGTGCAAATCTGTCCCTGGGCTAGCAGTCCTTCCCAGTTGGGATTGCGCATTGCGTAATCCCAACAGCTAGCTGCCTGACTGGATTGCACATTTCGCTGATCTAGCAGCCAATCCTACCTCCCAAACAACCCAGACTACCTTTTGCGTAGTTATGGCTACCAGTCACCCAACCTCCCAATAAAATTTGCACAATCTTTCTCATCAGTTTCCCAGGTATGTGTTGTGTCCTTCCCCGGATTTGCTTTGTTTCCACTGACATATTTCTTGCCATGCATGCTGCTTGTTTCCAGATCTTTCAGGTGTTCATCTATCTCAATGGATTCCAAGAGAACAGGATCTCAGGACACTGATGGTATTGCAGCTGGAGTAGCAGCTGAGCAGGTGTCCTCTGGTTTTCCGATCTATGAAGATACAAAGTTGTATCTAGATAAGGACATCAAACTGAAGTGGCAAGAGGTGAATGAAAAATTTGTAGGCACTTTTGGGGAAGACCTCAAAGACTATCAGGTTTACGTGAATATTCATAAGTCCGGCTTGTACCAGATTGCATGAAGATACCTCGCGTTCCCATGCGTGGACATGATTCACTGGATCATCTCTCACACTAAACCCGACACGTTGACCTTGAGAAGTGTCAGTGGGATGAAGCTTGCAACCTTCTGGGCACGAGATTACGATGAGATGTATCAAATGTCCGAGCCCATGACTGTCATGACTCCTCCATTCAACTTTCCCAACAATAGAGCTCACTCCAGAGATATTATGAAGGATTGGGTAAAGGAGCCAGCTCGCTTTAGGATGACACCCAACCAAATCTACAAGACAAAGATATTAAGGAAGGCATACCAATACTTGGTTATATTCACATGTCGACTGAGTGGCCAAGCAAGCACTGAAACCTTTCCTCAGAGTTGGGTGATCGCACTGGACCAACTGGCTAGAGAAGGAAGACCATGCAACTGGTCTGGCATACTGGCTCATCAACTAAAGGAACATGTCACAGAGGATCGACAGTCACCCGAAGGCATGCATGCAAATATTTACATGTTTGCTTACATTCTAGATGTAGTCTGTGACCGACATGAGTTCCCGGGCTTGGAGTGGGCATGGTCATCAACAGAGACTATTGTGAACACGTATTTCAAGTTGTTGTACGAATGCAACTTTAGAGGAGTGATCATATGGATGTCCAACCATTTTTACACTCCAGTGTACAGGTTGATATTCAAACAAGATCCACCCTACATGTTAGAGGAAGCGATGAAGGCATTGCTAGGCTTCGCAGATTGGTATGCCTCACCATCTGACACGTTCATCTGAGTATTCAGTGTAGAGAAGTCTTCGCATATTCTACCAAAGTTCACCTTGGATGTGTTTGTCATGCAGGAAGTAGCGTACCACATCTTGACAGGATTGACAGCTAGACCACAATGGAAGAAGAAGGCACCTTGGCTTGCTCTTCTATTGCTGATTTGGTTATATGAGATCGGGAGTATCAAGCAAGTGGATGTCGAAGCAAAACATATGAGAAAGTATCCTTTCAACCTCCGAAGCTTCAACCTGTATGAAACACATTGCATTGTGAAGGATTACTACGCGAGAGTTCAGTTCAACTGGATCCATGGGCATGTCATTGGGCCGAGGAGGGCTCATGGAGGTACTGCTACAATTCCTCCTGACCCAATGAAAAGTTCGGCTTTGCCTTTGAGTGATTAGCAAAGCAGCATGAAGCAACATCATGGAGATCACCAATAGTAGCAGCAGTAACAGGAGCAGTAGAGGTAGTAGATCCAAGCATACCTGTGCGTGACAAAGACAAGAGGAAGGTTGTCGACCGCATGGAGGAGGAGAAAAGCTGTAAGTTTTGAGTAGATCCACTTGTAGAACAAGAAACTGTGGCTATTCAAGTGAAGAGGCAGTAGCACGACAAGCGAATCACACGAAGGCAGAGGGATAAGAAGAGAATGAAAAGAAGTAGAGAAGGAGTTGCATGAGCTGAGGGAGAAACTCCAGAAAGAACAAGAGTTGCGCCAATAGGAGAAGGAAGTGTAGCAACAATGAATTCAGCAGGGGGCGCATCATGTGCAGACAAACGAAGCAGTGCTTGTACAAGTAGTTGATTCATTTGAACAACTAGCATCAGGCAAATAGAGTGAACCATCGTAGGGGCAAGACATTTCTCATTAGATAAAACAAGCGCTTGAACAATTGGATGCAGACATGAAGGAGAAGGAGTTGGAACAAGACACCAACCTCATTCCTCACCATAAAGAGGTCGACTCACCTACTTATTGCATCTTGATGATGAGAAAGTCTCAAATGACCAAGGGGGCACTGAGATCCTTGGTGGTCAGCTACAACTAGAGATGCACAACATCTCCTTTGACGAATCTCATCATAGAGTTGTGCAGTCTCAGAAAGTACCAACTCCGGAGGACCAAACATCCCCTGTGCAAGTTGAAGAACAAGTGATCGTGACTAATGTGCACAAGCATCCAACTACTTTGGCTGATGCAACTAGAGTGTACACCGAAGCCACTAGCTCAAGTGTTCGTTTCCTCATAGCTGAGAATGAGCGAATGGCGAAGGAACTATAGGTGGCCAAGAAAGGAGGAGACTTGGTGATAATGTCCGCTCGAGTTGAACTGAAGAAGGAAAGAATAGATGAAGTATTGTCCCTGGATACAGTTATGCGAGCATTGTACTCCAATTTTGGTACCGTGCAACAAGCAGTCATCCATCTCCACGGATGGAAACAATGATGTGAGAGAAGAGCACACATCTTAAATAACATACATGATGTTGTTGATAACATGCAAGCATGAATGATGAAGTACAAGGGAGCCCCGCTTCACTTGCCAAAGATGATGAAGGCCAATGCGATCGAGCTACAAGCACGTATCTGGAGTCGAATATGGAAATATGAAGACCTACTGCAACTCATCACTAGCATACATGCTTCCTATGCACGAGTATTCAAAAGCATGGATGTTATAGTGCACACTCATGCAATCCCATCACTTGGGACTCTCACCCAGGCAAAGACAAAGAAGCAGGTCCGACAGGAGCTTGACTCATACTTCGACGAGTTGATGCGCACCACCACTAGCCCAGACTTGCCTATCAGTGCAAACATCATGCACAAGTACATTGTTGGTTCGACCACATTGAAGACAATGATGCGCATGCTCACAGACGAGTTGGATAGAGGAGCCTGAGCAGTTTACCTAGATGCTATGGAGGCAAGGTTCAGGTTTCAGATGAATGTCACAACAAAACACACAGACACTATCAAGGACTACCAATCTTGGCATCAATATTGTAGGTTTTAACCCTGTACAGAAATTACCTGCATATGAATTCTAAAACACATAAAATAAACAATGTGAGAGCATAACACATAAAACACATATACACAGATATTTTCCCCTGGATCCCAAAACCGGGACTACCAGCTTGATTTTTCATTATGTTCCTTTCAATGTTACAATACATGTTTATACATGCCCAAGCATCCAATACCATGGACCGAAAACCATCACGTCCAAAACCATGGACCGAAAACCATCGCATCCAAAAACATGTGCGAAAATCATGCACAAAACCATAGGTGGGTCCGCCCAACCTAACATTGGTTCCAAAACCAAAATTTTCCAGGGTGCTGCCCCAGGCCCCATAGAGTGGGGTTACCTGCACCCCTCAAACCCCTTGTGACCCCCCCGCTATGCAATCGACACAACGAAGGGGGGTCTCCGCCCCCCCTCTAACCCCCTAGTTAACTACGTGGGCTAGTTGTGTAAAGAATATAACACAACCCAACATTCTCCCACTTGTTGTTTCTTTCCACAGGGGGCCATAAGAGAGCTTAGTCATTTATCCAGCCTTGCAATGCCCATTGTTTCTCTACATCAAGAGAAATTCTTAGAGCTCATAGATTTTGTCAATGCATCTGCAGTATTCTTCAAAGTGTCCACCTTTACTAGCAACACCTTTTTGTCTTCTATCATATCCCTCACAAAGTGATACTGAAAATCAATGTGCTTTGTCTTTGAATGATATGCAGGGTTCTTTGCCAAGAAAATTTCACTTTGGCTGTCACAGTCTATCCTTATAGCTCCCTATACTAACCCCATATTTGAACACAATCTCTACAACCAAACTGCTTCCTTGCTTGCATGAGTGGCTGCCATGTATTCAGCCTGTAGTTGATAATACCACTATAGATTGTTTCTTACTCATACAATTGACTGCACCTCCAAATAGGTTAAACACATACCCACTTGTTGATATTCTTTTATTGAGATCTCTAGCCCAGTTTGCATCAACAAATCCACGAATATCCAACACTTTGTCCAATCCTGGTCTTCCTTGGTAGCACAAACCATAATCACTAGTGCCACACAAATACCTGAAAATCCACTTCACTGCTATCCAATGCTCCTTCCCTGGTTTTGACATAAAACTGCTCAATACTCCCACTGCATGTGCAATGTCTATTCTAGTACAAACCATCGCATACATCAGGCTACCAACTGCACTTGCATATGGAACATGGGACATGTCCTCTTCCTCTTCTTCTGTCTTGGGACACTATTCAACAGATAATTTTACACCTACAAGAATAGGAACCTTCACCGATTTACGATCCTGCATATTAAACCTCTGCAATATTGTCTCGACATACTTCCTCTGGTTTAACTAGAGCTTCCTCTTTGTCCGATCTCTTTTAATTTCCATGCCCAAAATATAGTTTGTAGCACCAAGATCTTTCATGTCGAATTTGGAGGAAAATTGGGTCTTCAAATCCTGGATAATTTCTTTGTAATTTCCAACCAACAACATACCATCCACATACAAGACCAGATAAATAACACAATCAACAATTAATTTAAAATACACACAGCGATTTTCTTTGCTTCTGGTGAAGCCAAGTCCCCCTATAAATGTATCAAATTTATGATACCACATCCTTGGTGACTGTTTTAACCCATACAAAGATTTCTTTAACTTGCATAACAATTCTTTCTTACCCTTCACCGCAAAACCTTTAGATTGATTCATGTAGATCTCCTCTTCCAGATGCCCATGAAGAAATGCTATCTTCACATCCATCTGTTCTACCTCAAAATCAAAAGCAGCACCAACAGATAAAAGTAATCTAATAGAAGTTACCTTGGCAACAGGAGAAAAAATATCACCAAAATCAATTCCTGGCACTTGGGAATAACCTTTTGCTACCAACCGAGCTTTGTATTTCTCCACCTTTCCTTCTGCATTTGTCTTCTTCTTGAACACCCATTTTCTGCCAATGGGTTTCCTTCTAGCCGACAACTCCACCAGATCCCAAGCCTCATTTTTGTGCAAAGATGCCATTTCATCAACCATGGCCCCTTTCCAGAGTTTTCCATCCTCTGAATCTACTGCTTCCTTCACAGTTCTAGGACTATCATCAGTAATAGATAAAGAAAAATTTGAATAGAAAGCAGATGGACTATACCTTTCTGGCTGCCTTCTTTCTCAAACTAATCTTCTCACACCTGGTGTTTGTGGCTCTTCATCTTCTAATTCCTCCTCTATTGTAGAGTCTGATTCTTCCTCCTTTAGCTCAAATTCTATCTTCTCAGGTTCCTTTGGTTGGACTTCATGTTTAATAACATATTTCACCTCTCTAAACACTAAATCTCAGCTGTACACAACCTTCCTTGTTACTGGGTTCCAAAGTTTATAACCCTTTAAACCATCCTTATACCCAATAAAGATGCACTTTTTAGATTTACTATCCAACTTGGTTCGTTTCTCCTTTGGAACATGTACTTATGCATCACATCCAAATACCCTCAGATGTGAAAGAGAGGGTTTCTTACCAGTCCATACGTCTTGTGGAGTCTTATCCTCCAACACTGATGAAGGTGATCTATCGACCAGGTAACATGTTGTCTTCACCGCCTCTCCCAAAAATTCCTGTCCTAACCCAACACCACTGTGCATGATTCTTTCCCTTTCCATCAACATCTTGTTCATTCTTTCTGTAACTACATTTTGCTGAGGTGTATATAGAGTAGTCTTTTGTCGTGCTATACCACACTTCCTACAGAATTCTTCAAATTCATTACTGCAAAACTCTCCGCCGTTATTTGTCCTCAACACCTTTATCTTCTTCTCTGTCTGGTTTTCCACCAGAGCCTTAAATTCTTTAAACATGTCAAAGACTTCAGATTTCTTCTTAAGGAAATATATCCATGTATTCCTTGAGAAGTAATCTATAAATGATACATAGTACACAGACTTACCCAGTGATGGAACCTTCACAGGTCCAAACACATCACTGTGCACAAGCTCTAATATCTTTTTCGCCCTTTTACCACCAGAGGGGAAACTCACCCGATTCTACTTCCCATATACACAATTTTCACAGAAATCAAAATCCAGAGAGCTATTACTCATACCTTCTACCATACCTTTACCATGAAGTATTCGAAGACCCTTCTCTCCAATATGTCCAAGCCTTTGATGCCACAGCATGGTCTTCTCTCCAGAGACCACTAAATTTTCTACTCCACTTTTAGGAACCACAGAATTTTTACACCCTTCAACAACAGTGCTACCTTGTACCTTTTACAGAGTTCCATTCCTAACTCCCCGCATCAATACCAGTGCTCCCCAAACCATCTTGCAGGTATCCTTCTCGAACACTGTTTTTACACCTGCATCATCCAACTTTCTTACAGAAATCAAATTTCTGGCTAATGTAGGAATATGCAGAACACCCAGAAGTGTTCTAACCCTTCCACCTTGCAACTTCAACTTTACTTTTCCACGACCAACGATTCTAGCCTTCCTATCATCCCCTAAGAAGACATCACCACCATCGTATTTCGCATACTCGCAGAACCATTCTCTATGGGGAGTGAAGTGAAAGGATGCACTTGAGTCAATCAACCATGCCTCATGATCTACATGTGTACTTGAAGAAGCCAAGTACACATCCCCACCTTCATCTGAGGTGGTTTTCACCTCTTCTGAAGGAGCATCATCGGATCCCTTTCCTTTTTCAAGAGGTTTAGATTTATAGTCCCTTTTGTAGTGCCCTTCCTTTCTGCATTCCCAACATACCACCTTTACAATTTTTCATGGAGATTTAGATCTCCCACTTGATGAATTATTTTTGTTTTTTTTCTGGGACTATCCTCGTATAGACAAGGCATCACCATTCTAGCTCTCCATATTTTTCCGTCTCATCTCCTCCGTCAGCAAGGATGAGACTATTTCATCAAACTGCAAGGCAGTTGCAGTGCTACCTATTGTAATAACCAGACTATCCCACGAATCTGGTAGAGAACACAAAAAACTAATGCACTTATCTTCATCTGAAATTTTGATATCAACAGACAATAATTGACTTACCACAATATTAAACACATTCAGATTTTCTGTCACCGAGTCTCCATCTTTCATCCTTAGGTTATACAACTTTTTCCACAGGAATAGTTTATTCACCAGAGACTTAGATTGGTACAAAGTCCCTAACTTGTCCCACAAAGCCTTCTCCATAGCTTCCCCTGATACATTCAACAATACTGAATCTGAGACACATAATCGTATTGTGCTCTTTTCCTTCCGATCCAACTTCTTCCATTCTTCATTAGAAACTCTCGTTGGTTTAGTACTCGGATCTACTGTGATCCACGGATCTTTATCCACCAATAGATCCTCCATCTTGAGTTTCCACAACTCAAAACTCTGACCATTAAATTTCTCGATCTCTATATTTCCATTGCTCGCCATCTTCTTTCACCACCAGAATCGATCTCGCAGATCTCCCACTGAATAGGGTCTACCACAGACCCGAGTGAAACCCCTAAGCAACAAAGGCATCCCCTTGAAGCCAAAACAGCTTTGATACCAAATGTAGGTTTTAACCCCATACAAAAATTACCTGCATATGAATTCTAAAACACATAAAATAAACAATGCGAGATCATAATACATAAAACACATATACACAGAGATTTTCCCTTGAATCCCAAAATCGAGACTATTAGTTTGATTTTTCATTATGTTCCTTTCAATGTTACAATATATATTTATACATGCTGAAGCATCAAATACGATGGACCGAAAGCCTGCATCCAAAACCATGGACCGAAAACCTTCGCACCCAAAAACATGTGCGAAAATCATGCACAAAACCATAGGTGGGTCCGCCCAACCTAACATAGGTTCCAAAACCAAAATTTTCCAGGGCGCTGCCCCAGATCCCATAGAGTGGGGTTACCTGCACCCCTCAAACCCCCTATGACCTCCCCGCTACGCAATCGAAACAACGAAGGGGGGGTCCGCCCCCTCTCTAACCCCTTGGTTAACTACATGGGCTAGTTGTGGAAAGAATATAACACAAACCAACATTGGTTTCAGAGGATGTCGAGCAGTTGGACTTCTATGGTTGTCTAGGTCCGAATGATGTCTAGTTTGGCTTGTCCAAGCCATTGTTCACATGGGTACATGTGCATTGTAATGTTGAGTCATGTCAAGTGTAAGTCAAGTCTCAATAGTGGATGTAACAGTCATAGAGTAGGTGAAGAGTCATGAGGGTAGTTGAATGGTCACAAAGGGGAATGTTAAGGGTCACCCCACCCTTTGCTATAAATAGTCCCTTATAACTCATTGTAGAGGCTTTTGGTCAGCCAAGCTTCTACTAAGATTATCTTGAAGAAGGCTTGGACAATATTGTAACATGCCTTGTCTTCTCCATTGCACGAAGCTAGTACATCTCTTTGGAGGAGCAGGCAGATGTGGCTATAATGTTTCATTGATGGGGCTAGCAGGTTTACATGGATGTATTGTATGATTGGAACTTACACTTTATATAATAAGAGGCAACACATTTTCATGCATATGTTGTTATTGTAGTTGGACTGCTTCGGTTTCCTTAATGATATATGTTGTTTAACCTACCTATTTGTGTATGAACTAATTCACATGAAACTATATGAATCTTGTTCTTAATGAGTTATATATGTTATTAATGCTATCACCATCCATGTTGACTGCTCTACCAGACACCAGGCAGACCTTTCACATGAACCTTGCTGTAACAAACGTAGCACTTGTCTTGGACTGATCTGTGAGTGTTGTACGTGTTATCTTACCTTGTATGATGTGATTGTTGCATCTGAGTGGACTCCTCGATTGAAAGATGTGCATGTCCTCTTGTGTTGTGTGTTCCTATCTGAGTTTGGACTGATCCCTTTCAACCTAGAACTCACCTTCACCTCCTTCTCCCTTCAAAGTGTTAGAACCTCTCATACACCTTCCTTGACTCACTGCATCAGTCACACTCTTGCTACTGACAAAGTTATCTTACTTGCCTCTGTGCGACATCACGGTTAAGGCATTACCTTACGACCCACTGCTGGGACTCGTACACCAAATGGTCTGAGGTCTAATTGGGACTTCTTACCAGGGATATCCCCTTGACATGTTGGCGGGCCCAACACCGTCAACAACCACATTCAATGACACAAGTAAGAATGTCGTTCTTCATGCTTGTCCAAAAGAAAGTGTGGTGTTCTTGTGCATAAGTCTTCTGAAAGCCTGAATGTCTTGCAATTGGAGAGCAGGGAAGCTCTTCCAAGTTCCAGGTTTTGATGGTCAAGGTCGGGGATAGCATTACCTGATCCTTATAGCGAAGAACCTCATCCTTCCAAGAGTAGTCCTATGAGGAATTAGGATATGCTCGTAATCTATTAATGATCTAGGACAAAGAGGGGTGGTAGAACCATTTATGACGGGATTTTTCAATCTAATCTAGCATGGGTAGAGAGAGGGATCAAAAGGGTTCCCTCATCCTCAAATTGGTGCAATAAGGCATCGACCACTACATTGGCATGCCCCTTCTTGTAAATTATCTCATAATCACATCCCAACATTTTTGTGAGCCATACATTTTGTTGTGGTGATGATAAACATTGCTCGAGGAAATATTTTAGGCTATGATGGTTAGTGAGGATTTGGAAATGATGCTCCAATAAGTATGGTCGTCAAGTGTCTACTGCATGTGAGATGGGCATCATTTCTTTCTCATCTTTAGATTAACCCAAATTATTACCACTGAATTGTTGAATCCTGAAATCCAATGGTCTACCTTCCTGCATTAAGACTGCGCCAATGCCTATACCTCAAGCATCACATTCAATCACAAAAGGTTTTGTAAAGTCTGGTAGGGCCAATAATGGAGTGGAGCACATGGCATGTTTGAGAGCCAAGAAGGTCTGCTGAGCTGCATCAATCTAGAGAAATGAATTTTTCTTGAGAATATTAGTGAGGGGTCAAGCAATGCATCCTTAATTGTGGAAAAATTTGTGATAATAGCCTGTGAGACCCAAGAATCCCCTCAAACTATTCAAGGTTTTTGGTTGGGGCCAATCTTGTATTGCCTGAATCTTTTTCATATAAACCCTCACTCCACAATCCAAAATGTGTACCAAATACTCTACTTCTTCCATGCCAAAGGAACACTTGGATAATTTGAAAAACATTTTATGATCTTGGAGTGTTGCAATACTTGGTCAACATGTTGAAGGTGAGTGCGCCATGTTATGTTATAGATGAGAATGTCATCAAAAAATACCAAGACAAATTTTCTAATATATGGTTTCAGAAGGTGGTTCATGAGGCTATGGAAAGTGGATGGGGCATTACAGAGACCAAAGGGCATGACCAAGAATTCATAATGGCCTTCATGAGTTTGGAAGGTTGTCTTGGGAATGTCAAATTCCTTCATCTGTATTTGGTGATAGCTCGAGCGAAGGTCCATCTTGGTAAAACATTTGGCATCGTGCAGTTCATCAAACAGATCATCAACTACTGGGATAGGAAATTTGTCTTGATAGTGAGCTTGTTAAGGGCCCTAAAGTCTGGACACATGTGTCATTCACTGTATTTCTTTAGAACCATGACAACTAGAGATGAATAAGGGTTGGTGCTAGGACAAATAACACCAACTTCGAGGAGTTCCTTGATGATTATTCTAATTTCATTCATTTGTACAAAAGGATATTGATAGGGGTGGATATTTGGTGGCTAGGTACCTGGGAGCAAAGGGATGCTATGATCATGTTCATCCCTAGAGGGTGGGAGCTCTTTAGGTTTTTCAAAGTCATGCTGGTGGTGATCTAATACTTGTTGCAGACTAAGATGAATGAGAGGAGAAGTGGATTCAATGGCATGGATGGCATTAAATTATGCTATTATCCCATGATGGCCCTTTTTTAAAATCTTCACCATTTGATGCGAGCTATGATAGTAGGAGCACCTGCCTAGAGTCTCTGCAGTGTATGATTAGGGCCATTCTACTTAAAACTCATATATAACTCCAAGAAGTCCATTTTGATAGGGCCCAGTATGCAAAGCCATTCAACACCAAGGAAAATGTAACAACTTCCCATTTCAATGGAAAACATGTGGGTTTTGAGGTGATAATCCCCCATTTGAAGCTTAATATTTTCACAGCGTCCTTCACATTTCATGGTCCCTCCATCAGCGATAAGGACTTGGAAATTAGATACCACCCTAACAAAATAATGAACGAATTCTGCTACTCTCTCATGGACAAATTTATGCGTGCTGTCACAATCAATCAACACCACTATTGGATGATGTTTAAGAAAACCTTGAATTTTGAGAGTCTCGGGAGAAGAAATGTTGGATAGGGCATGGAGTGAGATAACTGGCTCATCTGGCATAGCTGTAGTATCAGTTTCTAGGGCTATTAGGGGTTCACCCTCTTCCTCTCCTTTTTAGGGCACACTCTACAAAATGGTTGTTTCCTAAAAATGGTTCCACAAAATTCACACTGTTGATATCTTAATTGTTCTACAAAATAGACAAAAATGACACGACAATAACGCTTATATAAAAAAATATTAATCAAGTCTAACTTGACTTGAACCTATGACCAACACAAATCAAACCAAGGCATATAAAAAACCAACCTAATCATAGAGTCCTCACCAGTTAGAAAACCAAATATATACATACCAACTATTCAGGATTTGAAGTGAAAAACCATGATTTATTTCCACCCTTCATGCTTTTTGGAGCTTACTCGTATATATATATATATATATATATATATACCATCATTCATAGACTCTAATATTAACCAACCATCATAGAACCAATACACATAACCACAGAGCTCAACCTTCATGTTGGTTATCAAAGACATATCACATTAATTAAATTTGTTGTGTTGATTGGAGTCATGGTTTGGGTATGTATATATATATATATATATATATATATATATATATATATATATATATATATATATATATATATATAACTATATATATATATATATATAGTTATAATGTGGATTTGGGGCACAAGGGCCGACCTTGGGGCCAATCGATGCTCCAATATGAACTTTGTCAAAACATAATGATTGGAGTCATGGTTTGGGTATATATATATATATATATATATATATATATATATATATATATATATATATATATATATATATATAATGTGGATTTGGGGCACAAGGGCCGACCTTGGGGCCAACCGATGCTCCAATATGACCTTTTTCAAAACATAATGTCACCCATAATGAGCCATAGGGCTTAGCCTTTCCACGATGCCAACCATATGACCATAACCACATGACCTGATTGAAATTAGCACTCATCCCCCTTATAACAGCCTCGGGTTAAAAATCCATGTAATAAAGTTAATGAAGGCAAAATAAGACCAAGATCATGGGACACGTATTCCAAGCTGAATGTTGGGAAAAAACATAGTGATGGGGATCACTTGTGATTAATTAATGGCTATGGAAATTGGAAAAGACTTTGGAAAGGCATGAGGCATTTGTTGGCATTTTATTTATGAAAATAATGGAAATAAGGAGAAAAGGAAGATGAAAGGTCACATGTTGCATGTGAGGAGGAAAATGAAGGAAAATAATGGAAAATGAAGAAAATAGAGGCCTTAATGATAAAAGGGATTATGAGGATCAATTCATATCTTTTTGTCAGTTTTAGTTTGGATCTTTCTCTCCACTCTCTCTCTCTCACTATTGCACACACAGAGTTTTATTGGGGCACTCTTGGATCATCATTTCATACTTTGGATTTGGAGCAAGAAGGCAAAGGAAGCGAAGGAAAGTGCAAGGGAACATTGGGATCAACAACTGCATCGTTTTTGTTTCCTGGTACTGATTTGCATGTCTGATTCCTTACTAGTCTTGACATGCATGTGGTTATTTGGTTATGACTGTTGAAAATAGCAACAAGAAATGCTAAAAATAGAAATGCTATAAATAGCATTTTAGGTACCAGTGTTGGATATGGCAACAAGGAATGATAAAATAGAAATGCTAAAAATAGCATTGCTATAAATAGCATTTCAGGATACATTCCAATTTTAGTTAGTCCCTAAACTAAACTTGAGAATTAAATTTCGAATTTGATCTTAGCAGCTGTTTGAAAAATAATTAATTAATTCATCTTAAGTTAATTAGTTGGAGAAAATCAAACATGAAGTCTATGTGAAGACATGCAATAGTTTTCCCTTTGATTGAGGAAGTTATCCCTTAATTAAAGTGATCAGGATGAGTTGTACTTTGAGTTGTAATTAGTTAGCTCAGTTAACTGAGTTAAGTCCAGTTAGATTAGTTCTAACAGTTTATGGAACTGATTGTGAGTTCAGTTAGTAAATGCATGCATGCATGTAACTACTACACTTCATATAACTAAATATTCTCTCATAAATAACTCATGCATGTTAGTTCAGTTAGAGACCCAATTGAGATCAGATGATGGGACAATTTACTATTAGTTGCAGGAATATTCCACGGAGGATATCTCTTGCATGCAGAAGGAATTCATTCCTTGGAGATTGCACAGTTACTTTTGAGTTTGATGAGTGTGTGATGAGGCCAATTCACACAGGTGGCAACATTGGACCCCAAGAGAAATTGAACAAGGAAATAGGAGGCTTGGAGGGCAGAGGAGAAGGTTTGTGAGAAGCCTTTGACTGTCTATGAGCAGTAGAGGGATTATACTGAGAGCTGGATAGCTTGTGAGCTAAAGCTTTGTGTAATCCTGAGATATTTCCACTTGTATGTTAATACAGATAGCGTGGTTTTTAGCTGAGGCTTTCCCCAGAGTATTCTTCTGTGTTTCATGTATATGATTTCTTCTTCTCTGTTATATGTGTTCTGATTGATCTAGCTCAAATTGATTAAGCTTTCGCAAAGTTTGATTGTAGAAGTAGATCTAGTATTTTGCTTTAGTATATTGCATTATTTGGTGATCTACAATGGGAATTTCTACATGGTATTAGAGCAAAGGTGATCAAAGTGAAGAAAAATATACAAATAAGGTAGAAGTTCCAAGTTTTAAGTTACTGATTATAGAACTCGAATTCTTATCACATCTCAAATTTCACCAATGGCGTTCAACAGTTTAAGACTCGAGTATGCCCTTGACGGAAGCTCAAATTATATAGCCCGGAAGGATTGCATGGAAGCAGTATTAGAGGAAAACGGTCTAAAGGACTTCATTGATCAAGAAGTCCCCAAGCCAGTAGCGGCTAATGCTACAAAATTGGTGGAATGGAAGAAATGTGTGGCTAGAGTGAGGAGAATCCTCCTGGAGGGAGTTCGAGACCACATTGTCTCAAGCCTCCATGGGAAGGAGACACTGTTTTCAATGTGGAAAACATTGAAAGATCTATATCAGAACAACAACGATAAGAGGAAGCTGGCGCTGAAAGACAAGCTTCAGAAAATCAAGTGTGAAAAGGGTGACATGATCTCTACATATTTGAACAAGCTCACCACCTGCAGGGATGAGCTTGGAAGTGTAGGGATCACGACAACCGATGATGACATGGTGAGTCTTGCTCTCCTCGGTCTTCCTAAGAGCTGGCATAGCTACCAAGACTCGGTAAATGGAAGAGAGAAACTGCCAGATTGGGAATGACTTTGGTCGGATCTGATGTAGGAGGAGATAAGAAGAAGCACCAAAGATGGTTCTTCATCCAAGGAGGATGAAGAAAATTGCGCCTTAGCGAGTAAGGCAAAGAAAGGGAAGGAGAAGGATTCTCATCCCAAATCGAGTTCTTCCCATGGTGGGAAGAAGTTTGACAAATCGAAAGTGCGATGCTTTCATTGTCATGAGGTGGGTCATTATGCTACGAATTGTCCACAAAAGAAATCCAAGAAGGGATCAGATGGTGAGGCACTGGCCTCATAGTTCGAGTTGGATTTCTCTCTCATCACATGCATGGTTTCATCCATGGTGGGATGTGTTTGGTGCCTGGACAGTGGAGCCTCTTTCCACATGTCCGGTGACAAGAATCATCTCAGTACCTTGGAGGAGAAGGATCTCTAGATGTGGATCGAGATGGGCGATGATGGAAAGTACCATGTTTCAGGTGAAGGTATGGTTGTGTTTTAGAGGGAGCATGGAGCTCCTCCACCCTGACTGATGTAAAGTATGTACCGGGTCTGAAGAATAATCTTGTGTTTGTCACTATCTAGAAGACAAAGGCTATGATGTAGTCTTTAGTAAGTGAAAGGTTTTCCTTAGACACATCACCATGAGACAGGTGAAGTAGATCGGTTCACGAGTCAAGAACCTATATGCTCTTGAGGTTCAAGATGCATGCAAAGCCTTGAGGAGAAAGGAAATTGTTGGAGACTTGGTGGTTGAGAGGGAGAGTAAATTACCTCTCAACATGCAGCACCAGAAGAAGTCTCAGACAATTGTGGAGGAGCCACAATTGGTGAAGCAACTTCAGGAGGTTGTGGAGTAGCCACAACTAGAGAAGTCAAGAGGAGATCGAGGGGAGGCATTCACTCATGCAGAGACCTCTAGTGGGGGGAAATTTCAAGCCAAGTGGGTAGAGGGATCACATGCATCCATACCTCCAGGTAGGAGGTGGGGTGATGTGGAGTGATAGTCCCAAGAAGGCTGAAATAAGGGCAAGATCCTTGAGGTACCCAACCTCTTTGATTAGACCTTGCTACGGGAGCCCCGACGAGGAGTAGCAGGACTGGCTAAGTGGGTAGAGACAGATGCAGATGGAGTGGTAGAGGAAGCTTCAACATTAGAGGATGTTTCTAGCCCAACAAGGAGGTCAATTAGGAGATCAGTTACTTACTTCTCAATAACTGAGTTGCAGTGCAGCAGTGGGCAGCACGATGCAACATGATGAGAGGAGGTGCAGTGCGGACTGAGTGCTGGGAGATAGGACCAGCAGCAGCATGGATGCAGTAGCAGGAATCAGTATTGATGCAGTCAGAGATCAAAGTGACAGAGGCTAGAGCAATCAGATACTGAAGAGCACATAGGTGCAGAGTTTTCAGTCGACAGAGGCAATATCAGTTAGAGACTTTGATGACAGAGGCATCATTCTGATTCAGGTTGGATATTTTTTGTTTTTAGAGTTGTTGGAGCAACAACACTAGGGAGAAGTGTTGCATGCAGAACATTCCAAAGGTTCAGGATAAGGTTCGAGTTGAATTCCTTTCTTGTCGAGAGGGAGTGTTGAAAATAGCAACCAGAAATGCTAAAAATAGAAATGCTATAAATATCATTTTAGGTACCAGTTTTGGATATGGAAACAAGGAATTATAAAATAGAAATGCTAAAAATAGCATTGCTATAAATAGAATTTCGGGATACATTCCAATTTTAATTAGTCCTTGAAATAAAATTGAGAATTAAAATTCGATTTGATCTTAGCAGTTGTTTGAAAAATAATTAATTAATTCATCTTGAGTTAATTAGTTGGAGAAAATCAAACATGAAGTCTATGTGAATACATGCAACAATTTTCCCTTTGATTGAGGAAGTTATCCCTTAATTAAAGTGATCAGGATGAGTTGTAATTAGTTAGCTCAGTTAACTGAGTTAAGTCCAGTTAGATTAGTTCCAATAGTTGGTGGAACTGATTGTTAGTTCAGTTAGTTAATGCATGCATGCATGTAACTACTACACTTCAGATAATTGAATATTCTCTCATAAATAACTCATGCATGTCAGTTCAGTCAGAGACCCAGTTCAGATCAGATGATGGGACAATGTACTATCAGTTGCAGGAACATTCCATGGAGGATATCTCTTGCATGCAGAAGGAATTCATTCCTTGGAGATTGTGTAGTTACTTTTGAGTTTGATGAGTGTGTGATGAGGCCAATTCACATAGGTGGCAGCATTGGACCCCAAGAGAAACTGCGCAAGGAAATATGAGGCTTGGAGGGCAGAGGAGAAGGTTTGTGAGAAGCCTTTGACTGTCTATGAGCAGCAGAGGGATTGTACTGAGAGTTGGATAGCTTGTGAGCTAAAGCTTTGTGTAATCTTGAGATATTTCCACTTGTATGATAATATAGATAGCGGGGTTTTTAGTTGAGGCTTTCCCCAGAGTATTCTTCTGTGTTTCATGTGTATGATTTCTTCTTCTCTGTTATATGTGTTCTGATTGATCTAGATCAAATTGATTAAGCTTCCGCAAAGTTTGAGTGTAGAAGTAGATCTAGTATTTTTCTTTAGTATACTGCATCATCTGGTGATCTACAGTGGGAATTTCTACAATGACATGTCATTGGTATGGAGGATTTCCTAGATTGACAGTGGTTTTGTCTAGCCTTTCCATTTCCTGGATAGCTATGGTGTTGTGGGTTTTACCTTTTGTTTATGTTTGGTTCTCATGTTCCTTATGGTTGTGGGTTAAGTTATTAGTTCCTAGAGCCTTGGTTGGACAAATTCTCTGGAACCCCTATAACAACTTGGGTTGAGTTACTAGTCTTGGAAGCCTTGGTTGGAAAAACGCTCTGGAGCGTGGCATCAGTTGTGGTTTGAGTTACTAGTCCTGGAAGCTGGGTTGGAAAAAATTCTTTGGAGCCCTGGAAAACTTGGATAGAGACCGATATGGTGATAATTAGCGATGTTTGACCATGAGGTGGAATCATTGGTTGAGGTTTGAGGTGGTTTGGCCTTTGGAAGTCCTGGTTTGGTTTTGTTGGTTATTCCATGAGATCCCACATTCATGCTTGGACTATGGCATGGGGGTGATTGCTTGAAAGAAATATTTGGTGCAGTCCAATCTATGGTTGGGTGGTACGTGGAAGTCCCTGACTTGGTTGGATTTGCATATGTTAATAAGATCTCTTTTACTCTTGCGTTCTATGTGTAACTGTACTTTTTATTATGTGACTATAACAACTGCTCTATTATTATTGTTTATCTAGTTATATGCTGGTTAGAAGCATGGTTAATGATAGATTTGACTTATGGCTCTCATCATGTTTTGGTTAGTAGATGAGATGTTAATGAATGAATGGCCTAATAGATGATAATGCAACTATTGTGAGAGGGAATGAAACCATATCGACGATTCTCAGATAAGTATGAGACCCCTATGATCAGATATGTAATTATGATCTATAGATTACATGTTCATGATGTGTTTGATGAACTGTGTGTCATGGATAGGCCTGGTTAGGTTAAGTTCGTTTCTAAGTTTTGTGTGAAATACTTTGTCCTATTGTCATTTATTGTTCTGGAAAGTTTTATGAAGTTTTGGGTATTGGTATGGAGACTAGCCTGAAAAGTGGCTTAAATATCACAGTCATTGGCACAAAACTAAGTGAAATAGTTTGCAGTCGCATGGACGCCTTGTTGTGGGAGTGACTGGAGGGTTACACTCATATGGAGTGTTTTTCATGGTAGCTACTAGGGATTTAGTTCTGTTAAAAAGCAAGCTAACTCAAGGGTTGGGCACCTGGAGTGGTTGGTTAGCCCTCAGGGGTCCCGTAGCTCTTGAAGAAGGCCAATTTGGTTTTTGTTTGTCGATTCCACTTCCTTAAATGTACTTGGGAAGTTAAATTGTATCGTAGTAACTCTTTGTCACATATTTACCCCAGTGACCTTGTTAGCTTGGGTAAGTATGGGAGGAGGGAATTAAAAAGTGGTATTAGAGCATGGTTCAACACTTGGACTGGATGTGTGGAATGTGTTGTCATGCATACATGTCAGTTGCATATGTGTTCATTATGTTTGTGTTCTATGTGTTTGTTATGTTTTGATGGCATTGGTCATTGTTGCAATTTTCTTGTCATATAGAAGTTGTTGAGGTGTGTTGTCATGAATACATGTCGACTATATATGTATTGTTTATGCATTCGTGTTGTCTATATGTTTGCATGCATGCACTATACCTAGTCGGTGTTATAATTATGACATCGTACATGGTAATTGGGATAATTATTGAGAATTATTGATGTGATTATATATATATATATATATATATATTGTGTTAATCAAGTTGATTTTGCAGACAAGATATCCTCCGCTGAACTACACTGAGGTATGTTGGTATGTTTTTGTTTGGTTTATTTGACATGATACCATTGCAGGTAGAAGATCAAAGATGACTAACAAAATGGTAGACTACATTTCATGATACTTTCCCTATAGATCAGATGAGCAACATGGTGATGGGTACTCTCCTGACATAACAGACACTTTGAGAAGCTTGAAGGCATAAATAAGAAGTTGTAAATCAGATAATGACCGAATCATTCAGTCACAAGGGAGACTTATTAGGGCGTAGGAGAAACAAGAAGAGGTCAATGCAGTCATCCTTCAGAGGTTTTCAGACTTGCAGAGACAGGGGCCACTTAGGATTAGTCATGGAAAAGAGGACAAGACTAATGGAGCCTACCGTAGCAGGTCTCATGTTGGGCACAGGTTGGATAGAGATGATAGCATCAGAGATGGCAGGTCCTTGGAAACACCTGATAGATGAGGAAGTGGACGTGGGATTTATTCTATTTCTGGTTCAACTAGGTATAATGGTCATCATCGTTAGAATCCTTACAGGGAGAGTGACAGGGGGTAATTTCCAGATGATTTCAAGAAAGAAAAGCCACCTACTTTTGATGGAGAAATGAAGAAGTGACATGATAAAAAAGTGTGGTTTCTTGGGATAAATATGTTCTTTAGACTACATTAGTACTCAAAGAACATGAAGACCAAAATAACTATGTTTAGAATTAAAGGTAAAACAAACATTTGGTTGGAAGATGTAAAGAATATAAGGGGAATTCGAGAAGAGGAGTTGACTTGGAGTGAGTTCGAGAGAATTTTTAGGAAGAAGTATCTATCAGAGAGATACTAAGATGACATGGCAAAAGAATTCTGTGATTTGAAGATGGGATCCATGACCGATGAGGAGTACACTAGAAAATTCTTGGATTTATTGAGGTATGTGCCTTATCTTAAGGAGGATAAAATGAATATTCAAAGATTCATCAATGGGTTGTAGGTAGCATTCAAAGACAATATTGAGTTTGATGAGCCTAGATCATTGGAGGAAGCCATAAAAAAGCTAAAACATTGTTATGAGCAATCAAAGCACAAATCTTAGACTAAGCACAATTGGAAGGGTAATGGAAGAATAAAGGAAAATGGGATAAGAAGCAAAAAATACCTTAGGACACAGGTAAAAAAGACAATGAAACACTGCCTAAGAAGTGCAATGCATCTGATAGAGGAAAAGGGCTTCATTTTGAGGAGAAACACAAGGGTGATGGCAGGAAGCCTTTACAGTGTTTGACTTGTGGCAAGGATCATCACAGGAGAGGTTATCCACAGAATCAGGGTGGAAGATTAGATATTTACAGTGCCCAGGAGGCACAAACAGTGGGGGATGTTGGATAGAGTATTCCACGGATTTATGTAGCGTTGGATAATAGGAAGGCATATCACCAGACATCTATTATCGAGATGGATGGTAAGATTTGTGATCAAGTCGTTTCTATTTTGATTGAATCTAGATCTAATTATAGTTATGTTAACCTTGACCTAGTGGATAAGTGTGGTTTGAATAAAGAAGTGCATGAAAAGTCTTGGTTAGTGTAGCTGGCTACATGTACTAAGAAAAAGGTTCATCATAGGGTAAGAGCTTGTGCATTTGATTTGAATGGTATGCCTACATCAACACATCTGAATGTGGTTCTGTTGGGATCATATAGTATGATTTTGGGTATGGAGTGGTTGTATATTCATAGGAGTAAGGTGGATTGTTATGAAAAGGATATTAAATGCTTGGATGAATATGGAGAAAAGAGAATATGCGGGGTAAGAAAAAGGAAACATTAGTCAAAATGGTTAAAACTATGTAGGAAAAGTGTAGTCATAGAAACGGATGTGTATTATTTTCAATACATATTTCTAATGACAAAGGTGAGGATGCAAATGTCTTGAAGAAGTATCTAGTTTTGCTATAGTTCCAGGATGTATTTCCAGTAGATATTTTAGAATTTCCACCTCACAGGGAAATGGACTTTTCTATCAAGTTGGTACCTTGATCCAGGTGGATATTGGTGGCCACCCACCTATTCCACCTAGACTCCAATCAGTTTCATCTGTTTCCTTGTTTATTTCAACATTTACTATTTTTAGTAGTTTTTCGGGTCCTGAACTTTCAAAGAAGTTTTGACCCCCTAAACAACGTTTTTCTGAGGTCTGTTTCTCTCCAATAGCCATAGGCAAGGTCTTGCCACAAATCCTATAGTACTCAGAGAGACCTTTCCAACAAGGTATCGTACACGCCAAACAAAGATAATATGACCAAGTTATGACCCCAAGAAGTTGGTTGCCCAACTAACCCCAACGAGGCCCACAAACTCTTGGTGTTACATCTCTTGGGGTTAGGGTTTTGGTTGTTTAAGGTTTTATCTTGTTATTGACTAATAAATAGGCCCTTGAGCCTCATTTTAACATAGTTTAGAGGCATGTAGCCACCACATATCTTCTCAGAGATAAGCTACCATCGCCTGAGCGAGTTTATTTCCATTATGTTTGTCAATATATTTCAGTGTTTTGATATTAATGAAATGAAGTATTGTTTCTATTGCATATCTGTATTTATGGTTATATCTATAATTTGCTACATTATTTTTAAGTTCGGACCAGTGGTATCAAAGCGGTCTGCTCTTTCTCTATTTTTCTTTTCCTGTCCCCAACGAGGTCAGGGTATAAGGAGTTAGGGCTTGATATGGTTGAACCTTTTCAAGACCAGCCTCGTAAACCCCGATGACCTCCCATGTCATAAGAAAAGAAATATGTGGGGGCAGGAGATCCTATTAGAATATTGCTTGAGAAAGCCCTCGAGCAACGGAGGAACGTGATGATTGATAACTTTACCCAAATCCTTCGAAAACTACCCACAGGAGATGTATCTTCATCCAACAGCCACTCTGGAGGCGCCACTCCTTTTAAGGTAAAAGTTAACTTCGATATTCCCATATTTGAGGGCCAGATAGATGCAAACCCCATAGATAAATGGTTGAATATGTTGGAAGGATATTTTTCAGTTCATGACTTTTCCAATTGGGAAAAGATTACTTTTGCACTTCTCAAAGCCGCCCCACACATCGACTTGTGGGAAACCTACTATGAACAAAAGGACGAGAGGGAAGCCCACTATTTTCAGCTGAACCCACTTGGCATTCTTTCTGAGATGCCATCAAGGAACAATATTACCCTGTCAGTAGGTATTCAGATAAATACATAACGAGGACCACGTTATGAGAGGGAAGGGACCAAGATGTGCTGGAGTTCACAAATGTTTTCCATACGCTCCGCACAGAGCTGGGTATCAGGGATTCTAAGCGGAATTTGGTACTCAAGTACCGTGGCTATCTACAGAAGTAAATCTAGGATGAGATGGAGTTTCTGGACATCTCCTCACTTGGCACGACGTATCGCTACAGTGTCAAGATTTAGCAGAAGTTTAAATAGAAGAAGTGAAACTTTGGATCTGCGAATCCGAAGCAAGGAAAAGATGCCCCCAAACCACAAAGAAAAGGCCAAAGCCAAGGCAGGGCGACCCAGGATAACCCATCGAAGCCGAAAGCAAAGAACAAAACCACCACAGGGGCTTCACTCAATGAACCTTTAATATAACATGTACGTTCATGGCATACTAAATAATACCCTTAATTTGACTACATATTGGAAAATAACTCTAAAAATAACATTATTTAACCCCCTACCAATACAAACCCAATACACCTTCCTAATTTAAAAAACCCTTACTTTCACTAGATATTTAGATATCCATTTTTTAATAACTTTTTTCATACCCATTTATATTTTTTCATTAATTTTGAGCTCCATTTTTTATACCTACCAATATAAAAATCCCTTACCCCCTATTATATGCTCAATATATTATGGAATTTTTTCCTCAATATATATCCTCCAATATGAATGCATGTGGTATGGTATTTCTCCCCCAGTGAAGCCCCCATGAACACCACGAAGACAAAGAAGGACACGTGAAAATGGTGTGAGTTCCATAAGAGCTCCACTCACAACACCATGGGGGCTTCACTCAATGAATCTCTAACATATCACATGCATTCATGGCATACTAAACAATAACCCTAATTTGACTACATAAAAATAACTCTAAAAATCACATTATTTAACCCCCTACCAATAAAAACCCAATACAACTTCCCAATTAAAAAAACCCCTACTTTCACTAATATTGTAGGTATCCGTTTTTTTCATTAACATTTTGTATACCTCTTTACATGTTTTCATTAACTTTGAGCTCCATTTTTTTATATCTTCCCATATAAAAACTCTTTTCCCCCTACATATCCCCTTGTGTATTATGACATTTTCCCCTAAATATATATCCCCCAATATGAACCCACATGGTATGGTATTTCTCCCTTAGTGAAGCCCTCATACACAACACAAGTGAGTGTTAGGCCAAACAGTCACTGGTGGCCGAGCTGAAGGCTTCCGATTTAGACGCATGTTCTGAATCTGAGTTAGAAGCTGACAAGGGGAATGACAAAAGGAATTAGATCATTGGTGCGGAGCCCAGTGCCACCAGGGCCACAACCAAGATCTAGAAGAATTAGTCTGAAGATCAAGAGGAGGGGAAACACCTCTTCCACTCATAGATGTAGGTGAACGGTTCTCCATTTGCAGTTTGTTGTTGACAATGGGAGCCAAAAGAACGTCATTTCAATAGAGGTCGTGAAGCTATTGGGACTACTGATGACAACACATCCAAAACCGTACACCATCGGGTGGCTTAACCAAGGAAGAGATCTCCATGTTAGCTAGGAGTGTTGCCTTCCCTACAACATCAAGCCCTTCATGGATGAGGTACTATGTGATGTTGATCCTCTTGAAGTTTGTGATGTATTATTAGGACAACCATACTTATGGAAGAAACATGTTGTATATGAGTCTAGACCTCTCTCTGTAATTATTAATTTGGGAAATAAGTTTTACAGGACACCAGAGGTATCCTTTCCTACCGCCATCTCTTTGATCACTGCAAAACAATGCACTAAGATCATTTCCAAGATTAGGATTTTTTTTTTTCCTTATGATTTTCCCTCAGGGAAAGAATAAGGTTTTGGCCACGGCTTCCAGACATGGCTCTTCCAAACAACAGCAACAGATGGAGAAGGTCATGGAGGAGTATAGGGACATTTTCGCCTCACCTACAAGGGTACCTTTGCACTATCAGGTCAAGTACTCCATCAATCTGAACCCGGGCACGCCACTACCCAATGGATTGATCTATCGACACTATGTTCTAGAGAACGATGAGATCAACAGGAAGATTCATGATCTTTTGCAGAAAGGGCACATCAGGCCAAGCTCATGACCCAGTGGGATCCCGATTGTTTTGGTACGGAAGAAGGATAGGACTTGGAGACTCTGTATTGACTATCCGGCACTGAACAAGATCACTGTCCAGAATAGGTACCCAATCCCACATATTGATGAACTTCTGGACCAACTCAAGGGGGCCAAATATTTTAGTAATATTGACTTCAAGTTTAGTTATCACCAGGTTCCTATCGAACCCTTTGATGTGTGGAAGACTGCCTTCAAATCCAAGGAGGGCCTTTTTGAATGGTTGATCATGCCTTTTGGGTTGATGAATATCCCTGCAACCTTCATGAAATTGATGGAAAACATATTGAAACCCTTCACCAATGCATTCATGATGGTGTATTTAGATGAAATTTTGATCTTTGGCCAAATTTTGGAAGAACATCTCCACCATATCCGACAGGTCCTTCAAGCCCCACGACAACACAAGATGTGTGCCAATTTGGAGAAATGCACTTTTCGTATGACCAAGGTTCAATATCCGGGGTACATCATTGATGAAAAGGGTGTGCATGTGGACCCAACCAAGATACAAGTCATTTGGAATTGGCCAACCCCAACCACTCTAACAGAGCTCCACAACTTTCTGAGTCTTGAAAATGTCTACCACAGGTTTGGGCTGGAGTACTCTCATAGCACTTGGCCTTTAAGGCAAGTCACCAAGGGCGGAGCGAAAGAAAATATTTTTTGGTCTGAAACCCAACATAAGCATTTTCCGAGTTGAAGCATCGCCTCTGCTCTGCACCAGTGCTCACATTACCAGACTTGCAACAACCATTTCAGATTGAGACAAATGCCTCTGACTATGCTATTAGCGAAGTTCTTGCTTAGTAGGGGCATCTAGTGACTTACCATAGTGAGACACTTTCAGACACATTCTGAAAGTATCCCACTTACGAAAAAGAAATGTCTTCCATTCTACAGGCCTACCGTCAATGGAAGCATTACATTATGGGGAAGGAAACGGTCATCCACATAGACCATCAACCCTTGTAGTTCAGACAGACACAAGGGAAGTTGCAGCATGATCTCCATCAGAAATGGTACTCCTACCTGCAATAGTTCCATCTGAACATTAAGTACAAGAAGGGAAACATCAATAATGTTGTAGACTATCTTAGTCGACCACCATTCATGGCGTTGATAATTGTGCTTGACTCCTTTGGGTATGAGACTTCAGAGTGGCCGCACCTTTACCAGAGTTATCTAGAATTTGACAACACATACCAAACACTCTTGGAAGGGAAGAAAGTTCCAAATTTTCACCTTTAGGATGCACTGTTATGCCACCTGGGAGACATTTATGTTCCTTCAAGTGAGCGTGCAAAGATGATTTTGGAGGCGCACTACAGTTGGGTCGCTGGACATTTCAGAGTAGAGAAAACAATGGCGATACTGCATAAATATTTTTATTGGCCGAGACTTCGTGAAGATGTCGGGAAGTGCATTAGATCCTGCACCGCCTGTGCCATTTCCAAACCAAACATCAAGAAGTAAGGCCTATATACTCCTCTACCTACTCCTATTCAACCTTGGGAATCTATCTCCATGGGTTACATGTCTAGCTTTCCTTCTACTAAGCACGACAACGACTATGTTTTCGTGGTCATCGACAGATTCTCTAAGATGGCCATCATGGCGACCTGCAAGAAGAGTATCACAACATAAGTCATTGCTAAGATCTTCTTTGAGTCAGTGTGGGTACACTTTGGGATCCCATAGTCCATTGTCTCAGATCGGGACAACAGATCCTTGAGTGCATTTTGGTCAAGTCTTTGGTCAATGCTGGATACAAAACTTACTACGTCCACAAATTTCCATCCCCAAAATGATGGCCAAAGATAGGTTGTCAACAGGATGATCGTACACAATCTGCGCATGTACAACTCAATGCATCCACGTGAAAGTATCCCCTATCTCTAGCACAACTACAACAGAGCTCTCCTCAGCTCAATGGGACATAGCCCCTTTTAGGTAGGGTTGATATTTCAACCATTATGTCCCATTGATGTGGCCATACCATTTGCAGGCACTCAGGAAGATTTGACTCACATCCAGTCAGAAGCCAACAAGGTTAACAACTTCATTGAGTGCATTCAACACATCTGCCAATAGGTCCATGATATATTGGATAGATCTAATGCTAAGTATAAGTAGTGCCATGATAAACATCGAGTGCTGCACAAATTCCATGTGGGCGACAAAGTTTGGATAAATTTGCAGAAGGAGCACCTCGCTGGACCCTGTGGAAATATTTGACCACTCTGATATGGGACATACACCATCTTTTTAACATATCTTTAGAAAAGACATTTTTGTACTGTTTTAAATTTGTAGGTTTCCCTCAAGCTTTGGATGGAACCCCCAACAACTTCCAAAGATAAGTATCACATGTATTTTCAGTTTTGGGTTCATGTACTCATTTAGTTTTGATTATATTAAATACTAATCACCTTTCTCCCTCTGTTGTCTTGACTAGGGAAAAACATCTGAAAGAAGGAGGATCTCTCAAGACAAGGTTGGTCAAGAAACAAAGGTATGCTTTGAATACATTGATTAAAAGGATTATTTATTTGATGATCTATTACTAACTCTATTATGAATAGTTGTATTAAATCCTAGTGATTCTTGTTTGGGTGATTCACCTCTTGATAAGTCTACCCACCCCACTCATATTCTTGATTGACTATGTAGAACCCTAGACAGGTTCTGGAAAACCCTAGCCAAAGGGCATGCTAATATGAATGTTTGAAATCCTAAAAGCTGATTAGGGATATTGTGAAATTCTAGTTGAAGTTTTTATTGATGATGTCATGTTTGGGATTTTGGAATGATCGGGAAATACTAACTTGTTAGGGTTGAGTGATAAGGTCTAAAATCCCCAAATCTTTGAAGTTTTGGTAATGTTGGATTTGTTGCGTTCTACATTGGAACCCTAGTACATTAGGGTTTGGTGGAATGTTTGTTCTACATTGGAACCCTAGCTTATTAGGTTTTGGTGGAATGTGTGCTATACATTGGAACCCTAGCTTATTAAGGTTTGGTGGAATGTGTGAGCAAGTCCCTTATATTGTCTTAAAATTGATTTACTTGGTATGTGTGTGTTTGTTTTATCAAACCCTAGTATAATCGAAATGATTGTGGGTCTAACTTTTATTTGATATTAAGTTGGGTTTGAGTAACACGTGATTAATGTATTTTTCATGATGATAAATTCTAGGCATCTATATAGATATGTATTGAAGTGCTAGGTTGGTCTAGGTCAAATGTATTTATGTTATTGGACATATGATATGCTTATGTATGGTTATGAATTCCTATATATGTGTTGAACTAGTCATTGATGATCACGAGTCTTAGGATTTAATGGAAGTCCTTGTATAAGATTCTAGGATGATGATATTTGGAAATCTAGGGTGTTGTAGCTAAACCCAGTGAAGTTGATTGTCTAGTATGAAATGCAACAATCTCAGATCTATGCATGTAATGATTGTTGAGATTGTCGAAATGGAATTCTAAGGTTTGGGAAATAAACCTTAGTGATATAGGTGGATGTTTGTGTCCATCTGCCTATTCCATCGAGACCCCCACCATTGTCTCCTTCAATTTTTTAGTTTCCTTAATTGTAGCACAATTTACTATTTTTGGCAGTTTTTCGGGTCTTGAACTCCGTATCCATTTTGAGGCCCTAAACGACCTTTTTTGGGAATATTGGGGCCAATAAGAGTTGTGGACTAGAGTTGGCTGGTTGAAAATTGTAGTCCTCAGAAATATCTTTATAATGAGCTATTGTGCGTGTCAAATGGAGATCGTATGCCAACGTTATGACTTCGAGAAATTGATGTACCAATTTACCCAAACGGGGCCCATAGTTTTGGCGCTTCATCTCCTAGGGTTAGGGTTTTTGATGTTTAGGGTTTTCCATTATTTCTCAATAATAAATAGGCCTTCAAGCCTCATTGTAACACAATTCAGAGGCATGTAGCTGCCACATCTATTCCCAGAGATAAGCTACCATTGCCTAACTTAGTCTTGTTTCCATTCTGTTTGTAAGCATATTTTAGTATTTGATATTAATTAAATGAAGTGTTATTTGTACTGCATCTTTGTATTTATGGTTATATTTTTAATTTGTTGCATTCTTTTTAAGTTTGGATCAGTGGTATCAGAGTGAGTATGCTCTTTCTCTGTTTTTCTTTGCATGTCCCCAACAAGGCTAGGATGTAAGGAGTTAGGGCTCGAACTGGTCGAAACTTTGCAAGACTAGCCTTACAAATCCATATGGCTTCCCATGGCGGAAGAGAAGGAATATGAGGGGGCAAGAGATATTTTCAAAATATTGCTCGAAGAAGCCCTCAAGCGACAAAGGAACACGATGATGGACAACTTTACCCAGATCCTTTAGCGACGACCTGTTGTCCTAAGCAACAACCCCCCCATTTGTATAATGTATAATACAAAAAGGGACCCTTTTAAATTGAATTTTTCCACTCTTTGTGAATAAAATGCCAACTTTTAGAAAATTGTCACTTTTCAAAAATCCCTTTTTAACCTAACTTAAAACATATTAAAGTCCTCATCGCAAATCACAAATCACATGATTCCTTAATAGCAAAGTTAAGCACATTCAAAAAATACCGATATGTGACGTGCGATTGAATTTTGTATGCGACATCCCAATCGCATATCACACATCAGAGGATATGATGTCAGCAGCTTAAATGTTACCTATCAAAACCTCGATATTGCGATCTTGCGATTTTGTGATATTGCATATCGCAGATTGCAAGATCCATCAAACGAAGTTTCATTCGTGCTACAGCTTAAATATCCAACGTGACAGATTGGACACGAGTTAGGTTAGAATGATTTAATATGGTTATCATCCCTATGCATGTAATCATGGTGTTCGTTATGGTTGATTAATGTTGAACTCACTCTCAGATCTTTCCTTTCAAAGTGCAGTCATTTCATCAAATATTTTATTTTACATAACAATTAATTGCTGTTGGTTTTAATAGGAACTCTACTCAAGCGATGTCCATTCGAAAGGTGATGCAGAAGCATACCAAGCAGTCTATCGCAAAAACTAAAAACACAGAGATGTCGTCCATCTTTACAGATACAGTATGCGCTGCAGATGGAGGTGCCACTACATGGCAAACTATCTATACTACGCTTGAGAATGAAAACCCTGAAGTAACAAATGTTCGACCAACAACTGACAACATAGAACTTTCAGGAGTGCAGTTCAGAGATGCTGTGTGTTCTTTCCTTCACCGAATAACAGCAAGGGCTAGACTCTTTCCATACACAAATATGATATGATGGGTAGTAGAGAGTATAGAACTCGAAGACAGAATTATCAAGACAACTAAAAATACAGTCTTGGGTTCTTTAAGAGACGAAGATTTAAAACAAATGTACAAGCTACCCGATGCCCGGAGCATCTATGACAAACAGTTTGTTGCAAATATTGTAAAGGAAAACAGAGACCCGTTTCAAATGATACAGGAATGGAGGAGAAGAGACAATAAATTCAAACAAGATAAAGCGGATATGTACCCCATTTATTCTTTGGCCAATCCTTATAATTTTGCAGCCTCTATGCTATAAGATTGCATGGCCTCCCTGATAATTCTAAATTCTCGATCAATTGGGTTCCGTTAATTGAGGCTTGTGTTAATTCTCACATTATGAATTGGGTAACCATTCTTTTTGAGAATTTGGCCAAAGAGATTACTGAATATCGCCAAACCAGGGCTACCTCCTCTAGAGCAGTTTCCCAATTCTTCATGTCTGCATATATCTTCGATGCCATTTGTTTCTGCACTCATTTTCCAACCATGGGATGGGAATGGACTACCAATGATCCTACTCCTATCTTCCTAAGTTATAAGCAAATGTGGGAACAAGATTATATTCCATATTTTCACCAATTATGCCAGGGAGTTGTTCTTCCCTTACATTAGTTAGTTTTCAACAGAAGATGTCCGAGATTCACAAAAGAAGCTATCACAGACCTCCAAGCAATCAGAAGGTATTTTCTTGAAGAGTCCTTCTCTTATATCAGGATATTTGGCAGCCAAGCTTTCCCACATGTCCTCCCTATGTATGTTTCGGATAAATTATTTTCAAGAGAAGTAGCATACCAAACAGTAGGAAATGGCCTCACAAAAACATTGAGGGAAATGAAGAAATCCCTATGGCCAAATTTTCCCCTTCAGTGTGGGTCATTTACCCTTCTTAATTATGGTCATGTGTATAAAGAGTATTAGAATATGTAGTTATTAAATCTCCACGTTCTACCAGCAAGGCCTTTTGATCCACAACAAATAGAAAACAATTTCACCCTTTCAGTTAAGATCAGACTTGTAACTCATACAATAGACGAGTTTGAAGATTTACTGGAATCAGCCGATGATTTTGAATAGATTCTGTATGCAGCCAAGACTAAGTTCGACCTAGAGAAATTAAGAAGATTCCAGGAGTTTAGAGGACAAAGGTTAGAATACCTCCCACAAGAATTTTGGATTACTGATCATGTAATTGAAACTAAGTTTCAGAAGCAGAATAAGACAGGCACATCATGAGAGAAGGAAGCAGAAACAGATGAATTAGAAAAGATTTTGGATGCATTCAATGAAAAACTACAGGATACTCCTAAGGTATCACCAGCACAAGAAACCACAAGATTTTAGACCCCGCTAGGGAAAATAGCAGTAGTGACCACTGAAGGTCGAAAAATGAGTTTCCAAGGAAAAAAGGTAATCCTTGCAGATCCAACTACTGAAATTGTCTTGAATGTAACATATATCCCTCCTCTAGATGTCTTTTACAACCCTCTTCATAAAGCTGTTCTAAAAAGACAGAGGAAGAGGAGGAGAACCGAAACTCCTTCAGAACATGAATTTATGGATGTACTATGGAAGGACAGATAAATAAATCTGACTGAACATTTGACTCAGCGATCTCAATTTCCCAGAGCTTATGCTACAACAACAATCGGCAGAGCAACTGAAGTCTCGGTTTTGATTAAAGAAAAGGATGACCAGATCACATTGTTATTGCGACAGTTAGATGAAGGTAGAGATAGCGTGAACCATCAAGTAGAGGAGCAGTTGCATAAGCTACAACAGGATATGGAATTACTGAAAATAAGTCATGAAAATGACTTATCTACTAAAAACAAACAAATCCAAGAGCTAAACAGTTACCTAGCAAAGTATAGGGATATTCCTACTACATAGGAATTCATTAATGAAGATTTGACACTGAATACTTTACTGACAAAGCAAAAGCAGCTCTTCCTCCAACATATATCAAATATCATTCCACCTCTGAATACTAGTGAACAATTAACAAACATCATTATTGATCAAAGAATTGAGTTCAATGAACTCAATTCTAAGATCTCTGATTATATTGAATGGCAGGATTCAGATGAAGGGAAAAGGTCAAGTCTCCCAAAGATCAATGAAAGACATAAGGATATTCTATTCATTGATTGGGACTCACAGGTGAAACAGGCAGAACTAGCAATAGCCAGAGCATCAAGTATTTCAAAAAGCATTGTTAAAACAATAAATCACATGTTGCACACCTCCAACCTCATAAAGGAGAGTGATCCAAAAACACTTCCTGATATTAAAGCATTAGATGAGAATAGGAAGAATAAGAGTTAGCTAAAGAAGGAAACAATTGAGGGGTTATCAAAAATCAACTGGGAATGAGTATGGAAACTTTTGGTCAAACCACACAGTCAGATCATGACCTTGAATTGCTCCTTGGATTCAGTATAGAGAATGTTGCCACCTTTACATGATGTTATATTTGCAGGGCAATTTAGAACACAATTCAAGATGCCACCACAAGTCAGGCCAATGTCCGATATTTGTGAGATGAGAGGCAAAGCTGGCAGGAGTGATTAATTAATGAAGACCTGAGTCATTTTTGAGCAGTTTTTTTTTGGAAAGTTGGATACTAGGAACGAGGAAGGTTGTTTGAAACCTCCTCATAGATATTTTGTATAAGTTATTTTTAGTTAACTAAGAATAGTATGAGAAGGGTCCATAATTTTATTAAGAACATTTACAAAGAATGCGCTATCGTAAGTTTGTAGATGCCTTGATGGAATCATGGAACATGGTCTTTTCAATCAATATCTTTTTGTTGATCATTGTTGATGCACTACTTATTGGTAGAAGATTTGTCACTAGTCAAATGAGCAGAACGATACACATCTGGTACTATTATCATGTTTGCTAAATCTTTGTTCTATTATTAGTGACAATTTTATATTTCATGAATTATGTATGAAATCTGTCATATCTATTAGAAGTATTAGTTGCACTATTGTACGATATCAGAATAGAGAATGTTCTGTTTTATATATGATCATTAGAATATGCGATATGTTTTTCACAATTCTTTTGATTAACTATTTTCTCAAAGGAATCATATTACAATATATTAACTATATACAGTCTGTGATTGTTCTATATCATCATAGATTACATAGGCATCTTTTTATATCGCATAAAACCAACAATACCCTGGGTTAGATTAAAATAGATTTAATTCAAAGTTTTGCATCTTAGAATAAAGCTGTGTTAATTTCTAGTTATTATTTTGCAAATCATAAAGAAAATCCCACAAATCATATAAACCCAAAACATTGGAAAACTGGTCCCGTCATATTTAGTTCGAGCCACTATCCCAAATGAAAAAGGAGCTACTCTAAGGTTCGGACCAGGTGGTTATCCCCCTTGTTGTTTCCACAAATTTCTGAGGCCTCAACATTTTTGGCGCTAGAAGGAGGGCCTCGACTATGAATGGCATATAAATCTAAATCTCAAACTCGAAGCCTTCACAAGAGTCAATCCCCCTCAAAAAATCCTACAGCTTCTCGATCATGTTCTAAATCACCCACTCGGAAATAAAAAATTGTAGAAACTTCCCCGTCATCTTCTGAAGTATCTTGACACTTACCTTCTTCAGAATATACTCCAGAATCTCTTGAAGTTCATTCCTTAGTTCATAAATTAGAACAAATATCTATTTCTGCTGAGAAGCCTGATAAACCCGAAATTTCTGAAGAAAGTATTACTTCTTTGTTTAGAGAAAATGGTATCCTAACACGATCAAAAAGTGATAAACTTGGAATACCTCCCTTTGAGTTTCCAATACATTCACAGCGTAAGAAAGTTCCTGTGTCTAGATCTAAGTCAGATACAAGTGAGGTCACATCAAATTCCCCTCCATTTACCCCCTCATTCACTACACCTCCATTCACATCCTCTCATCTTTCCATTTCTTCTACTCAAACAATTAGTGCTACCATAAGTAGTACTAGTCCAGTTGTAAGTTCTACAACCATACCCACTACTTCTGGATCTGCTTCTATATCTTCTCAAATCCTAACTTAAGCTATGGCTAATCAGCCTTGGACTAATCCTGGTGTCGTGTTGTTTGCAAACCCACATACTCTTCTTGATCATCCAGAAAAATGGTTACCCAAATACAATCCATATGATGGTCTTCCTGCTGAGGAACACATCAACAATTTTATGTTGGTCATGAATTTGAATGGGGTTGCACATGAAAATATTGTAGTAATATTGTTTCCCTATACTCTTAAAGGATCTGTAGGATCTTGGTACTTTTCTCTTCCAGCAGGAACTATAATAGATTGGGTAAATTTTGAACAACTGTTTCTTGCAAAATTTGGAGATGATAGAACTGTGGCATATTTAATCAATGCTCTCTCTAACCTGAAAACAAATTTGGGTGAAAGGATCAAATATTTCAACTCCAGATTTAACAATTTATTAAAAAAAATCCCAGCTGCTTCTAAACTTGCTGTTGATGTACAAATAGAGTGGTACATTTCTGCTTTACCTCCTAATATAGCCATTTTTGTAGATAGAGCCGGTAAGGCTACTATCTCAGAAAACATGAAAGACGCCCTGTCTGTAGAAAAGATAATTTTAGCCTTAGAAAAACGATCTGATATGGAAGATAAGAAATCTAAAAAAGTGACTTTTAGCCAAGAATCAAAGAAGAAAACCGCAAAGGATCCATTCGACCTTGAAGGTCTCCAAAAAGTCTTGAAAACTATGTCAAATGATATGATTGAAATAAAGAAACAAGTAGCTGAATCTTCAGCTCCTATCGCCCATACAATAGAAGTCCTTCTTTGCCCTCTTAGCCTCCGAATGTGATTTCAAGTGCCGAATCAGATCAAGATGTTGATGAAGTAGAATTGAATGGGTTATGGGACTTTATTCTTCCCACCGAAGAAGAAAGAAAGGCTATGCCCACATCTACAAGGAGAAAAACATCTGCTGACTCAACTGTACCAGTTTAGAAACAAAAATCTCCTCCCACAAAGGAGAAAATAGTGAATAAAAAATATAAAACTATTCAAACTGATCCTATTCCCCTAGATACTTCTAAAACTTTGATAGTTTCAGATACAGTGGAATACAATATAGTTGAAGACATGAAAAAAGGCTAAAGAAAAAACTTCATTATATGAAATGACCAAATTGAAACAACAACATAAAATCTTACTGAGAGAACTCAAGGTAGTTCCTGTAGATCCCATACCACCACCGATTATAGCCCAAGCTAACAAAGATATGGGAAAACCCCCATCACCTTCAAACAAGGTAAAACCAAACGATCTTGTGTTGATTGGTGATAGATCTAAGTCTCACACTCCTCCTTTCCTTTTGACTTATGAAATTTTAATATAAATGTTCATAATTGTCTCATCGATTCAGGAGCTTCTTTGAATATCATGCCAAGATATGTGTGTGTGAGACTTAACGTTATTGCTCAAAAGTCTGTTGTGCATATAGTCCAATTGGACACAAAAAAAGTCGAGGTTGTTGGAGAAATTTTATCAGTATCAATTAGATTATCATCCAACCTAAAGGTGCTGCAAGTGATTGATGTCTTAGTGGCAGACATCCCTAAATTTTATGGTCTAATTTTAAGCAGGGATTGGTATGAGAAACTACATGGATATTTCGCAACCGATTGGTCACACATGTGGTTACCATACAATGGTAAACCAAATCAAATTAGAGTTGATCGTGAAAAATTCATGAAACATACAGCCACTGAATTAGAAGGACCGAACGAGCCTGTGATTTTTACTAATAATATTATTGGAAATTATTCTGCTGAATCATTTCTTGGCTCATTCAATGCCCAAATATCACCTTTCCCAGAAAATACTGTTACTTCTCAAGTTGAAATTTTTTCTTAGTCAGACACTTTTAAATGTATTAATTTTAGTAATAAAACTTTAGATCATTCTTTATTTTGGACTCTATACTTTGACGGTTCAAAATTATATGATGGTGCAGGAGCAGGTTGCATTTTAATCAATCTGCAAGGAGAGAAAACAATGTTAGCTTGCAGACTTGAATTTCAATGCATGAATAATACTGTCGAATATGAAGCATTGATTCAAGGCCTGTACAAAGCTATTGGATTAAACATTAAATATTTGTAGGTATATGGGGACTTTGAAATAATTGTTAAGCAAAGTCAAGAACACAATCCATTGTATTTCTGGACACCTAAAACATTATCAAGCATTAGCTCAGAACCTCACTTTTCATTTCACTGCATTTAATATTTCGACAATCCCTAGGTTACAAAATGCAAGTACTGATTTAATTTCCAATGTAGCATCTAAATTGATACTGTCAGAAGAATTTAGTCTAGATAGATTTTCGATTGAGTTGATTTTTAGGCCTTCCATTCCAGACAACATAAGAAATTGGAGAGTGTTTAATGATGATACAGATATAATTGACTTTCTTTCATCATATGGATCTTATGAAGGTCAAATTGTAGATGAACATTAACATGACATACAAATTGAAAATAAATAGGATGCAAATCCAATTCCCAAATTTGTAGTCAAGATGGAAGATCTCTATGATTTAAAAGATAGGTTTAAAAAGACTACCAATTCAAAAACACAGAGTTCTACTCTAAGATTTGACTTGATTAACCTTGGTAAATTGCTAAGAAAATATAAAAGTGTCTTTGCTTGGGATTATTAAGATCTCAAAACATATGATACTTCTATAATGCAGCATAATATACCTATGATTTCAAATGAAAAACCTGTCCAACAAAAGCTTAGGAAGATCCACCCAAACTTAGAAAGTCAAATTAAGTTTGAACTCAATAAAATGCTCAAAGCCAAAATCATTTTCCCTGTTAGGCATTCAAAATGGGTGTCAAACATGGTTCCTATGAGGAAAAAGAATGGAGACATTAGGATTTGCATAGATTTTAGAAATTTGAATAAAGCTTGCCAAAAAGATAATTTTCCTTTGCCTACTATGGAGCAGATTCTGCAATCAGTTGCAGGTTCTGAATTGATGTCTTTTCTTGATGGATTTTTAGGTTACAATTAGATTATGGTTCATCCAAATGATAGATTAAAGACTACATTTAGAACCAAGTGGGGAACATATGCATATCAAAAGATGCCATTTGGATTAATTAATGGTGGTGCTACATTTCAACATGCTATGGACATAACTTTTAGAGGAATAATAAACAATTCAATTGTAATATATTTAGATGACATAACTGTCTATTCTAAAAATAGAAACAACCATATCAGTCACCTAAAACAAATCTTTCAGAGATGTGAGAAATTCGACATTTCTTTGAATCCTAAAAGTCTTTTGTTGCCTTGGCAGAAGGTAAATTATTAGGATTCGTGGTATCTAAGAAAGGAATCTATATTGATCCCGATAGGATTCATGAAATTGAAAACATTCCCCTGCCACCTAACAAAAAAATGATGCAATCATTTTTAGGACAAATTAATTTTGTAAAAATATTTATTCCTGATTTTTCTCAAATTGTCTTACCCCTACAGTCAATGATCCGAAAAAATGTAACTTTTAAATGGGGAAAAGGCGAGAAAGATTCTTTTGAGTTGATAAAGAAAGCCATCATTGAGGTTCCTTCCTTAACAACCCCCAATTTCCTAAAACCATTTGTATTATACACATTCTCTTCTGATACCTCTTACGTGGCAGTTTTGACACAGCTAAATGATCAGAACCTATTTCATTCTTTAGTTCTATCTTACAAGGTGCTTAGCTAAATTATTCAGCTGTGGAGAAACAAGGCTTTGCTGTATTTAAAACTTTAAAACATTTCAGACCTTTCCTCCTAAAACCACATACTAAGATAATAGTCCCCTACCACACTGTAAGGAAGTTGTTAATCCAACGAGAAGTAGGAGAGAAGAGAGCAAATTAGGTTACTGCACTTCAGGAATATGATGTAGAAATACATCCTACTAAAATTATTAGAGGTCAAGGTTTTTGCAGAATGCTAACCGGAGCCTCTCATTTACCAACAGAGGACGATCAATCTACTGAAGTGCAATTATCTGAGGTAAGCCTCAACGATTTTGAATCACAATATGCTGATCTGAAATTGTTCTTGAAAAATGGACATGCTCCATTATATCTCATTTATACAACTAAGTGTGCTCTAAGGCTTAAACCAAATCAATATCAATTAATTGATAATGTGTTATTTAGAAAAAATTATGATGCTGTATTGTTAAGATGTTTAGAGAAACCTGAAGCTAAAAAGGTAATGCAGGAATTACATGACGGGCCAACTAGAGGTCATTTTGGAGGAAATACCACATCACATAAAATTCTGCATGCCGGGTACTACTGGCCAACCCTTTTTAAAGAAGAACATGAATATGCGAGGAAATGAAAAGTATGTCAAATCGCAGTAGGAAGAGAAAGTTAAGCAGCACTCACATTGCAACCAATAAATATACAACAACCATTTGAATAATGGGGATTAGATGTTATTGGTGAAATAACTCCAACCTCCTCCAAACAACATAAGTATATTCTAACTGAAATTGATTATTTTACAAAGTGGGTAGAAGCTATCCCATTAAAGGTAGTTAACACCCAAAACATTACGGATTTCATTGATCAGTTTATAATTACTAGGTTTGGTCTCCCATCAGCTTTAATGTTTGATAATGCATCTTACTTTTCCAGAAATGCGATGGTAGAATTTTCTTTGAAAAGAGGTTTTAACTAAAATACTTAGTTAACTATTATCTACAAGGTAACAAATTAGCTGAATCTACAAACAAGAACCTGAATATAATTATCAAAAAGACTATAGAGAAAAATCATAAGAACTGGCATAAAGCACTAATATTTGCTCTCTGGGCAGATAGAATCACTCAAAGGGCCTTAATAGGTACTTCTCCATTTGTATTACTTTATGGGAAAGAAGAAATTCTACCCACAAACATAACAATACCATCTCTTGCTTTAGATCAATTTATGTCAGCAGCTTAAATGTTACCTATCAAAACCCCGATATTGTGATATCTCGATTTTGCGATATCCCATATCACAGATCACAAGATCCATCAAACAAAGTTTCATTCGAGCACTATAGCTTAAATATCCAATGTGATGGATTTGACAAATGTTTAATTATGTTTTTAAGCTGGACACGAGTTAGGTCAGAATGATTTAATATGGTTATCATGCCTATGCATGTAATCATGGTGTTCATTATGGTTGATTAATGCTGAACTCGCTCTTGGATCTTTCCTTTCAAAGTGCAGTCATTTCATCAAATCTTTTATTTTACATAACAATTAATTGCTGTTGGTTTTAATAGGAACTCCGCTCAAGCAATGTCCATTCAAAAGGTGATGCAGAAGCATACGAAGCACTCTATCGCAAAAACTAAAAACACAGAGATGTCGTCCATCTTTACAGATACAGTATGCGCTGCAGATGGAGGTGCCACTACATGGAATACTATCTATACTACGCTTGAGAATGAAAACCTTGAAGTAACAAATGTTTGACCAACAACTGATAGCACAGAACCATCAGGAGTGCAGTTCAGAGATGCTACGTGCTCTTTCCTTCACCGAATAGCAGCAAGGGCTAGATTCTTGCCATACATAAATATGATAATATGGGTAGTAGAGAATACATAACTCGAAGACAGAGTTATCAAGATAGCTAAAAATACAGTCTTGGGTTCTTTCAGAGTTGAAGATTTACAACAAATGTACAAGCTACCCGATGCCCAGGACATCTACAACAAACAATTTGTTGCAAAGTTTGTAAAGGAAAACAAAGACCCGTTTCAAATGATACAGGAATGGAGGAGAAGAGACAATAAATTCAAACAAGATAAAGCAGGTATGTACCCCATTGCTTCTTTGGCCAATCCTTATAATTTTGCAGCCTTTATGTTATGTAGATTGTATGGCCTCCCTGATAATTCTAAATTCTTGATCAATTGGGTTCCGTTAATTGATGCTTGTGTTAATTCTCACATTATGAATTGGGTAACCATTATGTTTGAGAATTTGGCCAAAGCGATTACTGAATATTTCCAAACCAGGGCTGCCTCCTCTAGAGAAGTTCCCTAATTCTTCATGTCTGCATATATCTTCGAGGCCATTTGTTTCTACACTCATTTTCCAACCATGGGTTGGAAATGGACTACCAATGATCCTACTCCTATCTTCCTAAGTTATAAGAAAATGTGGGAACAAGATTATATTCCACATTTTCACCAATTATGCTAGGGAGTTGTTCTTTCCTTACATTAGTTATTTTTCAACTGGAGATGTTCGAGATTCACAAAAGAAGCTATCATAGACCTCCAAGCAATCGGAAGGTATTTTCTTGAAGAGTCCTTCTCTTATATCAGGATATTTTGTAGCCAAGATTTCACACATGTCCTCCCTATGTATGTATCGGATAAATTATTGGAAAGAGAAGTAGCATGCCAAACAGTAGGAAATGGTCTCACAAAAACATTGAGGGAAATGAAGAAATCCCTATGGCCAAATTTTCCCCTTCAGTGTGGGTCATTTACCCTTCTTAATTATGGTCATGAGTATAAAGAGTATCAAAATATGCAGTTATTAAAGCTCCCCGTTCTACCAGCAAGGCCTTTTGATCCACAGCAAATAGAAAACAAATTCACCTTTTCAGTTAAGATCAGACCTGTAACTCATATAGTAGATGAGTTTGAAGATTTACTGGAATCAGTCGAGGATTTTGAATATATTCTGAATGTAGCCAAGACAAATTTCGACCTAGAGAAATTCAAAAGATTCCAGGAGTTTAGAGGATAGAGGTTAGAATACCTCCCATAAGAATTTTGGATTACTGATCATGTAATTGAAACTAAGTCTCAGAAGTAGAATAAGCCAGGCACATCACGAGAGCAGGAAGAAGAAACAGATGAATTAGAAAAGCTTTGGGATGCATTCAATGACAAACTACAGGATACTCCTAAGGTATCATCAACACAAGAAACCATAGGATTTCAGACCCCGCCAGGGAAAATAGCAGTAGTGACCACTGAAGGTCCAAAAATGAGTTTCCAAGAAACAGAGGTAATCCCTGCAGATCCAACTACTAAAATTGTCTTGAATGTAACAGATATCCCTCCTCTAGACGTCTTTTACAACCCTCTTCATAAAGCTGTTTTAAAAAGACAGAGGAAGAGGAGGAGAACCAAAACTCATTTAGAACATGAATTTATGGATGTCTTATGGAAGGAAACAGAAATAAATCTGACTGAACATTTGACTTGGCTATCTCAATTTTCCGGAGCTTATGCTACAACAACAATTGACAAAGCAACCAAAGTCTCAGTTTTGATTAAAGAAAAGGATGACCAGATCGCATTATTACTGCGACAGTTAGATGAAGAAAGAGCCAACATGAACCGTCAAGTAGAGGAGTAGCTACATAAGCTACAACAGGATATGGAAGTACTGAAAATAAGTCATGAAAATGACTTATCTACTAAAAACAAACAAATACAGGGGCTAAACAGTTACCTAGCAAAGTATAAGGCTATTCCTACTGCAGAGGAATTCATTAATGAATCTTTGACATTGAATACTTTACTGACAAAGCAAAAGCAACTCTTCCTCCAACATATATCAAATATCATTCCACCTCTGAATACTAGTGAACAATTAACAAACATCATTATTAATCAAAGAATTGAGTTCAATGAACTCAATTCTAAGATCTCTGATTATATTGAATGGCAGGATTTAGATGAAGGGAAAAGGTCAAGTCTCTCGAAGATCAATGAAAGACATAAAGATATTATATTCATTGATTGGAACTCACAGGTGAAACAGGCTGAACTAGCAATAGCCAGTGCATCGGGTATTTCAAAAAGCATTGTTAAAACAATAAATAACTTGTTGCACACATCCAACCTCATAAAGGAGAGTGATCCAAAAACACTTCTTAATCTTAAAGTATTAGACGAGAATTGGAAGAATAAGAGTCAGCTATAGAAGGAAACAATTGAGGGGCTGTCAAAAATTGACTGGGAAGCAGTATGGCAACTTTTGGTCAAACCAAATGGTGAGATCATGACCTTGAATTGTTCCTTGGATTCAGTACAGAGAATGTTGCCACCTTTACATGATGCTATATTTGCAGGGCAGTTGAGAACACAATTCGGGATGCCACGACAAGTCAGGCCAATGTCCGATATTTGTGAGCGGAGAGGCAAAGCTGGCAGTGGTGATAAATCAATGAAGACATAGACATCAAAGGAATCATATTAGAATATATTAACTTTTTATAGTCTGCGATTGATCTATATCATCATCGATTACATAGACATCTTTTTATATCGCATAAAACCAACAATACCCTGGGTTAGATTAAAATAGATTTAATTCAAATTATTTCATCTTAGAATAAAACTGTGTTAATTTCTAGTTATTATTTTGCAAATCCTCAAGAAAATCCCACAAATCATATAAACCCAAAACATTGGGAAACTGGTCCCATCATATCCAGTCGGAGCCACAATCCAAAAGGGAAAAGGAGCTATGCTAAGGTCTGGACCGGGTGGTTATCCCCCTTGTTGTTGCCACAGATTTCTGAGCCCTCAACACTACCCAAAGGCGATGCATCTACTTTTGACAGCTACTTTGGAAGCGCCACACCCTTTAAGGTACAAGTTAACTTTGACATCCTCATATTTGAAGGTCAAATAGATGTAGATGTTGTAGATAAATGGTTAAAACTGTTGGAAATATATTTTTATGTTCATGATTTTTCCAGTCGGGAAAACATTACTTTTGCACTTCTCAAGCCAACCCCCATGTCAAGGAATGGTGGGAAACCTACTGTGAGAAGAAAGATAAAAGTACACCCTCATTATTTTCAGCTGCACCCACCTGGAATTCATTCCGTGATGCCATCAAGGAGCAGTACTACTCTGTCAGGAGTTATGAGGATAAATACATAAAGTGTACCATGCTGCGACAGGGAAGAGACTAGGACGTGCCGAAATTTACCAATGTTTTCCATACCCTTTGCGTGAAGTTGGGTATCAAGGATTCTGAGAAACATTTTGTACTGAAGTACCGCGACTACCTACACAAGTATATTTAGGATGAGATGGAGTTCCTGGACATCTCCTTGCTTGGCATGGCGTACTAGTACGCTGTCAAGATTGAGCAGAAGTTTAAACCAAAAAAGGGAGACTTTAGATCTGTGAATCTAAAGGAAGGGAAAAGCGTCCCCAAACTGCAGAACAAAGGGCAAAGCCAAGTTAGGGCGACCCAGGATAACCTGTCAAAGCTGCAAGCAAAGAAGAACACCACGAAGACAAATAAGGACATGGGAAAGTGGTGTGAGTTCCATAAGAGCTCCACTCATAACACAAGTGAGTTTTGGGCCAAGCAGTCACTAGTGGCTGAGCTGAAGGCTTCAGAGTCACACACATGTTCTGATTCAGAGTCAGAACCCGACAAGGGGAATGAAAAAGGGAAGTATATCATTGACGTAGAGCCTAGTAACACTGTGGCCACCACCAAGATCTAAAAGATCGAGCTTGAATATACTGAAGAGGGGGAATGCCTATTCCACTCACAGATGTGGGTGAAGGGTTCTCCGTTGTAGTTCATTGTTGAAAACGAGAGCCAAAAGAACCTCATTTTAGTAGAGGTCATGAAGTGGCTGGGCCTATCGACTACAACACATCTACAATCATACACCATCGAGTGGCTTCACAAAGTATGAGATCTCCACGTCAGACAGTTGTCCTGCCTTCCTTACAACATCAAACCCTTCATAGATGAGGTATTCTGTGATGTTTCTCCTCTTGAAGTTTGTGATGTATTATTAGGACATCCATACTTATGGAAGATACATGTTGTATATGAATCTAGACCTTGCTCTATTATTATTTCTTTGGGCAGTGAGTTATACAAGATACCAGAGGTATCCCCACCGACCGCCATCTCCTTGATCTTTGCTAAGAAATGCAGTAAGGTCATATCCCAGACTTGGAAATTTGTTTTCTTTTTGATTCACTCTCAAAGTAAGGGGAAGGTCGTAGCCACATCCATAGCCCTCGGGAAGGGTTCCTCCAAGCAGCAGAAGCAAGTGGATACGGTCGTGGAAGAATATAGAGACATGTTTTCCTCATCCACATGGGTACCCTTGCATTGTTAGGTCAAGCATTCGATCGATTTGACTCTCGGAGCACCTATACGCAACGTTCCAATATATCGTCGCTCCATTCTGGAAAATGAAGAGATCAAACCAATGTAAACTTTGAAACGGGAACTCATACTGTTACTCGTATTGTAGAGATAGCAAAAAAGTGACCCGATTTTGAAAAGTGGTGATGCAAAACATACATGTGTTTTTTAGAGCATAGTATTTGGAACTATAATTTTTTTTATGTACATTGCATTTTAGAATGGTAGTGTTTTTTATGCTGATTTAAAAAAGTGGTAATTCTACATCAGACCCTTTCTTTAAAAGGATTTTTTTTTTATTATTTTCTAATGTATGAAATGTAAATAATTATTTTGTAAATTTAATAATTTTTGATGTGGTCGTTTTCTTCATATTTTCTTGTTTTTATTTTACTTTTTATTTTTTTGTAGTGAGGTTTTTATTGTTTTGCATTTTTAAATTAGAAGGTCGATATTTTGAATTTTTGATATTCTACATATTTATACATCCTTAATTAATTTTCAATCCACATGAAATAATTGTTTTTAAAAAACAATATTTTTTAACAATGGACATAAAAATAACCATTTTAAACATAAATATAACTAAAAAACTACACGTTTTGATAATTTTTTGCTAGAATTGACATGTCAAAATCACAATTTTTATACGAAAATTTTAACTAAAAATGGTTAAATAATAGTTTTTTTTTTTTTTTTTTTTTTTTTTTTTTTTTTTTTTTTTTTTTTTTTATGAATTTCATGTCAAAAAAATAATAATAATCATTTTTTTTCAAAAAATAATGATTAACTTAAAAATTAATGCGAAAATCACATATTACAAATATTGAACGCATAACAACCTTAATTGAGTATTTATTCTTCTCATAAAATGTCAAAATCAAAAGATTACAAGTATAACTACTTAATGGTAACAAAAAATGAGCTTGATTTCCAAGCATAACTTAAATTTAATCAACAATGTCATGTAATCCAAACTCTTCGTCTTCTAGAGTTTCATCATTGTCTTCTTCCACAATATTTTCTGCTTCCTTTTGCTCATTTTCCTCTTCTAATGGATCTTTGATGTCTACGAATCTCCCAATGTATGTCTTTCCAAACATTCCATGTAATGGTGGTTGGGGTTCTTTTGAATTTTTTGCCACACGTGATTCACTAAAGTCCCCTTTCTTCAACCCAATTTCCTGCATTGCATTTGGAAGAAATTGAAGAGCATTAATTCTTTGCTAAATGAAATTGCACTGTATTGGATCTTTTCCAATTGCAATACAATTTCTTCCTTTTTGAAGGCAAGATGCTAGTGTTGTACCTAATTATCAAGCACAAAAGAAATAATGAAGTAAATTAGTACAATAACATATTAATTAAAAAATAAAATATTGAAATTCAATTCCATATAATAAAACTTACCTGAGCCAGAAAATAAATCCAGAACCCAATCTCCTTCATTTGAACATATGTCTATAAAATAGTTAATCAATAAATGTGGTTTTTGATAAATGTTAACTATCTCTCCTTTTGCTTCTTTGTCTTCATATGTTAGTTTTCTCACAACAGCATCATAAGTCAGTGTTTGGCTATGAATCTTTCCATCTACCCGATTAAAAATCATAGACATATAGCTATCATCTTTTGCCCAACTGTCAATATGAATGAACTCACAATCATTTATAAATTGTTGATCTTCACGATTAAGAAGATTTGACTTTTTCCTGTAACATTAAATAGTAAAAGTTCAATTAACTTGTACATAAATGAATTTTTCAACATTAATCAAATATACATTTTAAACGTCTTACCATGTAAGCTGCATCCTTGAATTTGTTTTCCCCTTGAAGCTTGACAATATCATTGCCAATTGTGTGTCTGAATGAAATGTCACAAATCTCCATAATGGTGATGACGTGACTTCTACAAATCCCGCAACCACTTTACTAAGAGCTTGATAAATATAAGGGTCACTTTCATAGTCAATGTTTGGAATATTAAAACCATGGGGAATATCTGCAATAACTACGACATAATCCCTTTTAGGTATGAGTTTAGTAATCTCTTCACAGTCGCCTTGTATTATTTGATATTGAATAGTGTCTAGCCCATTCCAAATGAAATGAGTAAGAGTTGGATCAAGTTCAACATTCTTAATACGTTGCTTCCTCAGTCTTTCGATCTTTATTTTTTCAATAAAGGTTTTGAAACTATTTGGTGCTCCATTATCATCCTTCTTCATATTTTATAAAATAAACAAATATATGTGTAAGTTATAAACTAAAAATAGTACAGATATGAATAAAAATGAATGTATAAATCAAGATACATTTTTAAATGCAAGATAAAAAGCTTTTAATGTTGATATAGGACTTGAATCTGGATAGTTGTGTACAACATCATCCCAACTATCTTCATTCAACAATTTAACCATTTGTTCTTGAATTTTCATGTAAACTTTGTGACTGCATAGATAAAGTAACAAAAAGTTAATATAATGATATGTATAACAAATACTGCCAAGAACAACATGTTTTATTTAAAAGAAAATTATAATCTAGAAATATACAAAAATAATTCAACAAACTTACTTTTGAAATTCTTCAAACATTTCCTCCAATAATAATTCCCTTGACCTCACATGAGATAATATTGTTTTGACAATTTTTTCATCTTTCACTCTTTGCATTGCTCTCCAAGGTGTGATAGTCATATCGTTTGGAAGCTGCTTCATTTCAGGCGCTGATTTACTGCTGCTACATATCAATTGCTTAGACTTTTTAACCTTCTGGTTTTTAATGCCAATGTTTTCCCACATGCTATAAATATCATCAATCAACTTCCAAACATCTCTAATTCTAAATGCCAATTGGAAAATGTTATCAACACATTCGAATAAATCACTAATTTTGTTTCCTTTTCCACCTTTTGAATTGGTTTTCTCTTCAATTTGATACCCTATTTCCATACAACATTCCTTTCAGAAATCTACAGTAACATTTATCTTATCCCCACTACATTTTTCTTGAAATTCACTATGAATAAATCTAACCCTTTGGATGAAAGTCATAAACATCCTATATTCATTATCTGAATTATGATCCCATGCCACTAACTTTGCTTATGTATCTGATAAACCAACATAAATGATACATTTCATTGTTTCAAAACGTGGGTTATTAGGATATTCCTCCATCAACTATCTTTGAGCTTCTACATAATGGTTCCCCCCAAGCACATAATAATTGTATTCAAAACATTTTGACTTATCAAATGCTTCTTTGTTGGGAACTTGAAGTGGATCAACAAGAAACGCATAACTAACCACATGAGCATATGGATTGTACCTCATCAATGTATTCACGTTGTGAATATGCAGATGATGTGGCTTTCTGACTTGATATTGACATTATCCTTCACTTGACTTATAGGTTTGTCTAACATTAAGCTAAAATGTACGACCACCATAAATTAAGTTTCTCTTTGTCAAATTTTATCGAATGGCACTTTTTTTTTGTTTTGATAATGCCATCCTCTAAATCAACTCCTGGTGTAATGATTTCTCTGCTTTCTTTTGAAGTTTCACTAGGTTCTTGACTTCTGGTAATGACAACTTCAAAATCTTCCACTTTACTTTTCTTCGTCATAACATTCTCAAATTTTTTATTCTTGGGCATTGTTACTTTTGGTCTTTTATGGCTCTTCTCAGTTCCAATGTCATCTTCAGTAACGACAACATATGATTCGCTGTCAGTTTTAACTTCATCATCCTCAAAAGTAACTTGTCTACCCTTGCCAGATTTATCCACTAGAGGCCTTTTTTTCTAATCCTTTGGATGTAATTTTGTAGCATCATCAATTACTACATTTTTCTTGTTTTCCATATCTTCTTCTGACACTGAGTAAAAACTGCTGACAACTTTCATGATATCATGCTCTATGAAATGAATGCCTCCCAACATAATTGAACAACTTTCAACAAAATTATGCCAAACAAAATATCATATGTCAATAAAAACAAAGTTAAAAAAATATAGCGAGACACTTTCAAGAACGCAAAATACAAATATAAATAACAATACTTACGATGTTTTGTTTCATCTCATTTACGATTTGTTTACACAACTTTGTAGATACCTCTCTCATGTCATACAATGAATATGATAGTCGGTATTTAATCTTTTCATGTGACTTGGGAGCTTTTATAAGTATATAAACAACTTCAGTGTCCAGTAACGAACACATATCTATGACTCTTCCCATCACCTCATAAATTCCATTATCATTCAGTATATCAATATATAGATATATATTCACATTTTGGCTCTCTTTCTTTCACATACCAGATTTTTGATGGAAATTTCACCTCTTTTGAATTCTTCCAGTATGAAATCATCTTCTTATCATTTGAGGCACTTGAAATATTTGTAGCCATGAGCTCAGCTGGAGTTCGTTCACCAATGTTTTTTGAAGATGCATCTTTAAGAGTCTTTGGTCCAGAAAGATTCACAGAAATCTTCTTTGATGCCCTTTTCCTGAAAAATAGGAACACATAAATCAGTAAATAACGAAAAACATATTAACTTAAATTAACAACAAAAATATATCATAAATTTTTTATTTGTATAATTAGATAATTGAAATTAAAAAAATATTAACACTAAGAAAATCATTCGCCACCTCACGCGGGCAGGCGGGCCGCCGGGGTGGCGCGGGGGGAGGCTATGGCAACAACTTCTACCATTTCTCCCCACATTGATCTCCTTCTCTGTCTTCAATCTACCCCTCAAGGGGGAGGCTGAGGGGTAGATTGAAGATGGAGAAGGAGATCAATGGGGCGAGAAATGGTAGGAGTTGTTGCCACAGCCTCCCCCTGTGCCACCCCGGCGGCCCGCCCGCCTGCATGGAGGCCGCCAGGGTGGTACGGGGGGCTACCACAGCCTTCCCCCTATGCCACCCAAGTGGCCTGCCGGGCGGGGTGGCATGAGGGGGGCTGCGGCAACAACTTCTACCATTTCTCCTGATATTGATCTCCTTCTCCGTCTTCAATCTACCCCTCAGCGTCCCCCTTGAGGGGTAGATTGAAGACGGAGAAGGAGATCAATATCAGGAGAAATGGTAGAAGCCCACCGACACCACCCTGTCCATTCGCGGAGTGGCGGGCGATTCCTAGAATCGCCCAACCTCCGCGGGTGGACAAGCGGGCCGCCATGGTGGCGCAGGGTGGGGTTGCGGCAAATCCACACCGTGCCACCCTGGTGGCCTGCCTGCCCCCCGGGGGTGGCGGGCGATTCTTCGAATCGCCTAGCCACCTTCGACGGGCGGTCGGGCAACCCCGCGGGTGGGCAGGTGGGTGGGCTGGTGGGAGGGTGGGTGAGGGAGGGCGGGCGAAGGGCGAGCAGGGCAGGGTGGGCGGGCGGGCAAGCCGAGGTTAGTGGGTGGGTGGGTGGCAGAGGGCGAGTGAGGCAGGGCGGGCGGGAGAGGGCGAGTGAGGCAGGGAGGGTGGGGTGGGTGAGCAAGGGGGAGGGCAGGTGAGGGCAGGCGAGAGGGCGGGGTGGATGGGCGAGGGGGGGTGGTAGGGGGAGGGCAGGTGAGGGCGGGTGGATGGGTGGATGAGGTCGGGCAGGCTGGGCGGGTGAGGGAGGGCGGGCGGGACAGGCGAGGGTAGATTGGAGGGCGGGCGAGGGCAGGTGGGTGGGCGTGGGCGGGTGGGTGGGCGAGGGCGGGCGTGGGCGGGTGAGGGCAACCAGGGTGGGTGGGCGTGGGGGGGCAGTGGGGCAGGTGGGTGTGGGCGGGTGGGCGAGGGCAGGCATGGGCGTGTGAGGGCGGCGTGGGCGGAAGAGGGTGGGCGAGGGCGGGCATGAGCGGAGAGGGCGAGTGGGAGAGGGTGGGTGGGAGAGGGCAGGCGCGGCGTGCGGGTGGGCAGAGGCGGGCGGGCGGGCAGAGGCGGGCGGGCGAGGGTGGGCGGCAGGGTGGGTGAGAGCGGGCGGGTTGGGCGCGGGCGAGGTGGGCTGGTGGGTGAGGGCAGAGGGCGTGTGAGGGCGGGCAGGCAGGCGGGCGGGTGGGGCTGTGGCGCCCACCCCGCACCACCCCAGTGGCTTAATGGCTCGGCCACTGGGCGATTCCAGGGGCAATTCCTGAAATCGCCCAACCCCTGTGGCCGTGCGGGCAGGCTGCCAAGGTGGCGCGAGGTGGGGGTGCGGGGTGGGGGTGCGGCGCCCACCCGCGCCACCCGGCGGCCCGCCTGCCTAGCCATGGGGTTTGGGTGGGCGGGTGAGGGTGGAAGAGAGGGTGGGTGATAGCGGGTGAGGGCGGGGTGGGTGGGTGAGGGAGGGTGGGCGGGCGAGGGAGGTCGGGTGAGGGCGAGGGTGGGGTGGACGGGGTGGATGGGTAGGCGAGTGAGGGTGAGGGAGGGCGAGCGGGTGAGGGCGGGTGGGAGGGTGCATGAGGGCAGGCGAGGGCGGGGTGGGCGGGTGCATGTGGGCGAGTGAGGGTAGGTGAAGGTGGGCGGGCGAGAGAGCGGGTGGGCGGGCGAGCGGGCTAGGGCAGGGTGGGCGAGTGCGGGTAGGGCGGCGGGCGAGAGGGTGAGGGCGGGCGAGAGGGCAGGTGAGGGCAGGCGAGGGAGGGCGAGCAGGAGGGCGGGTAAGGGCGGTGGGTGGGTGAGGGCGGGCGAGGGAGGGTGAGCCGGTGAGGGTGGGCAGGTGTGGGCGGGGTGGGCGAGTGAGGGCGGGCGAGGGCGGGAGGGGGTGGGCTGGCGGGCGAGCGTGACGGTCGGGGGGGGGGGGGGGGTGCATGAGCGGGTGAGGGTGGGTGGGAGGGTGGGAGGAGGTGGCACAGGGTGGGGCTGCAACGCCCAGCCTGGCAGCTCGCCCGCTCGCTGGGGTGGGTGCCGCAACCCCACCTACCTGCCCTCGCCTGCCCGCCTGCCCACCCTCACCCGCCCTCCCTCACATGCCTGCCTACCCCTCCCTCGCCCGCCCACTCTCTCCCGCCCACCCGCCTGCCCGCCCTACCCGCCCAACCTACGCCACTCCAGCGGCCCACCCAGGGTGGCTATTGTGCGATTCCCGGAATCACCCAACAGCCGTGGGCGGGCCGCCGTGGTGCCATAGGGTGGGCTTCCATCATGAGTTTTATCGGGCCCACCATGCTCACGACAGACGTATTGGTTAATTTGGCTCACAAAAAGTATTAATTTAAAAAAAAAAATCTATTTCATTAAACTAATTTAATATGAAAATTTTCAAGGAAAAAATTTAACTTACCTTTCAATTGCGAGAATTCTTCGTTGAATATGTTGTTGATAGCAATGTAGCTACTCCACAAATTCACAAGTCTTTCAACGAACTTCAGAAAACCTTGATGTGATGTGAGTAATAGTGATAATGGAATTTAGTATATAGGTGAAATTACGGAGATGTTTTACCGTACGGTTAATGTGGGATAATTTGTTTTAAAAAAAATTAACATGTTAATTTTTTTATGGTGACGAAGGAAAATATGATAAAGCGAATATTATAGAATTGTTTTACAGCGGGGTGAATGTGGGATTAATTTGTTTTAGAATGTATTATAAAAATTAAAAAAACATTCAATTTTTTAGTAAATATTATATACTTTAACTATTAAAATAATTAATGTAGAAGTTGTAGTTTACAATTTTAACTTTAATGATTTATTTCATAAAAAAATTTAGTTTACATTTTTCAATAAATTGTAGAATAAAATAATGAAGGGAAATAAATCTAACAAACTTTTTGGAGGGAAAATTTCATTCTCTAAGCTATATAATATCTTTAGGAGACTCTCCATTTGTATCATTCAACATCTTCTATTTGAAAGGGATGGATTGTCCTGATAGTGAAGTTTCGATTTATACAACATCAACATCTTCATCGCGTAACAATTCTATTCATATTGATGAATATAGCGGGAATTCTTCCACTATGAATAGAAAGTCAATTTTTCCACTTAGTCCTGATCCTAAGGACTATGAGAGCAGCACTGATGAAAGAGGGGATGAAGAATTTCAAATAAATAAAGAGTCACAGATTCCACTTCGTCCTAATTCTAAGGACTATGAAAGCTACAATGATGATGAGCTTGATAACAAATTTCAAAAGAATGGAGTGTCACGGTGTCCACTTAGTCCTAATTCTAAGGACTATGAGAGCAACAGTGATGACGAGCATGATGGTGAAGTTCGAAAGAATGGAGTGTCACGGTGTCCACTTAGTCCTAATTCTGAGGACTATGAGAGCAGCAGTGTTGAAGAGCATGATGGTGAATTTCAAAAGAATGGAGTGTCATGGTGTCCACTTAGTCCTAATTCTAAGGACTATGAGAGTAGCAATGATGAAGAGCGTGATAACGAATTTCAAAAGAATGGAGTGTCAAAGTGTCCACTTAGTCCTAATTTTAAGGACTATGAGAGCAGTAGTGATTAAGAGCATGATGATGAATTTCAAAAGTATGGAGTGTCACGGTGTCCAGTTAGTCTTAATTCTAAGTACTATGAGAGCAGCAGTGATGAAGAGCAGGATGATGAATTTCAAAAGATTGGAGTATCACGGTGTCCACTTAGTCCTAATTCTAAGGATTATGAGAGCAACAATGATGAAGAGCATGATGATGAATTTCAAAAGAATGGAGTGTCATAGTGTCCTCTTAGTCCTAATTCTAAGGACTATGAGAGCAGCAGTGATGAAGGACAGGATGATGCACTTAGTCCTAATTCTAATGAGTATAAAGGTAGCAGTGACAAAGGACAAGATGTAGCATCTTCAATAAGTAAACAGTCACATTTTCGACTTAGTCCTAATTCTATGGACTATGAGAGCAACACTGACAATGCACATGAGGAAGAATATCCATTAAACATCAAGTCAAATTTTCCATTCAGTTTGAATTCTAAGGACTATGACAGTAGCCCTGAAGAAGGGGAAGATGAAGAATATCCTCCAAGTCAATATTTGAAAAGCACAGCTGATCATAGTGTGGATAACATTCCTCTTAATTATGATGGAAATCCTTATACAAATGATGATTCAATGATGGAGATGTTGCTAAGAAATATTGTATCAAGGAGTAGGAGCAGACCTTTTCGTATCAATGCAAGTTGTTCTAGTTATACAAGGGGTAGAGCAGAATATCTGACGAGAAGAAGTTCTATCAACGCTCTCATTTCAAGTGAATGTTTCCAAAAAGATTTCTTGAAACATATGGATTTCAAATTTGCATTAGAGAGCAAGAAGAGATATTTGTTAATGAATAAAAGCATGCAAAATTCATATTTAGTTGGGTGCATGCAATCTACATTGTCAGGTTATGATTATCATATTAGGAGTTTATTTATCTGTAGAAAAGCTTTCAAAATGTTTCATTTGATTGGGAACTTTCTTCTCTCGGGAATTCAAGAAAATTTGGAAAAGGATCCCACATTTTATTTAGAAGTACGTCATAAAAGACAGTTTGGGCCATTATCAAATACTGCAATGTCATGGATGAAAGATTTCTTTTCAAAGCATGGAGAGTGTATGCCAAATAGAGAGACAATACATATTCCAGATAATTTTTCAAGACGAGAAATCTATAACTTATACAAAGAATATGCAGAAGGTGTTGAGGGACATGGTCGGTTTATTACATATCAATATTTTGTGAAGGTATGGAAGAAAGAATTCAACAATGTATGTATTCCTAAGAAAACAAGGATGGGGATTTGCAGTACATGTGCTTCTCTTAAATAAAAAAGGGAAAAATGTGAAGGGTCAGAAAAAGGTAAGCATTCATGACTTTAACTTTTAAAATTGTATAGTCATCAACTATGAAAACATATTTCTTGATGGCTTTCTTTTATGTTGTGTAGATTCAATAGTCAAAGAACTTAAGGAGCATTGCGAACAACAAAAAAACAAAAGGAAAAAGTTGTACAAGCATCGAAAGAAGTGTTATGATAATCCAAATAAATATTTGGGTTTGATAATTGATGGTATGGACCAGAAGAAAACACTTTTACCACATTTTGTTCGCACACCCAAAAATTTACAGGAGGAAAATTTTATTCGGTATCACTTGGTCAGTTGTATGGTCTTCAATGGGAAAATGTTGCCAAGGGTGTTCTTCAAAACTCCAAATATTCATCATGATGCAAATCTGACCATAACCATAATTCATGATGTGATTTCTCATCGGTCTGCTAATCTTCCTGAAGTTTTGTATCTACAATCAGACAACACTTGCGTGAAAACAAAAATCTGGTTGTTTTTGGATATCTAAACATGCTTGTTGAATTCAGAATTTTTCAAAAGGTAAAGGTTGGTTTCCTTCTTGTTGGGCACACTCATGACCATATTGATCAGATGTTCAGTCATTTTTCAGTCACGTTGAGGAGGAAGGAAGTTGGGAGCTTGCCATCACTAATTGAATGTATTAAGAAATCATACATGCCAGAGCCTACTTTTGATGTGTTGGAAGAAACTGTTGACATGCAAAGGTTTATTCTGGGATCATATGGTGAGGGGAAATGCATTGAACAACTTAATGACATTAGCTTTCAACATCAATTTCGTATCAAAAAAATTGATGGGAAAACACTAATATGGGGTGAGAAGTATTCAACTACTGCAGAATGAGCACTGTCATCAGGTTTGAAATTTTTGAAGTTCATTCCAGATCATCCAATATTTGCATCAAAAATATTGTTATTACAATCAGTTGGTGAAGTTCATAATGCACGTAAACAAAATAGAGATATAAATTATTCTGATTGCCTAGAAGAAATTAAAAAATGCATTAGATATACATATGAGTACTTTGACATTGCTGATTTAGTTTGGTGGGAGTAATTTTTCAATAATCAAAGTGATATCATTTCAACAACAACAAAAGAAGATATGCCTTTGAAAAATCCATTTATTTGGCCACAAAATGTGTCGAATGAACATGAGGAAATAAACATTGTTGAACAACAACAATCTCAAGGTATTATTAATTCTTCACAGGCAGAGGAAAGAGAGATGTATATTGGTTCCAGAAGATCTCGTGCACAACGTGAAGCCATGGAAGACCTTTATAGGGGTTCAGTACAGGATATTAAGGAGGGTTGCATGATCGCAATGCTAACAGATGGAGATCCCAATGGCTATCCATTATGGGTTGCTAAAAGTTATAAAGGTCTTTACAGAAAATGAGGATGTTACAAGTGTTGAAGTACATTGGTATGTCACAAATACACACCCATTCAATGGTGTGTATAAGCCAGAGATGGTAGTTGACAAAAAAAGGGTGAAAAGAGAAAAAGAAAGGGTACAAATATAAATCGCCGCCACACAGACATATTAAAATTGGAGGATGTTGACGTACTTGTTTATGACTTCAATTTAACAAAGAGAGGAACTCTTCGCTTCAAGACAATAGAGATTCTGAAAAGGTTGTTACCAGAAGGAACAATGTTGAGATGGGAGTCTACTAAAACCAATCGTAGATCTAGAAGAATTTTGAAACCTGAAATGATGGGCATGCATGTGGACTCAGATGGGGCACTAGTTGATGGAAGAGAAGAATATGGAACATATTCGTCAACATCCAGTCACTCATATGAAGATGTGAATTCTGATGGTGTGCAAGAAAATATGAGTGATTTTGAATAATTGTTTAAGACAATTTATATAACTGATGTATGCATTGTATCTTGAAATCTTTTGATTTTCATATGGTGTTAAATGAGAAGTTATGAGGCATTTTTATGTTGTTGGATTATATGTCTTAATTATGATAGTTTTTATTGTTTAAAAAAGCTGCAATGCAATATTAAATTAGAGATATAATGTATGTTTTATTCAATATACAAATAATGACTTTTGAATTCATTTAGTGATGTAATTTGTTCATAATGTCATGGTTTTTTAATTTTATAGTTGAAAAATTTTCAATTTCTTTTTCATTTAGCATGTTATGGTTGAGAACATGTTGAATTTATACTTAGGAAAGAAAAGTGATATTCTACCAAAAACATTAATGTGTTTTTTTCCTCATAAATAACTTTTTTTGGCACATAAAAATTTGGTTTTACTAGCATTTTTTTAAATTTTTGAAGATTGACCCTAAAAAAAAATCATTGTTCTAGTATCATCACTTTTTCGTTTTCAAGCTGTATTTTGCATGAAAATTTCGTTTTCACTGCCATTTTTAAAACATGTTCAAAATTAACCCTAAAAAAAAATAAAATATCAACGTTCTAGTATACACACTTTTCGTTTTTAGCACTGTTTTTGATGTTTTTTGGGGGTTTTTTGGCCAGAGTGCCCGTTTTGAGTTTATAGTTCCTGTTTCAAAGTTTACATTGTTTCAAGTGGAAAATCCAGGAGTTGCTACAAAAAGGGCACATCCGACTAAGTTCCTCACCTTGTGGGAGCCTGATTGTACTTGGACAGAAGAAGGATGGGACCTGGAGGCTCTACATTGATTATCGGGCATTAAAAAAAATCACTGTCAGGAGTAGGTATCCAATCCCATGGATTGATGACCTATTGGACCAACTGAAGGGAGCCAAGTATTTCAGCAAGATCTATATGAAGTCTGGTTATCACCAGGTTCCAATAGAACCTACAGATGTATGGAAGACCGCCTTTAAATCCAAGGAATGCCTTTTCAAATGGTTGGTTATTCCCTTCGGGTTGACAAATTCCCGTGCTACTTTTATGAGGCTAATGGATGACATCTTGCGGCCCTTCACCAACTCGTTCGTGGTGGTTTATCTAGGCAACATCCTCATCTTCAATAAGAGTTGGGAAGAACACTTGCAACACATTCGGTAGGTCCTTCAAACCCTTTGGGAGCACAAATTGTGTGCCAACTTGGAGAAATGCACCTTTGGCATGAGGCAGGTCCAATACTTGGGTTACGTCATAAATGAGCGTGGTGTGCGTGTGGACTTGACTAAGATCCAAGTCATTCAAGATTGTCCAGGCTTGACTAGTCTAATAGAGCTTCACAAATTTTTGGGTCTTGCAAATTTTTATGAGAGGTTCGTGTTGGGATTCTCCCATATTACTTGGAATTTGAGTGAGATTACTAAGGGCGGGGTGAAAGCAAAGTTTTCTTGGTTCGAATCCCAACAGAAGGTGTTTTTTGAGTTGAAGCACTACCTTTTCTATGCACCAGTACTCATAATCCCATACCTGCAACAACAATTTGAAATCGAGACAAATGCCTCAGACTATGCTATTGGTGTAGTCCTCACCCAGCATGGGCATCCGGTGGCCTATCATAGTGAGACACTTTCCGATACAATTCAGAAGTACCCCACCTATGATAAAGAGATGTATTCCATCGTGGATGCTTACTGATAGTGGAAGTACTACATTATGGGGAATGAGACGACCATCCACACTGATCATCGACCTCTTTTGTTTATACAGACACAGGGGAAGTTGTAGAATGATCGCCATCAGAAGTGGTTTACATATCAACAACAATTTCACTTGAACATTAAATACAATAAGGGCAGCACCAATCATATTGCAGACTACCTCAGCTGACCCCCAGTTGTAACATGTTGTAGCGGCTATAACCACCCTCCAAAATTTTTCCTTAGCTTTGTTTTGGAGCCTCCCTACCATCCATCCTTAGCAGCATGTATTGCATTTTCATGTACATAGGCTTCAGCTGAGTGTCAGTGGCTTAATAGCTTGTGCATGTCAGATTGTTTGTCTCCCACCTGCAAGCTGTCATTCCAGACTTAGTCAATTTTCTGGCTGAGATGTTCCCTCTAAAATTGCGCAATTCTGGAGGGAAATCAACCTTCCCTCTAGAAATTGCACAATCCTGCAGGGCTTCAGAATTGCGCAATCCAACCAGGCAAATCTCCCTCAGGAAATTGTGCAATCGAGCCCAACATTGGACTTCAACTCAAAAATTGCACAATTCTAGGAGGCAGTGACCCGTTGACCCCAAAAATTGCGCAATGCCTGAGGGGCAACCAACCCTGCTCAACCCAAAAATTGTACAAATCCCTTTCCCAAGATTGTAGACTACTACATGTGCCTTCAGGTCAACCATTCCTCTCCGGGACTGATCTATCTTGGTTTGCATGCGTGGGCTACTTTCCTTGAAATAGAAAAAGGAAACATGCAAAAGGCATCCCTAGATTTTAGGGATCTATTTTAGCAGCCGGAGGTTACATGAAAAGATCGTTTAGGAACCTGCGGCCAAGTGTCGCTTTTTCCTAGATTTGTGGCATGCGCATTGTAACCTCAATCTTATCAAAACTCATTTACCGAATGCTACAGATCTCAACGCTCACATCAATCTTGCATCTCTGACATCCCACATCACATCTAGGAGTCTTTGGCACATCTAGCTTAGATGTTTCAGGGTAAGTCTGCTTTTCATGTCTTATGTTGTGTTTCTTTGTATTTTTGTATTTCACTTTGTATGAGTGTTGTCTGCTTGGTTTCAATGAACGCTTGCTATCGTTTGATGCATGGTAGCTTGTAGAAGCACTGTTTAAGTTTTTCTTTGCATCTCACTACTGTCACATGCATGACACTGTTTCTGCACTAACGGTCATTGTTGCGGCGAATCGCTTCACACACATGCTCGCTTTCTCATTTTCTCAAATATTTCACTAATTGTTTGCATTCATGATCATTCACTCTTGCTTACACTTAGTCTCGCCATGCATCCAAACCTTTTCATGTTTTTAGTCGCCCATCGGTGGGTCTGGGTTGCCTTGACCTGAACCTTGCCTTGCCCAGACATCAATGCGCATTTCTGGAAGTGAAGGCTTAGCCTTCCCTCTAGAAACTATGCAAACCTAGCCATCATTGACCTCGAGGCTTGCTCTGCGCAATTCTGGGAGGTAGTGCCCTACTGACCCAGAAAATTGCGCAATGTCGTCCCTGGGCTTGCATGTCATTGCTGACTGAAATTGTGCATTGCACAGTTTCAGTCCTCAACACACCAGACTGGAATATGTATTGCACATTTCCAGTAGTCAGTTAGCCTCCTAACAACCCAGACTATGCGTTGCACAGTTTTGGCAGCCAGTCTCCCAGCCTCCCGGTGAAAATTGCAAAATCTTCACAATCAGTCACACAGGTATGTTGCATGACAACCCTCCAATTTGTTTTGGTTTTCAACTGACAGATTTCTCTCCATGAGTGTTGGTATGTCTCCAGGTATCACATGTGTTTGTCTACCTCTCAATAGTACATGTACAATGGCCTCTAGGAGAGAAGAATCGAAGGACACTATTGAGAGCGCAACTGAGGATACAGTTGAGCAAGTGTCTATGAGCTTTCCTATCTACGAAAACACCAAGTCGTTCATAGACAATGTTATCAAAATGAAATGGCAGCAACATTGCAGTGAGTAGCACCATCAGCAACAGTAGAGGGTAGCAGACTTGCGAGCAAAAAATGTAAGAGGAAGGTTGTCGATAATGCAGAGGCGGAGCAAAGCTAAAATTTTAGATGTTTCAGGGTAAGTCTGCTTTTCATGTCTTATGTTGTGTTTCTTTGTCTTTTTTTATTTCACTTTGTATGAGTGTTGTCTGCTTGGTTTCAATGAACGCTTGCTATCGTTTGATGCATGGTAGCTTGTAGAAGCACTGTTTCAGTTTTTCTTTGCATCTCACTACTGTCACATGCATGACACTGTTTCTACACTAATGGTCATTGTTGCGGCGAATCGCTTCACACACATGCCCGCTTTCTCATTTTCTCAAATATTTCACTAATTGTTTGCATTCGTGATCATTCACTCTTACTTACACTCAGTCTTGCCATGCATCCAAACCTTTTCATGTTTTTAGTCGCCCATCGGCGGGTCTGGGTTGCCTTGACCTAAACCTTGCCTTGCCCAGACATCAATGCACATTTCTAGAAGTGAAGGCTTAGCCTTCCCTCTAGAAACTATGCAAACTTGGCCATCATTGACCTCGAGGCTTGCTCTACACAATTCGGGGAGGTAGTGCCCTACTGACCCAGAAAATTACGCAATGCCGTCCCTGGGCTTGCATGTCATTGCTGACTGAAATTGTGCATTGCACAGTTTCAGTCCTCAACACACTAGACTGGACTATGTATTGCACAGTTCTAGTAGTTAGTCAGCCTCATGACAACCCAGACTATGCCTTGCACAGTTTTGGCAGCTAGTCTCCCAGCCTCCCGGTGAAAATTGCAAAATCTTCACAATCAGTCACACAGGTATGTTGCATGACAGCCCTCCAATTTGTTTTGGTTTTCAACTGACAGATTTCTCTCCATGAGTGTTGGTATGTCTCCAGGTATCACATGTGTTTTTCTACTTCTCAGTAGTACAGGTACAATGGCCTCTAGGAGAGAAGAGTCGAAGGACACCATTGAGAGCGCAACTGAGGATACGATTGAGCAAGTGTCTATGAGCTTTCCTATCTATGAACACACCAAGTCGTTCATAGACAATGGTATCAAAATGAAATGGCAACAACATTACAGTGAGTAGCACCATCAGCAGCAGTAGAGGGTAGCAGACTTGCGAGTGACAAATGTAAGAGGAAGGTTGTCGATAATGCAGAGACGAAGCAAAGCTAAAATTTCAAAGCAAACCCACTCATGATGAAAGAAGCTTGGAGACTAAGGCTATGAGGAGACAATGCAACAAGAGGATCGTGCAAAGGCAGAGAGAGAACAGAGAAGGAGTTGCAGGATCTGAAGCAACAACTCAAAGAAGAATAGGAGTTGCACAAATGAGAGAATAAAGCACAACAGGAACAGGTACAACACGAGGCACAACATGCACAAATAGATGAAACTACACCCATACAAGATATAGACACATCCTAGCAGCTGGCACATATCAGATAGGGTGAGCAGTGCTATCGATCACATGCACATTTGTTCAAAAGCATGGATGTCATTGTGCATACACATGCGATCCCGTCCATTGGTACACTCATTAAGGCGAAGACAAAGAACCAAGTTTGACTGGAGCTGTACATGTACTTTAACGAGTTGATGCACATAACCACCAACACACACTTGAAGATCAGCATAGACACTATGTATCAGTGTGTTGCTGGTTCGGCTGAACTCAAGACTATGATGCACATGTTATCAAACGAGTTGGACAGAGAAACAAAATCAGTGTACCCAGATACAACAAAGGCAAGAGTTCAATTTTAGCAGGATGTCACCATTGATCACGCGGACACCACCACATACTACCAAGCTTGGCATCTGTTCACCACCATCGATCACCGCGAGGATGTCAAAGAGTTGGTCTTCCCACAACTGTCTGAGTCTTAGCAATAGCTTGCATGGCTTGCTCAAGCCTATTTTGTCTCACATGGGTACATGTGTAGATTGTAATGTAACATCTTGTAAAAGTGAAAGAACAAGTGTCAATAGTAGAATGTAACAATCATGTAGTAGTTGAAGAGTCATGAGGGTAGGTGAAGAGTCACAAAGGGGAATGTCAAGGGTCCCCTATCCTTTGCTATTTATAGAACCTCATAACTCATTGTAGGATCTTTTTGGGAGCCAAGCTTCTTATAGGTGTATCTTAGAGAAAGCTTGGATTGTATTGTAACGAGCCTTGGCTTCTCCACAGTGCATAGCTAGTATATCTCTTTGGAGGAGCAGGTGACAGTGACTATAACGTTCCGTTGTCGGGACTAGTAGTTGGACATGGTTGTATGTATGATTGGGACTTTCACTTTCTTAATATAACAAAGCTAGAATGTTTCATGCATATGTTTTTATTTGCATTTCAGCTATCTTGGTTACACTAACGATATATGTATATATTTGCTTACGCATGTATGTATGGACTCTTTCTATATATGTATGTATGAATCTTATTGAGATGTGTTGTTAGTTCAACCATCACTTTGGATTGTTGGTTCACTTGCCTTCCAGCTTGTGATGTATCTTTGCTCGTGTGTTCCCTTCCAAGCTGTTTGCTTCCATGGGTTTCCAAGGGTCGCACTCATTCCACTTTCTGTGTGTTAGGACCCTTCATGCACCTTCCTTGGCTTGCTACACTAGTCACACCCTTTATACCAACAAGGACATCCTTCTTGCCTCTGCGTGCAACCGCGATTAAGTCGATACCATACGACCCACTACTAGGACTCCTACACCAAACGGTCTGAGATCTAGTTGGGACTTCTTACCAGGGAGATCCCTTGACATGTTGGCGGGTCCAGCACCATCAACATTTTGATGCTAGAAGGAGGTCCAAATGACAAGCTGAGTCCTCACAATCTGTTTTGAATATTTGCATATTTATCATGACTTACTACAAAGTTTCTCTTACGGAGTGTATATCTTATGAAAATGACTTTGAAGTCTCGGAAGAGCTCTGGGATAACTTGTGACATAAAACATATGATGGTGGAGGCTATGTAGCCTTGGTTAGGCATGTGGTCGGCGTTGTAGGCTCATGCGAAAGACATGAAATCTTTGAAGATTACATGACCTACGTGTTGTTTGTCTACACGCTTTGAGGGCACCCAATGCATTGGTGTGCCATGCTTCTCGAAAAATCTATTCATTCTCTTTCTCATCTAGTCATAGAGATGGACTGTGCTTTCAATCACTTTGACCGTAAAGCACTCAAAAGAGAAATTCTGGAATTATCAAAAGCAATTGATGAATCTATTGAACAGTTTTAAATGCGCTTTCGTAATCTTGCATACCGATTCCCGAAGATGAGATTGATTTGGAATTCCTCGATGGAAGATTTGAGTATCTTCTTTACATATATGAAAATCCGCAATTATTGAAATCATCCAAACCCCACTCATCACACTTCGGTGATGGATCTACACAATCATAGGTAGGCACAGTTGCTGTCACAAGTGACTGTTCACCTTCACCTCATCAAACAACTTCACCACTGTAGAGTGATGTGGGAGAAAATGCACACACATCTATTGAACTGTCACATCCTCCCACCCAAATTTCTCTTGATATATGTGCATATTTCACTTGCAACCTGTTATTTTTCACATGGATTCATTCCCTCAACCTTTGTCCCTGCATTCCGTTGATCCTCTGGATTGTACTGTCTTGTGTTCTTCCATTCCGAACTCCACACTTGTTGTGAATGAGGATCAAGCTATTGATGGAGTTGGTGTTGTGCAGCTAACCTATGCTATCATTCATGATGAGTGTGTGAGGGAATCTCAAGAAGGACCTGCGGTGAAGGATGACTCCCTTCCATCCATTCCCCATTCACTCTATCCTGACATCCCTTGTGATTCTAACATTGTTGATTTCCCCAGTGAAAACTCATTTCCGGATGTTTCTACTTCTGATCATTCATAGGACACATCTGATGTTAGTCTGTCATTACATTGCAGAGAGGACACATATTCTATTGAAAATCCATCCAATTTGTCATCTATCATTTCTGAAAACATAGAGGGTGAACATCCTTGCTTCTCATCTACCCCCCTACACAATTCATCAAATCATGAGGATGCCGACGAACATCCTGAATTTTATGATCATGGCTGTTGTAGATCTGATCCAAAAATATATGAGAATATAAATAAACCCAAGAATAACAAGATTGAAATAGAAATGCTTCTCTTTATTGATCAAACCCTTAAGGTAGGGCAACACCATACATTTACTCCTTAAGGAAGGAGAACACTCCACAAGCCATATTCCTGTTCATACAATATTCCTTCACTTCATATCCTCCATGTGGAGTCTCTAGCCTCTATATAGGCCTCATACATACAATACCATGGTTCATTACCATGGTTCCCTCATACCATCAACTAATACCATGGGCCCATTACATTATTATTAACTACTTGTGGTCCCTTACATGACATGGGTTAACCACCTTATTTATTACTATGGCCCATCCCATTATTACATTATTACCTTGGGTACCTCCCTTGGTACCCCATATTATCCCCCCTAGGTATATAACATTCCACCCCCCTAAGCATGTTTCGTCCCTGAAACATGGGAAGAACAAAAATAATAAGATCTATTGAAAAGAGTAGTCCACTGGTACCATGCACGTGCATCTAGCCATCCAAGAGAAAGGTGAACCGTCGATCTCGCTGGTGCCTCACTCGCTTGAGATGGAAGTTGACCGTGGCAGCTCTTCTGTGTTGATGTGTAGTGGGTGGATCTTCTCTCCTCGCTATCCGTCATGTGACTACTTGGTTTCCATCTTGATGGTTGTCTTGCGGGGTGATGTGGGTGATGATATGTTGAAGTTTTAACCCACGATGTCTTTTGCTTGACTACACCCTACTGTGGTGCCTGTTGTGGTGTCTTCTTTTTCAATATGACTTCAACCACTGAGCCCTCCTCTGATGTATCATCACCTGTAACCTTTTCTTCTGCCGCCTCTGTTTGTGTTTGAGTGTCAATCATCAAAGGCTCATCATCTGATATGTCAGTCCCTTGAACATCTTCTGCTTCAGCCTCCATGTGCTCTACCTGTTTATGGATGGAAATATCCTGTAATGTAATTTTCTTCTTTTTATACCATAGCTTCAGGAATTTCTTCTGCACATTAATATTGATAGTACCCAAGGATTCCATCCAAGATATCCCAAAACAACATCCATATTATCCATCTCTGAGGCATAAAAATCACCATGCAACACATATTTATCCATAGAAATCTTCAAATCCTTGTACACTTGAACATCCTCATTATCAACCTGTGTATGTTCAATTTGTTTTGCTGGGACTTGCAATTTTTTTGCCAAATTAACACTGATAAAATTATGTTTACAACTAGGATTGACAGAAACAATGATCTTCTCTTTCTGAATCAATCCATGAATCTGCAATAAGGATATACCAGTAGGAAATAACCCTTTAGGTTCCTTGGTTTCCTTCTTTTCTGTAAAAATAAAATCTTTGCTAGGTTGTGTGTCTGTCTGTGTGAGCTTATCCACAAGATTAGTTTTACGGTCAAAGTGGTCCATAAGATCTTTTGTGAATGTGTCCCAAGTCAAGGGCCTTCGATAGCAACGTCGATGCCATTGCCACCATTGCTGTCTTTCATTGTCCAAGTATAGTATTCCCACACTCAACTGAGTCTCATCATCCATGATGTAATTCAATCTAAAATATTTCTCCATTTGTGCTAGCCATTTGGCTGGATGAGAGCCATCAAATTTATACAAGTCCTGAAAATTCTGACCCAGGGCCGCCATCACAAAAAAATTGGCGAAAATTTGAAATTGTCACAGTTTCGTCAATATTGATCAGAATCTATATTATAACCTGTTTTTAGAAATGGAACAATCATTCTGCATCTGCCCATGTGGTAGAAATCTTGATCCAGGCACTTGGAATTTCAGATCTGTGCTGCTACTCTCCCGCCGTCACCAAAATTTCTGCAAAAAAGAGCTGATTTTAAATCAGCAATATTTCCATCATCCGGACTCCGATTAAACTGATTTTTTTTTTGAAGTTGGGTATTTTTTCCCAAAGAATCCATATCTGCAATTAGATTTTGCAGATCTTGTACCAGGACGTCTATATCTGCGCCGCAAAATCGCTGCCCTGAAAATTGTCTGCAACCCCACTGATTTTTAAATCAGCGATATCTCTTTCATCCGGACTCCGATTCAATTGATTTTTTTTTTGAATTTGGGTATTTTTTCACAAGGAATACAGTTCTGCAATTAGATTCTGCAGATCTGGCACCAAAAAGTACAGATCTGATCTGCAAATTCGCCGCCCCAGAAACCCTGCAAAAATGAAAAAAAATTCTCCACGATTTGCCCAAGAAAGTGCTCTGATACCACTTGTTGTAGATCTAACCCGGAAATATTATAGATCTGATAGGAAAATCAAAGATAATGAAAATAAACCCAAGAATAAGATGAAATGATTCTTTATTGATCAAACCCTTAAGGTAGGGCAACACCATACATTCACTCAAGGAAGGAGAACACTCCACAAACCATATGCTTGTTCATACAATAATACTTCTCTTCATATCCTCCATGTGGAGTCTCTAGCCTCTATATAGGCCTCATACATACAATACCATGGGTCATTACCATGGTTCTCTCATACCATCAACTAATACCATGGGCCCATTACATTATTATTAACTATTTGTGGTCCCTTACATGACATGGGTTAACCACCTTATTTATTACTATGGCCCATCCCATTATTACATTATTACCTTAGGTACCTCCCTTGGTACCACATATTATCCCCCCTAGGTATATAACATTAAATAACCCAAGAATAATAAGATCCAAATATAGAAATGATTCACTTTATTGATATCAAAACCCTTATGGTAGGGCAACACCATACATTTACTCCTTAAGGAAGGAGAACACTCCACAAGCCATATGCCTGTTCATACAATATTCCTTCACTTCATATCCTCCATGTGGAGTCTCTAGCCTCTATATAGGCTTCATACATACAATACCATGGGTCATTACCATGGTTCCCTCATACCATCAACTAATACCATGGGCCCATTACATTATTATTAACTACTTGTGGTCCTTTACATGACATGGGTTAACCACCTTATTTATTACTATGGCCCATCCCATTATTACATTATTACCTTGGGTACCTCCCTTGGTACCCCATATTATCCCCCCTAGGTATATAACAATGGCTATCGTGATCTCGATACTTCTTTATCTGATCACAATTTTGATTCACTTGCTATTTATATGTCTAATCCACTGGTCTCTGATGATCTACCTGTCGACAAAGTCGAAACCTCGTAGGTTGTCGTGGCACTTCAGCCCAAGCTGATGGTTATGTCAGGCCCTCACTGTCCTGAAGTTGGTTTCATTTCCGATCAGGAAATTGTTGAAACATGCAAGGCTCCTCATCACTCTCTACTTTGTATTGAAGATAAACCAAACACCCATATTTCGATTCCTCCACTCGAATTAAACGATACCATCGCTCTTGCATTGGAGGAATATTACAAAGAAAGAACACTTGCACGACGTAAGTGGTCTACCTTTCCCACATTTTCTTGCATGTCACAATCAAGAGAATGCATATGCTTAACATCTGCATGCAGTGTAGCACAACACCATGGCAAGTCCACATAGTGCATGTCATGTGCTTTCACTCATTTCTTTTCTGTGGACGCACTTAACCCCGAAGTGTGTTTGTCTTCATTGTTATATCTTTCATGTTTGCTGGTTTACGTGACTACGCTATTTGAAAACCACACCTTCACCAACATGGGTCAACCAATGCGTTGGTGGCTGCATTGGAAGTATCACTTCACATGAGTAGACTGATGCACTGTTAGCTTACGACTAAGAGTAGTGTTTGCTTCTTGTCTTGTTTGCTTGCATGAATGTTTGCTTCTTACTTTGTGTGTTTTTTTGTTTGCTTGCTTGCTTTTCTTAGTCGCTTTGCTTGCGCATTTACTTCTGATTTTTATTTGTTTCATTATTTGTTCACTTGTTTATGTTCGTAAGTTAGTTTCGCATGAAACTGTGTGCGACTCTTGAAACACGCAGGGTAAAGCATAAGAGGACTTTTGCAGTTATCAATACTTGGTTATCTTTCGTCCTATCTCTGTATGATGAACTTGTCGGCTTTAGTCCATGATACACCAATGGAAAGTATGTTCTGTTTGAAGTAAATCTTGATGAAAATACAATGCTTGCGTGCTAACTAGTATCGCTGACCAGATATTGATCAATGACCTAAGTGATAGCTCAAATTTCAAAGTGTTCGAAAGAGTGTCAAACCTGAGCTACTGGATAGATCTTGTCTTCTTGATTCCAGCGCCATGAATGGTTCGAAAAACCAACACCGTATGAAGGAGTTATCACAATTTGAAAAGTCCAGTAAACTGCAATTTTTGGACATTTGACCAAGAATAATTTGGTTTTTGCAAAAATTAAAAAAGAGTATATTCCAAGGAATATTCCCTTTTGGGGACCAATCAGGTGCTGACACGTGGCAAGCCCAGAGGCTACCACGTGGTCCTGGAATGGTTATGCAAAATTTGTATAGGTCCAATGGAATCAAACCCATGACCTTCGGCAAGATAGGACAGCGATCTACCAACTTCGCCCAACATTGTTTCTTAACATATAATGGTAGCAGTGCATATTTGTTTTGTAATAGCAGGGAAAATTTTAAGAACCCCCCTAAATTTATAATTATAATAAATGGGCGAATCTCCATGGTATATAGGAAAAATGGAAGGGGATTTTATCAATAATATAATACGTATATATAATTTTTTGGCGAATATTTTACTTAATTATAAAATCTTGTAAGATCTTGGTATTACCATGGGTTATCATAAACCTGAAGCTTAAAAATTACTATTAGTAATTTATAAAAATTAATAAAATTAATAGTTTATTTTTATGTTATTTTTTATTTTAACCAAGCTAAAATGTTTAAAATACATTAAATTACAACATCCAATTTTACTCTTGATCCACCAAGCCCTGAGAGGGATCAAATATTTTTTCACTCTATGCTAGTTTGCATATCACGATACTTGATACCTCTCGGCGGTTAGTAGATCCAGAGTAAAGATGGATCTATGCTGGTTTAATTCCCCCATTTAAATAGGCTACATTCGAGGTGAATACCATGGGTCAATACTATGCGCCATTTTTATTTTTATTAATACTAATATTAGGGTTAATAATGTTTTTTTGCATGGTATTAATGATCTATGCTGGTTTAATTCCCCCATTTAAATAGCTACATTCGAGGTGAATACCATGGGTCAATACTATGTGCCATTTTTATTTTTATTAATACTAATATTAGGGTTAATAATGTTTTTTTGCATGGTATTAATAACAATCTAGTCCATGGTATTTGTCCCATAGTATTTTGCTAATAGGTTTCACCTAAATATAACGCATTTTTTGAGTGTTCGTAAATATAAGGTGACTTATGGAGTAAATATAAAAAATAGTTTTATTTGTTTACCATACCTCTTGTTTATTTATATTTTTATTAATTTACCATACCTCTTTTACAAATATGGTATTTGGCCCATGGGATTCACTTAAATAAAACCTCTTTCTTGAGCCTTCATAAATAGAACGAGGGTTATGGACTAAATATAAAAAGAGGTTTTATTTATTTACTATACGTCTAGTTTATTTATATTTTTATTTATTTACCATACCTTTTGAGTAAGTATAAAAAGACGTTTTATTTACTTACCATACCTCCACTTTACTTATATTTTTATTTGTTTACACCCTTGCATGTATATAAGGTGACTTATGGAGTAAATATAAAAAAATGTTTTATTTATTTACCATACTTATCATTTATTTATATTTTTGTTAATTTACCATACCCCTTTTATAAATATGGTATTTGGCCCATAGGATTCACTTAAATAAAACCTATTCTTGAAAATGGGCGAATGGATTCACTTAAATAAAACCTATTCTAGAAAATGGGCGAATGGAAGGTTGTAACTCCTAATTTCAAGGGCTAAATTTACCTTTTTTACCCTCTCCCTTAAAATAAGGTGGGCTATTTGAGGTGATTTGTAAAAATGTACTATGATACAAAATATTCGCCCACTAAAAATTTAAAACCCCTTAATTTCGCCAAAGGGCGAACAGTCGCCCCTAAAATTTTCTATGTGTAATAGGTTGCGGATTGGGGGTTAGGACCACCAGCGGTCCCCATAAAACTGTTCACATGGAATCCCGATGACGAATTAACTGTGATTGCAATGCCTTCCCATGCGGTTGAAGGTTAATACGACTGCAACATTATCCCTAACCATCGGGGTTATACCGTCCACTACATGCCCAAAATTTATTGTAATAGCTACCTCTGATGGTTAGCTTGGTGGAGCGAATAAACTTAGGCAGATATGCTATCTTTATCTAGAGTTAAGTGCCAGTTCACCAAATTTGGTGGAGTATCTCTAGGGGATATTGAATAAATGCACTCCAAGAGAATTTTTCGACTAGAGAGAGTGAAACAAGAGGCTAGCTAGGCTAATTGGAGCCTTTTGAAACCAATGGAATAGTCCAAAGAAGCTGTAGAAGTCATCTTCATAGAGATTTTCATCCAGGGAGATTTTGGAGCTCAGGGCCACCAGGAATTGGAGGCAGTTGTAGGAGCTATCAATACTCATTCTCAGCGAACCAATAGTCATTCATGACTATAATGAGCATTCTGGATCCATTGTATGGATTTGCAGAAGCATTTGAAGACTTCTAAAGGCCGAGATGCTACAGGGAAGTTTTAGGCAACCCAGTGCCAACCGTGGAGGAAGGCCTAGTTTGGGGATGCAGTGCTCATTTTGAGCAAATGATCAGTCTATTTTCGGTGTCTGATATGTGCTAGAGATAGTAGATGAGGTTTCAGTGACAGTTAAAGAATTATAAAGGAGTTAGTGCCATCAAGAAGCTCAGGGTAGCTCAGAGCACTGATTGAAGGAATCAAGTCTAAGGGAGCTTAGATATGTTTGCAGAGTGATGACAGCCATGACAGGGATATAGATGGTATTCTAAGCCCATTGGTTCAGTTCAGTAACCTTTGGAGTTAAGTGTGGAACTTGTAAAAGAAACTTTGCCATAATCCCAAAGAGCCAAGTCAAGATGACAAAAGCTCAAGGAGACATAGCCCATGATATTTGGGTGAACTCCTAGATTAAATTTGTTGTTATGTGTAGATGTTTATTTGCTGCATTATATGGTTGTTATATGTGTTTAATATCAACAGAAACAAATGGACTTAAAGCACTTAAATAGTTTAAAAACCAAAAGACATACACCTGTTTCAAGTATTTAATTCTGCAAATGTCATATATAAGCTAGATCATTTATTTGTTTAACTGAGTGGGAGGTTCTTGTAAGCATAACAAGTTATCAAACCCCCATTTCAAATCAATCACCTACTCTAGTCGGTTGTTTTGGGTTAACCCTTGTCAGCTCAGTCAAGTAGAGTAAGGTGAAGGGGAAAACCTTAACAAGCACGTCAGAGGTATACACAAAATACTTTTCTGAAGGAACAACCTCTTCTGTTCTCAATAAGTCGGGATCCATCTTCTGCCTCTAAAATGAATAAGTGCTATGCACAATTATGAAAATGAAAATGAAAAATGAAAATATGAAAAATTTTGAAAAAAATGAAAAATGAATAAGGCGAAAGAAGAGAAAGGCTTCCTATGCAGAGAGGTGATGCAAGTAACTTCATTGGGGTACTGATTAGGCTCGCTGGTAGCAGAGTGATGCTTGTGTTCCTGCGGGACTCCGCCGGGGTACTGTCCAGGCCTGCTGGCAGCAGAGCAACATCAGAGATAAAACTTAAAATTCTGACTATCAAATTGCTTGTGCACCAATATACCCCTCATCCCAATCGAAACAACTGTGTTGAATTGGCTTGGAATGTGTGTTGAATGAACAAGAGCATGGTAGGTGCTATATCTTTTAATCAAGCTAGTGTGGAAATCAATATTATCAGAGAAACAAACAATACTTCCGGAGGAATTAGAATTGCTTTTTACAAAACGAGGTCCATTTAGAGAGCTAGAGTTCTACCAGTGTGTCGCCAAGTGTTGTAGCAACCACAACCACCCTCCAAAATTTTGCCTTAGCTTCGTTTTGGAGCCTCCCTACCAACCATCCTTAGTAGCATGTATTGCACTGTCAAGTACATAGGCTTCAACTGAGTTTCAGTGGCTCAACAACCTATGCATGTCAACTTGTTTGTCTCCAACATAGAGGTTGTCATTCCAGACTTGGTCAATTTTCTGGTTGAGATGTTCCCTCTGAAAATTGCACAATTCTGGAGGGGAACCAACCTTCCCTCCAGAAATTGCATAATCCTGGTGGGTTGCTTGCTAGACACCAGAATTGTGCAATCCAGCCAAGGATCCCTCCCTCAAGAAATTGCGCAATACAACCCAACATTGGGCTTCAGCTCATAAATTCCTCAATTCCGGGAGGTAGTGACCCGCTGACCCCAGAAATTGTGCAATGCCTAAGGGATAGCCAACCTTGCTAAGCCCAAAAACTGCACAAATATCTTTCCCAGGCTTGTAGGTTGCTGCATGTACCTTCAAGTCCACCAGTCCCCTCTAGGACTAAGCTATCCTAATTTGCATGCATGGGCTGATTTTCCTGAAATAGAAAAAGGAAACATGAAAAAGGCACCCTAGATTGTAGGGATCTATTTTAACAGTTGTATGTTACATGCAAAGATCATTTAGAAACCTCCCACCAAGTGTTGTTTTTTCCTAGATTTATGGCATGCGCGTCGTAACCTCGATCTTATCAAAACTCATTTACTGGATGCTGCAGAGCTCATCCCTCACATCGATCTTGTAGCTTTGACATCCCACATCACATCTAGGAGTCTTTAGTAAATTCAACTCAACTCTTTCAGGGTAAGTATGTTTTTCATGTCTTGTACTTCGTTTCTGCTGATTTTTGTATTTTGCTTTGTATGAGTGTTGTCTACTTGATTTCAATGAATGCTTGTTGTCGTTTGATGCATGGTATCTTGTAGAAACACTGTTGTAGTTTTTCTTTGCATCTCATTGCTGTCACATGCATGACACGATTTATGCACTAATGGTCGTTGTAGCGGCGAGTCGCTTCACACACATGCTCGCTTTCCCATTTTCTCAAATCTTGCACTCACTATTTGCATGCATGATTATTCACTCTTTCTTATTCTCAGTCTCACCATGCTTCCAAACCTTTTCATGTTTTCAGTCGCTCATCGGTGGGTCTGGAGTGCCTTGACTCAAACCTTGGCTTGCCCAGAAAACAATGCACATTTTTGGCAGTGAAGGCTGAACCTTCCCTCGAGAATATGCAAAAACCTAGCCATCACTGACCTCCAGGATTTCTTTGCGTAATTCTGGGAAGCAGTGCCCTACTAACCTAGAAAATTACGCAATGCAGCCCCTCGGCTTGCATGTCATTGCTGACTGAAATTGCTCATTGCACATTTCAGTCCTCAGCAAATTAGGTTGGACTGTGCATTGCGTAGTTCCAGTAGTTAGCTAGCATCCTGAATACCTAGACTATTCCTTGCATAGTTTTGGGAGTCAGTCTCCCAACCTCCCAGTGAAAATTGCACAATCTTCACAATCAGTCACATAGGTATGTTGCATGACAATGCTCCAATTTGTTTTGGTTTTCAACTAACAGATTTCTCGCCATGAGTCTTGCTATGTCTCTAGGCATCACAGGTGTTCGTCTGCCTCTCAGCAGTATAGGTACAATGGCCTCCAAGAGAGCAGAGTCGAAGGACACCGTTGAGAGCACAACTAGAGATACAGTTGAGCAAGTGTCTATGAGCTTGCCTATCAATGAAGACACCAAGTCATTCATAGACAAGGATATAAAAATGAAATGGCAACATCATCGCAACAACAGAGGGTAGCATACCTACGCATGACAAATGCAAGAGGAAGGTTTTCGATAACACAGAGGCAGAGAAAAGCTGCAAAATCAAAGTAGATCAACTCGTGATGAAAGTAGGTTTGGAGACTAAGGCTATGAGTTGACAACGCAACAAGAGGATCGTGAAAAGGCAGAGAGAGAAACAAAGAAGGAGTTGTAGGAGCTGAAGTGGCAACTCAGAGAAGAACAGGAGCTACACAGATGAGAGAATCAAGCGTAACAGGAACAGTTACATCAGGAGGCGCAACATGCGTAGACTGATGAAACTGTGCCCATCCAAGATATAGAACCATCCCAGCAGCGAGCACATAGCAGACAAGGTGGGTAGTGCTATAGATCATATGCGTGGGTGTTCAGGAGCCGGATGTCTTGTGCACACACATGCGATCCCGTCTGTTGGCACACTCATTGAGGCAAAGACAAAGAACCAAGTCTGACTGGAGATGGACATGTACTTTGACGAGTTGATGCACATAGCCACCAACACACACTTGAAGATCATTGCAGACACTATGCATCAATATGTTGTTGGTCTGGTTGCACTCAAGACTATGATGCACATGTTATCAGACGGGTTGGACAAAGGAGCCAAATCAGTGTACCTGAATGCAATGGAGGCAAGAGTTTGCTTTCAACAAGATGTCACCATTGAGCATGCGGACACCACCACGGACTACCAAGCTTGGCATCAGTTCACCACCATCGATCATCATGAGGATATCGAAGAGTTGGTCTTCCCACAATAGTCTGATTCTTAGTAATATCTTGCATGGCTTGCTCAAGCATATTTTGTCTCACATGGGTACATGTGTAAATTGTAATGTAACATCTTGTAAAAGTGAAAGAACAAGTGTCGATAGTAGAATGTAATGGTCATGTAGTAGTTGAAGAGTCATGAGGGTAGGTGAGAGTGACAAAGGGGAATGTCAAGGGTCACCCCACCCTTTTATATTTATAGAACCTCACAACTCATTGTACAAGATTTTTGGGAGCCAAGCTTTCTAGAGTTGTATCTTAGAGAAAGCTTGGATTGTATTGTAACGAGCCTTGGCTTCTCCACGGTGCAGATCTAGTATATCTCTTTGGAGGAGCAGGTGGCAATGACTGTAACGTTTTGTTGTTGGGACTAGTAGTTGGACATGGTTTTATGTATGATTGGGACTTTCACTTTCTTAATATAATAGAGCCAACACATTTCATGCATATATTTTTATTTTTATTTCAGCTATCTTGGTTACACTAACGATATATGTATATGTTTGCTTACACATGTATGTATGGACTCTTTCTGTATATGTATGTATGAATCTTGTTGAGATGTGTTGTTGGTTTAACCATCACTTTGGATTGTTGGTTCACATGCCTTCCAGCTTGTGATGTATCTTTGCTCGTGTGTTCCCTTCCAAGCTGCGTGTTTCCACAGGTTTCCAAGGGGTGCACTCATTCCACTTTCCATGTGTTAGGACCCTTCACGCACCTTCCTTGGCTTGCTACGCTCGTCACACCCTTTCTACCAACAAGGAAATACTGCTTGCCTCTGCGTGCAACCGTGGTCAAGGTGATATTGTAACACCCACTGGTGGGACTCCTATACCAAATAGTCTGAGGTCTAGTTGGGACTTCTTACCAGAGAGATCCCCTGAAACGTTGGCGGGTCCAACACTGTCAACGCAACACTAACTATTATTCTCAAATATTATGGTCATGAGACCTCTTGATGGCCGCAACTATACAAAAATGATCCATATTTTTCCTCCACATACCAGATGTTAGTAGATGGAAAGCAAGTTCCTGATTTCCACCTCTAGGATGCACTATTATGCTACTTGGGCCACTTTTGTGTTCCTTCAAGTGAGTGTTCCAAGATGATTTGGGAGGTGCATTATAGTCGAGTTGTAGGACACTTTGGAGTGGAGAAAATTGTGGTTGTACTACAAAAGATCTTTTATTGGCCCAAACACTGACTGGATGTTGGGAAATATTTTAGATCCTGCATTGCTTGCGCCATCGCCAATCCAACCATTAAGAAGCAGGGCCTGTACACTCCTCTACCTACTCCCAGCCAACCATGGGAATCCATCTACTTGGACTATATGTCTGGACTCCTTCTACCAAGCATGGTAATGATTGTGTATTTGTGGTCATGGACAAATTTTCTAGGATGGCTATATTAGCGGCCTGTAAGAATAGTATCACTATAGAGAACACTACCAAACTCTTCTTTGAACGAGTATGGGTATGATCCAGATTTAAACAGGAACGCAAAAAAATACAGAGATAACCATATATACAAAGATGCAGCGGAAATAATGCTTCATTTCATTAATGGAAAATACTGAAATATGCTTACAACCAGAAATGGAAATAAACCAGCTAGGGCAATGGTAGCTTATCTCTGAGAAGAGATGTGTTACAATGAGGCTCGAAGGCCTATTTATTTTTGAGAAACAATGGAAAACCCTTAACATTCCAAAACCTAACCCTAGAAGATGAAACACCAAACTGTGGGCCCCGTTTGGGTAAATTGGTACATCAACTTCCCGGGGTCGTAACTTTGGCATACGATCTCCGTTTGATGCATACAATAGCTCGTTAGAAAGATCTATCCGAGCAATACCACTATAGGAAGGGAAACATTGGTCGAAGAACCCATGTTTTCCCTATATTTCCCAAAAAAAAAACGTTGTTTAGGGCCTCAAAATGGCTCAGGAAGTTCAGGACCCAAAAAAACTGCTAAAAATAGTAAATTGCACTACAATTAAGGAAACTGAAATACTGAAAGAGACAGTTGTGGGGGTCCAAATGGGATAGGTCGGTGGCCACCAAAGTCCACCTGGATTAGGGTACATTTTGGGATTCTGCAGACCATTATATCTGATCAGGATAACAGGTTCCTGAGCACGTTCTGGTCAAGCCTCTGGACACTATTGGACACCAAGCTCACCAAGTCGACTGTCGTCCATTTGCAGGCTAATGGATAGAAAAAGGTCATCAATAGGATGATAGTGCACATAATTCACATGTATAACTCCAAGCATCCTCGAACATGGGATGAGAGTCTTCCATATGTGCCACACAATTTTAATAGAGCTCTCCATAGCTCGATTGGTCGCAATCCCTTTCAAGTGGGTCTAGGATTTCAACCAATGTGTCTAATTGATGTTGCCATGCCTCACACAACTACACAGACAAAATCCACACATGTATTGCCCGAGGCTGATAAAGTGACTAGATTTATTAAACGCATCCAACATTCGCTAGCAAGTGCACAACATCCTGGAGAAGTGAAATGAAAAGTACAAGAAACGACATGATTAACATTGAGTGATACACAAGTTTTAGGTGGGCGACAAAGTTTTTTTGCATTTGCAGAAAGAACACCTTACCAGAGCCCATCAGAATCTCAAACCGCTTCGATATGGTCCTTACACCATTACCAAGTTTATGGGAGACAATGGTTTTGAGCTCAACATTCCCCCATTCCTTGGCCTACACCCAATGCTCAATGTGGACTGCCTTTGACCATACTTTCCACCATGATTGGACACATCAGACATTGCAGAATAACTCACACCAATAGAGTTAAACCCAAACTGCATGGAACATGCCACAACTGATCGGATTATGGATACATAGGTCGAGAACACTCACCAGCAGAAGATCCAACTATATCGAGATGTCAAAGTTGGCCAACTCTTGCACCAAGGGAAGTGGCTCGCCAGGGACCAAGTTCAGCAGAAGTTTCCCCATCTCATGGAGGAACTCAACACAATGGGGACCATTGCTTCCTAAGGAGGGAGGGCTGATCTAGGTGGATGTTAGTGGCCACCCGTCTATTCCACCTGCATCCCCACCACTGTCTCCTTCATTTTTTTAGTTTCCTTAATTGTACCACAATTTACTATTTTTGGCAGGTTTTTGGATCCTGAACTTTCAGAGCCATTTTGAGGCCCTAAACAGCAACAACCATGTGTGGCTCTCATCATTTTTTTACTTGTAATTCAATGATCAATGTATATATGACATAATGTATGGAATGTTAGTTGATGTGTTGAGGCATCAATGGTTCTTAACGATTCTCAACTAAGTATGAGACCTCTATGCTCATAACTGTTATTTACACCTAGAGATTACATATTCGCGATATGTTTGACGAAATTCCTGTCATGGCTAGTAGGGGTCCAGTAAAGGTCTTGGACAAGTATTTTATTTAGTACTATCATTTCCATGTTATTTTATTGATTTGAAGAGATGGTTCAATTCTAGACAGTGACCTGGGCTTTGGGCCTAAAAATGTGGCTCAAATCCCAGAGTCACTGGCACAACACTGACATATTTGATCTCTGGTCACTGGCAGGCAAGCCTATGAGAGCGACTTTGGATTTTTGGTCGCCCTCTTGCCTATAGAATGAGAGTGGTTGAGGCTTAAGTTGTCGAAAAGTTCAGTGGGACCCCAAGGCAAGTTTTCTAAAGTATTGGATTGGTTCTTAAGGGCCCTGTAGCTAATGATTACTTTTTGTATGATGTGCTTCTGTCTATTCCACTTCCTTAACATGACTTAGGAGGTTAAATCATATCATAGTGGCCTCTTGTCACATGTTTACCCTGGCTGGATGATTTCCTGGGTAGATGTGGGAGGAGGGTGTTACATGCCTTATCCAAGGTTTTTCTAAAATTGAGAAGATCACCTTTGCTCTACTAAAATTTGTTCCCCATGTCAAACATTGGTGGGAAGTTACTATGAGAGACATAGTGAAGATAAGTTTGGAATGTTAAATGTAGGTCGAACTTGGGCCATTTGTATTGATTCCCTTAAGGAGAAATTCTACCCTATAGGGAACTATGATGACGAATACATGAGATGGACAACTTCGTTACAAGATAGAGACCAAACAATGCTAGAGTAGAATATTAATTTCCATACCTTGCACTCAAAGTTAGGTGTCAAAGACTCTAAGAGGAACCTGGTCTTAAAGTACCATCGTGGTTCACACAAGTACATCCAAATGGAGATGGATTTCCTAGACATCTCCTCCTTGGGAGTCACTTAACAATATGCTATTAAAGCTAAGTAGAAGTTGAAGTATTAAAATAGGTGGGAGTTCAAGCCTACAAACAGGCCATAATAGAAACCTAGAAAAGGAACCCTAACTCATAGAATAAGGGACAAAGAAAGGAGATTCAACCTCAAGACAATAGTCCCAAGTTGTAGACAAAGAAGCCTGATGGGAAGTGAAAAAATTACATTGGAAAGTGGTGTGAGTTCCACAAAATCCCCTGTCAGAACATTAATGAATGTCATTCAAAAAAATCAACATTGAAGGATCTAAAAGAAAAGGAAATAGACTCCTGATATGATTCCAATTTAGAATAGGACAAAGGAAAGCAGATCATTGATGCATAAATTAGTGCTACCATCATGACCACAAAGATCCAACTTAATGAGCCAAAGGAGCTTGAAGATGGGGAGTTTCTCTTCCACACATAAATACACGTGGGTGAATGGGAACCCACTCCACTTTATTGTCGATAGCATGAGCCAAAAGAACTTGATATTAGCCAATTTCATCAAGGGATTGAAGTTTCCAACAGTGCCACACCCCCAAACATACACCATTGATTGGTTGAATCATGAAAGAGACATCTATGTCAGCCAACAATGTCATTTTTCCTATGGAATAAAGCCCTTTTGATGTACTATGTGATGTTTCCCGACTCAAATTTGTCATGTTCTTTTAGGACAATCTTATATGTAGAAAACCTAACTCTCAAAGGTTAACCCTAAATGATACTAGAGGTAGGACAAACTACTACAATTTCCTTGATGTTACTAAAACAATGCTAAAAGGTAATCTCTTTGACTGCAAAGATTTTTCTCTTCATGGTTTGGTCACAAGGTGAAAGGAAAGTCATTGCAACCACCACAAGCTATATGTAGGAAACCTCTCTACATAACAAAAACAAGTGGACAAGATTGTAGAGACATACAAAGATATCGCCACTCCACTTGTGGGGGTGCCTTTACACTACTTATAGGTCAAACACAATTTACTTGACACTTGGTGCTCCTTTACATAATTACTCAATGTATATATGTTCTCTCTTGGAGAATGAGGAAATGAAATGTTAGATTCAAGAGCTCATCTAAAAGGGACACATTTGACTGAGCTCCTCACCTTACAGGAGTCCAATTATATTGGTGCAGAAGGATGGGACATGGAAACTCTGTATCGACTATCAAGCCCTAAACGAAATCACTGTCAAGAACAGATACCCTATCCCCATGGTTGAAGATATTCTTGACCGGGTGCCAACTTCTTTAATAAGCTTGATCTGAAGTCAAGATACCACCCGGTTCCAATTGAACAAATCAATGTATGGAAGACATCATTCAAATCTAAAGAATGCATTTTTGAGTGGTTGGCCATGCCTTTTAGATTGGTCTAACAAAGTTCACGAGGATGATGGATGATATTCGTTGTCCATTCGCAAAATATTTTGTGGTTGTATATTTGGCTTACATCTTCATCTTTAGCAGAAAATTTGCAACACATTCAATAGACCTTGAGCACCCCATAGAAATACAAGATGTATTCCAATTTAGAGAAATTCTCATTTGGCATGTAGAGGATCCAATACTTGGGATACAATGTGGATGATCATGGGGTGCAAGTGCACCCAACCAATATCTAATTCATTCGATATTGGCCAACATTAACAACTCTAATAGGGTTTCGTAGCTTCTTGGACCTTGCTAACTTCTACCGAAAATTCATTTTTGGGTTCTCTTATATCGCATAGCCTTTGAGTGAAGTGACCAAGGAAGGATAAAAACAATTGTTTTTTAGCTTGAGTCACAGCAAAAGGAATTCGAGGATTTGAATCATAACTTTTTCTTTACACCAATCCTTACCCTACCAAACCTACAACAACCATTTGAGATTGAGAGAGATGCCTTTGATTATGCTATTGGTGTTGTTCTCACCCAACAAAGGCATCCGGTGGCTCATCACAATACAACACTCTTATACTGTATGGAGATACCTTATCTATGATAAGGAGATGTACTCCATCGTGCATGTCTGTCGAAAATGGAAGCATTATATTCTATAGAAGAAGACAATCATACACATTGATCACATTCCTTTACAATTTATGCATACACAAGGAAAGTTACAAAATGACTACCATAAAAATGGCCCACATACCTGCAACAATTCCATTTGAACATCAAATATAAGAGTGGTAGCATTAATCATGTCACATGTTTCCTCATTCAGCCCCCAGTTGTGGCACTAATTACAACTCTTAACTCTGTGGGTATGAGTCTACCTCTGGGTGGACACAATTATGCAATAATGACTCTTTCTTTGCTACTAAATAATGGATATTGATGGAAGGATAGTAAGTTCTAGATTTCCACCTCCGGGATGCACTCTTGTGCTACCTAGGCCACCTTTGTGTTCTTTCAAGCAAGCATACTTAAATGATATGGGAGGCACATTACAGTTGGGTGGGAGGGAACTTTGGTGTGGAGAAGAAAGTAGTAGTACTTCAACAATATTTCTACTAGCCAAAACTTTGACAGGATGAATGATATATGAGATCATGAATTTTCTATGTCGTTACTAAACTAACCATAAAGAAGCAATGGTTATGCACTCCTCTACCTACCCCAAACAAGCCTTGGGAGTCAATTTCCATGGATTACATGTCAGGTTTTCTATCCACCAAGAATGTTAATGATTATGTGATTGTGGTTACCGATTCTCTAAAATGGCCATCCCGACACCTTACATGAAGAGTATTACAATTGAAGCAATTGTTAAACTCTTATTTGAGAATGGTTGGGTTCATTTTGGACTACGCCAAACCATTATTTCAAATAGGGATAGAAGGTTCCTCAAGTACTTTTGGTCTAGCCTATGGTGTCTCAAGGATACCAATTTGATCAAATTTACTTCCTTTCATCGTCAAACAAATGGAAAACATACTTGATCAACATGATGATTGTACATATCTTGCACATGTACAACTCCAAACACTCACATACATGGGATGAAAGCCTTCCATATGTTCAACATAACTATAACAGAGCCCTCTACATCTTTATTGGCCACAACCCTTTTCAGGTATGTCTGGGGTTCCAATCATTGGCCCTAATTAATATAGCTATGCTCATTGCATCTGCAATGATAGAGTCCTCCCATGCTTAGGTTGAGGTAGACAGTGAAACCAAATTTGTTGAGTGGATCCAACATCTCCAATAACAAGTCCATGATATTATGCAAAAAGTTAATGCCAAGTACCAAAAACGACATGACTAGGACAGGGTTCCATATATGTTTTAGGTTGGTGATAAGGTGTGTTTATATTGACAGGAAGGTCACCTTATAGGCCCTAATAGAAAGCTGATACCACTCCAATATGGGCCTTACACAATCACAAATGTAGTCGCTGATAATGATTTTGAATTGAGTATGCCCCTTTTCCTTGGTTTGCACTCAATGTTTAATCTGGAGCTACTTCAACCATATTTTCTACCTTTGTTGGACACCTCAGAGGTAGTTGAGCAATTGCCCCCCATAGGACTCAATTCTGATTGCATTGAACATGGTATAATGGATCATATCATGGATACCAAGACAAAGGATACTCGTCATCAACACATATAACTCCATTAGGTTGTGAAATCATGGAAGCTTCTTCACCAAGGCAAGTGATTTAATTGGAGCCAATGATTCAGACTTATGCATGCAAGAAACATAATACTGATATAAACATAAACACATAGATGAAAAAGAAAAAAAATTCATTTCATTAATATCAAAGAACTAAAAGATTCTTACAAGCACAATGGAAATAAACTAGCTTGGGCGATGGTAGCTTATCTCTAAAAAGAGATGTGGCAGCTGCATGCGTTCGAACTGTGTTACAATGAGGCTCAAGGGCCTTTTTATTATTGAACAACAAAGGGAAACCTAAACAACCAAAACCCTAACCTCAAGAGATGGAACACCAAGAGTTTGTGGGCCCCATTGGGGTTAGTTGGGCAGACAACTTCCCGGGGTCGTAACTTGGTTATATGATCTATGTTTGGCGCATATGGTACCTTGTTGGAAAGATATCTCCGAGTACTAAAGGATTTGCAGTAGCTCGTAGACCTCAAAAAAACATTGTTTAGGGGGTCAAAGCAACTCCAGAAGTTCAGGACCTAAAAAACTACTAAAAATAGTAAATGTTGCTATAATGAAGAAACTGATGAAATTCACTGGAGGTCTAGGTGGAATAGGCAGGTGGCCACCAATATCCACCTGGATCAACCAAATTTAGTAGAATTTTCCCCATTTGATAGGGGCACTCAATGCAATGGAGACCATTTTTTCCTAATGGGGGAGGATTGATCAAATGGATATCGGTGGTCATCCACCCACTCCATTAGATCAAAGCATCTTGGAATTTTTTCTATAGTTTTTCAGGTCTTGAGCTTTTGAGGTCATTTAGAGGCCCTAAACAATATTTTTTTGATGTGGCGGGGGCCCATACAAATAAAGTTTTACCTGGGTCCTAGTGAGAATGTGTAATTCTCGACTAGACCTTTTCAATAGGCTACAGAGAATGCCAAACAAACACTGTATACAAAAGTTATGACTTGAGGTTGATGTACCAACTAACGCCATCGAGGCCAACAAACCTTTTGGCGATTCGTCTTCTAGGGTTAAGGTTTTTGGACCTCTAGGGTTATTACTTTATATTAAAAGTTCATCATCTTGACCTCTTGTAATAGCTTTTGATGAATGCAGGGAGTTGTCATCTCTTCCTATTCAGAAATAGTTACCACCATTCTAGCCAATTTGTGTTTTATATTATTTTGTCTTTCATATATTAATAAAAATTGGGTTTTCGCCGCATTATTGTAATATCTTTTATATTTCTTTATGTGTTCCATTTATTTTCTTACATTTCATATCATTTATTGTATGACACGGATCAAACTTCATGTGATATATTTAATTAAATAGGTTCCTTTCCTAAAACATTACTTCCATGACACATATTTGATTGAGTAGATTCCTTTCCCAACCAACAATTTGTAAGGCCAAGCTCATAATAAATTTACTAGGGCTATTATAGCAAAATTGACTAACTACTACAAGATAGGCTCATGCAACAATATGCTATGTTATAAAAGTCAATTTTACTATTTTATCATGTCCTCTAGTAGGGACTCACATTGAGCACCCTGATTCACCAAATTTTCGTTACTCAAAGTTGTCCACACAAGGATAGGTAAGGATGTCTACACAAGGATAGGTAAGGGATAGGTAAGGATGTCCACACAAGGATAGGTAAGGATAGGTAAGCAAAATTGACTAACTACTACAAGATAGGTTCATGCAACAATATGTTATGCTATAAAAGTCAATTTTACTAGTTTATCATGTCCTCTAGTAAGGACTCACATTGAGCAGCCTGATTCACCAAGTTTTTGTTACTCAAAGCTGTCCACACAAGGATAGGTAAGGATAGGTGATAGGTATATGAAGTTGGGTACGATTGTGGATTCTGGTCTGTTGCTTTCATGTGATGGTCACAGTGAACAAGTCTGTATTGGAAGGACTTATTCCAATACCAAAACCTGAAGTTCCCGATTCCAAAACCTTGTATTTACTTAGAGAAGAGATTTGTGCCCTGAAGTTCACTCTTTCAAATTCTCTAAAGCTTCAACGACTATCCAACTCTTTTCTGTGATGGAGGCATGCAACTTTTGTAAAGGCTTACGAAATAGGTAACATCCTCAAGATTCCACTGCATAGAGCTAGCAGGAAGACATGTAAGCTGCTTCCCCTCTGAGACATGTTAGGTGAGAATAAATGACACTGGCATTATAAATGTAATATATTTTTTAATAAAATTTTAAATAATAATTATATTTATCTATTTAAAAAAAATTAAACATATAATATATTTTTTGTGAACGTATAAAAATCTATTATCTAACTAATATAAAATTTTAGATCTAAGACTTTTGTGATTCATAATGTAGATACATTTCAAACCAACTAATGTGGTCCATCCTCAGGCCAAGGTGAAGAATTAGTGGATCTTAATGAATAAATAATATGGATGCATCATTGCCCAGAATTAGCTCTTGATAAATAGCCGTTGGTAAATTAGTTAAATTGGTTAATTAGGTAAGTAAAATAATATTAATTAGTTAAATTGGTTAATCAGGTAAGTAAAATAATATTAATTAGTTAAATTAGTTAATTGGGTAAGTAAAATAATATTAATTATTACTTCAGTGATTAACCAATTTAACTAATTAATATTATTTTACTTACTTGATTAACTAATTTAACTAATTTACCAACAACAACAACTAATTCTGAGTAATGATGCATCAATACTATTTATTCTTTAAGATCCACTAATTCTTCACAAGGCACATTGCCCTGAGGATGGACCACATTAGTTGGTTCGAAACGTGAACCAAATACTATCAATGTGATTAATCTCAAAAAATTATTTCTATAATACAAAATCATCAATTTTATAGTACCTAGCCTTTAACACGGACTAGTATAACAACAACCGAAAATATAAAGGCAAAAGAGAAAGTTCAGGGCTTTGCAATGGTGGAGGGAGAGAGTTCATCTTGGCGAACCTTGTTTGTCCTTGTACGCTGGTTCTTATGGAAATGGAGGAATGCTCATATTTTTCAAGATTCAAGGGTGCCTCTGGACTCTATTATGTTTCACATATCGGCAAATCACGACCTTATTGGCTGATTTCGGTCCTTGGTCGCTCAATATGAGTCTCCTAGTCTGCTTTGTTTTTGTTTTTTGTGGGAGTCAAAATCTTTGAAATCATCTCAGTGTATCAAGGAATATGTGTTTGATTTGAAAATGAAAAATCTATAAGTAATTGGACTGACAGGAAAATACTTTCTTTGGTATCTGGTAATCAGTTGCTTGGACACACCTGAAACTTAACAGTATCAGGAATCTGCTGGCTTCTTTCTATGTATTCAGATTATTATATTTTCTTAATATAATCTATGATGGTTTTTCTCTCTGAAAAAGAGGTATGCGTCATTCTGCAAATTCCGTTGAGAGCATCTGAGTATATGGCAAAATCCAGGGCCGTAAAGGTAATTTTTTTTAATATTTTCTGGTCTAATTTTAATTTGTCTAACAAAAATTTGTGAGTTTTTTTTTTGAAATGATATTGTGAATTTTCCATAATTCAAATGATTAAAAAACTTCAAAATTTCAAACTCTAATTAAAAACTCTAAAACATGTAATAGTTAAACTCCAAAACATATAATAGTTAAACAAACACAAATCCAATATCCAAACTGTCCTACATGCTAAACCGTTTTGCTGGCCGCTCAGGCTATTGCCCTTAAAACAGTGCAAATATCGATCTGTGTCTTGTATTGAACAACGGTGGTAGGAGTGTTTGAACCTTCCACCTTGCGTTTTCAGCGACCCTACTACACATGAACTATACGTTACAGAAACTCCAAACTGGCTGTTTTCACTTGAAATGATAGACTTATTTATCGTACAACTGTAATTAATAAGGATGTTTGTCTGTCTGTGCTTCTTTATTACTAATTAATTTTGTGTAAAACAATTTGACATAGATTGGACCTGTAGCTCAGTGGCAGAGTACTTGACAAAGAAATCAATCAAAATACCTCAAAATATTTTGATGTCAAGAGGACACCGGTTCAAACCCGGTCGGGCCCTTGTTATTTACGTTATGTTTTCTGTTGCTCGATTAAAAGAGGTTTCGCTGACAAATAAATACCAGTTGGGCCTGTAGCTCAGTGGCAGAGTGCTTGACAAAGAGAGCAATCAAAAAATCTCGATGTCAAGAGGGCACCGGTTCAAACCCGGTCGGGCCCTTTTTATTTACATTATTTTTTTATTTGGTCGATTAAAAACAGGCTTCGCTGAAAAATAAACACTAAAAAATTGAAGTCCACTTTTTTTTATTTGGTCGATAAAAAATAGGGTTCACTGAAAAACAAATTTTCCCCCGTCGATACAAAATAGGGTTCGCTGAAAAATAAACATTAAAAAATTGAAGGCCACCTTTTTTTAAAGTAAATTTTATCGCTGAAAAGTAAACTTTATTCCGTCGATAAAAAATAGGGTTCGCTGAAAAACTAAACATTAAAAAACACAAGTCCATTTCTTTTTTTCTTCGATAAAATATTCGAAGTTTTAGTCTCCGTTGTTTGAATTAATGCACGATATATTAATATTTCAGTTTGAATTAGTTTGAATTAATGCACGATATATTAATATTTCAGTTTGAATTAATGCACGATATATTAATATTTCAGTTTGAATTAATGCACGATATGTTAATATTTCGATTCAAACCTGTTTTGGCCCTCCATTGAAATAAAGGTTTAATCTTACTCTCTACGTTTTATATGTTTATTTCGATTCAAACCTGTTTTGGCCCTCCATTGAAATAAAGGTTTAATCTTACTCTCTACGTTTTATATGTTTATTTCGATTCAAACCTGTTTTGGCCCTCCATTGAAATAAAGGTTTAATCTTACTCTCTACGTTTTATATGTTTTACTATGGTAGTTTTACTATTTTTTTGAATTTTAAATTATTTATCAATAAGTATTAGGTGGATGGTTGAAATTTAATTTCCTTAAAATATTGTTAGACCCTTAGTTAGCCTCATAGAGTTTTTCGTCAAAGACTCTTTGTCATTTGTCGAAGAACTTAAGGGCATAAAGCTTCACCCTAGGGACATTCTTGTGAGTTTTGATGTGGTCTCCCTTTACACTTGCATTCCTATAAAAGAGGCCATCGAAGTCATCAACCACCTCACGGACCCTGATACCGCTCGTTTGGTTGAGATTTGTCTCACTTCCACTTTTTCCAGCTTTGAAGTTGAGTTCTTTGAGCAAACATGTGGTGTTGCCATGGGAGCCCCCCCGTCCTCGGTTATTGCTAATATTTTTATGGAAGATTTTGAATCCAAGGCTTTAACCTCGGCCCATCTCCTGCCCAAGATTTGGAAGAGATTTGTGGATGATACGGGTGCCATCTAGTCTTATGGCCAAGAAGAGTTGGATCTTTTTTCCAGCTTTGAAGTTGAGTTCTTTGAGCAAACATGTGGTGTTGCCATGGGAGCCCCCCCGTCCTCGGTTATTGCTAATATTTTTATGGAAGATTTTGAATCCAAGGCTTTAACCTCGGCCCATCTCCTGCCCAAGATTTGGAAGAGATTTGTGGATGATACGGGTGCCATCTAGTCTTATGGCCAAGAAGAGTTGGATCTTCTCTTCAATCATCTCAATAATCAATCCTTCTCCATAAAGCTCACTATGTAGCAGGAAGTTGATGGGCACCTGCCCTTCCTCGATGTTCTCATTTCAAGGAATGATGACGGTTCTTTCTCCCACCAAGTGTTTCAAAAGAAAACTCATACTGAGCAGTATCTTCATGCCAGCTCCCATCATTTCCCCGCTCAAAAGATGGGCGTTCTCAACACACTAGCTACTCGTGCGCTAAGGATCTCTGATGAAAAGAGCCTCGATAAAGAGAAAGCTCATCTCCTTAATGTTTTTGCTAATAATGGTTATAGTAGGCACCTCAGTCAGAAAGCTTTCCTCAAAGCCAACAAGAATTCATTGGTCAAGAAAGACCCTAAAGAGCAAGTCTTAGGGGTTCATCTCCCTTTCATCCAGGGGACCACTGATAAGATTGCTAGAATTCTTAGGAAGCATAATGTTCCCTCAACCTTTAGACCTCTTAACACCATCTGTAGCTCCCTTAGATCGGTAAAAAACCTAGTTGACCCTAAGGACATGAAAGGTGTCTATGTTATTCCATGTTCATGTGGAACCCCATATGTTGGTGAGATTGGTCGTTTTATTAATCAAAGGATTAATGAGCACTCAGTCGACATAAAACATGGGAGGACTCGATCTTCCGCCCTGGTAGAACATGCGAAGAAGACTAAGCATCATGTATGTATTGAGGAGGCCCGTGTTATTGCCAAGGTGGCACATTTCCATCACCGAAAATTTAGGGAAGCCATAGAAATCGAAAAAAGGCCGAGCAACCTCAATAGAGATGATGGCTGGAAAATTAGCAGTTGCTGGATCCCTACCCTTTCCTCCTAGCCGCTTCCTCGCCCTTCCCCCCCCCCCCCCCCCCCCCCTGTCCCCGACCCACGTCTTCCTTGTTTCCCCGTCATCACCTTGATCATTTGTTTTCCTTTTCTCCTTCTCGTTTCTCTATTTTAGTATTTATTCGGTGGTTTCGAGTTTCTTTCACTCCCTCTAGATGAATAATCCTTTTCATTGACCTTATTGTTTGAAAAGATAAATTAAGAATATTCATTTTGTTCCTAAACATTGATAATAATTATTGATCTAACCCCCCTTTTTGGACATTATTAGCTATAAAGGAATTAACCAACCTATTCTTCTGCAATGATTTTAAGTTCCATGTTGTTTAATTAAGAGGAATTTGCCTCTTCTTTATGCTATTAGATTCCTTAAACTTAATTAGTGGTCCATCATTTAACTTATTAGGTTTAATAAACATTTATGATATATATGTGTGTGTGTGTGTGTTTTTTATTTGTTTAGTCTTAATAGTAGATAAGTCTATTAATAAGTCTTGGGAGTTAATTCTGACAATTTATTTTTATGATATAACAAAAAAACTAGCGTGTATAATAACTAACTAACTATTTATTTATATATTTATATTTAAAGAGATGAAGGAGATGCAAGATAAAGAAAGTTGGAAGACCGTAGAGAAAAAAAAAGAAAGCTACAACACCAATCTCGCCAAGAAAGACGAGGAGCCAGACAATTAGAAATTAAGAAAATTATAGGTCTGATAGACCAATTTGGTCTCAGTGGATGTTAACCACCACCACCATCATCATCATCATCATTTATTTCAGAGTATTTATATTTATATATTATTCCATATTATATTATTGTTGATTTAAGGTTTTTGATCTTACAATTATATATATAATTAAATTCATTATATATATATATATATATATATATATATATATATATATATATATATATATATATATATATATATATATATATTATTCCATATTATGATTTTAATTAGTAAAAAAATTATATGGTTTTTTTATTATATTAATGACTAATGTTTGTTTTAGTGATCTTGGTAGTTATTTCAAACAATTACATTTTTTTGGAAATAAATATAACAAAAACTAACTTACATAATAATTAGCTAACCATTTATTTATATAATTATAATTAGAGAAATAGGCCTATTAATAACTAATTGATTCATACTCTTGATTATTAAATACAAACTTTACCTTTATTCAAACTTTGGTAATAAATATAACAAATTTTGGTAATAATTATAACAAAAATTACTTTTCCTGTCTCTTTCCCTCGGTCCAGTCAGGTTGGCCAATCAAATTTAGCCGTTTCTCAGTGAAATTGCCGAGTCCAATGTAGTTGTTTCCTAGTCAAATATAACCGTTGGAAGATCTGCTCTCCCTATTTAACATGCAGCCATGATCTGATTCTTCAACTTCAGTCAAATATAACCGTTGGAAGATCTGATCTCCCTATTTAACATGCAGCCATGATCTGATTCTTCAACTTGTCCTGACGATGAACCAGTCAAATATAACCATTGGAAGATCTGCTCTCCCTATTTAACATGCAGCCATGATCTGATTCTTCAACTTGTCCTGACGATGAACCGCACTAGTTGGTTCAAAACAAGTTGACAAAAGTATTATAATGTGATCTCTGCCGAAGAAATCTTCTCAAAAACTTGATATGGATCACAAAAGCTTAAATTCAACAATATTCTTAGTAATATACACAAATGTTGAAAGTTATTTCCAAAATGTTATATATTTTTTTTCTTTTTAATTAAATTCATGAACTAAAAAAATCATATGAACAAGTGTCATATGAAATGGAATGAGTTATGATTTATTTGGGCATGCGGTATTGATAAGCCATGTTGTTGGCCCATGATACTATTTACTTATGAAGAATCTCCATCATAAAGTGAGGTGAATCTTTATAGTTAAGAATCTTGTCACATATTCTTTTTTAAATCTATATATATTTTTAACTTATATTATTTATTATTATGAATAATAATAATAATTATTATTATTTTACATAAAGTTATAATTTAGGTAATTCTTATAGTTTGTTTGTTTGTTTGTTTGTTTGTTGTTGTTGTTGTTGTTTTTTTTTTTTTTTTTTTAGCAATTTGAGATGTATGTATGATGAAGTAAGTATTTTGATGTTTATTATAAATTGATGTATATCAATAATTAAACAATTTAATTTATATGACTACTTTAATTTACATGATTTTAAGTTAATGATTTTTTATTTGTTTATTAATAAAAATCATATATTAAACTTGGTCTTCCAAAATTTCAATTTTGTTTTTTAAAAAATCAATAAATAGTAGAGATACAAATATGCTTTGTTATGGACCCATAAGGGTTCAAATTAACTTAAAATGCCAATCTTGTATGTTTTTAAGTTTACAATTAATAAAATTATCACAAAATGTTCTATTTACTCTCAAATGCTCTATTTATTCTTTGTCCATTTGTTTGTTTCATTGATCCATCTAACTGTTCCATTGCTCTGAATCACAAATTCATTTGCACTTACCACATTAGTAGGGAAGTGGCTCACATATTTCACCCTTTCTAGGGTTTCAAAGAAATGGGACTTGTCAGTCCAAGGAAGCTTAGAAATCTCATTGAGGTGGAGAATCAATATAGACAAGTGTTGTAGTTGTTTTCTGTTTGGTGGATTTTGATTACCCCAAATGAACTACAATGAAATATTCACAAGGGCGTAGGTTCGTTGAGAATGAAAAAGATTTTCCTTCTTTAAAGTTGCATTTTTCACATTCTTTAAATGTAGGGAACACGGATTTATATTGGCCATCCTTCAAATCCAAGGAACAAGGATTTTTATGGGTCATCCTTTACACGCGATCAAAATGAAGGTCAGGATGAGTATGGTTGTTGTTGATAATTTTGAAACTAATACAAATCACCATTGCTGGTCAGTGGATGAAAGAAGTTAGAGAAAAATTCTTCGGTGAAAATCACATGGAATACCATTTGTTGACGCGTTTCGAACCAACTAGTGTGGTTCATCGTCAGGACAAGTTGAAGAAACAAATCTAGCTCATCATGTTAAATAGTCTGAGCGGAGCCTCCAACAGCTACCTTGCCTAACGGCTAGTTTGACTCTAGGATAAGGGTCAAAATTATTATATTAGATTAATTAGTATAAAATAAATAAATTATTATTCGTCCCTTGTTCCTGTGGGACCCCCTATATTGGGGAGACTGGTCGCTCCATTAATCAGAGGATTAGCGAGCATGCAGCGGATCTGAAGCATAGGAGAGCTAAGTCTTCCACTTTGGCTGAACATGCTGAGAAAACCAATCATCATGTTTGTATTGAAGAGGCTAGTGTTATTGCTAAGGTTTCGCATTTTCATCATCAAAAATTCAGGGAAGCGCTTGAGATTGAAAAGAGACCAAGCAATCTCAATAGAGAGGATGGTTGGAAAGTCAGTAGGTGTTGGGTCCCTGCCCTCTCCTCCTAGTCGTTTTTTCGTCCTTTTTTTTTTTAATTAGTATTATTATTATTATTTTATTTTAATTTAATTATTTATTTATTTATTTTTTAATTTTTTTTTTAACTAATTTATTTTTATATTTATTATTTTTATTTTTATTTTTCGATTTTTATTTTTATTTTATGTTTTTTTTTTTTTTTTTCTTTTTTATTCACGTGATATTTATTGATTTTCCCTGATGTGATCTTCTTTTTATATATTGGTACCCCCTTTTCAATTATTTTTTGTATAATTCCTATAAATTGGCACCCCTTCCTGTTTTTTTTTTTTTTTTCTGAGGTCCTTCATTTAACTAATTTTTCCTTTCAAATTCTAATCAGCTTATATTTTTAGCTAATTTCCTAACTAATATAACACCCTTTGAATTTCTTTATTATTTTCTATCTTATATGGTCCTTCATACAACTTAATTAACTTTTATTAATTAACATACAATTTTTAATAATACTTTTAAATAAAATTTATTACTTATTCATTTATTATAAGGTTATTTATTTAACTAATTTTTCTTTTAAATTATTATTTTATAATTTTTAATAATTATTTCTTAAACCGAATAATAATTTATTTATTTTATACTAATTAATCTAATATAATAATTTTGACCCTGATCCTAGAGTCAAACTAGCCGTTAGGCAAGGTAGCTGTTGGAGGCTCCGCTCAGACTATTTAACATGATGAGCTAGATCTGTTTCTTCAACTTGTCCTGACGATGAACCACACTAGTTGGTTCGAAACGCGTCGACAAATGGTATTCCATGTGATTTTCGCCGAAGAATTTTTCTCTAACTTGATATGGATCACAGAAGCCTGAACTCTATTATTGAATCCCTGCACGGAGAAGCCACTGCAAACAAAGTCCGTCATTTTGAACGGACTCGCTTGCAGGTTTCAAGGTTGAAATCAGATCTAGCTTTTCTTAAACGATGTAGAGACTCCTCCATCATTCCTATCTTTGCCCGGATTAAGCACCGCCTTCACACTCCTCGAAACCATCAGGTTTTCCTTAAGGCGAGTTTGGCATTAATAAGGGCAGAAATCAGTAGGATCAGAATATCCTTGAGTCAGCTTTCTCGGGTTCTTTTAGATTTGCATTTGGATCTTGGAAACTTATTTTCGGCCTCCCTTTGGGCCAGAATAGATGCCTGTTCTGCTTTAAAGTCTCTTAGGGTAGAGGAGATTCGTAAGCAGAAACAAGCTTCCAAGTTTCTAAGGCTAGCTGGGAATTCAGGGTTTCTGGATAGATCAGTGGGAGCTGCTTCTCATAGCCGTATCTCATCTGGGCAAATCTCTGCGTTGAATGATTGGTTATCGGGCCGCTCGGGGGGGGCGTCTCTGGTTTCCCATCTCTCGACACCTCAGCGCGCTTTGATGAAGCCGGTTCGTTCTCTTCAAGCATGCATTCAGCTGCAGTGGGTTCGGTTTTACCAGATAGATGCAAGCTTGTTCATCTCTGCGCAGAGGGGGATTTGGTGTGGGGTTCTCAGCGGAACGTTGGTCCTGGAACCGGTTGCTCCCATCCTGTGGACAGCAGCTGTGGTGTTTCGGATCCAGCTTTGGTTTCGACCGATGTTCTCTCCGCCTCCCCGGATATCGAAGGTTCCTATCCAGTTGCTTTAGATCCACGTTCTCCCACCGAGAGCTTTGATTCATCAGCGCAGAGATCTGTTGGTGATCTGGCAGACCAGTTGGGTGTGGATATCGTGGAGCCTGTATTTTCCGGGTCGCCGAAGGATGGCTCGTCGTCCCCTGTGCCTAGCATGTCCGGGTTCCCTGATGGCGTTATGGCTGGCAGATTTGCAGAGGCCAGCGAGGGTTCGATCACCATTCCCCTCTCTTCGTCCAATGGTGGAGTTACCGCGGGATCTGCTTTGCCCGAGGGTAACGATGGTTCGTTGGACCTGGTTTATAACGGTGGTATGGTGGACTACGCAGGTGCGCAGAGATCTGTTGATCTGGCAGACCAGTCGGATTTCGCGGAGCCTGTTCTTTCCAAGTCGCTGAAGGATGGCTCGTCATTCCTTGTTGGTGATATGGCTGGCAGATTTGTAGAGGCCAGCAGGGGTTCGATCACCGTTCCCCTCGCTTCATTCAATGGCCGAGTTAACGAAGGTAACGCTGGTTTGTTGGACAAGGTTTATAGCAGTGGTATGGTGGACTACGCATGTGGTAAGAACTATGATGATCGCCCTAATAATTTTATTAAGGACAATAATAATAATTATTGTAATAACACTTATATTATTAATAAACTCATTAATAATCGTAATGGTAATCATAATTACAATATGAATATTAATTGTGATATTATTAGTTATAATAATCATAATAATAGTTATTGTATTAATAATAATAATAATATTAATTTTAATATTAACAATAACAATAATGATATTATTATTGATAACAATGGGAGGGACATGATTAACAATAGCATCTCTAACTTGAAAAATAATAAGAATAAGAGGGCTGTTGGTATTAACCCTTCTTCTAGTAACAGGGTTATTAATCTTTCCAGTTTCGTTTTTTCCCCTGCTGTTTTTAAAGTTTTGGGCAAAGGTTTAAATTTTGCCTTAGCCCCTAGGAAAATCCCCGTTGAGGATATTATCTGTGATATTGAGTTTGGGATCCGAGGTTTACCTGATAGGATCAAGGATACTATCAGGCAGGATTGTGCAGTTGCCTTGAGAAAGGCTAAGCCGCCTAAGAGTAACCTCAGCAAAGAAGAATCTTTAGCTCTTAGATCCTTAAACCAGAACAAGGATATCATTGTTCTTAAGGCAGACAAGGGTGGTGCTGCCGTAATTCTTAACAAGGTTGATTACCGCAGCAAGATGTTGGATCATCTTCATAATAGTGGTAGCTACAAAAAGCTTCCCAAAAATCCTTTGAAGAAGATAGCTAGAAATGTGGCTTTGGCCATTAAATCCATTAGCTCTTTAAGTTCCTTGCACCATAAGCTCATTGAAAGCAACCCTATTACTCCCCGAATCTATGGCCTCCCCAAGATTCACAAGGAAGGAGCCCCATTAAGGCCCATCGTCAACACCATTGGAGGTCCTACCTACCTTCTTGCGAAGTTCCTTGCGTTGAAGCTTAAGCCCCTTGTTGGTCGTACGGAGTCCTTCGTAAAAGACTCTGCTTCCTTTATTGAAGAGCTCAAGGACATTAAGCTTGATCCTGGGGACATTCTTGTCAGTTTTGATGTTGTCTCCCTGTTCACTTGCATCCCTATTAATGAGGCCATGGATGTGATCAACCGCCTTACGGATCCTGACACGGCCAGGTTGGTTGAGATCTGTCTCACTTCCACCTTCTTCAGTTTTGAAGGGGAGTTCTTCGAGCAAACTTGTGGGGTTGCAATGGGATCCCCCCTTTCCCCTGTTGTTGCTAATCTGTTTATGGAAGATTTTGAGTCCAGGGCTCTGAATTCTGCCCGGCTCCTGCCTAAGCTATGGAGGAGGTATGTGGATGACACCAATGTCATCTGGTCTCATGGCCAGGATGAGCTTGATCTCTTCTTTGATCATCTCAACAGGCAATCCTCAGCCATTAAGTTCACTAAGGAGCAGGAAGTTGATGGATGCCTTCCATTCCTTGATATTCTTATTTCTAAGAATGATGATGGTTCCCTCGCCCATCGAGTTTTTCGAAAGAAAACTCATACGGAGCAGTATCTTCATGCCAGTTCCCACCATTTCCCGGCTCAAAAGATGGGTGTTCTCAATACCCTTGCTACTCGAGCCCTGAGGATCTCGGACAAGAAGAGCTTTGAGAAAGAAAAATCCCATCTGTTGGATGTCTTTGTGGAGAATGGTTATAGTAGATACATGGGTCAAAGGGCTTTCCTTAAAGCTTCCAAGAATTCTCTGACTAAAAGAGAACCGAAAGATCGAGTTCAAGGTGTCCATCTTCCGTATGTTCAAGGGACCACTGATAGAATTGGTAGGATTCTCAGGAGGCATAGTATCCCTGTGACCTTTAGGCCCCTGAACACCATTCGTATGTCCCTCAGATCAGCGAAGGATCCTATCGACCCTAAGGATATGAAGGGCGTTTATATGATCCCTTGTTCCTGTGGGACCCCCTATATTGGGGAGACTGGTCGCTCCATTAATCAGAGGATTAGCGAGCACGCAGCGGATCTTAAGCATAGGAGAGCTAAGTCTTCCGCTTTGGCTGAACATGCTGAGAAAACCAATCATCATGTTTGTATTGAAGAGGCCAGTGTTATTGCTAAGGTTTCGCATTTTCATCATCGAAAATTCAGGGAAGCGCTTGAGATTGAAAAGAGACCAAGCAATCTCAATAGAGAGGATGGTTGGAAAGTCAGTAGGTGTTGGGTCCCTGCCCTCTCCTCCTAGTCGTTTTTTTGTCCCTTTTTTTTTTTTTTTTTTTTTTTTAATTTTAATTTTAATTAATTAATTAATTTATTTTAACTAATTTATTTTTATATTTATTATTTATTATTTTTATTTCATTTTTATTTTTCGATTTTATTTTTATTTTATGTTTATTTATTTATTAGTTTTTATTCACGTGATATTTATTGATTTTCCCTGATGTGATCTTCTTTTTATATATTGGTACCCCCTTCTCAATTATTTTTTGTATAATTCCTATAAATCGGCACCCCTTCCTGTTTGTTGTTGTTGTTGTTGTTTTTTTTTTTTTTTTTCTGAGGTCCTTCATTTAACTAACTTTTCCTTTCAAATTCTAATCAGCTTATATTTTTAGCTAATTTCCTAACTAATATAACACCCTTTGAATTTCTTTATTATTTTCTATCTTATATGGTCCTTCATACAACTTAATTAACTTTTATTAATTAACATACAATTTTTAATAATACTTTTAAATAAAATTTATTACTTATTCATTTATTATAAGGTTATTTATTTAACTAATTTTTCTTTTTTTTTTCCATGGAAAAAACGGTAACCTTTTATTAAAAATTTAATGAAAAGTTACACTATCAAATGCAATGAAGCATTCAGTATATTGCCACCTGGGCTCGCAGCGTTAGTGAACTAACGTGCACAAAGAATAAGAAGAAGAAGAGAAAAAGAACGAAAAAAAAGGGAAAAAACCTGTCTTCTCAGGTTTTTCGCCCCTTTTTCTTTTCAACCTTGCGCCATTCTCCCACAGTGGGCTCGGACGAGGCAATGACTAACTGGGTTGTTTCATTTTGTTGTCCTATTTCTTTATCTGAGTCTGATGTATCTGAATGATGCTGCCGTTTGATGCCTCCCATGCTTTGATCCACGCTTGTCATCTGTTGTTGGGTCTCTGCCTGGAAAGAATGTGGCTGTTGCTCCTTGTTGACTGCTGTATTTTCCTTTTGGGTCTCTAGATCAACCTCCTCTATGTTTGTATCGTCCTCCTCTGCTTCTGTTTCTGCATCTTCTGATACTGTAGGGACTTTCTTTTCCTCGGTTCTCTTCTTTATGACATTGTCTATGTTCTGCCATCCTTTGTGCTTCCTTTGTTGTGGTTTGTTCTTGTTGTGGCTTTTGCATGCATTGAACAGATGACCTGTTTGTTGACATCCCCTGCATCTGAATGCTGTGTTCTCATAGTCCAAAGATTGTTTCCATTGAGTATTGTTGAAATTCAGGATGATGCTTTCTGGTAACCCCTGGCTGAGATCTACCTCGACGCAAATTCTAGCAAAGGTAAAGATCCCTTTTAGATGTCTCTCTGTATCAATCTTCAACATTCTTCCGAGAGTATTTCCTATGGCTGCTAAGGATAAAAAATGCCAAAAATGCATCGGAAGATTATGTAGTCTTACCCATACCGGCATTTTTGATACCACCATGGTGTTTGGATCAAACTCCGGGAACCAGGGGGTGACAAATAGTCCCGCACTGCCCCAGAACCATGGTCCTTCTGTAAGAGCTTTATCCCTCTCTTCTTCGACGCGAAAGACTACTATGAAGAATCCTTTCGCGCATAGGTGAATCCGGCAGTTTTTTGTCCATGTCATGTGTATCCATTGGTACAAAGCATCCGATCTAGGCCAGAAGCCGTTAAATCTACAAATGACTGCATTTTTTTGTAGATCTGTGAAAATGCCCTTTACCTCTGGGATGTCCAACAGAATGGAGGGACTCTCTGGTGCTTCATCTATGATATACTGCCCTGGAGGGGTATTTACATTTGCATGTTCTTTCCCCTTTTGATTTTCTGTCCCCTTTGCTGCATCTCTGTAGGATCCTGTAGATTTTGATGTAGACCCCTTTGATCCACCTCGCAGCCGGTGATTGAGAATAACAGTTGAATCTTTTGCAACCCTGTAATGCTGGAGGGTGTGATGTTCCTGCATGCATTTCCCAGAAGATATTAAGATTTGAAATGCAACTGGGATTCCCAGTTTGTCCTGGATTTTTTGTTTAAGCTCCAGAACCCTCATGCTTCCCCAGATCTGCAAACACAAATGTCTGCCTTCTGTTGATCTGATGAAAATTTGTTGCACTGCCGCTAAAATAGGGGTTTCATCTAGATCTACAACTTTTCCCTTTAAAATACGCCCTGGGACGGCCGATCCAAACCACGGCGCTCTGGAAAGAGGCAGCGGAAGCGGCATACGCCTCACTCCTTCATAATCGCAGACAGATTTTTGTCTCTGCAATACGATCTCGGTTGATGGTGGAACATGATCTGGTATTTCCCTCCCGGATCTGCAAGGTCCGTTGTTTAAATGCAACAACGTGATGGCTGGAGCCCAGATCGGCGCTGCATAAAGCATAAGCGTCTCCATATGCCGTAAAAACGGATCAATATTCCCAAGCCGTAGCAGATCTACGGCCCTACCTTTCGAAACCTGCCCTTGGTCAACAGATCTAACCCACCGAGCAACGAAAAGTGGCCTGGGATCTGCCGGACTGTCTTTGCCGTGCCAAAAAAGTGCATCCACGCAGAAAGCCGCATCAGTACCAATCAACATAAAAGCCTGTTGGTTTTCGTTAACAAACTCTGTGCCTGCGTTTTCTGATGTCCCCCAGAAGTGTGCTCCCTGCGTCCAACGAGATGGACAGCACCCCAGTCTCTTTGAATCGTCGAAAAACCTCTCCTTATCAGATCCGCCCCAGTGCCAAAAGGAAACTGCGTTTCCAACGAAACCAGCAGCCAGGCGATGAGCCGGTCCATTGTTTCTCAGAGCTCTTGAAACCCTGACGGCGCAGCCAATCTCCTCAGAAACCCTAAGACTCTGATAAGCCTCCATTGCTCCCCTCCCTTTTTCCAAACTAATTTTTCTTTTAAATTATTATTTTATAATTTTTAATAATTATTTCTTAAACCGAATAATAATTTATTTATTTTATACTAATTAATCTAATATAATAATTTTGACCCTTATCCTAGAGTCAAACTAGCCGTTAGGCAAGGTAGCTGTTGGAGGCTCCGCTCAGACTATTTAACATGATGAGCTAGATCTGTTTCTTCAACTTGTCCTGACGATGAACCACACTAGTTGGTTCGAAACGCGTCGACAAATGGTATTCCATGTGATTTTCGCGGAAGAATTTTTCTCTAACTTGATATGGATCACAGAAGCCTGAACTCTATTATGGATGAAAGAAGTATTTTTAATTTCTATTTCCGGTTGATAGGATCATCTAATGGTTTATTTTAAAATGTGACAATCTCAAGATGACATTCATGACCCATTTTTTCCAAAATTTACTATAATCGTTGCTTACAGTAAATAACACATTTGTGGTATCCCTCCAAAGAGGCACAAATTTCACTCTCAAAGTTTTTACATATGCAAATTGGTTTGGTAGTGTTGAGGACAGAGGAAGCATTAGTGGGGATCCTTCTTTCTAGGTAATTGTTTACACTTCTAGCTTAGCAAGAAACAAACTTCAAATTCCTTGTCCATAGTTGAAGTAGAGTAGAATGGAGCAACATCATGTTGCACTCAAATTTTATAGATGAAGACAAATCTCAAGGATCATTATTAATATTGTGATCAACCTAAGGCCATTATGTGTGATAACTAGTGTTATTAATGTTATCTCTCCAAAATTTCTCTAGAGTTGTTGTGAAAGAAATGATAGAGGTAACCACAAACCTACTTTGGAGATTAGGATCTAGCCTTCCTAATGCTCAGAGAGGGCTCTCTCTTTATGATTTAACTTTGTTTAGTTAATTGATTTTAGGCAAGTTATGATTTTACTTGGGTTTTGATTTTGATTTGGTGGTGGGATTACTGACTTAGATGGATAGAGGGTTGTCTTTTACCATTGGGCTATAGGGTCAAGTGTCAATAAAACAAGACTGGATCAAGTTCTACAGATAGTGTTTACAGGGCAAGGTAGCTGAGTAAATTCAGATCTTAAGGCTGGATGGTGAAGTGGTTTTCAATTGGATCCAAGGAGCAATTAAGGGTTCCTTAAACCGGATAATGAAGGAAATGGTAGGGGTCAATCGAAACTAGGGAGAAATGAAGGGATCCCTAATCTGGATATTAGAAGAAAACATTAAAATGATTAACTGTTTAAGACAGAGTGTACTTAAACAATTTCTGTAACATAATTCCAGTTAATTCACTCAATTTAGATAACATGCAAGTTTGTGAAACACTTAATAAAATAACAAATTTGACAAAGAAAATACTCCACTGAAGTAGCTCAACACATGAATCCTGTAATGCAATCTCTTTATTACTTAGTCCAGTCTGCTGACTTGAAAAATTGGTGCAATGAACCTTCAGGTTACAGATCAATACAGAAATGTCTAGAAATCCACCCCTATACTTCGAATTATGAAGTATTTATAAAAAAATAGTTTACAAAATATCCCAAACTATCTTGGGAATTAATCTAGGAAAAAGAAATATCTCCATGCAAGAAGATAGAGATAGATATTCAACTACTGCAACCTGTCCCTGTTTATTAGGCTGTGCTATCTTATTCTTTGATCTTTTGTTGTTTATTCTCCTTTGATGTAGGTCTTCTGCGTTGACTGTTCTTTTTACTTTGCCCTTTTAACTAATACTCTTTCATATGATACTCTTTCATCTGAGCTGACCCTCTGTTTTTAGTTTACTGCACTGTTTTCACTTTTACTTTGCATTTTATAGTAAGTCATTTAATTTCTCCTGAGTGTCTGCATCTGGTAATTTGATATTTACTATTTTTTTGTAAATTTCATCTACTTTTGTGTACTTTGCAAAGGTGGGTCAGTTCACAAAAAAGTGTTTTACCTCATGTTGGAGGTAAAATAGGTTCTCAAAAGTTTGGTACACAACCTTTCCTATAGGAATCCCTTTCATAGAAGAGTTATTGGCTTGATCTCTTGCTACTTCTCTGATTTTCCTATTGTAGTCTTCATGTGGCATTAATCTGTCATTTATCACTGAGGGATTTGGCAGGCCTTTCTGCCTCAAAGCATCAAACTTAACCATGAACCTGTCTATATCCAGCTCCATGGTTTGGCATTTGTTCTCAAGATTCATCATTAAGTTCCTCTTGGTGAGCACTTTCTTCACCTCTAGTATAGTGGCAGTCCTGTTAGCTATGTCCAACTCCTGCAATTCATATTTATTTTTAGAGTTAAGGAAGTGGATTATTCTAGTGGCTTCATCTAGCATGTCTCCAAGTTTAGCCTTAAGTCTTTGAATTACTTCAATAACCTCTTTGACTAAATCATTTTGTTCAAAGATGACTTGTATAGATGGCCAAATATCATTGACAGAGTCAATGATATTGGCCCATAGTTGTTCTTTAGCTTGGGCAAGTGGTTCCTTCAATGTTAACTCTTTCTCTAGGTTCTTTATCCTCTCAATCAACCTGGTTGAATTCTGTACTTCATTCTTGTGCATAATCTGTGCCAGTTTCTTCTCATCCTCCAGACTTGTTATTTGTTCTTTTAGTTTATTTATCTCATTGGTCTGAATGGACATGTCCTCCATTGCTTTGACTAGTTTTCTTGCCTCATCACTTGGCTGAATTGCTACTATTGTTGAACTTGTTGTTGATGTAGATGCTGTTGCAGTTGGAAGTGTTGTAGCTAGTGGAGCTGTGGGGGCCAATGAAGCTTCCCAGGTTGATGGAACTACTGTAGTCATTGTGGGAATGGTAGTGGCAGTTGCTGTCTCAAGGCTGGCCTGTTTTAGCTGTATTAAGCTATCCAACTCCTTCTCCATTTCTTTCAATTGATCATTTAATTGAAGAATGAGATCCATCATTTGTTCCTGCTGGGTTTGGCTTTCTAGGACCTCCTTGGTCTATGGATGCTCTGAATGAGGCAACTTCAATTGCTTCTTTAAAGCAGAAATATCCTCATTCTTCTTCTTTATTAGTTTCTCTACAGCTTTTACATCATTGGGATTATACCCAAGCTCAATCACCAAGTCTTCCAGTGACTTGATTTTGTTATCCTTGGCTTTTGAGGATGCCTTTTCCAGCTTATATTGTGCTATGATATTACCCAGTGAGCTTTGGAGTTTGTGCACAATCATTGCTTTATTTTTCATGGTGGAGTAAATCATCTCACCTGCCTGCTTATGGAATTCGATCTGGTCAATAGGGTGAACATCCCTAGCTAATACTTTGAACTCTGCTTTCTTGTAGTCTGCTGATGATTTGGGCTGCTGGACTGTAGGCTGCATGAATTCCATTTGCATCTTCCCAGTCTTAATTTCAAAGGCTGACATTAATCTATTTTGATTTGCTGGTGTTTGTTTGAAGTATTGGGCATAAGTCTCAGCCTTCAATGCCTCATTTCTCAACTTAATTTCCTTGTTCTTTAATATCTTGCTTTTTATCCACAGGCTTGCTATATGAAGAGACTTCAATGCTGAGCTATTTCTCAATAAGTAGAGTGTTTGAAGTAGAAGGCTGGTGAGTTTCCTCTAAAACTGTTGGGCCTTTACTCCTTCCAACCACTATGTCAGTGTTAGTGATTTCCACTGTATCAATGGTGTCTTGTTGTTCAGTTACAGGATTAAGCTTGGGCCTCTTCTTGTAACTGATCTCAAATTGGTCATCTATGGTGTCCATCCCTGAGCTAGAACCTTCTTCCCTGGTTCTTTTCACATTTGTGTCGTCATTTGCTGGAGTCTGTACGATGGGAGTAATAGTCATTTGTTCTTGTATTTCTGGAACCTGTAGAAAGGAACTAGTATCAATATGCTTTTCCACATCAATTAAAATACTCTCCACATCTATCAAAGTGTTTTCCAACCATTCTGACTGGTTGGCATATCTGTCAATGTCTGGCTTGGGATCATGTATGAAAGGACTCAATTTGAATTTGAGCCTTAGTTTATTTATGACTCCATTAGGGTCATACTGCCACATAAAATTGCTTTCGAAGTTCATCTGTTGTAAGATTTTGTCCTCCTCTGGTCCAACTTCCCTATTATTACAAATAAAGGGGCCCAATTGGTTTTTCATTTTTAACTGAGTCTTCTTCCTAGCTGACATGAAATTAACTTCATTAGAGTTTTTGATTTGTATAAAATACTCTAATGCAAATATCCTCATGGGGAGGTATTTGGGCAGTTTGTAGGGAGTAAGTTGGCATCCATATATTCTAATTTCTATGTGGTCTGTATAGATACCAGTATCCCACTCTATTGTTCTTAGCCAACTGTAAAACTCTCTTAATTTCCTCACTTATCCTGGGCTGATAGCTACTGGTTAGCATGTTTATAACTGGATGAACAAATGAATCAATGAACTCTTTATAAGAAAAAACAGTGGAATATCTTTGGATCAATGGTGTCCAAAAGATGACAGATCTTGGATTGCCCTTGGTGTCTAACTTTTGAATGCTGACTGGAAACTTATCTGACTGAAAATATATGAACATGTGAAACAATACTGATGAGTATTTGAAAACTCTCTCATTTGGTAATCTGATAAACTATTCATGGATTCTGTCTGCTATGAACTGAGCAAAGTTGTAAACTGTAGCAGGAGGCTTGCCTGGGCAAAAGATAGAAAGGAAAGCAAGAACAACCTCATCCACATGTTCATCTGTGGTGTACCCTAGAATGCAAGAGAGCATGGTAATAATCTGTCTGCCTCTGTCAGAGAAAATGGTGGTAGCATATGGAGGACTATCTGTAGGAGTATGAGACTCCTCTATGATGAAAGTTTGAAAAATTTGAGCCTTCTTGGGAAGGTCTAGCTTTGTGTAGAGTTCAAGTAAACCTTCAATGGAAAGTGGGGTCTCATTCGAGCATGGTTGGATTTGCAGCATTTGATTAATTGATTTTACAGTAATGGTGAATAAAACTTGTTGGTCAGGGGAGATTATGGCTCTTTGACTGGGAACATAGCAAACTTGGCAGAAGTGGATGATTTATGGGAATAGGTGTACCTATGGGAACAAGTACTTGGGAAAATTGGACTCCCATAGGTGAATATCATCATTCTAGTTCAAACACTTGTCTTTACTCCAGCAATGGAGTTTTAGTAAGTGTGCAGGGGAAGCAATATCTTTAATGTGAAAGTGTTTGTCAGTTAAAGGGAGGTGGTCAATATCCAGGTGAGGGGTTTGCAGAGGTCTTACATCCAGAAAGGTTTGGGAAGCCATAATTTAGTTTATTGAATTGAATTACTCTTTATGTGGCTTTAGGAATAAGGTCAGAAGGTCTGGAACAGTGGGAGGGTAATTTCAATATGTAAAAAAGGGGTTTGGGTGCATAGTAGGTTTTTCTTCAGTTCAGGGAGGTTTTTAAATTAATTTAATTAATTAACCTCAGATAATTACTGTGTATAATTTAAATTCACGGGGTCGTTCTGGTTCTATCAAGAATACCTGGAAATTTGACGGTTTGATGTGTAGACGGGGTTCTGTGGCAGCAACAAAGGCTTCTGAGGCTTCAAATTGTCAATTTGCTGCTTCAATTGGGTGTCTGCAGTGTCTTCGGGTGGCAAAAGTTCGTAAAAATGGTTGTGTAGAGGTTCAGGGTGTCAAAGTTGGTTTAACAGAGGTTTTAAGTGAAAATAAGCGAAAACAACAAAATGGGGCATTTTCGGCCTTTTAACCAATAACGGTTACATTTTGGCGCGAGAATTGGCGAATGAACAATGGGCAGTTTTGGTTTAGGCGGGGAGGTGGTTTTAGGCCATATCACACCGCTTTTGGATGGAGGGCGGTATTTTTTGCGAGCACACGATATAACCTGGTGCCACCATGTAGCCAAACAGTGCTCAGCCAAAAACGTGAATCTCGCATGCTCTTGGGCCATTAACTGTCAAATGTTGAATCCGTACGATATGGCTGTGCGCCGTTGGATCTATAAGTGGGAGATTGGAGGGATATCGTGTGGCAAAGTTGCACGAACAGAGTTGGGATGTGATTAGCGGGGCCCGTGATTAAATTACAAATGAAATGTGATTAATTAACAAAGAATGACAAGATTTTTAACATAAGCGGCGGATTTGGGAAAAACTTAGATAAAGGGTTTTTTGTGAGTTTTTAAGGGGGAAAGGGAAATTAATAAGGGGGGAAGTATTATTTGTGATGGAAATGTGTTTCACACTAGGGAAATGGGTTTTGGGAAGGGGTAATAATTTTTTGAAGGGTAACATGTAGGGAAATGTGTAAAACAAAGGGATAAAAGGTCAAAATGAAGGGAAAGGGTTTTTATGAGTAATGAAGGGATAATGAGGGGAAATTAGCAAATAAGTATGTGGGGGTGTAATGAAATGAGGGGAAATTAGTAAATAAGCTTTAGTGAATATCCTTTCTCTTTCACAATTCCTCTTGCACATGAAACATAGGATTAAGCATGATGAATGTGATTTTTGACTTAGCAACCTTGTGCACTTGCAAAACTTCTTCTGCCTACCCTTTATTTACCCTAGCATTTTTTCTTCATTCATTGGGTGTATTTAAGCTTTCTAACCCTTTATTCCTTTTCTTTTGATAAGCAAACTATCTAATTCTAACCTTATAACTTCCAATGGCTCAGATTAAACTGATGAGCTCATTTTATTCTCTACCTAATTACCGATAGACTACCAAGATTAATCAATTTGGCTAGATCTTTATTCTCTATCTATCAACATGAAATTTAAAGCATGAATGAGTCAAGATTAAACTATTTGACCATCATGGATCGTGGAATTTTTGACAAGATGCACATAATCTTATTTTGCAAAGTAAAGTAAAATGTAGTGGCATTTGAATTTGCACACTTTCATGATCTATTTTTATCTCTTTTTGGGGTTCATATTTTTTACTTTTTTCATCTTTCCATTTCTTTTTGTCCTTTGATTATTGTTTTAGGACATACCCTCTTTACATCTTTTAATTTTAATACGGGAAAACATTTTGCAGAAAGAAAAAGTATGTACGATATTACAAGACTTACCATAGCCAATTCAAAATTATGAATCCTATTATTACAAGATCCTAACAATTAACATCTCTAAAAATCATGTAATGCTCTCAAAGATTAAGAATATTTCCATTAAATATCACTTTCTCAGAGAACAGGTTGCAACTTGGACTATTAAATTAGAATACATTCCAACGAAGGAGTAATTTCCAAACATATTGACCAAACCTCTTTTTCCATAAATCCTTTTGAATATCTTAGTGATATCTCCAACACAAGCGAGAGTATCCCACTAATTGTACTAGCTAGGTTCTCTAGTTTTTAGGCAAGAGGTGTTGCTAACAGGGGGAGTCATCTGCACAAAAGCATGCTCATAAAATAACTCTTCTTTTCCAATGATGTCACAGGGGAAGAATTAAGCAACGTAGTGAGAACCAAAATAATTAGGAAGACATGCGACGATGTAGTAGATAGGGGTAGTTCTTAGAAACAATACATCAGTGATTGGACTACGTGTATAGTGTTGACATCAATGTCAAAAACAAAGATTGTAAGAGTTGTGTAAACATTGATGTATCTCGTTGTTGTAGTGTCATTAATTTCCAAGAAATTGCATTTTTTTTCATTTATGATAGAGGAAGCTCAATATGTCATTGATTATAACATTATCGATGTTAAGTGAGAAAATTAAGGAGCAAGGAGATCAAGGTGGTTCAAGTGTTGTTAATGGTGACCCTATTTGAGTTAAAGAAAAACCCTTGAAGGTGTTAGAATAAAATGGGAGCATGATGGTGAAAAAGGAAAACAAGGGAAAACCCAATATTTTAGAAGCATAACCCCAAATTTGTTTCAAGGAGGATTAACATAATCTAGGAATCCACGCATATGGGTGTACAAAAAGAGTGTACTCATAAAATTAAATTGAATTCCAAATTAAAATATGAGAAAGAGAAGCTATACGGGCCGCCATGAGACCACTTGTTTCCAGATTTTGTATGTCATGTCTAGGTATCCAAATATCTTATCATACACAAAGTGACCTTTTTCTAATGACTTGGATTTCATATTCTTTCCTTGGTTAACAAGAATACAGGTGGTGCCCATTTAGCACATAAGTGGAAAAATGTAATAAGGAAATTAGTAGTGATGTGGATGATAACTAATAAAATTGATGATGTGGTGGCTTGAGGTGGCAACACTTGTTGGTCAATTTTGGCCTTTTTGGATGGTCGATTGGACAATTTGTGGGTGACACATGGTAGAAACATATCATGACACATGGAAGTAAGGTGACTTGGCAGATGATGAGGTGGGCTTCCTCAAACTCTCAATTCTTCTTGGAGAGCCAGATATATAGACATCTAGTCATATGACAGTAGAATTCCCTTGAATTCTTTGTTTAGAGTATGATCAACCTATCTAAAAAATAAAGTGTAGACAAGTGAAAGTATGGAAGCACAAAGTAGCTTGTGGTGTGTAGTGAAAAGAGTGTTGTAGCAAGTAAAGGAGAGCAATATTTAATCCAGAATTAGTGCAATGTATAGAGTACATAAAGGATAATGTATAGAATTTTGTAGATTAAAGTAAATATAATGTGTACAAAGTTGTGAAGGCCATAACAAAATAAATATAGATCATATATGAATCAGGGAACTAGTGTCTTCTTTAGGTTGGTTCATGTAGATTAGGGGATTGGTGTCTCCTTCGGGTTGGTACTTGTAAATCATTTAGGGGATTGAAGTATCTTGTATGTTGCTTCCTACAAGAACATACATATAAATACTTTTTTTGGTTTTTTCCCATTAGGGTTTCAATGATATCAGGTGTTCTCATTTGTTTATTTTGTGATTGATATATTATGTGGTTTGAAATGTTTTAATTTATATAAATTGGTCATTATATTGATTCACCCCACCCTCTTAGTATATGTGTGAACCAAACGTTATATTTAATTTACCTTGTATCTCAAATTTTCTTTATGGACTAGGAAGAAAGAAGAATCACTCCCATTAAGAATTATGATCACTAGTAGAACCATGTAAAAGGGAAGAACAAGTCATTTTTTTATGTGCATCATGCTTATTGGTTATTTTTCTCAGTATATAATCCAAAATATCACATCTAGTGGTGTGATAACCCTCCTATACATATAGATGGAAGAAAAGTTGCTAGTGCCATCACCTCAATTCCTTGTGAACTCATGAAGTTGAACCAACCTTCAAGATAGACAAAAAATTATCCAAAACCACGTTGATCACCTTTAACATAGTAAGCATCACACATGGTATATTATATAGATATTTTAATAGTTCAAAAATGAATCACATTTCATTTGATCATTAAACTATGGGAGTTTCCTTGGTTGATAGTTTAGTTTGATCATACCTTAGGTGTAATCTTCCTTTGCACTCTTGACCTAAATATTATTAGTCTCTACATAGATACCATCTACCAACCATGGAATATAATTATTAACCATGATAACATTTAGAGGATGAAATGTGTTCCCTCTCATTGTATAAATTGTATACATGCATATGCCATCCCCAAGTATCAACATTACTCGGGCATGGTTTCAAATTAATAATTAATGTTGAAATATTCCATGTAAGCACATGTTTTAAAGCATGACTATAAAGAAGGAAAACATGTCAAATAGGAAAGAGATGAAAGTACTACTGATGTGAAAAATCAGTCCCATGCATAATGATATTGATTCCAACATTAATGTCCCATACAATTGTTAAGAATTAACATGAGTGATACAAGATAAGAAAAATGGTGGAAAAGGCCTAAACCCCATTTTTTTGTATTATATCAATCCCAAAATCTAAATTTATAATACATCAATGATCATTCTAGATATTCTAGATCTATATCTAGATAACACTAACAACTCATTAGTGGATCATCATGACACCTCGTCAAGATAAGAATTACAATTGTATTCTCAGACTTTATGATTTTCTAGGGACTCAAATGTTAACATCACCCCCTTTAATCGCAAGTCTAAATAATTGTACCAATAACCTTTGTTATCTTCAATACAAAACTATTGAACTGATTTTCAACAAAGATATTCCTAAAAAACCTCCTATACCTGAATATCTAAAAGTGATAAACTACTATGTATGAACATTTCCGTTGAAATGATTATTGAAGAGAACATTTTCTATGTTGGAATTCCCATTGTTGGCTAAATGTTGATTAATTTGACAAATAAGAATGATGCTCGCCCCCATTAGGTGCAAGGTGATATTTTTTTTCTAGTTAATTCTTGAAAGGATCCAAGTAGGGGTTTTGAATTCTTTATGTGGTGGTTTTTCTAGTTGAACGATACCCATCTTGCATGGAAACTGGTGGTTCATGGTTTACCACTAACTAATATGCTTTGAATAATGTGGCGGTTTTTGGATGACCACTGACTAATCTTCACATCAATAATATGGTGGTTTTGGATGACCACTAACCATGCTACTTTGATTTGAATAATGTGGTGGTTTATGGTGTACCACTAACCATTTTCAACTCATCAATTTGATCCCCCTCTTAAAGTTGTAGGAGAGTTTCTTTTATCATTATACTCCCCCCTTTAGGTGTGAAGAATGCCATATTTGACTCTTGTGTCTTTACCTATGTTTTGAATATGCAGTAAGACTAATGTAGTTTCATTATTCACTTCTTGATTCCATCTCTAGGAATTTATCCATTCGTAATGGATTGTTTTCTTCAATTTCTTCTACTTTTGACATCTTTATGATAGATGATTTGTCTTCCCATAATGAAGACAAGGATGGAGATCAAAACATTGACTCTCCATGTCACCATTTCTTTGAGAATGTTGGCACTTTCTATTAATACTTTTAACTTCATTAAGGAATCCTAAACTTATGAACTGAATTGGTTTAGAAAAATCTAGAATTTAAAAGTTGTTTTAAGTAAAAATCACACCCAACTTACCCCATGGGGTGGCTTCTACTACTAATATGACTCCTCTTGTCTCTTTCAGACGAATGGGATTATAAGTTATTATTTTAATTTTTCTACTTTTCCTTACGATATATATTTTTCAGTAAAAACCACACCCAACTTACCCCATGGCGTGGCTGCTACTACTAATTTGACTACTCTTGTCTCTATCAGACGAATGGGATTATAAGTTATTATTTTTTTTTTCTAATTTTCCTTACTATCTATATATATATATATACAACACCCATCCAAATCACACTGCCATGATGTGGGAAGGAGGATCGACGGCCACCATCCTCTATGCTCCAAATCAACATATTGCGTCTGGCTAACTTGTCTGCGTGTTAATTTAGTAGTGGGGTGTCATAATCACTATTTTGGATCATGGTTCTAGGGCCCACATTAGATGGTCTACGATGTCCCTTCCCATCCAACGAGTCAACTTCATCGTGCCACCCTCCCCACCTCCCTATTGATGTCACAAGGGGATGGTGTCGCAATCAGCCTCCATCGTCTGATTTCTGACAATCTTCGTCATTCGTTAACATAATTTTCTTGCCATGTCCTCCCAACGTTTATCCTGGCACTTCCTTTAGTTAATCCTTTTTAATCAATTGGGGTGGGTCCCTTCAAGATACATCATCCCACCTTCCACATATTGACAATTCTTGCCACACTTCTTCATATATGTTAGTGCCTTAATACCAGGATTACATGTATGGTGGGGCCACATGACCTCCCCTTCCCATTGGTCTACTACTCCAGGTTCTAATGACCACTGCAACACATGCCAAGTCACCTCGATATCCTTACCCTGACACTCTCCTTGCTACACTCATTTATACTTCCGAGGTCACTCCATCAGGCTGACCTGTAAGGTGGAATCAACCTTTCACTAATGGAAAAACAACTAATCCACCTTCTTCCAGCTCAAAATAGTTGATTCATCCCACATGTTTCACCTTGGAGCTTATATCTCCTGCCCCTCCTTGTGCCTCTAGGGTGGGACCTCCAGGACACATATAGATTGTGGACCATTCCCTTCTACGTGCCATCTCTTCCTATTGGCCCACATGGTTGCATTGTCATGACATTCCCCATCGATTCAACTTGATCATTTCCCTTTGCATTTCAAATCCACTCCCAAGAAAAACCTTGCGGACTGAGTTGTCTTGCAATTCCCGTTGCATGTGCAATATTAGGCCTTGTGCAGACCATTTCATACATTAAGCTTCCAACTGCTAATGCATATGGAACTTTACATATATAATCCATCTCTTCCTGAGTCTTGGGACACATCTCCTTACTTAGTTTGAAATGGCTAGCCAAGTCGCATTAATTGGTTTTACATTTTTCATATTAAATCTTTCCAACACCTTTTCTATGTACTCACTCTGAGACAATGTTAATTTGCAATTTTTCCTGTCTCCAGGCATTTTCATATCAAGGATTTGTTTTGAAACACCCAAATATTTCATCGCAAATGAATTTTCCATTTTTCCTTTGAGCACATTTATTTCCCACATGTTAGACCCTGCAACAAGCATGCCATCTACATACAATAGAAGTATAATATAGTTGCCATAATTTTGATTTTTAAAATAACACAATGGTTAGAGTGACATCTAGTACAACCCTGTTCATACATAAACCTATAAAAATTTAAATACCATTGTCTTGGAGTCTGTTTTAGGCCATACAAGCTCTTCTTCAGTTTGCACACTAATTTCTCCTTCCCTTTGACCTCATACCCCTATGGCCGCTACATATACATTTATTCCTCCAAATCCCCATGGAGAAAGACTATATTTACATCTAACTGCTCAATATGCAAATTTTCTGTCGCCACTAGACTTAAAATAGTTATGATTGAAGTCATTTTGACAACAGGAGAAAAAAAACCATTAAAGTCTATACCTTTCTTTTGTGCAAACCCCTTCACCACAAGTCTAGCCTTATATCTGTGTTTACCTCCATCATCTTCCTTCAACCTGTAAACCCATTTAGTCTAGAATTTTGGTTTACCTACAGGAAAATTGACTAAGTCCCAATTATGGTTATGCATCAAGGAGTCCATCTGTTCTTCCATGGCTTGCTCCCACTTCTTCCTGGTTTCTACCTAAATTGCTTCTTCATATCTTTCCAATTTACATAATATAATGAAGGAGAATGTCGTCCAAGGGGTCTACTTATCGTGGTAGATATTCTAATACCACTTTCAGGTGTTTGAGGTGCTTGTTGTTGTTGTTGTGGCTACTGATCATTATGATTTTTAGGCATCTTTACTTTTTTTGTGATCTCATCAAGCACGGCATATTCTTTGTTATCATTTTCTTGTTTCTTTTCCTACATATGATCCTTATACAAGACCTTCTCATTGAATATGACATCTCTACTCTTAATGATTTTGTGAATTTCATAATTATATAAACGATAACCAAAGTCATTAACACCATATCCAATAAAGGTACATTTATTTGATTTTTCCACAAGCTTTGTTCTATTTTCTTTATTGATGTGGACAGAGGCTTCACAACCAAAAGTCTTTAATGAATAGTTTACCTTTTTACTTGTCCATGCCTCCTCTGAAATACCACCATCCAAGAAACTTGAAGGCTCTCTTATTATTAGATAAAAAACAATATCTACAGCATTTGCCGAAAATTGTAAGGGAAATCCTGCATGCAATCTCATGCACCTTGCATGCTCCATGATTGTCCTGTTCCTCATTTTTGACAAACCATTTTCCTGTGGTGTTCCTGGAACTGTCTTTTCTCTGTGAATTCCATGATCTAAAAAATAGTTATCAAACTCTTTGATGCAATATTCACCTCCATTGCCTGATATGAGACACTTCAACTTATTTCCTGTCTAAATCTCAACCAAAACTTTTCGCATATATTGAAAGTATCAAATACATCAGATTTATTTTGAATACAATAAATCTAGGTTTTCCTAGTTGCATCATCAATAAAAATAACATAATAGTGAGAGCCACCAAGAGATGATACCCATACATCTATATGCACAAGCTCTAATTTTCCGTTCTTCTTTCCCTTCCCAACTCTGAGAAATATGACTGTCTTTTGTTTTCCATAAACACAATTTTCACAGAATTCCAAATCAACATGATTCAAACTTAGCAACAAATTTCTTGAGTGAAAAATCTGCATCCCTTTCTCATTCATGTGCTCGAGCCTAAGATGCCACAATGTTGTATATGCTTTTGTGGAGGTTAAAGCATTAACATAATTAAAAATACCATTTCATAAATACAACGTACCAACCTTTTCTACTTTGGCTATTACCAAGGCTCCTTTAGTGACCTTCTAAGTTTTATATTTGAATGTAGTTACACAACCTTCACCACCTAATTGCCTCGTTGAAATTAGATTTTTCTTTAGATCTAGAACATGCATTACCTCCTTTAATAGCCAATGGTTTCCATTTTGTTTCTTTATAAAAACCTTACCCATTCCAATGATTTTTCAGGGTTTATCATCACCCAAACAAACTTATCCAAAATATCCTTGAACATAGTCACGAAAATGTTTCTTATCAGATGTGGCATGGAATGAAACCCCTGAATCTACCACCTAAGCATCAATACTATTCTTTAATGAAAGAATCAAATTATATTGCAACACATCACTTGTCACATTCGCTTCATGATTGTTCTCTTGTTGTCCATCTCCTTCTTTTCCCTTCCGAGATTCATAATCTTTCTTCAAGTGTTCTTTCTTCCGATATTTCCAGCACACTATCCCTAACCTGGATTTGGATCTTCCTTTTCTTGACTTATTGCAATTTCCTAGGCTCCTTTCTCTTTCCATTTTTCTTCCTCTAGTCTCTGCAGTCAAAGCATTACCTGATGTCTCACTGAAGCTTTTTTGTCGCATTCCCTCGCTAAGGATGGCACTGACAACATCATCAAACTTTAAACTACTAGATCTAGAGAGAGTTACTAATAGCCATAACTAAGTTGTTCCAAATTTCTAGCAATGAGTATAGAACTAAGAGAGCCCTAACTTTATCATCAAACTTTACCCCTATATAACTTAACTGACTGGTAACCATGTTAAATTCATTTAAATGATCAACAATAGATCCACTTTCTGGCATCTTCATATTAAATAGATGCCTCATAAGATGTTGAAAATGCAACAAGATGATGGAGCTTAGTGAAAAGAATTCGCCTTCACTAAGTGGGCCCGCAGGCTATTTTTGGCACAAAGTCTATTTTTAGACATATGGATCATGGTCTATGAGTTGCAGGATGATATTTGTGGATGATTGGTCATGTTGGTAAAAATAGATGGACCTCTATTTTTAGACATATGGGCGGAGTCTATTTTTAGACTCCCAGGCTAAAAATAGAACAATCGAATATTATTAGCTCTTAATAATATTTGGACTATAAACATTATCTTATCCTCTTGGAGCACTTCGGTTTGAGCTACAGACGTGGCAAACGTAGCTGTCAGAAGGAAATACACATTCCTTATGGGTTACTTGAGCTATTGCATGCAGGACTTCAGTTAGAACTCAGGTGGTTGAATTTGGTGGAGTTGATTGTGGAGTTGATGGAGTTGTGTTCAGTTTGACTTAGTTGAACTAGTTTTATCTAGTCTAACTAACAAATACACTAGTGATGAGTGGTGTGAATTAGTTATTAATTAATTCAATAATTATTAACTCATAAATAAACTAAAGAATACATCAGTTAACTCAGTGCATGGACAGTTTAGTGGAGACAAGTGTTAGAGGTGAGTGAAAGGGCAAGACAGCTGTCAGTTGTGACTATAGTTGTGCATGAGATTTGCACAATCAGTGGATTGAGATTGCCAATGAGGATTGCGTAGTGCAACACAAGGGAAATACGAGTTTGGATCAGCCATTCTCATCTATTCTCATGCAGGATTGCACAGTGGAGGCAGGCAAGCAGTAGAGGAGATTTGAACTTGTGATTGATTCAGATCTGAGCTAGTTTGTGTGTAACAGGTGGAGATAGTACTGAGTACTTGCGAGGAGTATTGTAATATGTATTGTTACATGTTCTCAATCAATATAATATATAGATAGTTGGGGGTTTTTAGCTGTATGCTTTCCCCGTGATATACTGTGTTGATATGTGTGATTGATGTTTCAATGTGCACATGCGAATGTTTCTGATTTGGCAAAATTAATGATCAATGGTAGAGGAGGTTATGTATTATGCATGCATTTCACAAATAGTGTATAATCAGGATAATCTCTGTGAATAAGTGTTATATTATTCAAAATTTCTACATGGTATCAGAGCCAAGTTGATCATCAGATCTATTATTCAGAAAGTGTTTACATTTTATTTCTTCAGGCAGAGTCTATAATCGGGCCAGATAGCCTCTGGATTCATCCTTCTTTTGGAAGGTGAGATATCCGGTGAATGCCCATACAGTCAATCTCTGTATGAGAAACACTTTGTTCTCACGAATTTTAGATCAGAAGCGGTTGAGTTTTGAGCTGGTGGAATTCGAATTTGCAGCAGTGTTTTCTTGGTGTCGAAGTTGAAATGTCTTTCAACGGATTGCGATTGGAGTATGCCCTTGAAGGCAGCTCGAATTATATTGCATGGAAAGACAGGATGGAGGCGGTGTTAGATGACAATGGGTTGAAGGAGTTCATAGATGCTGAAGTCCCAAAGCCTACTGATGCTGCTCACGTTGAGGCTTGGAAAAAGAAGACAAAAAAGTGTCGAAGGATTCTGTTGGAGGGCGTGAAGGATCACATTGTGTCCAGCCTGCATGGAAAGGCTTCTCCATACTTGATGTGGAAAGCATTGACAGATCTATTCCAAATAAAGAGCGACTAGAGGAAGTTGGCGCTCAAGGACAAACTCAGAAACATTAACTGTGAGAATGGAGACAGTATGCCCAAGTATCTCATGAAGTTCACCCAATGCCGGGATGAGCTGGGAAGTGTGGGGGTGACTGTCGATGATGAGGACTTGGTGAGCTTGGCTCTCCTTGGTCTTCTGAAGAGTTGGCATTCCTATCAGGACTCTGTCAATGGTTGGGAGAAATTGCCAGGATGGGAGAGACTTTGGTCGGATCTTGTGCAAGAGGAGATCAGGCGGAATACCAGGGACGGATCTTCATCAAAGGCATCTGATGAAGAAAATTGCGCTTTGGCTGCCAAATCAAAGAAGGGGAAGGAGAAGGTTTCTCTTTCCGAATCTAGTTCTTCCAATGATGGGAAGAAGGTTGACAAATCAAAAGTGCGATGCTTTCATTGTCATGAGGTGGGCCATTATGCTTCAAATTGTCCACGGAGGAAATCCAAGAAGGGATCTGGGGAAGGATTTTAAGGTGAGGCACTTGCTTCACAGTTTGAGTTGGATTTCACACTCTTTGCATGCATGGTTTCATCCATGGTGGGAAGTGGTTGGTTTCTTGACAGTGGAGCTTCTTTCCACATGACCGGTGACAAGAGTTTGTTCAATACTTTGGAGGAGAAAGATCTCCATATACTCATAGCGATGGGTAATGATGAGAAGTATAGTGTCTCAGGTGTAGGCAAGGTTATTTTTCAGAGGGAGCATGGAGCTCACCTTACCTTGACCGATGTCAAGTATGTACCAGGACTGAAGAGAAACTTGGTGTCGATCACGATGCTGGAAGACAGAGGATATGATGTAGTCTTCAGTAAAGGAAAGGTTTTCCTTAGACACATCATCACTAGACAGGTGAAGCAGATTGGTTCATGGGTCAAGAACATGTATGCTCTTGAGGTTCAAGATGCATGCGAAGCCTTGAGCAGCGAGGAAACTGATGGAGACTTGGTGGTTGAGAGGGAGCATATATTACCTCTCAACATGCAGCGCAAGAAGAAGTCTCAGATGATTGTGGAGGAGCCACAATTGGTGCAGCAGCTTCAGGAGGTTGTGGAGCAGCCACAACAGGGGAAGTTGAGAGGAGATCGAGTAGAGACATTTACTCATGCAGAGACCTCCAGTAGGGGGAAACTTCGAGCCAGGTTGGCAGAGGGATCACATGCAACCATACCTCCAAGTAGGAGGTGGGGCGATATAGAGTGATTGTCCCAAGGAGGAGGGGCAGGATCCTTGAGGTATCCAACCTCTTGGATGAGACCTTGCTACAGGAGCCCCGATGTGGAGTAGCAGGAACTGACTAATTGGGTAGAGACAGATGCAGATGGAGCGGTAGAGAGAGCGACAGTGTAGGGAATCCCAGGACAGCACATAGCTAGCAAGCTGCAGCAATGCGAGAGGCACAAGTGTTTTGCACAGTGCTAGGTGGCACAGAGAGGTGTGCAATGGTGCGAGATGCATAGAGATGTTGCAGTAGCGCAGATTTCAGAGAGGGAGCACTTGTCAACAGTAGGTAGAGCTTCAGCATCAGAGTATGTTCCTAGCCCAACAGAGTGGTCAGTTGGGAGTGTTTTTGTTCCAAGTGTTGTTGGAGCAAGTGGACTGGGCAAATGTGTTGCATGCAAAACATTCCAGAGTTACAGGATAGGGGTTGCAGATAATCCATATCTTGTTGAGAGGGAGTGTTGAAAATGCAACAAGATGATGGAGCTTAGTGAAAAGAAGTCGCCTTCACTAAGTTGGCCCACAGACTATTTTTGGCGCAAAGTCTATTTTTAGACATATGGATCATGGTCTATGAGTTGGAGGATGCTATTTGTGGATGATTGGTCATGTTGGTAAAAATAGATGGACCCCTATTTTTAGACATATGGGAGGAGTCTATTTTTAGACTGCCAGGCTAAAAATAGAATAATCGAATATTATTAGCTCTTAATAATATTTGGACTATAAACATTATCTTATCCTCTTGCAGCACTTCAGTTTGAGCTACAGATGTGGCACATGCAGCTGTTAGAAGGAAATACGCATTCCTTATGGGTTACTTGAGCTATTGCATGCAGGACTTCAGTTAGAACTCAGGTGGTTGAGTTTGGTGGAGTTGTGTTTAGTTTGACTTACTTGAACTAGTTGTATTTAGTCTAACTAACAAATACACTAGTGATGAGTGGTGTGAATTAGTTATTAATTAATTCACTAATTATTAACTCATAAATCAGCTAAAGAATACATCAGTTAACTCAGTGCATGGATAGTTCAGTGGAGACAAGTGTTAGAGGTGAGTGGAAGGACAAGACAACTGTCAGTTGTGACTATAGTTGTGCATGAGATTTGCACAATTAGTGGATTGAGATTGCCAATGAGGATTGCATAGTGCAACACAAGGGAAATACAAGTTTGGATCAACCATTCTCATCTATTCTCATGCAAGATTGCACAGTGGAGGCAGGCAAGCAGCGGAGGAGATTTGAACCTATGATTGATTCAGATCTGAGCTAGTTTGTTTGTAACAGGTGGAGATAGTACTGAGTACTTGCGAGGAGTATTGTACTATGTACTGTTACATGTTCTCAATCAATATAATATACAGATAGTTGGGGGTTTTCAGTTGTATGCTTTCCCCGTGATATACTATGTTGATATGTGTGATTGATGTTTCAATGTGCGCATGCGAATGTTTTTGATTCCGCAAAATTGATGATCAATGGTAGAGGAGGTTATGTATTATGCATGCATTCCGCAAATAGTGTATAATCAGGATAATCTCTGTGAATAAGTGTTATATTATTCAAAATTTCTACATAAGAAATACCTTATTTGAAGGTGAGGGTTTTTCATATAGTTTGGCCAATGCCGTCATTAAACCTTATGTTGTCGTTTCCTTTGAAATGTTGAATGCCACCAACACTGCTAGACATAACCATATTTTTCCTAGTGCCTTTTTGTCAAGAATATCCCATTCTTCATTCATCATACTCATCGGCTTCTTTGATTTTCCTATCAATTGTAGGTACAGATCTTTCTTATACAGATAATATTCCATCTACATTTTCCACAACTAGTAGTTTTGGCAAGTAAATTTCTCGACCCTAAACGTACCATCTTCTGCCATTGCTCTCACTCGAGCCAGGAACTTTTCTCTCGTGCAAATTTATCAACTAAATTAAGGAATTAAAATAAATTAAAATATAGAATTATCTTACACTTTATTTATCAACTAAATTAAATAATTAAAATAAATTAAAATATAGAATTATTTTACATTTTATTTATTGATTTTAGTTGGGATTGATTACTTTGAATTATATATTAAGGAAATGAAAAATAGTTTATTATTTTACTTTAATTTAATATATTGATTAACTGTGATTGTAATTGAATTAATAAAATAAATTATTATAATAGTGAATTCCTATAACTTAAGTAGAATGATTATAGTTAAATTAAAGTAAAATATAAAAATAACTAAATTTAAATAAAAACGATAAAAATATGATAGAAATTGGTCCATTTTACTAGAAAACATTTAATAGAATACACTGTACCATACACTGATAAATTAGTATTTATAATTATTTGATATCTTTTATATTAAATATTTTTATCGATAAATTAAATTAATAAATTTATTATTTTTATTTAATTAAAAAATTGAAATATAATAATTTTTTAATTTTTTTTTAATTAATATACAATAAAATTGTGAAAATTATTTCATATATAGTAGAGTTTAGGCTTCTGTGATCCATATTAAGTTTACAAAAAATATTTTTCGGCGAAGATCACATGAGACATCATTTGTCGACGCGTTTCGAACCAACCAGTGTGGTTCATCGTCGATGAACCACACTGGTTGGTTCGAAACGCGTCGACAAATGATGTCTCATGTAATCTTCGCCCGAAACACGTTGACATGATGTCTCATGTAATCTTCGCCCGAAACACGTTGACAAATGATGTCTGATGTGATCTTCGCCGAAAAACATTTTTTGTAAACTTATTTCATATATGTATTTTAAAAAATTTTATTCATAGAAAAGACAGAAAAGCACAATAAGCTTATAGTATATAGCATGTGACATAGCATAATGGGCGCGATCAATATCCATACTATCAAAATAGGACGATCAATATCATTATGATCATCAACCTTTTTCTAAGACTAACGCAAGAAACAACTAAGTGCCTTCATGTTTTTTTACACCATTTTTGTATATCTAATTTATCCTACTATACATGGAGTAACTCCTATTTCCTTATCTTCTTTTTCACCTGTAGATGCTTTAAATGCTCATTAAATAGAGGTGGAGTAACTCCTATTTCCTTATCTTCTTTTTCACCTGTAGATGCTTTAAATGCTCATTAAATAGAGGTGGTGAAATCATGGAGTGACTCCTATTTCCTTATCTTCTTTTTCACCTCCGGATGCTTTAAATGCTCATTAAATAGAGGTGGCGAAATCAAAGTAAAATTCTCCAGCCCTATGTTAGGCTTACCCTCGTTCTAGGTTGAATGGTCTTTTTAGAGTCACTGTGTTCACATGGCGCTGTTATGAGAGGAAACAGAGGTTTCTAGAATATTTACTAGAAACGTGTCGACAAATACATTATCATGTGATTTACGCTGAAAAATTCGTTCTCATAAAAATGTATTTTAATTTAGATCTATTAAATTTGGAGAGAAAACAAAATTTTGATATGCAAACTTCTTTTTAAAATCCAAATATTTACACAGAACAACATCACTTTTATATTAAATTAAAAAACATTTAATTTATTATATTAAAAAAATTTACTTTAATATTTTTATTAATTATAACTTTTTACTTAATATATTAAAATAATTAAATTACATATTATACTATTAAATTAAGTTAAATTCACTCATATTTTACATAGAAACAATTTTCTCATATTTCATCCCAGGTTTGACAGACGTCCACAAATACATTATCATGTGATTTATGCCGAAAAATTCTTTCTCATAAAATTAATATGGATCACAGAAACTTTAATTCAACAATTAAAATACATCTAAATTAATTTACTGTTAATTAAAAATATTAAATTTAATTGACCACACGTCTAGATCATGAAATTTGTATGATATAAATATCTGAAGGTTTTATGAATACCAACTTTAACTATACATTTAAAGTATATTTTTATAATAAAAATACAATCTTATAAAAATTTATAATTACTGAAAAATACATTTAAAAAATAAAAATACCAAAATCGTACTAAAAATGACATTACCAAATTAAACAAAAAGTTATTATTTAAAAAGATTTGTAGATAATTATGGATTTGAAGATAATAAATAATGTCCGCTATACTTCTTCCCACTTATTCACGGCGTCAAAGCAACTGTCAATAATTTACTGCTACGGTATGTGAAGATGAATCATTAGATTTTGACGGTGTGGGTTGTAAATGCCAGTCAAATTTACTGCTACGGTATGTGAAGATGAATCATTAGATTTTGACGGTGTGGGTTGTAAATGCCAGTCAAAGCGGGGATACTTGAACATTGCTTATCCACTGAGTTGTTTAGGGAGGTAAAGAAATTTTTTAGATTAAAAGTGGTTGGAATTTACATAAAAAATTTTCAAAATTTTTGTAGATGTGGTGTTTGGATCATGTTTTTGATAGTGAAAATGGATTCAGCACCATCAAAAACATTTAGGGCACCTAAAATTATGATTTTGACAACTTTTACTTGGATTTACAAAAATCCCTACCAGATTTTGTTCGGAGTCTTTAGGAGGAAACGACCAAAAGTGGCCAGAATCCAGGCAAATTAAAAAAAAAAAATCTTGTAGATGCATTGCTTGAATCATGCTTTTTATGGTGGAAATGGGTTCAGCATAATCAAAAACGTCTAGAGCACCTAAACTTATGAATTTTGAATTTTTTCAAAATATGGCCAAATTTCTATAACTTTCAAAACAAAAAAGCATAATTTTTAGACTATTGAGATTTTTTCAAAATATGATTGGAATTTCCATAACTAACAAAAAAAAACGTAATTTTTAGATTACGGCTTTATCCTACCCAGGATTGGAATTTTAAAACAGGGTCACCCGTTAATATGGATCCATAGACCTTTTGGAGTTCGGGAATTCCCTGTGCTAAAGCCGGCACCAGGTGAGATTTTAGTTAAAGTCAAAGCTGCCGCGCTTAATCCTGTCGACTTTCCGGTATTTACATTTCTTTCCTGCTTTCTTTTTATTTCAGAAAAGCCGAAGAACTTTTCATAAAGCCGAAGAACTTTTCATTCGATGGGCTGGGGTTGGAAGAATTTTTATTTTTTTGCCTTCTTTGAATTTAAATTGGGGCTACTTTTGGTATCGGAGGGAAATTTAAATTGTATTAGAATGGTAAAAAAGGAATTTTTTTTTTTTTAAATTTATGGGGTTAAAGATAGTTTATGAGACAGATTGTTTCTTTATCTGCTTGAAAGTTAGTGGGATTGATGCTATGCCCCGGAAGTGACGATTGATGCTATGTGATTCATTTCACTAGTCTCAATCCCACTTCTTCACCCCTGTGAGCATCACCCGATGCAATGAGTGCTAAGTGAACAATTCAAAAATCATGAGAAATTAGTCAGTTACGACTACCTCTCATGGAAATGGTCATACGTTAATGACTTACCTAACGCAGTTGAATCCCAAAAACGATATCTAATATAATGCATTGCGTAAACCCCTAATACATAAAGCATTATTACTATTTTTTTATATAAAGTATTATTAAATTTTTTTTTATTAGAAAAGATGAAAAGGATGTAGATGTCATGTGTAATGATGAGTAGATCTTTTTTTTGGGTTGATAAGTGAGTGAATCCTCAAAATCAGGCTTACACTGTGGATTTTTGGTATCAGCCAAACTAGAACCGGTGAATTTTGCTTACGGAGAGCCTTAATACCACGCTCCTTCACAAACTGTTCTAAATCTCTTTGATGTAATGATGAGTAAATCTTGATGTCACAATGAGATTATCTTATTTATTCATGAAGTATAAATTAAATGATTTGTGTGGGTTTTAATTTTCATGAGATTATTTATTCAATTTTTATAGGGAGAAATTGAGGGTGAAATTCAATTGTGCAAAATAAAAAATTATCGAATTTCACTCTTAATAATTGTTTTTCCATTTTTGATGATGATGATGATGATGATGGTTAACGTCCGCTGAGACCAAACATTGGTCTATCGGACCTAAAGAAACAAATTATTTATTTTGATTTAAGATTTTGTTCCTATGCTCAAAAAGCTTGGAGAGAAGCCTCCCGAGCTCACTATAATTTTGACATTGTAAAAGGCTAGGAAGGTCAGTATTGTAACAAACATTTTGAAACCGAGATCTAATGTGGTTGTACGCAGGACACTCTAAGAGGAAGTGGTTTTCATCCTCGATGTTCCCATTCTCACATAGATGTCAGATCCTTTCCATCCATGGTGTTTTAGGAACTGCCCAACGACTTGTTTCACTATGGAGCTCATGAGAATTCGTTCTAATCTTTGCTATATTAATTTTCCTCTTTGAGCTAGTTAAAATAGAGAGATAATTTTGATCTTCTAGGGTGGGGTTAATGACCTCCTTATAATAACTTAATTTTCTTTTAGCTGCTAAATCTTTCTCACACCACATTTTTTCTTTGAACTTAGAAGTAACAATATCTTTAATGTTATTGATGTTTTGCAATGCATCATTCTCGTTGATCTCCCAATAGTTTAACCAGGCCCTAGTGTCTTTATGCCACCCCCGTTTGAACCTTAGGTGGTTTTGGCTGGAATTTAATGCTAGCTTAGGAATTCTATGACTGCCTATGTTATTGAGTTTGTGCTTGTACATCAGAAACCTATTCATAGCTAGGCTCTCAATAGGGGAAAGACCTGCTTCTATAAGGAGAATAGGATATGGTGCATTACTTTTAATTTTCAGGTTATACGTTATAAAACGCTTTTGGATTTGCTCAATCTTTCTCCACGATTCTCTAGAGATGCTGCAACCCCAAACCTCACAGCCATATAAGATAACAGGAGTGACTAAAGTTTCGAAGAGGAACTTCTTTTTATCCCACATTACTAGGTTCGCAGTTTTACAATTATTTTCAAGACCAAAATAAGCTTTCCACCCCCCATTAATCCTTTTCTCAATGCTATGGTTCCAGTCGACTAAAGTCATTCTTTTACTTTCATTTCTCCAACCACTTAAGATAAATTCAAGTGATATCTCTATTTTATACATTGTTTAATATCTCTATTTTATAAATAGTTTCATTAATTGTGAAAGACATAGGGAGGGGAAAAATAAATGAATGAGGATAATTAAGAAAAAAATATTAAATAAAAATCATAATTAAAGAGAAAACCAAATTGAAAAGATAAAAGAATGTGCATATTATTTTTCATGATTATTTCATTTTGATGTTACAAGGAAATTATCTCACTTATTGATAAGGTGTATATCACTTGGATTGTGTGGGGTTTAGTCCTCATCAAGGTATTTGTTCAAATCTTCTTGGGGAGGGGGAGCCACTTAAAATAGACAGAGGGGAAAAATAAATGGATGAGGATAATTAAGAAAAGAAGTAATAAATTAAACTCATAATTAAAGAAAATGAATCAAATTGAAAGGATGAAATAATGTGGATATTATTTGTCATGATTATTTCATTTTGATGTTAGAAGGAAAATATTTAACTTATGAAGTGTAAATCACTTGGTTTTTGTGGGAGATAAACATTGTTCTACATGGTTTCACTTGCTAATAATTTTTATTGTTTGAGTTTCTTCCATAATTGGTAGTGGAAACAAATTTTTCAGCATAGATTAAGATATTAAGATAACACAAGGACGTGGTAAACCTTAATTTCAAAAATCAAATGCATCTTTTTGAACTAGCTTGAAGAAAAAAATCACCATTGTTAAAGTTTCATGGAAATATGACATTGAACAATTCATAAAATGTTAGAGGTTGAAAGATTGTTTGTTTGTTGGCATTCCATCGGGGAAGCCTTCATGATAGAAGGAAGAACTATTAACATTGCGGAAGGGTTGTCAGAGTCTAGAGGCTATTGATACAATTTTTATAGTGTGGAATGGATAGTTTTAAATCTTTATGATGGATTTGTGCAACGCAGGAAAATTTTGAGGGATGGAAACAATACTTTTTGTTCCCTCAATTTAGAATATATTTGCTTCCAAAACATCATAGAGATTTCGATTCTTGAATCGGTTTGATATGGAGAATGATCATGTAGGATTTTCCAATGGAAAAGACATGCAAAATGACGAAACACTCGTGGGAAGAGGTGAAGAGACTAAAATTTTATAATGTAGATACAACACAAATAATTAAACCTTTTCATTGGCTTAGTGATTACTTAGAGGATATTATTTGCATGAATAGATATTGGTTCAATACAGATGATGGAATTTGATCTGCGATGTTGAGAATACGTATGTATCCCTTAATTGCCCTTTTTTTTTGCTTCAATTCCATATTTGTCAAAAAAAGAATGGATTGACTCAATGGAGCTTCAGGATATGGCCAAAAATTGAACCAATTTGTTCGTTCTGTTTCATCAATGTGAAAAGATTCTACATCTAGTATTATATTTTTCCTTAAGTCCAAAACTAGATGTTCCTCCAAGAAGATAGGAAGAATATGAACAAATTTTCTTCAATAGAAATGGTCGCAATGAATCAAAATTATTATAAGAATAATGAAAATAAAAGTATGAATCCAATTCTATTTTTTGGACTCTAAGAAAATCCAGCTATGGAAATTTATTTTTTTAATGATCAAGAATTTGTCCATTAGTTCACTTCTGATTCCCGATAAATGGAGAGGGTTTGCTGAATCTTGGGTATCTATTTCTTCAATCGGGTCCTAAGACTTATCTAGCATCTACAATTGCATGGAAGAGATTATTCATCCCAAAGGGGTTTGGGGAAAATTTTGGGCAAACATAAGCAACTTATGGTTTATCTATCCAAGAGGGATAAACTTTTTTACGATGATTTAATTGGTCAATCGGGTATTCGTGGGACAAAAACTTGTTAATTTCAAAGTTTTAAATTCACATTCAATTTTTAGAGATCCCGAATCCAATTTTTCTTTTTTCTTATTTAGGAAATGAATCGAAGAGGGGTTACATATGATAATGCTTTTTGAAAGACCCCTTGATGGTAAGCATGGGTCGTCATTAGCCATCAATAGATGATGTTCTTTGACTTATTACTAGATGGTAAATATGTTATTAACTATGAAACTCTATCAAATTATTTACATAGGGGGAGGAAGCAAAGTTCTTAGAACTGAACAATAGTCTGTATCTCCCCTATGCAGCACAATGGGATTATTGAGCTACTAGGTTCGTAGAGACAATAACGGTAAATATGACGAAAAGATCTATCAAAAAATATATCCCAAAGGGCAAGCTGTAGCAAAGTGATTATGCTACAGTTGGGTCGTATATCCTCTCATTTTTTTCATAGTGAATATCGATGCTCAAACTCTTTTCTTATATTTTCCACAAATTTAATTCTCTTTAGTTTTGGAGAGAGGGACATGATATATGTTCAATTTCTACTATAGGTATGCGAATGATGCATAAGCATTTTATCACATGAATTGTTTACATATGACTATTACATATCCTTATAACAAATGGATCTCCCATCCTTATCAAAATGATTTCGTGGATGAATACACTTCATATTCTTTCAAAGAATTGCTCGAAGGGTTGAAGCGACAGTGTACATCAAGATGTTTGCAAGGGTCAACTAGATCCTCTTCCCCAAGGATCCCATTGTTGATGCACAACAACAATTTAAAAAAATTCAGAAGCCATTTACTTGCGAGAATAACAGAATGCCAAAATTACGAGACAATATTTCAGAAACACAGAAATATCACATGAATTGAGACAAGCTACAAATATATTTTATTATTCATAAGCAATCTACAATGTTCACTTGCCTCTTCAAGGGGACAACCTCCAATAGAGTAGAGCTCAATTACAATAAAATTCGATGGTTCTTCCCTTGCTATCTAAGACTATTTATAGCTTTATGACATCCAAAACCCTAACTACTAGTGGTCCCTTTCATAATATGGGTTAACAACTTTATTTATTAACTATGACTCATTTCTAACTAATTGTGGTCCCTTTTCTATAATGCGGGTCAGTCACTTACAACTATTATTAATGCGGATAATCGCTTACAAGATTTAGTGACTCAACTAACTATGACTCTAACTAGGTCCCCTTGGGTTTATTAGATAAATAAAGGGGTTAGGGCTGGACCCTTACATGCGCTCCCCCATCAAAAACAACCTTGTCCTCAAGGCTGAAGTTGCATAAACTACTAAAGAATAATGGCTAGTTCCCATGTCGCATCTTATGGAGAGGTGTCTTTCCACTTGATGAGGACTTCCTTGATCGCGTGGTTGAAGAGACGTCTTTCGCGAGTATCGAGGACCTATTTGGGTCTTAGCCAAAGTGAACCTTCCTCATCCAATTTTGGTAGACTTGTTTGAACGTGCAATTGTTCCCCACAACTTTCTTGAGGCAGGATACATGGAAGACTGGGTGGATTTTTTAAGTAGTTGGTAGGGCTAGTTTGTAAGCGATTGCTCCTATATGTTGAAGTACCTGATAAGGCCCATAGAATTTTGGTGCTAGTTATGGAATCTATTTTCTTTGAGAGAGGTATTCTTATAAGGTTGGAGTCACATGAACACTTGGTCACCTACTTGAAATGACCCCTTTAAATGGTGTTGGTCAACTTGTTGCTTCATGCTATTCTGAGCTTGATGTAGATTATCTTTGAGATAAGGGATCATGGCGGCACGGTTTTGCTGGAACTAATCAACTTCCTATACTTCAGGTGATCCGTGGATATAAGAAGCCGATGAAGGTGGGAGTTGGCCATACACTGCATCATATGCGGTCATCTTGGTGGCTTCATGATAGTCAGTATTATACCACCATTTAGCTAAACACAATGATTGTGCCCATTGATGCTGCTTGTTTGAAGTGAAGAGTCACATATAGGTCTCCAAACATTTGTTGACTGCTTATGTTTTACCATCAGATTGGGCATGATAAGTTGTACTTAGTTGGAGTTGCGTGCCTTGTAGCTTGAAAAATTCCTGCCAAATTTGTTGTGAAAGTGGGGTCTTGATCAAACACAATGGAAGTCGGCATGCAATGTAGTTTGAAGATTTGGTATATGAAAACTTGAGCCACCAATGTTGGGGTAAATGGGTGGGGTAGAGCGAAAAAATGAGAATTTTTGGAAAGACTGTCAACAACCAACATGATGACTGATTTGTTGTCTGTCTTTGGGAGACTTGTGATGAAATCCATGGAAACGCATGTCTAGACGGAAGTGGGGAGTGGAAACGGTTGTAAGGTTCCTGATAGCTTTATCATTTCCCCTTTGTTGTGCTGACATATGTGCATTCAATGACAAAAGTAAGAATTTCATTCTTCATGCATGTCCAAAGGAAAAAGCGGTGTGCTCATGCATAAGTCTTCTAAAAGCCTGAATGTCTTGCAATTGGAGAGGAGTGTAGCTCTTCCAAGATGTGGGTTTTGAGGGTCAAGGTTGGGGATAGCACTACCCAATCCTTATAGGGAATAACCTCATCCTTCCAAGACTAGTCCTCTGAGGAATTAGGATATGCTCGTAATCTATTAATGAGCTAGGACAAAGAGGGGTGGGAGAACCATTTATGACGAGATTCTTCAATCCAATCTAGCATGGGTAGGGAGAGGGATAAAAGGGTGCTCTCATCCTCAAATTGGCTCAATAAGGCATTGACCACTACATTTTCATGCCCCTTCTTGTAAATTATCTCATAATCACATCCCAACATTTTTGTGAGCCATTTATTTTGTTGTGGTGATGATAAATGATGCTTGAGGAAATATTTTAGGCTATGATGGTCATTGTGGATTTGGAAATGACGCTCCAATAAGTATCGTCGTCAAGTGTCTACTGCATGTGAGATGGCCATCATTTATTTCTCATATTTAGATTGACCCAAATGCTTACCATTGAGTTGTTGAATCCTGAAATCCAATGGTCTACCTTCCTGCATAAAGACTGTGCCAATGCCTGTACCTGAAGCATCACATTCAATCACAAAAGGTTTTTTAAAGTCTGGTAGGGCCAATAATGGAGTGGAGCACATGGCATGTTTGAGAGCCAAGAAGGCATGCTGAGCTGCATCAATATAGAGAAATGAATTGTTCTTGAGAATATTAGTGACGGGTCGGGAAATGCATCCTTAATTCCTGAAAAATTTGCGATAGTATCTTGTGATACCCAAGAATCCCCTCAAACTATTCAAGGTTTTTGGTTGGGGCCAATATATCATTGCCTAAATATTTTTCATATCAACCCTCACTCCTTCACGATCCAAAATGTGTCCCAAATACTCTACTTCTTCCATGCCAAAGGAACACTTGGATAATTTGACAAACATTTTATGATATTGGAGTAGTTGCAATACATGTTCAACATGTTGAAGGTGGGTGTCCCATGTTATGTTATAGATGAGAATGTCATCAAAAAATACCAGGACAATTTTTCTAAGATATGGTTTCAGAAGGCGGTTCATGAGGCTATGAAAAGTGGATGGGGCATTACAAAGACCAAAGGGAATGACCAAGAATTCATAATGGCCTTGATGAGTTTGGAAGGATGTCTTAGGAATGTCAAATTCCTTCATCCGTATTTGGTGATAGCCCGAGTGAAGGTCCATCTTGGTAAAACATTTGGTACCGTGCAGTTCATCAAACATATCATCAACTACTAGGATAGGAAATTGTCTTGATAGTGAGTTTATTAAGGGCCCTAAAGCTTGGACACATGCGCAATTCACCATCTTTCTTTAGAACCATGACGACTGGAGATGAATAAGGGTTGGTGCTAGGATGAATAACATCGTCTTTAATGAGTTCCTTGATGATTTTTTCAATTTCATTGATTTGTGCAAAAGGATATCGATAGGGGTGGATATTTGGCGGCTGAGTACCCATGAGCAAAGGGATGCTATGATCATGTTGATCCCTAGACGGTGGGAGCTCATTAGGTTTGTTAAAGACATGCTGGTGGCGATCTAATACCTGTTGCATATTAGGATGAATGGGAGGAGAAGTGGATTCAATGGCATGGATGGAATTAAATTGTGCTATTATTCCATGATGGCCCTTTCTAAAAGCTTCTCCATTCAATGCGAGCTAATGATAATAGGAGCACCTGCCTAGAGTCTCTGCAGTGTATTATTGGGGCCATTATGCTTAAAGCTCACATATAACTCCTGGAAGTCCATTGTGATAGGGCCCAATGTGCGAAGCCATTCAACACTAAGGACAATGTAAAAACTTCTCATTTCAATGGAAAACATGTGGTTTTTGAGGTAATAATCCTTGACTTGAAGCTTAATATTTTCACTTCGTCCTTCACATTTCATGGACCCCTCATCAGCGATAAGGACTTGGAAATTAGATACCACCCTGACAAAACATCGAATGACTTCTGCTACTCTCTTATGGACAAAGTTATGCGTGCTAACACTATCAATCAACACCACTACTGGTCGATGTTTAAGAAAAACTTGAATTTTGAGAGTCTGGGGAGAAGAAATGTTGGCGAGAGCATGGAGTGAGATAACTGGTTCATCTGGTGTAGCTATAGTATCAATGTCCAAGGCTATTAGGGGTTCACCCTCTTCCTTGCCTCTTTAGGGCTGTGGTTCAGAGAGTTTTATGGAAAAAAGTTGAGGTAGAAAGAGATGTGTTTAATTTTGAGTAAAGTAATATTTTTAATATAATAATATTTTAAAATATGTGAATCATAATTATTAATTAAAAACAAAATTGATTTTATCTATAGAATATATATATTTTATATAAAGTATTATTAATATTTTTTTATTAGAAAAATAAAAAGAATGTAGATGATTTTTTTATATAAAGTGTTATTAGTATTTTTTCATTAGAAAAGATAAAAAGAATGTAGATGTCATGTGTAATGATGAGTAGATATTGATGTTACAATGAGATTATCTTATTTATTCATGAAGTATAAATTAAATGATTTGTGTGGCTTTTAATTTCCATGAAATTATTTATTCATTCTTTATAGGGAGAAATTGAGGGTGAAAGTCACTTGTGCAAAATAAAAGCTATGTTTTATGGAGTTTCACTCTTTATTATCTAATATAAAGTTAATTGTTTTCCCATTTTTAAATTTTTATACATGACTAAAGTTATTCCTTTACTTTCATTTCTCCAACCACTTGAGAGAAATTCAAGTGATATCTCTATTTTATAAATAGTTTCATTAATTGGGAAAGACATGGGGAGGGGAAAAATAAATGAATGAGGATAATTAAGAAAAAAATAATAAATAAAAATCATAATTAAAGGGAAAGAATCAAATTGAAAAGATAAAATAATGTGCATATTATTTGTCATGATTATTTCATTTTGATGTTACAAGGAAATTATCTCACTTATTTATAAGGTGTATATCACTTGGATTGTGTGGGGTTTAGTCCCCATCAAGTTATTTGTTCAAATTTGTTTGGGGGAAGGGGAGCCACTTAAAATAGATAGAGGGGAAAAATAAATGGATGAGGATAATTAAGAAAAGAAGTAATAAATTAAATTGATAATTAAATAAAAGGAATCAAATTGAAAGGATAAAATAATGTGGATATTATTTGTCATGATTATTTCGTTTTGATGTTAGAAGGAAAATATTTAACTTATGAAGTGTAAATCACTTGGTTTTTGTGGGGTTAGTTTTCGTCAAGTTACTTGCTCAAATGTTATTGGGATAGATTGGGGGAGGTGAGGGGTCTTTCGGGGAGGGGATGAGCTACTTGTGGGAGATAAACATTGTTCTACATGGTTTCACTTGCCAATAATTTTTATTGTTCGAATTTCTTCCATAATTGGTAGTGGTAACAAATTTTGCAAAATAGATTAAGATATTAATATAACACAAGGAGGTGATAAACCTTAATTTCAAAAATAAATGCATCTATTTGAACTAGCTTGAAGAAAAAAATCACCATTGTTAATAAAGTTTCATGGATTCAATATGACATTGAACAATTCATAAAATGGTAGAGGTTGAAAGATTGTTTGTTTGTTGTCATCCCATTGGGGATAGCCTTAATGATAGAAGGAAGAACTATTAGCATTGTGGAAGGGTTGTTAGAGTCTGGAGGCTATTGATACAATTTTTATAGTGTGGAATGGATAGTTCTAAATCTTTACGATGGATTTGTGCAATGCAGGAAAATTTTGAGGGATGGAAAAAATACTTTTTGTTCCCTCAATTTAGAAGATATTTTGCTTCCAAAATGTCAAGAGATTTTGAATCTTGAATTGGTTTGATATGGAGAATGATCATGTAGGATTTTCCAATGAAAAATACATACAAAATGACGAAACACTTGTTGGAAGATGGGAAGAGACTAACATTTTATAGTGTAGATACAACACACATAATTAAACATTTTCATTGGCCTAGTGATTAGTTAGAGGATATTGTTTGCATGAATAGATATTGGTTCAATACAACTGATGGGAGTTGATCTGCAATGTTGAGAATACGTATGTATCCCTTAATTTCCAATTGATAATTTTTTTGCTTCAATTCCATATTTTTCAAATAAAGAATGGCTTGACTCAATGGAGCTTAAGGATATGGCCAAAAATTGAACCAATTTGTTTGTTTTGTTTCATCAATGTGAAAAGATTCTACATCTAGTATTATATTTTTCCTTAATTCCAAAATTAGATGTTCCTCCAAGAAGATAGGAAGAATATGAACAAATTTTCTTCAATAGAAATGGTCAGAATGAATCAAAATTATTATAAGAACAATGAAAATAAAAGTATGAATCCAATTCTATTTTTTGGACTCTAAGAAAATCTAGCTATGGGAATTTATTTTTTTAATGATCAAGAATTTGTCCATTAGTTCACTTCTGATCTCCATTAATGGAGAGGATTTGCTAAATCTTGGGTATTTATTTCTTTGATCGGGTCCTAAGACTTATCTAGCATCTACAATTGCATGGAAGAGATTATTCATCCCAAAGGGCCTTTGGGAAAATTTTGAACAGACATAAGCAACTTATGTTTTATCTATCCAAGAGGGATAAACTTTTTTACGATGATTTAATTGGTCAATTGGGCATTAGTGGGACAAAAACCTGTTAATTTCAAAGTTTTCAATTCACATTCAATTTTTAGAGGTCTCGAATCCAATTTTTGTTTTTTCTTATTTAGGAAACGAATCAAAGAGGGGTTACATATGATAATTCTTTTTGAAAGACTCCTTGATGGTAAGTGTGGGTCCTCATTATCCATCAATAGATGATTTTCTTCGACTTATTAATAGATGGTAAATATGTTATTAACTATGAACCTCTATCAAATTATTTACATAGGGGGAGGAAGCAAAGTTCTTAGAACTAAACAATAGTCTGTATCTCCCCTATGCAACACAATGGGATTATTGAGCTACTAGGTTCGTAGAGACAATAATGGTAAATATGACAAAAAGATCTATCAGGAAATATATCCCAAAGGGCAAGCGATAACAAAGTGATTATGCTACAGTTGGGTCTTATATCATCTCATTTTTTTCATAGTGAATATCGATGCTCAAACTCTCTTCTTATATTTTCCACAAATTTAATTCTCTTTAGTTTTGGAGACAGGGACATGATATATGTTCAATTTCTACTACAGGTATGCGAATGATGCATAAAAATTTTATCACATGAATTGTTTACCTATGACTATTAAATATCCTTATAACAAATGGATCTCCCATCCTTATCAAAATGATTTCGTGGATGAATATACTTCATTTTCTTTCAAAGAATTGCTTGAAGGGTTGAAGGGAGAGTGTACATCAAGATGTTTGCAAGGGTCAACTAGATCCTCTTCCCCAAGGATCCCATTGTTGATGCACAACAACAATTTAAAAAAAATTCACAAGCCATTGTGGATGTCTACCCATCCTCATGTTATGCACTTGACTTGCGAGAATAACAGAATGCCAAAATTAAGAGACAATATTGTCAGAAACACAGAAATATCACATGAATTGAGACAAGCTACAAATATATTTTATTATTAATAAGAAAACTACAATGTTCACTTGCCTCTTTGAGGGGACAACCTCCAACAGAGTAGAACTCAATTACAATAAAACTCGATGGTTCTTCCCTTGCTATCTAAGACTATTTATAGCTTTATGACATCCAAAACCCTAAATACTAGTGGTCCCTTTCATAATATGGGTTAACAACTTTATTTATTAACTATGACGTGTTTATAACTAATTGTGGTCCCTTTTCTATAGTGCGGGTCAATCACTCACAATTATTATTAATGTGGATAATCACTTACAAGATTTAGTGACTCAACTAACTATGATTCTGGCTAGGTCCCATTGGGCTTATTACATAAATAAAGGGGTTAGGGATGGACCCTAACATGCCCTCCCCCATAAAAAAAAACCTTTTCCTCAAGGCTGAAGCTGCATAAATTACTGAAGAATAATGGCTAGTTCCCATGTCGCATCTTATGGAGAGGTGTCTTTCCACTTGATGACGACTTCCTTGATTGTGTGGTCATAGAGATGTCTTTCGCAAGTATCGAGGACCTATTTGGGTCATAGCCAAAATGAACCTTCCTCATCCAATTTTGGCAAACTTGTTTGAACCGTGCAATTGTTCCCCACAACTTTTTTGAGGCATGATACATGGAAGACTGGGTGGATTTTTTAAGTAGCCGATGGTGCTAGTTTGTAAGTGACTGCTCTTGTATGTTGAAGTACTTGATAAGGCCCATAGGATTTTGGTGCTAGTTCTGGAATCCAATTTCTTTGAGAGAGGTATGTTTATAAGGTTGGAGTCACAAGAACACCTGGTCACCTACTTGAAATGACCCCTTGGAATGGTGTTGGTCAACCTATTGCTTCATTCTATTCTGAGCTTGATGTAGATTATCTTTGAGATGAGTGATCATGGAAACACGGTTTTGCAGGAGCTAATCAACTTCCTGTACTTTAGGAGATCTGTGGATATAAGAAGCTAGTGAAGGTGGGATTCAGCCATACACTGCATCATATGTTGTCATCTTGGTGGCTTCATGATAGTCAGTATTATACCACCATTCAATTAAATGCAATGACTGTGCCCATTGATGCTGCTTGTTTGAAGTGAAGCACCACACTTAGGTCTGCAAACATTTTTTTACTGCGTATGTTTGACCATCGGTTTTGGGATGATAAGTTGTACTTAGTTGGAGTTGCATGCTGTGTAGCTTGAAAATTTCCTGCCAAAATTTGTTGTGAAAGTGGGGTCTCGAACAAACAAAATAGAAGACTTTGACATGCAATGTAGTTTGAAGATTTGGTCTATGAAAACTTGAGCCACCAATGTTGGGGTAAATAGGTGGGGTAGAGTGCAAAAATGAGCATATTTGGAAGGTCTATCAACAACCACCAAGATGACTAATTTGTTGCCTGATTTTGGGAGACCTGTGATGAAATCCATGGAAACATATGTCCAGATGGAAGTGGGGAGTGGAAACGGTTGTAAGGTTCCTGGTAGCTTAACCATTTCCCCTTTGTTGCGCTGACATATGCCGATGTTTTAGCAGCTACAATCACCCTCCAAAATTTTTCCTTAGCCTATTTTGGAGCATCCCTAACAACCTTACACAACACTTTGTCTTGCTTTGTCAAGTACTCAAGCTTCAGTGTTTTCCTCGCACAAAGGCAGCTTGTCGATCACAATTGATCCATTCCTCTCATAGGTTGCTCACCTGGACTTGGTACCACTGCAAGCTGAGCAACTTCCCCTTGAAAATTGCGCATTTTTGGAGGGAAACCAACCTTCCCTCTAAGAATTGTGCAATCCTGCTAGCCAACCCTCCCAGTAGGATTTGCACAAATTTTCCCAGTAGTAGGGTTTTCTGCCTAGGATTTTCGCAAATCTGGGCAACAGTCAGCTGCTCTGCCCAGAAATTACACAAAATTGCTGGGCAGTCAGCGCAACTCCTAGCCAGGAATGCACATTTTTCCTAAGCAGCTGAGCAGTTGCATGCATGGACAGTCTGGTTGACCAGTTCCACCCGAGGCCGAGTAAACTTGACTTGCATGCATGCATGACTTGATCTTCCCGAAATAGCAAGAGACAACATGCAAAAGGCATCCCATGATTCAGGGAGCTATTTTTAGTAGCTGGGGGTTACATGCAAAGTTTTTTTAGAAGTTTCCCTCCAAGTGTCGCTTTTTCCTAGATTTGTGGCATGCGCGTCATGAGACCAAACTTATTTATTCGATGCATCAGAGTTCATTCATTCACATCGATCTTGGAGCTCTAACATCCCACAACACATCTAGGACTCTTCGACACATCCGGCTCAGCTATTCATGGGTAAGTGGCCTCAACTTGTCTTTTTCAGCATTTCTGTTGCTTTTGTGTATTCTCTTGTGTGAGTGTTGTTTGCTTGATTTCTTTGAACGCCTGCTGTCTTACATGTATTCTAGCTTTTCCTAGCTCTGTTTTAGTTTTTTTTGCTATCACACTGCTGTCTTGCACAGACGTTCGCCCAACCGGCGAACGACCTCACCCACATGCATGCTGATTTGTTTGCTAAATATTTCGTTCATGTTTGGCATGCACTGTTAATCACTTCTGCCATCACTTAGTTTTTCCATGCATTTTACTGTCTTAGTTGCTTTCAGTTTCCCATCGGTGAGTTGGGACAACTTTGGCTCGGGCTCTGCCTTCACCAAGGCTGCATTGCATAGTCTGGGGAAGGAAGGCTCACCTTCCTTTCTAGAAATGCGCATTCTTGCCCAACACTAGTCTCCAATACTGTTTTGCACATTTCTAGAGGACAGTGGCTGCTTGGCCCAAGAAATTGCGCAAATTTGTCCCTGGGCTAGCAGTCCTTCTTAGCTGGGATTGCGCAATGCAGCTAGCTACCTAACTGGATTGCGCATTTCACTGATCCAGCAGCTAGTCCTACCTCCCAAACAACCTAGACTGCCTTTTGCACAGTTCTGGCTACCAGTCACCCAACTTCCCAGTAAAATTTGCACAATCTTTCTCATGGGTTTCCCAAGTATGTGTTGTGTCCTTCCCCATATTTGCTTTGTTTCCACTGACATATTTCTTTCCATGCATGCTGCTTGTTTCCAGATCTTTTAGGTGTTCATCTATCTCAATAGATTCCAAGAGAACAGGATCTTAGGACACTGATGGTATTGCAGCTGGAGCAACAGCTGAGCAGGTGTCTTCTAGTTTTCCAATCTACGAAGATACGAAGATGCATCTACACAAGGACATCAAACTGAAGTGGCAAGAGGTGAATGAAACATTTGTAGGCATTTTTGGGGAAGACCTCGAAGACCATCAGGTGTACATGAATATTCATAAGTTCGGCTTGTACTAGATTGCATGTAAATAACCCATGTTCCCATGCGCGGACATGATTCACTGGATCGTCTCTCACACTAACCCCGAGATGATGACCTTGAGCAGTGTTAGTGGGACGAAGCTTCCATCCTTTTGGGCACGAGATTATGATGAGATGTATCAGATGTCTGAGCCCATGACTGCCATGATTCCTCCATTCTACTTGCCCAACAGCAGAGCTCACTCCAGAGATATTATGAAGGATTGGGTAAAGGAGCCAGCTCGCTTCACGATGACACCCAAACAGATCTACAAGACAAAGATATTAAGGAAGGCCTACCAATACTTGGTCATATTCACATGTCAACTGAGTGGCCAAGCAAGCACTGAAACGTTTCCTCAGAGTTGGGTGATCGCATTGGAACAACTGGCTAGAGAAGGAAGACCATGCAACTGGTTTGACATACTGGCTCATCAGCTGAAGGAACAAGTCACGAAGGATCAACAATCACATGAAGGAATGCATGCAAAGATTTACATGTTCACCTAAATTTTATATGCAGTCTGTGCCTGACATGATTTCCCGGGCTTGGAGTGGGCATGATCATCGGTGGAGATTGTTGTGAACACATATTTCAAGGAGTTGTCCAAATGCAGATTCAGAGGAGTGATCATATGACTGTTCGGCCATTTTGTCACTCCAGATGTTGATATTTGAACAAGATCCACCCTGCATGTTAGAGGAAGCGATGAAGGCATTGCTAGGCTTCATAGATTGGTATGCCTCACCATCTGGCACGTTCTTTCGAGTGTTCAGTGCAAAGAAGTCTTCGCATGTTATGCCAAAGTTCGCCTTAGACATGTTTTTCATGTAGGTAGTGTACCACATCTCGGCAGGATTGACAACTAGACCGCAGCAGAAGAAGAAGGCACCTTGGCTTGCTCTTCCATTTTGGATTGGGTTATATGAGATCTGGAGTATCAAGCAAGCGGATGTCGAAGCAAAACAGATGAGGAAGTATCCTTTCGACCTCCGAAGCTTCAACCCGTGTGACGCACATTGCATTGTGAAGGATCACAATGCGAGAGTTGAGTCCAACTGGATCCATGCGACATGTCATTGGGCCAAGGAGGGCTAATGGAGGTACTACTACAATTCCTCCAGAACCAATGAAAAGGTCGGCTTCGCCGTTGATTGGTTAGCAAAGCAGCCTGAAGCAACATCCCTGAGAGCACCAAAAGTAGTAGCAGTAGCAAGAGTAGTAGAGGTAGCAGAGCCAAGCATACCCGTGCGTGACAAAGGGAAGAGGAAGATTGTCGACAACATGGAGGAGGAGAAAAGCTGTAAGTTTCGAGTAGATCCACTTGTAGAACAAGCAACTATGGCTATTCAAGCGAAGAGGCAGCATCACGACAAGAAAATCACGTGAATGTAGAGGGATAGGAAGAGAATGAAGAGAAGTAGAGAAGGAGTTGCATGAGCTAAGGGAGAAACTCCAGAAAGAACAAGAGTTGCGCCAACAGGAGAAGGAAGTGCAACAACAACAAATTCAGCAGAGGGCGCATCACGTGCAGACAGATGAAGCAGTGCCCGTACAAGTAGTTGATTCATTTGAACAACTGGCATCAGGCAAACATGGTGAACCATCGTAGGGGAAAGACTTTGCTCATGAGATAGAACAAGTGCTTGAACAATTGGATGCAGACATGGAGGAGAAGGAGTTGGAACAAGACACCGACCTCATGCCTCACCACAAAGAGGTCGACTCACCTGCTATATTACATCCTAATGATGAGCAAGTCTGAAATGACCAAGGGGGCACTGAGATCCTTGGTGGTTAGCCGGAAGTAGAGATGCACAACATCTCCTTTGATGAATCTCATCACAGAGTTGTGCAGTCTCAGAAAGTACCGACTCCAAAGGACCAAACATCCCATGCGCAAGTTGAAGAATAAGTGATCGTGATTGATGTGCACAAGAATCTAGCTACTTTAGCCGATGCAACTAGAGTGTACACCGAAGCCACTAGCTTAAGTGTTCATTTCCTCATAGCTGAGAATGAGCGAATGGTGAAGGAAATACAGGTGGTCAAGAAAGAAGGGGACTTGGTGATAATGTCTACTCAAGCCGAACTGAAGAAGGAAATACTAGATGAAGTATTGTCCTTGGATACAGTTATGTGAGCATTGTACTCCAAGTTTGGTACCATGCACCAAGCAGTCGTCCGTCTCCATGAATGGCAACAATAATGTGCGATAAAAGCACACATCTTAAATAACATACATGCTACTGTTGATAACATGCAAGCATGGAAAATGAAGTACAAGGGAGCCTCGCTTCACTTTCCAAAGATGATGAAGGCCAATGCGATTGAGCTGCAAGCACGTATCTGGAGTTAGATATGGAACTATGAAGACCTACCGCAACTCATCACTAGCATACATGCTTCCTATGCACGAGTATTCAAAAGCATGGATGTTATAGTGCACACTTATGTGATCCCATCACTTGGGACTCTCACCTAGGCAAAGACAAAGAGGCAGGTCTGACAGGAGCTTGACTCATACTTCGATGAGTTGATGCACACCACCACCATCCCAGACTTGCCTATCAGTGCAAACATCATGCACAAGTACATTTCTGGTTCGACCACATTGAAGACAACGATGTGCATGCTCACAGGTGAGTTGAACAGAGGAGCCCAAGCAATGTACCCAGATGCTATGGAGGCAAGGTTCAAGTTTTAGATGGATGTCACAACAGAACACACAGACACTATCAAGCCAATCTTGGCATCAAAATGTCACTGTTGATCAGCATGAGGATGTCGAGTAGTTGGACTTATATGGTTGTCTAAGTCTGAATTATGTCTAGTTTGGCTTCTCCAAGCCATTGTTCACATGGGTACATGTGCATTGTAATGTTGAGTCATGTCAAATGTAAGTCAAGTCTCAATAGTGGATGTAACAGTCGTAGAGTAGGTGAAGAGTCATGAGGGTAGTTGAATGGTGACAGAGGGGAATGTCAAGGGTCACCCCACCCTTTGCTATAAATAGTCCCTCATAACTCATTGTAGAGGCTTTTGGTTAGCCAAGCTTCTACTAAGATTATCTTGAAGAAGGCTTGGATAGTATTGTAACACGCCTTGTCTTCTCCACTGCACGAAGCTAGTACATCTCTTTGGAGGAGCAGGCGAATGTGGATGTAATGTTTCACCGATGGGGCTAGCAGGTTTACATGGATGTATTTTATGATGGGAACTTACACTTTATATAATAAGAGCCAACACATTTTCATGCATATGTTGTTATTGTAGTTGGACTACTCGGTTTCCTTAATGATATATGTTGTATAACTTACCTATTTGTGTATGAATTGATTCACATGCAACTATATGAATCTTGTTGTTAATGTGTTGTATATGTTGTTAATGCTGTCACCGTCTGTGTCGACTGCTCTGCCAGACACCAGACGAACCTTTTACATGAACCTTGCTGTAACAAACGTAGCACTTGTATTGGACTAATCAGTGAGTGCTATACATGTTATCTTAGCTTGTGTGATGTGACTGCTGCATCTGAGTGGACTGCTCCATTAGAAGATGTGCATGTCCTTTTGTGTTGTGTCTTCCTAGCTGAGTTGGGACTGATCCCTTTCAACCTGGAACTCACCTTCACCTCCTTCTCCCTTCGAAGTGTTAGAACCTCTCATACACCTTCCTTAACTCATTGCATCAGTCACACCCTTGCTACTAACAAAGTTGTCTTACTTGCCTCTGTGCAACATCGCGGTCAAGGCATTACCTTACGACCCACTGCTGGGACGCCTACACTAAATGGTCTGAGGTCTAATTGGGACTTCTTACCGAGGATATCCCCTTGACATGTTGGTGGACCCAACACCGTCAATAGCCGCATTCAGTGACACAAGTAAGAATGTTGTTCTTCATGCCTGTCCAAAATAAACTGCAGCATTCTCGTGCATAAGTCTTCTGAAGCCTGAATGTCTTGCAATTGGAGATGTGTGAAGCTCTTCCAAGTTCCAGGTTTTGAGGGTCAAGGTTGGGGATAGCACTACCTGATCCTTATAGCGAAGCACCTCATCCTTCCAAGAGTAGTCCTCTGAGGAATTCGGATTTGCTCATAATCTGTTAATGATCTGGGACAAAGACGGGTGGCAGAACCATTTATGATGGGATTTGTTCAATCTAATCTAGAATGGGTAGAGAGAGGGATAAAAGGGTGCCCTCATCCTCAAATTGGTGCAATAAGGCATTGACCACTACATTGGCATGCCCCTTCTTGTAAATTATCTCATAATCACATCCCAACATTTTTGTGAGGCATTTATTTTGTTATGGTGACAATAAACACTACTCGAGGAAATATTTTAGTCTATGATGGTCAGTGAGGATTTGGAAATGACACTCCAATAAGTATGGTCATCAAGTGTCTACTGCATGTGAGATGGCCATCATTTCTTTCTCATATTTAGATTGACCCAAATGCTTACCACCGAGTTGTTGAATCTTGAAATCCAATGGTCTACCTTCATGCATTAAGACTGCGCCAATCCCTATACCTGAAGCATCACATTCAATCACAAAAGGTTTTGTAAAGTCTGGTAGGGCCAATAATGGAGTGGAGCACATGGCATGTTTGAGAGCCAAGAAGGTCTGCTGAGCCACATCAATCCAGAGAAATGAATTTTTCTTGAGAATATTAGTGAGGGGTCGGGCAATGCATCCTTAATTGCAGAAAAATTTGTGATAATAGCCTGTGAGACCCAAGAATCTCCTAAAACTATTCAAGGTTTTTGGTTGGGGCCAATCTTGCATTGCTTGAATCTTTTTCATATCAACCCTCACTCCTTCACAATCCAAAATTTGTCCCAAATACTCTACTTCTTCCATGCCAAAGGAACACTTGGATAATTTGACAAACATTTTTTGATCTTGGAGTGTTGCAATACTTGTTCAACATGCTGAAGGTGAGTGTGCCATGTTATGTTATAGATGAGAATGTCATCAAAAAATACCAGGACAAATTTTCTAATATATGGTTTCAGAAGGTGGTTCATGAGGCTATGAAAAGTGGATGGGGCATTACAAAGACCAAAGGGCATGACCAAGAATTCATAATGGCCTTCATGAGTTTGGAAGGTTGTCTTGGGAATGTCAACTTCCTTCATCCATATTTGGTGACAGCCCAAGCAAAGATCCATCTTGGTAAAACATTTGACATCGTGCAGTTCATCAAATAGATCATCAACTATTGGGATAGGAAACTTGTCTTGATCGTGAGCTTGTTAAGGGCCCTAAAGTTTGAACACATGTGTCATTCACCGTATTTCTTTAGAACCATGACGACCGGAGATGAAGAAGGGTCGGTGCTAGGACAAATAACACCGACTTCAATGAGTTCCTTGACGATTATTTTAATTTCATTCATTTGTGCAAAAGGATATCGATATGGGTGGATATTTGGTGGCTAGGTACTCGGGAGCAAAGGGATGCTATGATCATGTTCATCCCTAGAGGGTGGGAGCTCTTTAGGTTTGTCAAAGACATGCTGGTGGTGATCTAATACCTGTTGCAGATCAAGATGAATGGGAGGAGAAGTGGATTCAATGGCATTAAATTATGCTATTATCCCATGATGACCCTTTTTTAAAATCTTCACCATTCGATGCGAGCTAATGATAGTAGAAGCACCTACCTAGAGTCTCCGCAGTGTATGATTAGGGCCATTATACTTAAAGCTCATATATAACTCCTGGAAGTCCATTGTGATAGGGCCCAGTGTGTGAAGCCATTCAACACCAAGGACAATGTAACAACTTCCCATTTCAATGGAAAACATGTGGGTTTTGAGGTGATAATCCCCCATTTGAAGCTTAATATTTTCACAGCGTCATTCACATTTCATGGTCCCCCCATCAGCGATAAGGACTTGGAAATTAGATACCACCCTGACAAAACAATGAATGACTTTTGCTACTCTCTTATTGACAAATTTATGCGTGTTTCCACTATCAATCAACACCACTACTGGACGATGTTTAAGAAAACCTTGAATTTTGAGAGTCTCGAGAGAAGAAATGTTGGATCGGGCATGGAGTGAGATAACTGGCTCATCTAGCGTAGCTATAGTATCGGTGTCTAGGGCTATTAGGGGTTCACCCTCTTCCTCTCCTTTTTAGGGCACACTCTACAAAATGGTTTTTCCTGAAAATGGTTCCACAAAATTCACACTGTTGATATCTTAATTGTTCTATAAAATAGACAAAAATGACACTACAATAACACTTATATAAAAAAATATTAATCGAGTCTGATTGGACTCGAACCTATGACCAACACAGATCAAACCAAGCATATAAAAAACTAACCTAATCATCGAGTCCTCACCAGTTAGAAAACCAAATATATACATACCAACTATTCAGGATTTGAAGTGCAAAAACCACGATTTATTTCCACCCTTCATGGTTTGTGGAGCTTACACGTACATACATACATACATACATACATACATACATACATACATACATACATACATACATACATACATACATACATACATACATACATACATACATATATATATATATATATATATATATATATATATATATATATATATAAACCATCATTCATAGACTCTAATATTAACCAACCATCATACAACCAATACACATAACCAGAGAGTGCAACCTTCATGCTGGTTATCAAAGACATATCACATTAATTAAATTTGTTGTGTTGATTGGAGTCATGGTTCGGGTATATATATCTATATATATATATATATATATGTATATGTATATATATATATATAAATTTATATATATATATATATATAGATGTCTATATACACACACACACACACACATATAGATACACACACACACACACATATATATCATGTGGATTTGGGGCACAAGGGCCGACCTTGGGGCCACTCGATGCGCCAATATTACCTTTGTCTGAACATAATGTCACCCATAATGAGCCATGGGGCTTAGCCTTTCCATGATGCCGACCATATGACCATAACCACGTGACCTTATTGAAATTAGCTCTCATCCCCCTTATAACAATCTCGGGTTAAAAATCCATGTAATAAAGTTAATGAAGGAAAACTAAGAGCAAGATCATGGGACACGTATTCCAAGTTGAATGTTGGGAAAAAACATAGTGATGGCGATCACTTGTGATTAATTAATGGCTATGGAAATTGGCAAATAATTTGGAAAGGCATGAGGCATTTGTTGGCATTTTATTTATGAAAATAATGGAAATAAGGAGAAAAGGAAGATGAAAGGTCACATGTTGCATGTGAGGAGGAAAATGAAGGAAAATAATGGAAAATGAAGAAAATAGAGGCCTCAATGATAAAAGGGATTATGAGGATCAATTCATAGATTTTTGTTAGTTTTAGTTTGGATCTTTGTTTCTACTCTCTCTCTCACTATTGCACACATAGAGTTTTATTGGGGCACTCTTGGATCATCATTTCATACTTTGGATTTGGAGCAAGAAGGCAAAGGAAGCGAAGGAAAGTGAAAGGGAACATTGGGATCAACAACTACATCAGTTTTGTTTCCTGGTACCGACTTGCATGTATGATTTCCTTACTAGTTTTGACATGCATGGTGTATGCATGTGGTTTTCTGGTTATGACATGTCATTGGCATGGAGGAGTTCCTAGATTGACAATGATTTTGTTTAGCCTTTCCATTTCCTGGATAGCTATGGTGTTATGGGTTTTACCTTTTGTTTATGTTTGGTGCTCATGTTCCTTATGGTTGTGGGTTAAGTTATTAGTTCCTGGAGCCTTAGTTGGACAAATGCTCTGGAACCCCTTTAAAAACTCGGGTTGAGTTACTAGTCTTGGAAGCCTTGGTTGGACAAATGCTCTGGAGCATGGCAACAGTTGTGGGTTGAGTTACTAGTCCTGGAAGCTAGGTTGGAAAAAATGCTTTGGAGCCCTGGACAACTTGGATAGAGACCGATATGGTGATAATTAACGATGTTTGACCATGAGGTGGAATCATTGGTTGAGGGTTGAGGTGGTTTATCCTTTGGAAGCCTTGGTTTGGTTTTGTTGGTTATTCCATGAGATCTCACTTTCATGCTTGGAATATGGCATGGGGGTGATTCCCTGAAAGAAATGTTTGGTTCAATCCAATCTATGGTTGGGTGGTACGTGGAAGTCCCTGACTTGGTTGGATTTTCATATGTTAATAAGATCTCTTTTACTCTTGTGTTTTATGTGTAAATGTACTTGTTATTATGTGGCTATAACCACTACCCTATTATTATTGTTTATCTAGTTATATGATGGTTAGAAGCATGGTTAATGACATATTTGACTTATGGCTATCATCATGTTTTGGTTAGTAGATGAAATGTTAATTAATTAATGGCCTAATAAATGATAATGCAACTATTGTGAGAGGGAATGAAACCATATTAACGATTCTCAGATAAGTATGAGAGCCCTATGATCGTATATGTAATTATGATCTATAGATTACACGTTCATGATGTGTTTGATGAACTGTGTGTCATGTATAGGCCTGGTTAGGTCAAATTATTTTCCAAGTTTTGTGTGAAATACTTTGTCCTAGTGTCATTTATTGTTTTGGAAAGTTTTATGAAGTTCTGGGTATTGGTATGGAGACTAGCCTCAAAAGTGGCTTAAATCTCACAGTCATTGGCACAAAATTGAGTGAAAGAGGTTTCACTCACATGGACGCCTTGTTGTGGGAGTGACTAGAGTGTTACACTCATATGGAGTGATTTTCATGGTAGCTATTGGGGATTTAGTTCTGTTAAAAATCAAGTTAACTCAGGGGTTGGGCACCTGGAGTGGTTGGTTAGCCCCTGGGGGTCCTGTAGCTCCTGAAGAAGGTCAGTTTGGTTTTGGTTTGTTGATTCCACTTCCTTAAATGTACTTGGGAAGTTAAATTGTATCGTAGTAACTCTTTGTCACATATTTACCCCAGTGGACTTGTTAGCTTGGGTAAGTATGGGAGTAGGGAATTAAAAAGTGGTATTAGAGCATGGTTCAACACTTGGACTGGATGTGCGGAATGTGTTGTCATGCATACATGTTAGTTGCATATGTGTTCATTACGTTTGTGTTCTGTGTATTTGTTATGTTTTTATGGCATTGGTCATTGTTGTAGTTTTCTTGTCATATATAAGTTGTTGAGGTGTGTTGTCATGAATACATGTCGACTGTACATGTATTGTTTATGCATTCGTGTTGTCTATATGTTTTCATGCATACACTATACCTAGTCGGTGTTAAAATTGTGACATCGTACATGGTAACTAGGATAATTATTGAGATTTGTTGATGTGATTATATATATATATATATATATATATATATATATATAGATTGTGCTAATCAAGTTGATCTTGCAAACAAGATATCCTCCCCTGAAATACACTGAGGTATGTTGGTATGTTTATGTTTGGTTTATTTGACATGATATCATTGCAAGTAGAAGATCAAAGATGACTAACAAAACAGTAGACTACAGTTCATGATACTTTCCCTATAGATCAGATGAGAAACATGGTGATGGGTACTCTCCTGATATAGCAGACACTTTGAGAAGCTTGAAGGCAGAAATAAGAAGTTGTGAAGCAGATAATGACCAAATCATTCAGTCACAAGAGAGACTTATTAGGGTGTAGGAGAAACAAGAAGAGGTCAATGCAGTCATCCTTCAGAGGTTGTTGGACTTGCAGAGACAGGGACCACTTAGGATCAGTCATGGACCAGAGGACAAGACCAATGGAGCCTATGGTGGCAGGTCTCATGTTGAGCACAGGTTGGATAGAGATGATACCATCAGAGATGGCATGTCCTTGGAAACACCTGATAGACGAGGAAGTGGACATGGGATTTATTCTAGTTCTGGTTCAACCAGGTATAATGGTCATCATTGTTAGAATCCTTACAGGAAGAGTGACAAGGGATATTTTCCAAATGGTTTCAAGAAAGAAAATCCACCTACATTTGATGGATAAACGAAGAAGTGACATGATACAAAAGTGTGGTTTTTTGGAAGTTATTTAGATTGCATTAGTACTCAGAGAACATGAAGACCAAGATAACTATGTTTAGAATTAAAGGTAAAATAAACATTTCATGGGAAGATGTAAAGAATATTAGGGGAATTCGAGAAGAGGAGTTGACTTGGAGTGAGTTCAAGAGACTTTTTAGGAAGAAGTATCTATCAGAGAGATACTAAGATGACATGGCAAAAGAATTCTATGATTTGAAGATGGGATCCATGATTGATGAGGAGTACACTAGAAAATTATTGGATTTATTGAGGTATGTGCCTTATCTTAAGGAGGATAAAATGAATATTCAAAGATTCATCAATGGGTTGTAGGTAGCATTCAAAGAAAATATTGAGTTTGATGAGCCTATATTGTTGGAGGAAGCCATAAAAAACCTAAAGAATTGTTATGAGCAATCAAAGCACAGATCTTATACTAAGCACGATTGGATGGGTAATGAGAAGAATAAAGGAAAATGGGATAAGAAGCGAACAAGACCTCAGGACACAGGTAACAAAGACAATGAAACACCGCCTACGAAGTGCAATGCATCTGATAGAGGAAAAGGGTTTCATTTTGAGGAGCAACCCAAGGGTGATGGCAGGAAGCCTTTACAGTGTTTGACTTGTGGCAAGGATCATCGCAGGAAAGGTTATCCACAGAATCAGGGTGGAAGATTAGATATTTACAGTGCCCAAGAGGCACAGACAGTGGGGGATGTTGGATAGAGTATTCCACAGATTTATGTAGCGTTGGATAATAGGCAGACATATCACCAGACATCTATTATCGAGATGGATGGTAAGATTTGTGATCAAGTCATTTCTATGTTGATTGAATCTAGATCTAATTATAGTTACGTTAACCTTGACCTGGTGGATAAGTGTGGTTTGAATAAAGAAGTGCATGCAATGTCTTGGTTAGTGTAGCTGGCTACAGGTACTAAGAAAAGGGTTCATCATAGGGTAAGAGCTTGTGCATTTGATTTGAATGGTATGCCTACATCAACACATTTGAATGTGCTTCTGTTGGGATCATATACTATGATTTTGGGTATGGATTGGTTGTATATTCACAGGAGTAAGGTGGATTGTTATGAAAAGGATATTAAATGCTTGGATGAATATGGAGAAAAGAGAATATGCGGGGTAAGAAGAAGGAAACATCAGTCAAAATGATTACAAATATGTAGGAAAAGTGTAGTCGTAGAAAAGGATGTGTATTATTTTCAATACATATTTCTAATGACAAGGGTAAGGAAGTTGAGGATGCAGATGTCTTGAAGAAGTATCTAGTTTTGCAATAGTTCTAGGATGTATTTCCAGCAGATATTTTAGAATTTCCGCCTCACAGGGAAATGGACTTTTCTATCGAGTTGGTACCTTGATGTAGGTGGATATTGGTGGTAAGCCACCTATTCCACCTAGACTCCAATAAGTTTCATCTGTTTCCTTGTTTATTTTAGCATTATTATTTTTAGTAGTTTTTCGGGTCCTGAACTTTCAGAGAAATTTTGACACCCTAAACAATGCTTTTCTAAGGTTTGTTGCTGGCCCATAGCCATAGGCAAGGTCCCACCGCAAATCCTATAGTACTCAGAGAGACCTTTCCAACAAGGTACCATACACGCCAAATAGAGAATATGACCAAGTTATGACCCCGAGAAGTTGGTTGCCCAACTAACCCCAACGAGGCCCACAAACTCTTGGTGTTACATCTCCTGGGGTTAGGGTTTTGGTTGTTTAAGGTTTTATCCTGTTATTGAATAATAAATAGGCCCTTGAGCCTCATTGTAACACAGTTCAGAGGCACGTAGCCACCACATATCTTCTCAGAGACAAGCTACCATCGCTCAAGATAGTTTATTTCCATTATGTTTGTCAGCATATTTCAGTATTCTGATATTAATGAAATGAAGTGTTATTTCTATTGCATCTCTGTATTTATGGTTATATCTATAATTTTTTGTGTTCATTTTTAAGTTCGGATTAGTGGTATCAGAGCGGTCTTGCCTTTCTCTATTTTTTTTTCATGTCCCCAACAAGGTCAGGGTATAAGGAGTTAGGGCTCGATATGGTTGAACCTTTGCAAGACCAGCCTCGCAAACTCCAACAACCTCCCATGTCACAAGAAAAGAAATATGAGGGGGTAGGAGATCCTATCAAAAGATTTCTCGAGGAAGCCCTCGAGCAACAAAGGAATGCGATGATGGATAAATTTACCCATATCCTTCGACGGTAACCCACAGGAGACGTATCTTCATCCAGAAGCCACTCTGGAGGCACCACTCCTTTTAAGGTAAAATTTAACTTCGATATTCCCATATTTGAGGGCCAGATAGATGCAAATGCCATAGATAAATTGTTAAATATGTTGGAAGGATATTTTTCAGTTCATGATTTTTCCAATTGGGAAAAGATTACTTTTGCACTTCTCAAAGCCGCCCCACACATCGACCTATGGGAAACCTATTATGAACAAAAGGATGAGAGGGAAGCCTTGCTGTCTTCAACCACACCCACTTGGGATTCTTTCTAGGACGCCATCAAGGAACAATATTACCTTGCCAGTAGCTATTAAGATAAATACATAACGTGGACCACGCTATGACAGGGAAGGGACCAAGATGTGCCAGAGTTCACAAATGTTTTCCATACGCTCCGCACAAAGTTGGGTATCAAGGATTCTAAGTGGCATTTGGTACTCAAGTACCATGGCTATCTACACAAGTACATCCAAGATGAGATGGAGTTTCTGGACATCTCCTCGCTTGGCACGACGTATCGATACGGTGTCAAGATTGAGCAGAAGTTTAAATAGAAGAAGTGAAACTTTGGATCTGCAAATCTGAAGCAAGGAAAAGATGCCCCCAAACCACAAAGCAAAGGCCAAAGCCAAGGCAGGGAAACCCAGGATAACCCATCGAAGCTAAAACAAAATAACAACACCACCACAGGGGCTTCACTCAATGAACCTTTAATATAGCATGTACGTTCGTGGCATACTAAACAATACCCTTAATTCGACTACATATTGGAAAACACCTCTAAAAATAACATTATTTAACCCCCTATCAAAATGAACCCAATACACCTTCCTAATTTAAAAAACCCTTACTTTCACTAGATATTGTAGATATCCATTTTTTCATAACATTTTTCATACCCCTTTATATTTTTTTCATTAACTTTGAGCTCCATTTTTTATACCTACCAATATAAAAAACCCTTACCCACTATTATATGCTCAATATATTATGTCATTTTTTCCTTAATTTATATCCCCTTATATGAATGCGCGTGGTATGGTATTTCTCTCCTAGTGAAGCCCCTGTGAACACCACGAAGAAAAAGAAGGACACGTGAAAATGGTGTGTGTTCCATAAGAGCTCCATTCACAACACCATGGGGACTTCACTCAATGAATCTCTGACATATCACATGCATTTGTGGCATACTAAACAATACCCCTAATTTAACTACATATCAATGCAAAATAACTCTAAAATGCACATTATTCAACCCCCTACCAATACAAACCCAATACAACTTCCCAATTAAAAAACCCCTACTTTCACTAGATATTGTAGGTATCCATTTTTTCATTGACATTTTTTATACCCCTTTACATTTTTTCATTAACTTTGAGCTCCATTTTCTTATATTTGCCCATATAAAAACCCTTTCCCCCCTATATATCCCCTAGTATATTATGACATTTTTTCCTAAATATATATCCCCCAATATGAACCCACGTGGTATGGTATTTCTCCCTCAGTGAAGCCCTTGTACACACACAAGTGAGTGTCAGGCTAAGCAATCACTGGTGGTCGAGCTGAAGGCTTCTGATTCAGACACATGTTCTAAATCTGAGTCAGAACCTAACAAGGGGAATGACAAAGGGAAGAAGATCATTGATGCGGAGCCCAGTGCCACCGTGGCCACAACCAATATCTAGAAGAATGAGCGTGAAGATCCAAAGGAGGGGAAACACCTCTTCCACTCATAGATGTAGATGAATGGTTCTCCGTTGCAATTTGTTGTTGACAATGGGAGCCAAAAGAACCTCGTTTCAGTAGAGGTAGTGAAGCGGCTGGGCCTACCGATGACAACACATCCGTAATCGTACACCACCAGGTGGCTTCACCAAGGAAGAGATCTCCATGTCATCCAGGAGTGTCGCCTTCCCTACAACTTCAAACCCTTCACGGATGAGGTACTATGTGATGTTGATCCTCTTGAAGTTTGTGATGCATTATTAGGACAACCATACTTGTGGAAGAAACATGTTGTATATGAGTCTATACCTCTCTCTGTGATTATTAATTTGGGAAATACGTTTTACAGGATACCGGAGGTAGCCTTGCCTACCACCATCTCTTTGATCACTGCAAAACAATGTAGTAAGATCATTTCCAAGATTAGGAAATTTTTTTTCCTTATGATTTTCCCTCAGGGAAAAAATAAGGTTTTGGCCATGACTTCTAGACATGGCTTCTCCACAGAGCAGCAGTAGATGGACAAGGTCATGGAGGAGTACAGGGATATTTTCGGCTCACCTACAAGGGTACCTCTACACTGTTAGGTCAAACACTCCATCGATATGACCCCGAGCACGCCACTACCCAATGGATTGATCTATCGACGCTATGTTCTGGAGAACGATTCAAGATCAAGAGGAAGATTCATGATATTTTGTAGAAAGGGAACATCAGGCCAAGCTCATCACCCCGTGGGATCCAAATTTGTTTTGGTACAGAAGAAGGACAGGACCTAGAGACTCTGTATTGATTATCCGGTGCTGAACAAGGTCACTGTCTGGAATAGGTACCCAATCCCATGGATTGATGAACTTCTGGACCAACTCAAGGGTGCCAAATATTTCAGCAGGATTTACTTGAAGTTTGGTTATCACCAGGTGCCTATCGAACCCTCCAATGTGTGGAAGACTACCTTCAAATCCAAGGAGGGCCTTTTTGAATGGTTGATCATGCCTTTTGTGTTGACGAATGTCCCCGCAACCTTCATGAAATTGATGGACAACATATTGAAACCCTTCACCAATGCATTCATGATGGTGTATTCAGATGGAATCTTAATCTTCAGCTAGATTTTGGAAGAGCATCTCCACCATATCCGACAGGTCCTTCAAACCCTGCGACAACACAAGCTGTGTGCGAATTCGGAGAAATGCACTTTTGGCATGACCGAGGTTCAATATCTGGGGTACATCATTGATGGGCAGGGTGTGCATGTGGACCCAACCAAGATACAAGTCATTCAGAATTGGCCAACTCCAACCACTCTTACAGAGCTCCATATCTTTCTGAGTCTTGAAAATGTTTACCACAGGTTTGTGTTGGGGTTCTCTCATAGCACTTGGCCTTTAAGTCAAGTCACCAAGGGCGGAGTGAAAGAAAATATTTTTTGGTCTGAAACCCAATAGAAGGAATTTGCCGAGTGGAAGCATCGCCTCTAATCTGCACCAATGCTCACATTACCAGACCTGCAACAACCATTTGAGATTGAGACGGATGCCTATGACTATGCTATTAGAGAAGTTCTTGATCAGTAGGGGCATCTAATGACTTACCATAGTGAGGCACTTTTAGACACAGTCTGAAAGTATCCCACTTAAGAAAAAGAAATGTCTTCCATTGTGTAGGCCTACCATCAATGGAAGCATTACATTCTGGGGAAGGAAATAGTCATTCACACAGGCCACCGACCCCTGTAGTTCACACAGACACAAGGGAAGTTGCAGAATGATCTCCATCAGAAATGGTCCACCTACTTGAAATAGTTCCATCTGAACATTAAGTACAAGAAGGGAAACACCAATAATGTTGCAGACTGCCTTAGTCGACCACCATTCATGGTGCTGATCATTGTGCTTGACTCCCGTGGGTATGAGACTTTAGAGTGTCCGCATCTTTACCAGAGTGATCCAAAATTTGACAACACATACCAGACACTCTTGGAAGGGAAGAAAGTTCCAAATTTCACCTTCAGGATGCGGTGTTATGTCACCTAGGACACATCTATGTTCCTTCAAGTGAGCGTGCCAAGATGATTTGGAGGCGCACTATAGCTGGGTCACTGGACATTTCAGAGTAGAGAAAACAATGACGATACTGCATAAGTATTTTTATTGGCCGAGACTTCGTGAGTATGTCGTGAAGTACATTAGATCTTGCACCACCTGTACCATTTCCAAACCAAACATCAAGAAGTAAGGCCTATATACTCCTTTACCTACTCTTAGTCGACCTTGGGAATCTATCTCCATGGATTACATGTTGGTCCTTCCTTCTACTAAGCACGACAACGACTACGTTTTCGTGGTCGTCGACAGATTCTCTAAGATGGCCATCATGGAGACCTTCAAGAAGAGTATCACAACAGAGGTCATTACTAGGATCTTCTTTGAGTGAGTGTGGGTACACTTTGGGATCCCACAATCCATTGTCTCAGATTGGGACAACAGATCCCTGAGTGCATTTCGGTCAAGTCTTTGGTCGATGCTGGATACAAAACTTACTGCGTCCACAAATTTCCATCCCCAAACTGATGGCCAAAGATAGGTTATCAACATGATGATCGTACATAATCTACGCATGTACAACTCAAAGCATCCACGTGAAAATCTCCCCCATCTCCAACACAACTACAACAGAGCTCTCCACAGCTCAACGGGACATAGCCCCTTTCAGGCAGGGTTTATATTTCAACCATTATGTCCCATTGATGTGGCCATACCATTTGCAAGCACTCAGGAAGATTCGACTCACATCTAGTTGGAAGCCAATAGGGTTAACAACTTCATTGAGCGCATTCAGCACATCCACCAATAGGTCCATGATATATTGGATAGATCCAATGCTAAGTACAAGGAATGCCATGATCAACATCGAGCGCTGCACAAGTTCTAGGTGGGCGACAAAGTTTGGCTATATTTGCAGAAGGAGTGCTTCACTGGACCCTGCGGCAAGCTTCAACCGCTTTGATATGGGACATACACCATCACCAAGGATGTCTCTGATAATGCCTTTGAGCTCAACATCCCATCGTTCCTTGGTCTGCACCTAGTGTTCAATGTAGACCGCCTTTGGCCATACTTTCAACCATTGTTGGACACATCCGATATTGCAGAACAACTCACACCAACAGATCTCAACCCGAAATACATGGAACATGCCACAACTGATTAGCTCATGGAAATGCAGGTCAATAACACTCCCCAATAGAGGATCTAACTATATCAATTTGTTAAAGTAGGCCAACTCCTTCACCAGGGCAAGTGGTTCACCAGGGACCAGGTTCAACTTAAATTTCCTCACCTTATGGAGGCTCTGCATGCAATGGGGACCATTTCTTCCTGGGGGGAGGAATGATCTAGGTGGATATTGGTGGCCACCTACCTATTCCACCTAGACTGCAGTCGATTTCAACTGTTTCCTTGTTATTTCAGCGTTTACTATTTTTTCGCAGTTTTTCGGGTCCTGAACTTCTTGAGCAATTTTGACCCCCTAAAAGTCATTTTTTTTAGGTCCACTGTAGGCTCATAGCCATATGGAAATGCATGCCACAAATCCTATAGTACTCAAAGAGAACTTTCCAACAAGGTATCATACGCGCCAAACGTAGATAATATGACCAAGTTACGATCTTGGGAAGTTGGTTGCCCAACTAACCCTAATGGGGCCCACAAACTCTTGGAATTTCATCTCCTTGGGTTAAGGTTTTCTATTTTTATTCAATAATAAATAGGCCCTTGAGCCTCATTGTAAGATAGTTCAGAGGCATGTAGTCGCCACATCTCTTCTTAGAGATAAGCTACCATCACCTGAGCTAGTTTATATCCATTCTGTTTGTAAGCATATTTTAGTATTCTGATATTAATGAAATGAAGTTCTATTTCGGTTTCATATCTATGTTTATGGTTATATCTATAATTTGTTGCATTACTTTATAATTTTGGATCATGCCAAGGGCAACACCAACATCAAAGGAACCTTACATGATAGCACACCAGAGTTAGTGGAATTGAAGCTGCAGTTGAAGGAAATTCTTGACAAGGGATACATTAGGTCAAGAGTGTCACATTGGGGTGCACTAGTTTTGTTTGTGAAGAAGGATGGTACACTAGATTGTGAATTGATTACAGGTAGGTTAACAAGGTCACCATCAAGAACAGGTATCTGTTTCTAATGATTGATGACTTGTTTTATCAGTTGAATGGAGCATCGATATTATTGAAGATTGATTTGAGATTAGGATATCATCAAGTATGCATTAGACATGAGTACATCTGCAATATTGCTTTCCGTACTAGGTATGGGCATTATGAGTTTGATGTAGTTCCTTTCGATTTGACTAATTCTCCTGCTACTTTTATGTGCTTGATGAATATTGTATTGTGTCCTTATCTGGACAAGTTTGTGATTGTATTCATTGATGATATATTGATATATTTTAAGAGTGTGGAAGAGAATGTCTAACACTTAGTAGTAGTATTGAGATTTCTAAGAGAGCATCAGTTGTATGTTAAGCTTAAAAAATGTAGTTTCTTTCATACAAAGGTACATTACTTGGGACATGTTGTTTCCAAGGAAGGCATAGTAGTAGATTTGGAAAAGATAAAAGTTATCATGGAATGGGTAATTCCTAGGAATATGGATGAGGTTAGATCATTTATGGGGTTAGAAAGTTATTATAGGAGGTTCATCACGAACTTCTCACAAATTTCTTATCCTATTACATCCTTGCAGTGAAAAGGTAAGAAATTTGAATGGAAAAAAGAATGTGTAGCTAGTTTTGAGTAGTTGAAGTAGTTTCTTTCAAATGATTCAGTTCTAAAGATCATAGATCTGGACAAAGTGTTTGTAGTGTGTAAAAATGCTTGCAAGAAAAGGAATTGGTGGAGTCCTAATGCAGGAAGGATAAGTAGTGTGCTATGAATCAAGTAAATTGAATGAGAACGAGCATAATTATGTGATACATTAGCTTGAGTTGGCAACGATCATTCATGCATTGAAAATGTGGAGGTACTATCTTCTTGGCAAGAGGTTTGTATTTATGAGTTATCACAATGGATTTAGATACTTGTTTGACCAACTAAATCTGAATAATAGGAAAGCTAGATGGTTGGTCATGATTAGTGAGCTTTACTTTGAGATCAGGCACCCTAAAGGGAAAGAGAACAGGGTTGAAAATTCTCTTAGAGGAAGAGTACAATTAAATCACATTGCAGCTATGATTTCATATAAGACCGATCTATAGGATCAGATGTTACAGGAAGGACAATAGGATAATAGGTATAGGGAGCTTAGACACAAATTATAGTAGGATACAGGTGATCAGGATGTGGACTATTGTCTCATAGCGGATGGTTTGGTTAGATTTAGGGACATGATGTATGTTATAGACAACAGTTAGATCAAGAAGCTTATCTTAAGGTAATGACATGCTAAGCCATATTCAGATCATCCAGGATATCAGAAGACATTGAAAATGATAAATAAGTTTTATTATTGTCTGAATTTGAACAAGGAAATGGCGTATTTTGTGGCTATATGTTTGGATTGTCAATAGGTAAAGGCAGAGTGTAAGAATCCAGGTGGTTTACTACAACCAATTCCAATTTCGGAGTGGAAATGGGAGGTCATTTCCATGGATTTCATTACATGTTTTCCGAGGACATCTAGACAACATTATTCTACTATGGTTGTGGTTGACAGGTTGACTAAGGTAGCGCACTTCATTCTAGTGAAGTCTACTTATTCATCTAGTGAGGTAACTCAGGTCTTCATTAGAGATGTAGTGAGGTTGCATGGTGTTTTGAAGAAGACTGCATCAAACATGGATGGCAAGTTCACTTCTAGATTTTGGAAGGAATTATTTGCAGGTTTGGGTATAAAGTTGGCCTTCAGTACAAATTACCTTCCATAGACAAATGGGAAGACACAGAGGGTCAATAGGATTATGGAGGACATGTTGAGAATGTATGTTATGCATCAAAAATGAAAGTGGGAAGAGTATCTTCCACTAGTTGAGTTTTCTTACAACAATGGTTAACAAGAGTCACTGAGGATGAGTCCGTTTGAGGCACTCTATGGGTAGATTTTTAATACTCCTATCCATTGGAGTGATCCAGTGAATAGGGTATTGATAGGACTGGACATGTTGGTAGAAATGGAACAAGAAATATAGGTTATCAAGAAGAATCTAAAGGCAACACAAGACAGGAAAAAAAGTTATGCATATCAGCACCAGGTGTTTAAGGAGTTTCAGGTTGGGGATCATCTGTATTTGTGCATCAAGACCAAGAAGAGCTCTTTGAGAATTGGGTCATGCACAAAGATATCACCTCGGTATTTTGGGCCTTTCAAGATGTTGGAAAAAGTAACTATGTTTAGTCTTCAATAACATGAATCATTATGTAATGTACTTGTCAAAAGAATAAATAAAATAATTTTTATTATTATTATTGTAACTTAGTAAAGCATGGTTTTCATGCTTGGGTAACCATGTTTTAGGTTAAAGTCCCCATTGAGGACTTCTAGGATTTATTATGAGTCTATATAATTGTTGTACATTTAAAGAGACCCTTCTTGGGCTTTTGAATTATGTAAAAAGGTTAAGTATAGAGTCAAATATGAATTATGGAACCTCCACACCATGTCTTCCTAAGGGAAGATCAAGTTGGCCTAAGGCCCTATTCGACCCCACAAGAAGCCTATAAAAGGACAAACATCGAATTCATTTGGTGCATCACTTCTCATCAAGTTCGAATTCTCTCTATTGGGAAGAAGTGCGAAAATCCTGTTGCTGGGCAGAAGTGTGAAGTGGACAGCTGGGAAAGTACATTGTTGGGAAGCCGAAGTGAATGAAATTTTGGGTGAGTCTAAGGAGTTAAGCAAAATAGAAATTTTGGTAGTGGTCTCCCTCTGTTTCGTGCTTTAGATTGGGAGAACGAAGCCTTCCAATTTGGACTACTGTCAGAAGCTGTTATTTGCTGCTAGTCACTGCATAATTGAAGTTTGTGGGAAGAGGTTAATCGTCTAGAGGCTGACTTGGTGTGGAGGGAAGGTATGGTCTTGTTCTAGGGTGAAGAGTCTCAAAGAATACCATTGAAAGGAAGAATTACTTTGACTGGGTTTTCCCCTTGAGGGGGGTTTTGCCCTAGCATGTGCCTACATCTTGTGTCCATTGTTTTATGTGCTTTTAGTAGTTGATTGATGAACTAAAGAAAGAAGATATAAAGAATTTTAATAATAAGAAACATCACCAGTAATTATCAAGATTGAGAAAATCTTTACTGCCTTTCTTATTTTCCAACATGGTACAAATCTTTGGTGAAGAAATAAGAAAAAGGCAGATCCATTCATAGGCACTATCTCAAGTAAGGAGTCTATCATATTCAAGAAAGATGTCTAACTCTATCAAGGGTGAGAACAAGCTTGAAGGAGCATCTAGCTTCAGATCTTGGAAGAAGAGGATTGACTTAATCCTCGAGAAGAAAAAGGTGCTAGATTTGGTAAAAGGAAATATAAAGAAGCCTACATAAGAAGCCAATGATGCCAACAAAGCGAAATTCAGGGATTTAGAATTGGTGGCGATGACTCTAATCGTAGAAGGGATAAAAGACAATCTTGTCCCATTCATAGCTAACATCAATCATGCTTAGGAGATGTATGAAGCCTTGTCGAAATTATTCATTATTACGAACATTGGTCAAGTAGCAAGTTTGAAGAATGAGCCGAGGAATACGAAAATGACTAAAGAAGATACTGTGACAACCTTCTTTGTGAAGATAGCTAGACTCAGGGATGATATTTTGGCCATCGATGAGATTGTTTTGGAAAAAGAATTGGTGATCACTGTTATATTAGGATTTCCACCCTCTCGCAGTGCATTTTCTTTAGGTCTCAACAGTTTGAAGGTAGATCCCACCTTTGAAGAATTATGGACTACATGTAGTCAAGAAGAATTAAGGATCTCAATGGTTATCAATCCTGAAGTAGTATAAACTAATTATGTTGCTCATCATAAAGGAAAGAGATTGAAGGGATGAAGGAAGAAATTTGACATGTCTAAGGTAGAGTGGTATCAATGTCATAAAAAATGTCACTACAAGAATGACTATCCTGAGAATCCAAGGAATAAGAAGAGAGGAAGAGATCAAGCCAACTTTGTTGAAGAAGGAGACTCAAAGAAAGTCAAGCTTGAAGAATCCGACATTACGGAGTTACAATGTTAAGTCATTTTCTTTACATAACTTGCTATATATGTTCTAGAATTTATAGGTTTTTCACATATCTTTAGAAAAGAAATTTTTGTATTGTTTTAAATTTGTAGGTTTCCCTCAAGCTTTGGATGGAGCCCCCAACAACTTCCAAATATAAGTATCGCATGTATTTTTGGTTTTGGGTTCATGTACTCATTTAGTTTTGATTATATTAAATATGAATCACCTTTCTCCTCTATTGTCTTGACTATGGAAAAACATATGAAAGAAGGAGGATCTCTCAAGACAAGGTTGGTAAAGAAACAAAGGTATGCTTTGAATACATTGATTGAAAGGATTATTTATTTGATGATCTATTACTAACTCTATTATGAATAGTTGTATTAAATCCTAATGATTCTTGTTTGGGTGATTCACCTCCTGATAAGTCTACCCACCCCACTCGTATTCTTGATTGACTATGTAGAACCCTAGACAGGTTCTGGAAAACTCTAACCAAAGGATATGCTAATATGAATGTTTGAAATTCTGAAAGCTAATTAGGGATATCGTGAAATGCTAGTTGAAGTTTTTATTGATGATGTCATGTTTGGGATTTTGGTATGGTCTAGAAATACTAACTTGTTAGGGTTGAGTAATAAGGTCTAAAATCCTCGAACCTTTGAAGTTTTGGTAATGCTGGGTTTGTTGCATTCCACATTGGAACCCTAGTACATTAGGGTTTGGTGGAATGTTTGTTATGTTGGAAATAATATAGAGAGGGGGGGGGTGAATCAATATTATCAGATCAATAATTTTAAATTCCAAACAGATTTATATACGCTACTTCAGCTAAGTGAACCAGCATGTACACGTGACTGTACTTAAAGCAACCAACGTATATGTAGAGAACTTTTGATTTAGCCAATTTATCATGCATTGAACTTTAACCAGTATATCAGAGATTTATTGGATAGTGCAGTAAAAGAAGAATAAAGCATCACACATAAGAAACACACATGAAAACCAAGATATAAGGTGGAAACCAAATGTGGGTAAAAACCACATGCTGCTGTTGTCTATGTCTTCTTTTAATAATAAGAAAATCTGTTTACAATATTATACTGGTGCAGACTCATACCAGTACACAAGCTTCTACCTGTAAAAGGTTACTACCTTCTCTCATTCTCCAGCTTCTACTGGAAGGGAGATACAACCCCCTAGCTCTTGTACTAGCCGATATGTTTACTAGTACGTAGGCAGTGACCTACAAAAGGCTACGGCCTTCTTTTTTCCTCCAAGGACCACATTTCATAAATTTTCAGACTAGATCCATCAACAACATCATAACTGCAATGCAATCATCAAATACATCTACATCAACCAATCAATTTCCGAATCAACGACAACTGAATCAATCAATCATTTTGATAACCCATCATCACTGTAGCAAATCACAATCAATCTGATCATTTAGAATACTATCACCAGAATATAGTCACCAGAACCCAAAGTAGAACCTAGAACTCTGCAACAACAAACAGAAACAACTGAAACATACTTCATAAGGTATACACTACTTCCATGTGTCAAACCAGCATGTATACACGCTTTTATCAAAGCCAACTAGAGTACACATCTGTAAATATTAATTCATAATTTTGTAACTATTCCAGACTTCAGTTATACCTAGATCATAACATTTACAAAATAACACGTGCGTCAATATTAAGACCTAGACTATACATGATCAAATCATATAATGATAATTCATTTCAAGTCTTAAGATCCTGATCCATCATTAGATCTTATCCCTCATCAACTACTGAGGTTCATCCTTGGTTCAGATCAAGCAAAGCACCATAAGCTAATAACTTGCATACTAGATCTCATACTTTATCAGATATTTGATACTTGCACACTTTGGCCTAATGATATTCTCCTCCTTATATAGTTTTAGGACTTTCTCAATACCATGGATCAAAACCACTTAGGACCAATACCTTGGACCAAATACCTAGGGTGAATGCCTCAGACCAAACACCTTGGACCAATACCATGGATCAAAATACCTTGGACCAAATACCTCAGTCCAAAAACTTTGTTTTCCAATATTAAGTGCTTTTCCTTCTGTAAAAGTGCGTGTGTACGTATACGCAACTTGTGTTCGGTGAACCTGCGTATACCTCTCTTTCTTCATTCTCTGTAGTCTGATATGTAATTCTTTGCTGTTGACATGCTGCACCATAATTTTTCATTTGAGTGAGTTGCCATAAAGGACAACACCTGTATCATAATGCCAACAATATCCCCCTTTGGACTTGATGCCAACAACAACACCAAGTCACTCTCCCCCTTTGACATCAAGGGCAAAGGGTGGACCAAGATAATTTCTCCCTTTGACATACATTATGTTGGTCATGCTCCTCCTGAGTACATGCTGAAATCTATGATTGAGCTTCCCTTTTGTACATGCAGAGATGCACTGAAACTGTCCATGCTCTTTCTGAGTATAAGCAGAGTCTGCAAAAAAATATTTTCTAAAAAAATAACATGACTCTATAACTCAACTATGTGAGGATGACCTTCCTATCACCAATGAATCATACATACATCCATCTCCCAACCAAGTGGGGATATACCAATTGTTTATACATGATAGAAATAAGAAATATTACATCATCCATCCCATGTAAAGTGGGGATACAAATTACATCATTTGTCCAAGAGGACTCATATCACTTCCTAGACTTTTACATGACTTGAGTAACAAATGGTATAAATATCTGAATCCATAGCTGGACTCAGCAACCATAATGCCAACAACGCTGAATGTACATGAAGGCTAATGCTCCCCCTGAACCTGTGCTAGCTATGCTTTGTGAACAGGTCAATGATCAGGGAATCTTTATCAGTAAGATAAAATTAATGAACAAAGCATATAGACCTTAATCATCAATATCAGTTGGAGCACCCATATCAGATCCTGCCCCACTGTTTTCTTGTCTGAAACACATATACACTCCTTTACCCATAGCAACGCGTGTGTGTACGTGACTATACTTCATGAAACACACGTATAATAGCCTTTTTCTGAAAAAATTGGATTTAACAATAGGATGATGCAGCAACTACTCCCAACTTTTGTATGAGATATTCAAATGTCTCTTTGGGCAGTGGTTTAGTGAATATATCAACAACCTGTTCTTTGGAGGGAACATACTCCAATTTGACCTTTTTTTCAAGCACTTGTTCACATAGAAAATGGTATTTGATGGGTATGTGCTTGGTCTTGGAGTGCATGACTGGATTCTTTGAAATACTGATGGCACTTGTATTATCACATAGAATGGAGATGGGTGGAGTGCATGTGATCTGAATGTCTTGCAAGGTTTGCATCATCCAAAGTAGTTGTGTGCAGCAAGATGCAGTAGCCACATATTCTGCTTCAACTGTAGATAGCGCAATTGAGCTTTGTTTCTTGCTGAACCAAGACACTACTCTGGAACCCTTATAGAATGCACCACCACTAGTGCTTTTTCTGTCATCAACACTTCCTGCCTAATCTGCATTTGTATATGCATGAAGAGTGAGATCTATATCTCTAGGATACCTTAAACCAAAGTTATATGTTCTTTGAAGATATTTGAAAATTATTTTGACTGCCTAAAGGTGTGATTCCTTCGGATTTTCTTGGAATCTTCCTACTATTCCTACTGCATGCATGATGTCAGGTCAAGTACTTGTTTGATAAAGCAGACTGCCAATCATGGATCTGTAAGTTGGTTGATGTACTGCTGCTGATTCATCATTTGAGCTGAGACTGCATCCTGTTACCATTGGGGTACATATAGGTTTAGAATCTTCCATGCTGTACGTTTTCAAGATCTGTTTGAGATATTTGGTTTGTGAAAGAAAAATACCATCTTTCTTTTGTTGAACTTGTAGACCAAGAACATAGGTACGTTCACCAAGCAAGGACATTTCAAATTCTTGCTACATTTTTTAAGATTTGTTTGAGATATTTGGTTTGTGAAAGAAAAATACCATCTTTCTTTTGTTGAACTTGTAGACCAAGAACATAGGTACGTTCACCAAGCAAGGACATTTCAAATTCTTGCTGCATTACTGAAACAAAATTTTGACTCATGGATTGTTCATTGCTACCAAAAATGAAATCATCAACATAAACAACAATAATTAGCAATTTATCAGTGTCAATCTTTGTATATAGATTGCTATCTGCTGAACCTTTTGAAAAACCTTGTTGGTGTAGATATTTGTCAAGATGGTAATACCAGGCCTTTGGAGCCTGTTTTAGACCATAGAGAGATTTTTTGAGTCTGCATACAATTTTTGCATCATTTCCAAGAATGAATCCTTCCGGTTGTTCAATATAAACTTCTTCTTCTAAATCTCCATTAAGGAAAGCAAATTTTACATCCATTTGGTATACTTTGAATTTCTGAAAGCTAGAAGGAGCAAGAAACATCCTTATGGCTTTAAGTCTAGCAACAGGTGCAAAAGTTTCTTCAAAATCTATACCTTCTTGTTGAGCATACCCATTTACAAACAAGTCTGGCCTTGTTTCTAATGACTTCTCCATTTTCATTCAGCTTGTTTTTGAATATCCATTTAGTTCCTATAATATTTTTATCATGAGGTATAGGAACTAATTCCCAAGTATTATTCTTTTCAATTTGCTCAAGTTCTTCATTCATGGCCTTGACCTAACATTCATATTTGCATGATTCATTTACATTTTGAGGTTCGGTGGAGGATAGTAATGCTAGATAGCTTGAGGTTTCTGTAATAGTTCTTGTTGTCTGTACACCTGCCTCTTTTTCCCCTAAAATTTGAGTTTCTGGATGATTTTTCTGAACATACCTAGACGAAGTCTTTTCTTCTACTGTTATCTCTTCTTCTGGTGCTTCATTGGTTTCTTCTTCAAGATCATTGTGATCTGATGTGGGAAAATAATCCCCGTCTTCTTCATTGTCATAATCTTCTGTTTTTATCTATTTTGGATTTTTGCATGCTTCATCAACTACAACATCAATACTTTCAACAATTTTCCCAAGTCTTTTATTTCAACATTTATATCCTTTACTTCGGGAAGAGTAACCAAGAAGAATACCTTCATCTGCTCTAGGCTCAAACTTACAAGGTTTTTCATCAGTCCTTTTGATATAACATTTGCTTCCAAAAACTTTAAAGTATTTTACAGTAGGAGTCTTACCATACCAAAGTTAATGTGGAGTTTGAGTGCTATGAACCCGAACATTTGCTTGGTTCAGAATAGTTACGGCGGCGAATGTAGCTTCATCCCAGAAGGTTGCAGGAGTTCCAAATTCATCTAGCATATCTCGAGCCATTTGTTGAACAGTTCTGTTCATTCTTTCTACCACTCCATTTTGCTGAGGAGTCCTTGCGGTGGAGAATTGCCTTTTTATTCCATGTTGTTCACAAAAGTCAAAGAATTCATCTGAGGTAAATTCCCCTCCTCGATCAGATCTGAGACATTTGATTTTTTGATTTGATTCATTTTCAACCAAAGCTTTGAAGGCTTGGAACTTTTCAAATGCTTCATCTTTATGCTTTAGAAGACCTATCCAACACATTCTGGAAAAATCATCAATGAACAAAATAAAGTATTCTTCTCCATGAGGTGACTTTTTCCTTGATGGTCCACATAAATCAGTATGGACAAGTTCAAGAGGCTTACTAGTTGACCCTTCTTTTTCAATGAAGTGAGCTCTGGTTTGCTTACCGAATTGACATGGTTTGCATATTGTATTTTCAGGGATGCTAATATCTTGAAGATCACGAACAACCTTGAATCTGCATGATTTTCTTATTTGTGAAAAGATTAGATGTCCCAATATTCTATGCCATAGCCAATTTTCACCATTTTTGCTTAGATAGCACTGTTGTTGTCCTCCCTTGAGTATGTATAAGTTGTTTGGAGTTCTTGTACCTTTGATCACGGTCTCTCCTGTATCAAGCTTATGAACAACACATCCGTTTGATCGAAACACTACTTCATTTCCTTGATCACACATTTGAATGAAACTCAATAGGTTATGCTTTAAACCATGTACATACATAACATTTCCAGCTTTAACCTTTTCTTTCAAGAGAATAAAGCCTTTACCTTTTATGACTGCAGGAGTGTCATTTCCAAATGAGACATTCTTTTCCTTTTCTAAGGCCGTATATGATTGAAGTTTTTCTTTGTCACCTGCCATGTGTTTTGAGCATCCACTGTCGATGTACCACTGATTTTCTTGTCCTTTTGCATACAAGGCTATACCACATATTTCTGTTTGAGATTCTTTCCTTCTCCATATCTTCGGGTTTAATGGAGTTTTCTCCTTTTGAGATATTTGCTTAAATTTTCTCCTGCATTCAGATTCTTCATGACCAAAATTGTTACAGATTGAGCATTCTATTTCATTTTCAAGAAGAGAAAAGTTATTATAGGAACTTTTCTTGAAGCTTGTTACATTCCTTTGATTTCGTGCTTCTTTAGTCATGATGGTTTTGTAAGCAACACATTGAGAAACTTTGTGTCCAAAATTATGACATGAAAAACATTGCCCATTAAAGAAGCTCCTGTGATTATCAAATCTATTGACCTGGTGATTGTAGTTTCCATTGATATTCATATTTGGAGCAAATTGAGTATGATTTACTTGAGATTGGTTGTGGATTCTATTCATCCTTGGAGTAAATTGAGTTTGATTTACCTGGTGATCTACTTTATGCCTTTGTTGACGACTGTCATACTGTTCACTGGTCTTTGCTGCATCAAGATAACTTTTAGTGGAGATTGACGGATTCTGTGATTGATATGCTTCTTTAGTATATTCCAGACCTGTCTTTATTAGAGGAGAATGTTGCACTTTGATAATTTCATTTAAGGTTTCTGATCCTTTAGCACATCTAAGATTGAAAAATTTCATTTTCTCAAGATCCTTTCTTAGACCCACAATTTCACATTCTAGTTTTTCATTGTGTTTTTATTTTTCAGCAAGTTGGTATGTCAAGGTATCTATAACCATATTCTTTTCTTCTAAACAGATTTTGAGTTTAGAGATTTCTTCATGAAGGTCATCTTCTTCTAAAGCATCCCAAAAATTATCATCGTCATAAGCCATTAGAAGTCTATAGTCATTACTATTTTCATCCTCATCAATATTTAATAAACCATCGCTATCTTCATGAGTATAGTAACTCTTTTTATTTACAACTTGTTTTATATTCCATTTTTCATATTCCTTCCCTTTTTCATATTTATGTTTATGAGGACATTTGGCAGCACAATGACCGAATCTACCACAGGCAAATCATTTGAAGGGTAGCTTACCTCTAAACCTTCCGGAACCTCGTTGAAGCTTCTTGACAAAGTTTACCTCATCTTCTTCTTCTGAAATATGTCCTGATTCATTGTCTTATTCCTTTCCTTTTGCTGAAGCTTTAAATGCGGCTTCTTTAATATCTGATGGAACTCCTTTTCTCATCTCAAAGGCAGTTAAGATTCCGTGCAGCTGTGTCATAGTGATTTTCTGTAGATCCTATTTTTCTTCTATGACAGACACTTTTGATTCAAATTTAGCAGACAAGGATCTCAAAACTTTCTCAACTAAGGTAACTTCCTTTATATCTTCACCCAGATTCTTCATACAATTAACAACCTCATCTATTCGTAAGAAGTAACTAGCTATACTTTCATCACTGTGAATCTTATGAGTTTCATATTGAATTCTGAGAGTTTGAATTTTAGCACGTTTTACCTGAGAGTCTCCTTCGTAGCTCATAATGATTTTGTCCCATATTTCTTTGGCTGATTTGAGCTACATGAATTTGACAAACTCTGATTGTGACAGAATTCCCAATAAAGTATTGTCAGCCCTAGCATTGGTTTCATATTGCTTTTTACCTGCCGTATCTATAGGAATTGCTGTTGGAAATGTATGTCCTCCTTCCACAATTTCCCAGACATCTGTTCCAAGTGATTGTAGATAGGCCGTGGTTCTTATTTTCCAATAAAAAAAGTTTCTACCATCAAAGATTGGTGGTCTGATGGATACCACACTTTCTTGATTACTGATGATGATGGATCTCCCTTCAAGCGATCAAGCTTCTTCTGAAGGGCCTGCTTTGATACCAATTGTTGGAAATAATACTGAGAGGGGGGGGGGGGGGTGAATCAGTATTATCATATCCATAATTTTAATTTCCAAACAGATTTATATATGCTACTTCAGCTAAGTGAACCAGCGTGTACATGCAACTATAATTAAAGCAACCAGTGTATATGCAGAGAACTTTTGATTTAGCCAATTTATCATGCATTGAACTTTAACGAGTATATCAGAGATTTATTAGACAGTGCAGTAAAAGCAGAATAAAGCATCACACATAAGCAACACACATGAACACCAAGATATAAGGTGGAAACCCAATGTGGGTAAAAGCCACCTGCTGCTGTTGTCTCTGTCTTCTTTTATGTTAGAAAATTATATATTACGGAGCAATGGAACACATAAGATATTGCAGAAATATAAACACAGAAAACGCACAAAACAAGAGAGACACAGATATACGTGGTTCACCCAGTTTGGGCTACGTCCACCCTGAACAGCCAGTCCTTCCTTTCTATTATCCAGCAAAATGAAGAGACACAACCTACAACAAATCCACTGTAATATCCTCTGTTTTCTCTCACAGTCTCACCTCTCTGTTTCTCGCTCACAGAATACACATCTATCGTACAACCTCAAATACAATACCCTCATACAAAGAGAGGGGTTTCCTTCTAGGGAAAAAAACCCTAAACTAAACATAAGTTCTACCGTCAGATCATCCGCCTAATGAACGGCCCAGATTGACTAGAAATTACTATACTTTTACAAGGCAATTTTACAGCTGTTTTTAGCTTCGGGGGTGCTGCCCCCGAAACCCCCCACCAGGGGGGGGCTCCCAAAGGTCGCAGCCGCCCCCCTGGACCCCCCCTGCAGCGAATATTTTACGGGCGGCGTTGCCGCCCCCATTTTGAACTGGGGTCCTATGTGGTGATACCTTTGATTATAGAAGATAATCAGGCTCCACACCCAACAATCTCCCACTTGGAGACTGATTGTAGCAACTCCACCGCTGCTCCATTTGCTGGACAATGACTCCTCTTTGGACTTGGCTGTTTCTCATCTTCATCGTCATCCTTGAAGACCAACTAAAACTGACCATATTCCCAGTTTCTCCCTGGTTACAACTTTTGTTAGCATATCTGCAGGATTCTGGCTAGTGTGTATCTTTTCCAGCTTCAACTCTCCATCTTCCAACACTGATCGTATGAAATGGTACTTGATCTGTATGTGTTTAGTCCTGGAATGAAATGCTGAGTTCTTTGCAAGATGAATGGCACTTTGGCTATCACTGTATAACGTGCCCATATCATGCTCCTTACCCAATTCACCCATAAACCTTTGTAACCAAATCATTTCTTTACTAGCCTCTGTAGCAGCAACATACTCTGCTTCTGTTGTTGAAAGTGCAACAACACTTTGGATTTTTGAAACCCAACTGACAGCTGTTCCTCCAACAGTAAATACATATCCTGTAGTGCTCCTCCTGTTGTCTCTGTCACCTGCCATATCTGCATCAACATATCCTTGTAGGGAGATGTTTGAACCACCAAAGCATAATGCTTGATTTGTGGTACCTTTCAAATATCTGAGAATCCATTTCACTGCCATCCAATGTTCCTTGCCTGGATTGTTCATGTACCTGCTTACAACTCCCACTGCATGTGCAATATTAGACCTTGTGCAGACCATTGCATACATTAAGCTTCCAACTGCTGATGCATATGGAACTTTAGACATATAATCCATGTCTTCTTGAGTCTTTGGGCACATTTCCTTGCTAAGTTTGAAATGGCTAGAAAAAGGTGTACTAACTGGTTTTGCATTATGCATGTTAAATATTTTCAACACCTTTTGTATGTACTCATTCCGAGACAATGTTAATTTACGATTTTTCCTGTCTCTAGTTATTCTCATACCAAGGATTTGTTTTGCAGCTCCCAAATCCTTCATTGCAAATGAATTTGCCAATTTTCTTTTGAGCACAGTTATTTCCTGCATGTTAGATCCTACAACAAGCATGTCATCTACATAGAATAACAATATAATATAGCTGCCATCATTTTGTTTTTTCAAATAAACACAATGATCAGAGTGACATCTAGTATAACCTTGTTCAGACATAAACTTGTCAAATTTTAGATACCACTGCCTTGGAGCCTGTTTTAAGCCATACAAGCTCTTCTTCAACCTGCACACTAGTTTCTCCTTCCCTTTCACCTCATATCCTTGTGGCTGCTGCATATATATCTCTTCCTCCAAATCCCCATGGAGAAAGGCTGTCTTTACATCTAACTGCTCAAGATGCAAATCTTCAGCTGCTACAAGACTTAAAATAGTTCTGATTGAAGTCATTTTAACAACAGGAGAAAATATTTCATCGAAATCAATACCTTTCTTCTGTGCAAACCCCTTCACCACAAGTCTAGCTTTGTACCTCTGTTTTCCTCCATCTTCTTCCTTCAGCCTGTAAACCCATTTATTCTTCAATGTAGTTTTTCCTACAGGCAACCTGACTAAATCCCAAGTCTGGTTATGCATTAAGGAGTCCATCTCTTCTTCCATGGCTACCTCCCACTTCTTCCTACTTTCAACCTGCATTGCTTCTTCATAACATTCGAGTTCATCGGAATCAGTCAACAATAAATAATATAATGAAGGAGAGTATCGTTCAGGGGGTCTACTTATCCTGGTAGATATTCTAACACCACTTTCAGGTGTTTGGGGTGCCTATTGTTGTGGTGGTGGTTGCTGTTGTTGTGGTTGTTGATTATTATTATTTTTAGGCACCTTTCCTTTTTCAGTGATTTCATCAAGAACTGCGTATTCCTTGTTTTCCTTTTCCTGTTTCTTTTCCTGCAACTGATTCTTATACAAGACCTTTTCATTGAATATTACATCTCTGCTCCTAATGATTTTGTGATTTTCATAATCATATAAGCAATAACCAAAATCATTAACACCATATCCAATAAAGGTACATTTCTTTGACTTTGCCTCAAGCTTTGTTCTATTTTCTTTATCAATATGGACAAAGGCCTCACAACCAAAAGGCTTTAAAATAGAGTAGTTTACCTTTTCACCTATCCATGCTTCCTCTGGAACACCACCATCCAAGGAACTTGAAGGCCCTCTGTTTATTAGATAAACAGCAGTATCTACAGCATCTGCCCAAAACTGTAAAGGCAATCCTGCATGCAATCTCATGCACCTTGCACGCTCCATGATTGTTCTGTTCATCCTTTCTGACACACCATTTTCTTTTGGTGTTCTTGGAACTGTCTTCTCTCTGCGAATTCCATGCTCTGAATAGTACGTATCAAACTCTTTGCTGCAATATTCACCTCCATTGTCTGATCTAAGTCACTTCAATTTCTTTCCTGTCTCAATCTCAACCAAAGCTTTCCATTTCTTGAAAGTATCAAATACATCAGATTTATTCTTAATACAATAAATCCAAGTTTTTCTAGTTGCATCATCAATAAAAGTAACATAATAACGAGAGCCACCGAGAGATGATACTTGAGCAGGTCCCCATACATCTGTATGCACAAGCTCTAATTTTTCATTCTTCTTTTCTTTCCCAACTCTGAGAAATCTGACTCTCTTCTATTTTCCATAAATTCAATTCTCACAAAAGTCCAAATCAACATTCTTCAAATCCGTCAACAAATTTCTTGAGTGAAGAATCTTCATCCCCTTTTCACTCATGTGTCCGAGCCTATGATGCCATAATGCTGCATCTGCTCCTTTGGAAGTTAAAGCATTAACAGAGTTAGAAATACCATTGCATAAATACAATGTACCAACATTTTCGCCTTTTTCTATTACCAAGGCTCCTTTGGTGACCTTCCAAGCTTTATCTGTGAAAGTTGTCACACAACCTTCACCGCCTAACTGCCCTATTGAAATCAGATTTTTCTTTAGATCTGGAACATGCCTTACCTCCTTTAATAGCCATTGGTTTCCATTTTGCTGTTTTACAAGAACCTTACCCATTCCAACGATTTTACAGGGTTTATCATCACCCAGACGAACTTGTCCAAAATCTCCTTGAACATAGTCATGAAAGTATTTCTTATCAGGTGTGGCATGGAATGAAGCCCCTGAATCTACCACCTAGGAATCAATAATATTTTCGAAAGAAAGAATCAAAACATCTTGTAACACCTCACCTGTCACATTTGCTTCATGATTGTTTTCTTGCTGTGCATCTCCTTCTTTTCCCTTCCGAGATCTACAGTCTTTCTTTAGGTGTCCTTTCTTTCCACATTTCCAGCACACTATCCCCGATCTGGACTTGGACCTGCCTTTCCTTGATTTACTGCAATATCATGAGCTCTTTCCTCTTTCCATTTTTCTTCCTCTAGACTCTGCACTCAAAGCATTTCCCGATGTCTCACTGGAGCTTTTCCATCGCATTTCCTTGCTAAGGATAGCGCCAACAACATCATCAAACTTTAAAGTACTAGATCCAGAAACAGAGTTACTAATGGCCATTACCAAACCATTCCAACTTTCTGGTAATGAGCACAAGAATAACAGAGCTCTAACTTCATCATCAAAGTTTACCCCTACAGAACTTAACTGACTTGTAACTGTATTAAAATCATTTAAATGGTTTGCAACAGATCCACCTTCCGACATATTCATATTAAATAACCGTTTCATAAGAAATACCTTGTTTGAGGCCGAGGGTTTTTCATATAGTTTCGACAACGTCTGCATCAAACCCTCTGTCGTGGTTTCCTTCGAAATGTTGAAGGCGATTGACGCAGCAAGGCACAACCGTATTGTTCTGAGTGCCTTTCTATCGAGAAGGTTCCATTCTTCGTCTTTCATACCCGTCGGCATCTTTGTTTTTCCGCCCAATGGTAGGTATAGATCTTTCTGATACAGATAATCTTCCATCTGCATCTTCCACAGCGAGAAGTTTTGGCCGTTAAATTTCTCGACCCTAAACTTACCATCTTCCACCATTGCTCCCACTCGAACTAGGAACCCTTCTTTCCTACGAGTTTATCAGCCAAATAGACCTTCGGCTCTGATACCAGTTGTTAGAAAATTATATATTACGGAGCAATGGAACACATAAGATATTGCAGAAATATAAACACAGAAAACGCACAAAACAAGAGAGACACAGATATACGTGGTTCACCCAGTTTGGGCTACGTCCACCCTCAACAGCCAGTCCTTCCTTTCTATTATCCAGCAAAATGAAGAGACACAACCTACAGCAAATCCACTGTAATATCCTCTGTTTTCTCTCACAGTCTCACCTCTCTGTTTCTCGCTCACAGAATACACATCTATCGTACAGCCTCAAATACAATACCCTCATACAAAGAGAGGGGTTGCCTTCTAGGGCAAAAAACCCTAAACTAAACATAAGTTCTACCGTCATATCATCCGCCTAATGAACGGCCCAGATTGACTAGAAATTACTATATTTTTACAAGGTAATTTTACAGCTGTTTTTAGCTTCGGGGGCGCTGCCCCCGAAACCCCCCGCCAGGGGGGGGCTCCCAAAGATCGCAGCCGCCCCCCTGGACCCCCCCTGCAGCGAATATTTTACGGGTGGCGTTGCCGCCCCCATTTCGAACTGGGGTCCTATGTGGCGATACCTTTGAATATAGAAGATAATCAGGCTCCACACCCAACATTTTAATAATAAGAAAATTTGTTTACAATATTGTACTGGTGTAGACTCATACTAGTACGCAGGTTTCTACCTGTAGAAGGTTACTAACTTCTCTCATTCTCTAGCTTCTACTGGAAGGGACCTACAACCTCCTAGCTCTTGTACCAGTCGATATGTTTACTAGTACGTAGGCAGTGACTTGCATAAGGCTACGACCTTCTTTCTTCCTCCAAGGACCACGTTTCATAAATTTTCAGACTGGATCCATCAACAACATCATAACTGCAATAAAATCATCAAATACATCTGCATCAACCAGTCACTTTCTGAATCAACCACAACTGAATCAATCAATCATTTTGACAACTCATTGTAATTGTAGCAAATCACAATCAATCTGATCATTCAAAATACTGTCACTAGAATACAATCACCAGAACCCAAAGCAGAACTCAGAACTCTGCAATAGCAAACATAAAAAACTGAAACATACTTCATAAGGTATACACTACTTCCATGTGTTGAACCAGCGTGTATACGCACTTTTATCAAAGCCAACCAGCGTACACATATGTAAATATTAATTCATAATTTTGCAGCTATTCTGGACTTCAGTTATACCCAAATCATAACATTTACAGAATAACACATGCGTCAGTATTAAGATCTAGACTATACATGATCAAACCATATAATGATAATTCATTTCAAGTCTTAAGATCCCGATCCATAATTAGATCGTATCCCTCATCAACCATTGAGGTTCATCCTTGGTTCAAATCAAGAAAAGCACCATAAGCCAATAACCTGCAAACTAGATCTCACACTTTATCAGATATTCGATACTTGCACACTTTGGCCTAACGATCTTCTCCTCCTTATATAGGTTTAGGCCTTTCTCAATACCATGGATCAAAACGACTTAGGACCAATACCTTGGACCAAATACCTAGGGTCAATACCTCAGACCAAATACCTTGGACCAATACCATGGATCAAAATACCTTGGACCAAATACCTCGGACCAAAAACTTAGTTTTCCAACATATACGCGTTTTTCCTTCTGTGAAAGTGCGTGTGTACATATACGCAACTTGTGTTTAGTGAACCTACGTGTACACGCATCTTGGTCAAGGTGAACCTACGTGTACATGCATCTTGGTCAAGGTGAACCTGTGTATACCTCTCTTTCTTCATTCTCTACAGTTTGATCTGTAATTCTTTGTTGTTGACATGCTGCACCATGATCTTTCATCTGAGTGAGTTGCCATCAAGGACAATACCTGTATCATAATGCCAACATGTTCTACATTGGAACCCTAGCTGATTAGGGTTTGGTGGAATGTGTGCTATACATTGGAACCCTAGCTTATTAGGGTTTGGTGGAATGTGTGAGCAAGTCCCTTATATATCTTAAAATTGATTTACTTGGTATGTGTGTGTTTGTTTGATCAAACCCTAGTACAATCGAAATGATTGTGGGTCTAACTTTTATTTGATATTAAGTTGGGTTTGACTAACACATGATTTCAAATGTATTTTTCATGATGATAAATTCTAGGCATCTATATAGATATTGTCTTGAAGTGCTAGGTTGGTCTAGGTCAAATGTATTTATGTTATTGGACATATGATATGCTTATTTATGATTATGAATTCCTATATATGTGTTGAACTAGTCATTGATGATCATGAGTCTTAGGATTTAATGGAAGTCATTGTCTAAGATTCTAGGATGATGATATTTGGAAATCTAGGGCGTTGTAGCTAAACCCAGTGAAGTTAATTGTCTAGTATGAAATGCAACACTCTGAGATCTATGAATGTAATGATTGTTGAGATTGTTGAAATGGAATTCTAAGGTTTGGGAAATAAACCTTAGTGATATAGGTGGATGTTGGTGGCCATCTACCTATTCCACCGAGACCCCCACCACTGTCTCCTTCAGTTTTTTGGTTTCCTTAATTGTAGCACAATTTACTGTTTTTGGCAGTTTTTTGTGTCCTGAACTCCGTAGCCATTTTGAGGCCCTAAACAACTTTTTTTTTTGTTTGGGAAAATGGGGGCCAATAATAGTTGTGGATTAGTGTTGGCTGGTTGAAAATTGTATTCCTCAGATATATCTTTATAACGAGGTATTGTGTGTGTCAAACGGAGATCATATGCCAACATTATGACCTTGGGAAATTGATGTACCAATTTACCCAAACGGGGCCCATAGTTTTGGTGCTTCATCTCCTAGGGTTAGGGTTTTGGATGTTTAGGGTTTTCCATTATTTATCAATAATAAATAGGCCTTCAAGCCTCATTGTAACAAAATTCAGAGGCATGTAGCTGCCACATCTATTCCTAGAGATAAGCTACCATCGCCCAAGCTAGTCTTCTTTCCATTCTATTTGTAAGCATATTTTAGTATTTGATATTAATGAAATGAAATGTTATTTGTACTGAATCTCTATATTTATGGTTATATTTTTAATTTTTGCGTTACTTTTTAAGTTCAAATCAGTGGTATCAGAGTGAGTATGCTCTTTCTTTGTTTTTCTTTGCATGTCCCCAATGAGGTTAGGATGTAAGGAGTTAGGGCTTATGGTCGAACCTTTGCAAGACTAGCCTTGCAAATCCCTATGGCTTCCCATGGTAGAAGAGAAGAAAGATGAGGGTGCAGGAGATATTTTCAAAATATTGCTCGAAGAAGCCCTTGATCGACAAAGGAATGTGATGATGGACAACTTTACCTAGATCCTTCAACGACTACCCAAAGGCAAAGCATCTACTTTTGATAGCTACTTTGGAAGCGCCAGACCCTTTAAGGTACAAGTTAACTTTGACATCCCCTTATTTGAAGGTCAAATAGATGCAGATGCCATAGATAAATTACTTTTGCACTTCTCAAACATTACTTTTGCACTTCTCAAGAAACCTCCCATGTCAAGGAATGGTGGGAAACCTACTGTGAGAAGAAATATGAAAGTACACCCTCATTGTTTTCAGTTGTACCCATTTGGAATTCATTCCAGGATGCCATCAAGGAGCAGTACTACCCTGTCAGGAGCTATGAGGATAAATACATAAAGTGGACCACGCTACAGTAGGGAAGAGACCAGGACGTGCCGAAACTTACCAATGTTTTCCATACCCTTTGCATGAAGTTGGGTTTCAAGGATTCTGAGAAACATTTGGTACTCAAGTACCATGGCTACCTACACAAGTACATCCAAGATGAGATGGAGTTCCTGGACATATCCTCACTCAGCATGGTGTACTAGTACACTGTCAAGATTGAGCAGAAGTTTAAATAGAAAAAGCGAGACTTTGGATCTGTGAATTTGAAGGAAGGGAAAAGCGCCCCCAAACTACATAACAAAGGACAAAGCCAAGGTGGGGCGACCGAGGATAACTCATCGAAGCTGCAAGCAAAGAACAACACCACGAAGAAAAATAAGGACATGGGAAAGTGGTGTGAGTTCCATAAGAGCTCCACTCATAACACAAGTGATTTTCGGGCCAAGTAGTCACTAGTGGTTGACTTGAAGGCTTTCGATTCACACGCATGTTCCGATTAGAGTCAGAACCTGACAAGGGGAATGAAAAAGGGTAGTAGATCATTGACATAGAGCCTAGTAACACTGTGTCCACCACCAAGATCTAGAAGATCAAGCTTGAATATACATGAGAGGGGGAACGCCTATTCCACTCATAGATGTGGGTGAAGGGTTCTCCATTGTAGTTCATTTTCAACAACGAGAGCCAAAAGAACCTCATTTCAGCAAAGGTCGTGAAGTGGTTGGGCTTACTGACTACAACACATTTACAGTCATACACCATCGGGTGGCTTCACCAAGGACAACATCTCTGCGTCAGACAGTTGTCTTGCCTTCCCTACAATATCAAGCCCTTCATGGATGAGGTACTGTGTGATGTTTCTCGTCTTGAAATTTGTGATGTATTATTAGGACAACCATACTTATGGAAGAGACATGTTGTATATGAATCTAGACCTCGCTCTATTATTATTTCTTTGGGTAGTGAGTTATACAAGATACCAGAGGTATCCCCATCGACCACCATCTCCTTGATCTCTGCTAAGAAATGTAGTAAGGTCATCTCCCAGACTCATAATTTTTTTTTTCTTTCTAATTCACTCTCAAAGTAAGGGGAAGGTTGTAGCCACATCCATGGCCCACGGGAAGGGTTCCTCCAAGCAGCTTAAGCAGGTGGATACAGTCGTGGAAGAATACAGGGACATCTTCTCCTCATCCACAGGGGTACCCTTGCATTGTCAGGTCAAGGATTCGATCGATTTGACTCCCGGAGCACCTATATGCAATGTGTCGATATATCACTGCTCCATTCTAGAAAATGAAGAGATCAAGCAAAAAATCTAGCAGTTGCTACAAAAAGGGCACATCTAACTAAGTTCCTTGCCTTATGGGAGCTTGATTGTACTTGGACAAAAGAAGGATGGGACCTGGAGGGTCTACATTGATTATTGAGCATTAAAAAAAATCACTATTAGGAATAGGTATCCAATCCCATGGATTGATGACCTGTTGGACCAACTCAAGGGGGCCAAGCATTTCAGCAATATCGATATGAAGTCTGGTTATCACCAGGTTCTAATAGGACCCACAGATGTATGGAAGACCGCCTTTAAATCCAAGGAATGCCGTTTCGAATGGGTGGTTATGTTAGTGTCAGTGTCTTCACACTTCCATCGGTGATCAAGTTGCTCTTTTGCATGCATATTAGGTGTCTCATTTGATCAGATGCATTCCATTAGGTGATGGATCAACTAATGGTAGTGGTTGCATGTTAGTTTCCCTCATGACATGTGCCTACTGACCTGTTTACACATTTTTTTTAGTCATTTACAGTCATCCTGTTTCATTACATGTATAATAATTAGTCCTAGGGTTTAATCCCATTAGGTCTTAGGGTTTGTCAATCATGCTCAAATAAAGAGGTCAGTAGGCACATGAAGGTTCATAAATTCATAATTTTACTTATGGTATGCTCAATAAATCTTTTTCACCTCAAAACTTTGTTTTGAGGTAAAAATAGATTATTTTTCTATTTTAATGATTTTCATGTAAATTTAATTATTTCTATGTAATAAGCACTTAGGAGCTGTTCCGGGTCTTGTTGCCAACTCATGCTACTGCAAAAGCAAAAGTATCCTACATCAGTTCATCAAGTTGCTCAGTAAAAGGTCAAATTTCAAACTGAAAAGCATAGTATTTATAAAAATGACTAAGACTTTAGAAAAGTGGGTTTGAAATGAAGAAAGATTAAAATGTAAGGTGTATAAAAGCAAAATCATGATAGGAAGTCATTCTATTGTGAAAAAAGCCAAGTGGAGAGCCAAAATTGCGTTTTGAGGGAAGAGTGAGCAAAAAAAAGGCGGAAAATTGAAAATCTGGTGCAAACCTGCCTAGCACTACACATCAGAGGGTTGACGTTGTGCATCAGAGGGGCACTGCGCATCAGGCAGCTTTTTCCTATGTAAAAATACACTGGCGCTGTGCATCAGGCAGGCGCTGCGCATTGGGCTCAGTGTGTTGCGCATTGGCCAGTGAGGCTTCAAAACCAAACAAATTCATCTCAAATCCCCCCAAATGCTTCATTTGCCTTCTAAACAAGTAAGTACACTCACTTTTGAGCTTAGATAGGGTTTTCATGCTTGAGATATGTTTTTTTGCCTCCTAAGACTCAAACCCTAGTCTTTCTACCTTATTTTTCACTATTGCAAACTCTTGCTCCTTGTCTCAATATTCCCATTTTCACTTGCCCTAGACCTACCCTTTAATCCTATCTCACTTCACTCATATTCCCTTCCCCCATTTCCCTATTAAAATTAACCCCTTTATCAAACCCTAAACTCCCTCAGATCAAACCCTAGATCCCTTATAAACCCCACTTACCCTCTTATTTCACTCCATCACTATTTCCCTTTTATAAATCTCTTCATACTCATCTTTTTGTAACCTAATTATCCACCATTCATCAAACCATCCAAGAGAGACAAGCATGGAGAGGGACAGGGAGCCTGATTTTGAGGAGGACACCCTTAGTGACAGCTCTAGGGAAAGGATTTTGTAGCAGAGGAAGCCTCACAAAGGTGGCAAGAATATCAGGGAGGTTCCCATCAGTATGAGTGAACTGCTTGCTTGCCCATTAGCCACCTCATGCTTCAGACATCAATCATGTTTTGATTTTTGTGAAATGGTAGAGAAGCATCCGGTTCCTTTGACTCCAGTTGAACAAGAAATGGTTAATGAGAGAGAAATATGGCTTGAGAGGGTAAATATCCACCTTGAGGGCCTTCTAAAGAAAGAAAATAGAGACAATAAGATGCTAAGGCATATGACACATCATTATTTGACTTGGAATAGAATATGCAACTTAAGGCAAGATTAAGGAGGGCCTTAAAGGGCAAAAGAAGGATGATAAGCTCAACATTTTGGCTGATGTTAAACTTGCCCAACAAAGTAACCAATGAAGTACATTTGAGCCAAAACTGGGCAGATTTTGGAAAAAAAATTGTAAATTTTGATTTTTGGAAATTGGAAAAATAGGAAATCCTGGTGGATGTGCAGCGCCACTGGCGCTACACATTGGATTGGCACACCCATTTGAAAAATGGCTTGTAGTTTTGGATTCAACATGAAAAAAAAACCAAACCTAGAAAAATTTCAGCAAATTTGAAGAAGATCTTGGCCACCAAAAGGGAAAAAAACTCTCAAAAAATGCCCTCTCTGCCACTTTTCGAACTCACAGGAAGCAGTATTGGGTGAATTGATTTTTGAAGGGGAAAATCAACTCCAAATCAGAAAATTAAAAGTGTTCCAGAAACTAGATGGGTAGAGCTTTCCAACAAGCTATCTTGGGCCTGATTTGGTGAAGTGGAAGGCCTCCACAAGTAGTCTTGAAGGGGCGCTGTGCATCAGGCTTATGGTGCTGCGCATCAGGCAAATTTTGTCAATTTTGCCTAAAACTCAAAATTTCGCCCAGTTTCTTCAGTGTTTGAATTTTCTTCTTGTTTAGGTAAATGTATGAATGGAAAATGATGTATTTGATGTAATTATAGATGAAAATCACCTCATAGGGTAGATACATCAAGTTCCAAGTGGTTTTGAGCTGTAATGAATTGGTTCCCTAAGTTTTAGAGGCAAGCTGTTCCATTGCCTACTTTTGTGTTCCTAGTTTAGATATGGTTGAAACCACCCCTTTTCTCATGGATTCGACCCTGATAGCTAGCATGAGTGGTTTCCTTGCCTATATTATGTAATTTATTAGTCATTTGTAAAGGTTGGACTTTGGTGGAAGTGGTGGCACTCATTGAACATTTGTATCAGCAGTTTGGCAAGGAATAAAACTAGGTTTCACAGCTATTTTTGTGGGATTCTTGTGATAGTGAGTTTATGTATTGTTTCTTCTTTGTAATGAGTTTTTCTTATGTTTTATATGTATCCAAATCCATCTTTCTCTTCTAAAACTAAATGAATCAAGGTGAATGGACAAAATACACTGCTATGCCTTGCCTTGGGAATGCATTTGGTTTTCAATGTTTTCGACTGTTTGAAGAGGATTCATAGTTTCTTTATGCCCTGCTCAACTCCTCAGCTATCTTAATCTACCATATTAATCCATTTCTGGTACATAAACCATTGTCTACCTCGCCCCACAGAACATGACTGTATCCCTGAGTTGATTTACCAGACCCAATCTGCCTTCTCCAATTGATCCAGCAACCAAAACCTAAAAATCAAACCAGAAACCTTGAGCTACTATACCTAGCCTAAAATATACATTAAATTCAAAGATCTGAAGCCCTGATTGCCAATATCCTAATTGAGATTGAAAAGAAGAGAGCCCTCTCCTGACCTGGTAGGGCTAGCTACCAGGTTAAGTGTGGTTTGATGTTACCCTAGACCTGCCTTCCTTCAGCCTGAGGTAGATCCAAGACCTAACATAGTGGCGACCATACTAGGGAACGTAGTTTTATGTTCCTCAACAAAATGTATCAAGTTCGGATCTGATTGTTGATGGTGGACAACGATAAGACATAGGAAGGCTGAAATCATTCACCTGTTGACTCCAAATTAGTTTCGAGATCAGATCCAAGGACTCCATTGGAGGATGAACCTGACCAGCAGAAAAATGAAAGGACAATATGGAAATATCAGATATTCAAGTTGGAATTTCATCCAAGACATTATGTTCTTCGTTATAAATTATTTCTTCTCTTTTCCCGAGAATGTCAAGAAGGCTTTACAAAGTATTGTATTCGAGGAAAGATCCTAGATCTACGTTTGATTCTTTCCCTTTGAAGATTGTGGTTACAAAACATACGCATGCCTTTGATATTGATCAAGACCCTTCTTCTAAATTTTATGATGATCGTCTTCAAACTGATGAGCCTCAAGAGACAAAGACTGACTCTACACCTTCTGTACATATTCCTATACCTTGTAAAATTCCAGATAGATAAAAGCCTTTGATTTTACCTCCTATATCCCATGCTTTCCCTAACAATCATTACCTATATCTACCAAGATTTGATGGTGAATGTGACAACATCACTGCTGAGAGACATGTACTGAATTTTGAGTCTTTTCTTGACCTTTTTGAAGTTGATGAAGAGGATGTCAGTATTAGGCTTTTTGCTCTTTCTTTGCAAGGCAAAGTCAAGAATTGGTTCAAAACCCTGCCTGATGTGAGCATTTCAGATTTCTAGTAGTTCATCAAAGTTTTCCATGACAAGTGGGTGGTCAGAAAAAACCCTTTCTTGATTATAGAAGAGTATAACCAGCTGAAACGATTTCCAGGGGAGATAGTACAACAGTTTCTGCCAGGTTTAACCAAGTCTATTTTTCGATGCCGGTTAATATAAGACGTCCTCTTGGATCCTCTCTCTTGCACTACCCAGATGCCTTTGATCCGAAAATTGAGTTTCAGTTGAGAGAAAGGAACCTTGAAACACTTAAGGAGATGCAAAACAGTGCAGTAGATGTAGAGGCTAATTTGCTGATCAGAAGGGCAAAGCTGAAGGAAGAAGAGATGAAGAACATAGATCTAGAGGAATTGACATCTTTAGAGGTAAAGCTCGACATTTTGTTAAGTGCAGTGGAAGAGATGATGCAAAAGATCACCACAAGGAATGAGTATGATGTTCAAGACCATGGCTCGCTGATTGAAGAAGAACAAGTGGTTGATCCAAAACATTTTCTTTCTTATCCCAGTTGTCATAGACCTAATAATGATTGTTTTATAGATCATCTTGGAGAAGAGAGATCTATTGATATGACATGTATGCTTGATGATGTGTTTTGTATTGATGATTTCCCTAAGTTTGATCAATATGATGATGATTATGTTCTCCAAACAAAAGCTAGTCTTGCAAACAAATCAACAGCTGGTTTGTGGAAGGAGGAAATTCACTTGCAGCTCGAATACAATGATCAACTGTTGCATATCAGCTGTGGAAGTGAGGAGGAAAGTACAACAAATTTTGAAGTAAGTGAAGGATATTTTCCTTTTTGTTTTGCTTCATTTCAGTTCATCAAAGACAACTTTAATTCAATCAGAAATCAACTGTCGACAAGTTTTGATCTGGACCATCTTGAGGGCAATGAAATCCTCGTTCAAGACTTTTCATATCTAGATTTGCAGCCCCCGAATGCCATTGATTGTCAAGTTGCAGATGAAGACTTGGAAGCTGGAACATATGATTAAATGATACAAGATGATTTCGTACCATTCTGTTCCGAATCATTTTAGTTTTTGAAGGGAAAATTGCATAGTATATCTTCAATAAAGGATGAGTAGCCTATAGAAAATCATGCCATCTCATTGGAACCAATCGAAAATGGGTTGCAATAGTCTTTTCACGATCCAATAGTTGATGTGTTGGATCATGTCTGCAGTCAAAGTCCTTCTCAACTAGCTAACTATGATATTGAAACAAGTATTGATACAAACTTGATCCGGCAACCAGTTTCTTTGTCATTTTCAGTAGGAGTCTCATCACAAAGCTTAGATGAAAGTTTGCATTCATGGTATGAGGAGGAAAAAAGTAATCCATCGGATAAGCTAAGTCCTAGTGCACCTGAATTTCAAGATCCTTATGAAATATTTTTGGAGTCGGATAGAGAATCCATATTATTCAATGGATCTGTTTACAAGTTTTCATGGAAGTTTCCTTTCAGTAGTTCTCTATTGTTGTTCATAAGAAAGCACTTGCGGAGAATTCAAACAACAACTAGAATGCTTACTTGGTTGCATTGGTTCTTTCATTTGACATGATCAGGTGATGAATGGAACAGTTAGAGTAGGTTTTATTGAATAAGCTCCATTTTGAGCATATTTTCTAGTTTTTCAGTTGTGTTTTAGTCTAGAGTCAGTTTTGAGTCAGTTTGAGTCTAGAGTCAGTTTTGAGTCAGTTTAAGTCATGAAGTCAGTTTCAATTAGTTTCGAAGTTTCTTGACCGTATTGCCCAATGGACGAGGCACTAGTCTACTCTCCCAGAGATCTATGGTTCTTGGCACCTTCAAGAAGGTACCATCCCCATTGGAGCCAATGTTAGTGTCAGTGTCTTCACGCTTCCATTGGTGATCAAATTGCTATTTTGCATGCATATTACATGTCTCATTCGATCAGCTACATTCCATTAGGTCATGGATCAACTGATGGTAGTGGCTTCATGTTAGTTTCCCTCATGACATGTTCCTGCTGACCTGTTTACACATTTTTTTTAGTCATTAACAATCATCCTATTTCATTACTTGTATAACAATTAGTCCTAGGGTTTAGTCCCATTAGGTCTTAGGGTTTGTCAATCATGCTCAAATAAAGAGGTCAGCAGGCACATGAAGGTTCATAAAGTCATAATTTTACTTCTGGTATGCTCAATAAATCTTTTTCACCTCAAAACTATGTTTTGAGGTAAAAACAGAGTATTTTTCTATTTTAATGATTTTCATGTAAATTCAATTATTTCTATATGTAATAAGCACTCAGGAGATGTTCCAGGTCTCCTTGCCAACTTATGCTACTGCAAAAGCAAGGTAAAAACATAGTATTTTTCTATTTTAATGATTTTCATGTAAATTCAATTATTTCTATATGTAATAAGCACTCAGGAGTTGTTCCGGGTCTCCTTGATAACTTATGCTACTGTAAAAGCAAAAGTATCCTACATCAGTTCATCAATTTGCTCAGAAAAAGGTTAAATTTCAAGCTGAAAAGCAGAGTATTTATAAAAGTGACTAAGACTTTAGAAAAGTGGGTTTGAAATGAAGAAATATTAAAATGTAAGGTGTATAAAAGAAAAATCATGATAGGAAGACATTCTATTGTGAAAAAAGCCAAGTGGAGAGCCAAAATCGCGTTTTGAGGGAAGATCGAGCAAAAAAAAGGTGAAAAATTACAAATCTGGTGCAAACTTGCCTGGTGCTACACATTAGAGGGTTAGAGCTGCGCATCAGAGGGGCGATGTGCATCAGGCAGCTTTTTTCTGTGTAAAAATACACTGGCGCTGCGCATTGGGCTTAGTGCGCTGCGCATTGGCCAGTGAGGCTTCAAAACCAAACAAATTCATCTCAAATCCTCCCAAATGCTTCATTTGCCTTCTAAACAAGTAAGTACACTCAATTTTGAGCTTAGATAGGGTTTTCATGCTTGAGATATGTTTTTTTGCCTCCTAAGACTCAAACCCTAGTTTGTCTTTCTACCTTATTTTTCACCATTGCAAGCTCTTGTTCCTTGTCTCAATATTCCCATTTTCACTTGCCCTAAACCTACCCTTTAATCCTACTCACTTCACTCATATTCCCTTCCTCATTTCCCTATTTAAATTAACCCCTTTATCAAACCCTAAACTCCCTCAGATCAAACCCTATCTCTCTTATAAACCCCACTTACCCTCTTATTTCACTCCATCACTATTTCCCTTTTGTAAATCTCTTCATACTCATCTTTCCCTAACCTAATTATCCACCATTCATCAAACCATCCCATGAGAGACAAGCATGGAGAGGGACAAGGAGCCTGATTTTGAGGAGGACACCCTTAGTGACAGCTCTAGGGAAAGGATTTTGCAGTAGAGGAAGCCTCACAAAGGTGGCAAGATTATCAGGGAGGAGCCCATCAGTATGAGTGAACTGCTTGCTTGCCCATTAGCCACCTCATGCTTCAGACATCAAGCATGTTTTGATTTTTGTGAAATGGTAGAGAAGCATCTGGTTCCCTTGACTCCAGTTAAACAAGAAGTGGTTAATGAGAGAGAAATATGGCTTGAGAGGGTAAATATCCACCTTGAGGGCCTTCTGAAGAAAGCAAATAGAGACAAAAAGATGCTAAGGCATATGGCACATCATTATTTGACCCGAAATAGAATATGCAACTTAAGGATTAAGCAACTTAAGGCAAGATTAAGGAGGGCCTTAAAGGGCAAAAAGAAGGATGATAAGCTCAAAATTTTGGCTGATGTTACACTTTCCCAACAAATAACCAATGAAGTACATTTGAGCCAAAACTGGGGAGATTTTGGAAAAATTTTGTAAATTTTGATTTTTGGAAATTGGAAAAACAGGAAATCCTAGTGGATGTGCAGTGCCACTGGCGCTGCGCATTGGATTGGCACAACCATTTAGAAAATGGCTTGTAGTTTTAGATTCAACATGAAAAAACAACCAAACCCAGAAAATTGAAGCAAATTTGAAGAAGATCTTGGCCACCAAAAGGGAAAAAAACTCTCAAAAAATGCCCTCTCTGCCACTTTTTGGATCCACAGGAAGCAATCTTGGGAGAATTGATTTTTGAAGGCGCAAATCAACTCCAAATCAGAACTCCACTGCCTACTTTTGTGTTCCTAGCTTAGATATGGTTGAAACCACCCATTTTCTCATGGATTCGACCCTGATAGCTAGCATGAGTGGTTTCCTTGCCTATATTATGTAATTTCTTAGTCATTTGTAAAGGTTGGACTTTGGTGGAAGTGGTGGCACTCATTGAACATTTGTATCAGCAGTTTGGCAAGGAATAAAACTAGGTTTCATAGTTATTTTTGTGGGATTCTTGTGATAGTGAGTTTATGTATTGTTTCTTCTTTGTAATGAGTTTTTCTTATGTTTTATATGTATCCAAATCCATCTTTCTCTTCTAAAACTAAATGAATCAAGGTGAATGGACAAAATACACTGTTGTGCTTTGTCTTGGGAATGCATTTGGTTTTCAATGTTTTCAACTGTTTGAAGAGGATTCATAGTTTCTTTATGCCCTGATCAACTCCTCAACTGTATTAATCTACCATCTTAATCCATTTTCACATATAAACCAGAAACCCTAAGCTACTATACCTAGCCTAAAAATATACATTAAATTCAGTCATATCAAGCCCTAATTGCCAATATCCTAATTGAGATTGACAAGGAGAGAGCCCTCTCTCGACCTGGTAGGGTTAGCTACCAGGTTAAGTGTGGTTTGATGTTACCCTAGACCTGCCTTCCTTCAACTAGAGGTAGATCCAGGGCCTAACAGGTTATTCCCTTTGGGTTGAAAAATGCCCATGCTACTTTTATGAGGCTAATGGATGACATCTTGTAGCTCTTCACCAACTCGTTCGTGGTGGTTTATCTAAACGACATCCTCATCTTCAACAAGAGTTGGGAAGAACACTCGCAACACATTCGGTAGGTCCTTCAAACCCTTCGAGAGCACAAATTGTGTGCCAACTTGGAGAAATGCACCTTTGGCATGAGCTAGGTCCAATACTTAGGTTACAACATAGATGAGCATGGCGTGCATGTGGACTTGACTAAGATCCAAGTCATTCAAGGTTGGGCAGCTCTGACCACTCTAATAGAGCTTCACAACTTTTTGGGTATTGCAAATTTTTATGAGAGGTTCGTGTTGGGATTATTCCATATTACTTGGAATTTGAGTCAGATTACTAAGGGCGGGGTGAAAGCAAAGTTTTCTTGTTCTGAATCCCAACAGAAGGTGTTCGTTGAGTTGAAGTACCGCCTTTTCTCTATAACAGTACTCACAATCCGAGACCTGCAACAACTATTTGAAATCGAGACAAATGCCTCAGACTATGCTATTGGTGCAGTCCTCACCCAGCATGGGCATCCAGTGGCCTATCATAGTGAGACACTTTCCAATACAATTCAGAAGTACCCCACCTATGATAAAGAGATGTATTCCATCGTGCATGCTTATTGATAGTGGAAGCACTACATTCTGGGGAAGGAGATGGTCATCCACATTAATCATCGACCTCTTCTATTTATACAGACACAGGTGATGAGCCCCAAAAATGGATAATTATCTGGGCTCATTCAACCTCCTAATTTGACTTAATTCACCATTCTCATTAGTTTATTGCATGTTTTTGATTATATTTATGCTAATAGAGTGAATTTGGTTAGTCATTATGCCAACAAGTCTAATGGGTGCTTTGTGTAGCCTTTTTGGTCAATTTGGAGACAAAATTGAAGGTCTTAATGAGCACTTGGCAGCCAAATTCGTGGGAGAACAAGAGAGAGGATTTGTAGGAAGGTGTCCCCTTCATTTATGGGCCCTTACCTCGAATTCTCCACCATCAGCTCGGAGTTCAAGGGCCACCGAATCAATTAGCACAAGGGCAGCCAAGCAAGTCAAGTAGGACTGCTGTTAACTACAAGTCTTGGGCAGCCGAGTCCCTAAAGTTTAGGAGGACTGTTGGGGTCCTCAATTTGTATAAATAAGAGGGCTTAGGGCCTCATTTCAGTTAGTCATTTTGGGGAGCTAGTGGTTAGTCATTTTGTAGCTGGTAGTTAGTCATTTCATAGTCTTGTTGTAGTCATTTTGTAGTTCGATTTTTAGGCAATAGATTAGTTTTGCTGTCAGCTCATTTTCAAGTTCTCCTTGTGGACAGTTTTGATGTAACTCTTCATTTCTTGATCAATAAAGATGAATCCAGCTTTGCACCAGCTCTAAATCTCTCTTAGGAGGCTGTAGCTCTTGGGGTTGGGCCCATCTCAAGCGCCCAGTACCTCCTTTGTTTACTTTCATGTGTCTTTACTGCATTCTTAGAGTAAAATCTGCTATTTAGATCTAAATCTTGTTTTGTTATTTAGTTTGTTTTTTTGATGAGTAAAATGGATTTTCATGCTCAGATTTAGTTGATAGGTTGTTAACAGAAAAAGCTTCAAGAAAAGGGCCAACAAACATCTGTGGTTTCACCTCTCCCTTAGTGGGATCAGGAGCTGTGACTAGGATGACTTTGCTGCCCACAAAAACACTGACTTTGCTTTGCCATGCAATCATCAGTGTTTGGTTTTCATTTGCAGAAGTTGGTTACATGTTTAGATATCTGAATGCTTCATTGCATAGTTAATATACATGGTTTCCTTGCAAATAAAGTTGCTGTCCATTCTTGTTACTGTTAGCTAGATCATATTAGGGTAGCATAACTAGATCTTTGTTTTCTTGCATGTCTTTGTTGGTTCAGTTGGAAACACAAATTGCAGAGCACCTGTACCACTTATTTGTCTACCCAGACTCCCTCAAACCCATCTTCTCCATCTCCTAACTTGGTTTCTTGCCTCACGTTGCCATACTGCCCTCATAACCCTACCTTTTGTGCAACATTACTTCAGTCTTCTTGGAACAAGTCCAGCCATCTACACCTTCTCCTCAACTCTATCCATCAGTCCTTGGGTCATTTCAGGCCCCTACCCTGCCTCCCTATCCATTCATGCACCTTACCTCACTCACCCATGCTCCGAAATTCCATTACAGAACATCCTGTAGAAATCCCAGAACATCCTGTAGAACCCTTGCAGACTTCCTGTAGAAGCTCATAAACACGGTTCCTTGGCAGCCAAACTTTGTGAGACTCTCTGGAAGGGTGTTAGGGACCCCTTAGACCCTCTCTGAACCTTCCCAACCTTTCCCAAGCATTTCTCCTCCTTGATCCACCTCTGCACAGTGAAAAGCTAGTTAAAAGCACATGCATGATAATTCTAATAACTTAATAAAAAATACAAAAAGATGTTTTCTTCAGATAGTGAGAACTTAGACACATGCATTTTACCTTCCTAGAAGTAATGGCATCTCTTTCAGTAGTTTGCATGCTCTCTTTTGCGTCAGTAGGACTAGCTGGTAGAATTAGGGTTTGCTAGGGTTTGCGTTCCTTTTTGGCTTTCATTTTCTTTTCGCAATTAGATTAGCTTCCTTCGAGTTAGCTTTCATCCATCAATTAAAAAGCTTCTTCTAAGAGCTCATAGAAGTTGGCTTAAGCTCCTAGCGGACTTGTGCCAGCTGACCAAGTGACAGCTGCGGCAAGAGCTAGTACTTGTGCATACAGCACCGTCGCTTCCAAGTTTGTTACGAACTACCGGGTTGATAAAATTAAAGAAGGGAGTTCCAGGAGTTGTAGCATTATTGCTACAATACTGGGGCCCACCATATTTTTGGCGCCGTTGCCGGGGAAGCGTCAGAGTATTGGTGATTGTTGCTTTTCTTCTATTTTCCACTACAATCTTCTGCTAAGTAGTTTATTTCATTTCCATTATGCAATTTCATTTATGCAGAAGTAGATTAGTCCTTTCCTGCTTTCATTTCAATTCCGCATTTTCATTTTCGCAAGATAGTTAGTTGCAGTTCAATCTATTTCAGTTTTGCAGGTAGAAGTAGAAAAAAGCAAAAATCAACCAAAAAGATTTCCTTTCATGCCTGGTAGGAGTAGAGATAAGTTAGAAAAATATTTGCACAACACCCCCCACTGCTTCACACAGCCAACCTTCTCTCTTCTTCGATGGCTGTGACTAAGAAGAACCCCTGGGTGGACATCAAGGCATATTTAAAGAACCTCTAGGGGAGAAGAAGAAGAAAACATTCCTCTGGAGCAAATGGCTACAAGCAGAAATGTTGGGAGCAGTACCTTATCCAAAAATGAATTTGCAAATCAGATTGAAGATTTCAAGAGTGATATGAGGCAGTTTCTTGCCATGCAACTGGATACCTTGCGGATCCAAAAGAAGCAAGAAGAAGCCAAGAGGGCTTTGGCCATTTTTTGTCCTAGGTGCACTAGAAAGCATCCTAGGAACGAATGTCCAATGCACTCTCTAGAAGTGTGTTTCGTCTGTGAAGAATACCATCCTACGAATCAGTGCCCTTCCTTTCCTGGACTCAAAGCTGCATACCAGAGAGCCAAAGGAGCCACTGAATCACTCTGTTATATGAACCAAAGGAGGCCACATGGACCCATACCCTACCAGCAGGGAATGCAAGGTACATCCCAGACCTATTATGACCCCTATCAAACCACTTCCATACCCTCTTGGGGTCCCCCTGCTCACCCTTCATGGTTCACACCTCCTCCTTGTTCCTTCACAGATCCATATTATGCCCAACCAGCTGCTCATTCATTTCACTCTTATGCTCAGCCACAACCTCAGTGGAATGCACCTTATCAGGAGTGGAGGCCCCAGTACAACTCTCATCCCGCTCATTTTCCTCCACCACCTGCTCATCCACAACCATCGCCTCCTCCTCCACCAAGGCAACCCCAAATGCCTACCCAACCACAATGCCATCCATCTCCATCTCAATTTCACACCTCCACTCAACTACCCGTACCATTTCCAAAGCCATACAATGGAGTAGCTCAACCCAATTGCAAAGCTGAGGCACAACATGTGCAAATGACTCCTTTTGAGCTCAATGATGTTCACCAAAGCTCAGGAAGAGTGTTGCAAAACAGAGATTATATTGAAAACATTGAAGGACCAAAGGAAAAAGAAGATTCCAAAGAGGAGATCAAAGAACCATGGGCTGCACTTGATGAAGAGAAGAGATCAGAATCAGAGATTGAGAGAGTTCCCTGATGGTTATCATCAAATCCTCCATGTACTCAAGAGAAAGATCAGCAAAAAGAGGAAGATGAGAAGGTCATGTTAGAAGGTGACATGAAGAATGATCCAGATTAGCAAAAGAACCAAGGATATCAAAGCTATATTGAGATATGGTTTCAGAGGGTCACTAAGTTGTAGCGGCACTCTCTTCCTCAGCTATGTTTGGTACTTTCAAAGTCAGATCATTTTGTCTCTGAAATTTGGATAGTTGTCAAAGCATGCATTCCGAGCCTTCACATCATCTTGTCTCTAATCTCGATGTGCACATGGCTCCATTGGAAGTATTCTTATACTTGAAAATTATTTTGTTTTTCAAGTAGGGTAGGGTAGAAAAAAAAAAGAAAAAAGAGAAAAAAAGAAAAAGAAAAAAATGAAAAAAGAGGAAAATAGAAATCTAAGGTGAAAACCTCCTCGGAGGCGCCTTAGATTGGCTCATTGATTGAAAACCTCCATGAGGCGGTCAATGGGTTGGGAAAAAAGAGAAAAGGGAATAAGATCCTTGGGTGAAAACCTCCCTTGGAGGCGCCCAAGGCAGGCAATTAGGGTGAAAACCTCCATGAGGCGCCCTAGTTGTTTTTCAAAAAAAAAAAAGAAAAAAAAGAAAAATAAATAAAACTAATTTCCATTGGCTAATTGCAGGTTGCAAGAAGGACGTTTCATGACAGGAGGAGCACTCAAATCAAGGTTAAAGGAATTTTTCTTGTGCCTTCTACAGGAAGCTCTGTATTTCTACAGGAAACATCCTGTAGAACCTTTGGACGAACCAAATTCAAGTTTAAAATGGAATCTGACAGTGGGAATATGTTGATTAGGCCTACAAGCATTCGTGTGTCCATCCCTTGCCTTTCTCCATCATTTTTTCCACCTCATTGTGCTTCTACAGGAACTTCCTGTAGAAATTGTGGGAAAGTAGACATGGATTTCAAAAAGTGGTTTGGCGAACATGGTAGCTTCCTCAAGGGTTTAGAAGTCCTCATGCAATCTTCCAACTCCTCCTCCATCATCTCCATACCTGCATCACAGCCCAAGCTCAGTTTTTCCTTCCATGCAAACACTTGCAAAAGGCCTTGAAGCAAAAATACCTAGAACATAATTTGTTTTTGCCATAACTTGAAAACCATGCATCCATTTGACAAACCGTTTTATGGGGAATTGTACAAGGGTGATGACAACATGCCTGAGCAGTTTCATGCCGTTCCGGTGCATGGCTTCCAAGAAATCAGCCTCCATCACCATCAGCCATTTTTGCATTTTCTCCATATCCGTGCATCCGTTTCAAAATCTGTTTCATGGGGATATGCATGCGAGTGATGGTAACCTACCCAAGCAGTTTCAGCCGATTCCGATGCACGGTTTTCGAGAAATTGATCTTTGAAATCTTCAGCCATTTTCCAATTTTCTCGAAATCCGTGCATCCATTGCTCACGATTTTACTATGGGAGATGCATAATGATGATAGGAACATGCTCAGCAAGTTTTAGATCAATCCGGTTTACCGTTTGGGAGCAATGGCGAAAACAAGTTCTGGTTCTGTGTCAATGCAGCAGCAGCAGCTTGAACGTGCAGATTTGAACGTGGAAACAATTGCATGCAGCTTAGATCTAGTCAGAGGACACCTGCACAAGGAAAAGAAATCAAAAATCATCAGCCAAGCCCTCATGCAACCAAAGGATCCAAGCATGCAGCAGCAGAATATGAGCATGCAGCAGCAAAAAGCTTCACAACAGCCATTTGACTTCAGGTACGTGACTAAACCTTGTTCTTCTATTGCATGAATCTAATCTAAGCATTGCATGAATGAATGAGATGGGTGGATTCAGCCAAGAAGCTATCCAGATTCGATTGCACTCATCAAGGCAAAAATCACGTAGCATGCATGGATCAGTCACTCACGTGAAATTTAAAAAACACAGATAGTTGTGGATATTCTAAACTCCAGTGCAACTAATGGAAGTGAATACAATCAGAGAAAAAATAGTTAACCATTGCAGTTCATGATAGCACAACAGTTTTCATGGGCCAGCACACGTCTTTGCCACCTCACTCCACCAAAAATCACGCAGAAATTAATGAGCGCTCAGCTGAAATTCATAGACTGTTATTCAACTTGCACTTGCAACCTGTTCAACTGAAGATGCATCCTCTGCTCCCACAATCGGTTAACCTATCATCCTTCGCTGATTTTTTTTGGCCTGTTCAAAATTCTCCCGCATACCAAGATCGTGCAGAGGCGCAGAGACATCCTATAGAATCCGGCTAGCATTCTACAGGAAGACGTTTTACAGGAAAGTACAACAGAGTCTTCCAGAGCAGAGAAGCCCAAGTTTTTCTTCATCCAGTTTGAAGCTTGAAGAAAGCCTATTGTTTAGTTGAAGTCAAGGTTGTTGCAAAACAACTACAGCCCAGGAACAAATGGATTGCTTCTCCGCGGCAGAGTTTGGACAGACTAAACAGGGATAGAGCGCGAAGTCTTGAGCACAAGAAGCACTTGAATGAAAGCAAGGAAAAGAGCTCGAGATTACGAAGTTTTTCCAGATAGAACATTATTTTCTGACTTGAAATGTTCTGCTTCTTCATTGGTGAGTCTTCACCAGGGAATTGATTATGGGACAGAACTGTATATTTTGAAGTGATTCAGTTGATACATACCATTCAAAGTTATCCAAAACAGTAGAGGGAAAAATGACCAGTGAAGTTCTTAGTTATAGATAGGCTTGCATTGAAGGATATTGATGAAAGTTTATCCTTCTTGGAGAAAGCCCCCTGCTTCATTGAACGATATGGAAATCAAAGAGTAAGAATACCTTTGGTAGGTTCTTTCATCTCTTAGGAGTTGTATGAGATTTTCTTCAAAATAATTTGAATTTATCCGAGACCAATATGGAACATGGGGAGAATTAATTGTTGAGGAAAGATGCCATCTCTGCAATATGATCATGAATTCAAAATAGAGCAGTAGAATGTTGATAACAGAAGTGAATTCAGTAGTGTCTATAACTAAAATTGTTGACATAAAGTTCTTATTTTCCTTGAAACACATGCAGAGCCATAAATGAAACAATTGACTGCCAATTTTGTTGTCAAAGTTTTGCTAGATGACCAGGAAGAAAGTAATTAATTTCTGCTGAGTTTTTCTAGTAATTATACTTTTACGAGAAATAACCCATGAATAAAGCAGGAATATATTTTCCAAAAGGGTCAGATGACGCAAAGATTTTGTATCATATACTTCAATAGATGACAAAGATTATTCTTTTAGACATAGATATGGGATAGCTCATAAAACAGGAAAAGCAGCAGGCAGAGGGAAGAACCAAAGTAAAGAAGCATGGTTTCATGACAGAGAAGAGGACATCACTTCAGAAGCTTGGCATGACAAGGAGGCCACTAGGGCCATCAAAGATGAGGAGAGAGATTGGTTGCTCAGAGGATGAGCAACACTTTCAGTAGGGGGGTGATGATGAGCCCTAAAAATGGATAATTATTTGGGCTCATTCAACCTCCTAATTTGACTTAATCCACCATTCTCATTAGTTTATTGCATGTTTTTGATTATATTTATGCTAATAGAGTGAATTTGGTTAGTCATTATGCCAACAAGTCTAATGGGTGCTTTGTGTAGCCTTTTTGGTCAATTTGGAGACAAAATTGAAGGTCTTAATGAGCACTTGGCAGCCAAATTCGTGGGAGAACAAGGGAGAGGATTTGTAGGAAGGTGTCCCCTTCATTTATGGGCCCTTACCTCGAATTCTCCACCATCAGCTCAGAGTTCAAGGGCCACCGAATCAATTAGCACAAGGGCAGCCAAGCAAGTCAAGTAGGACTGTTGTTAACTACAAGTCTTGGGCAGCCGAGTCCCTAAAGTTTAGGAGGATTGTTGGGGTCCTCAATTTGTATAAATAAGAGGGCTTAGGGCCTCATTTCAGTTATTCATTTTGGGGAGCTAGTGGTTAGTCATTTTGTAGCTGGTAGTTAGTCATTTCATAGTCTTGTTGTAGTCATTTTGTAGTTCGATTTTTAGGCAATATATTAGTTTTGCTGTCAGCTCATTTTCAAGTTCTCCTTGTGGACAGTTTTGATGTAACTCTTCATTTCTTGATCAATAAAGATGAATCCAGCTTTGCACCAGCTGTAAATCTCTCTTAGGAGGCTGTAGCTCTTGGGGTTGGGCCCATCTCAAGCGCCCAGTACCTCCTTTGTTTACTTTCATGTGTCTTTGCTGCATTCTTAGAGTAAAATCTGCTATTTAGATCTAAATATTGTTTTGTTATTTAGTTTGTTTTTTTGATGAGTAAAATGGCTTTTCATGCTCAGATTTAGTTGATAGGTTGTTAACAGAAAAAGCTTCAAGAAAAGGGCCAACAAACATCTGTGGTTTCACCTCTCCCTTAGTGGGATCAGGAGCTGTGACTAGGATGACTTTGCTGCCCACAAAAACACTGACTTTGCTTTGCCATGCAATCATTAGTGTTTGGTTTTCATTTGCAGAAGTTGGTTACATGTTTAGATATCTGAATGCTTCATTGCATAGTTAATATACATGGTTTCCTTGCAAATAAAGTTGCTATCCATTCTTGTTACTGTTAGCTAGATCATATTAGGGTAGCATAACTAGATCTTTGTTTTCTTGCATGTCTTTGTTGGTTCAGTTGGAAACACAAATTGCAGAGCACCTGTACCACTTATTTGTCTACCCAGACTCCCTCAAACCCATCTTCTCCATCTCCTAACTTGGTTTCTTGCCTCACGTTGCCATACTGCCCTCATAACCCTACCTTTTGTGCAACATTACTTCAGTCTTCTTGGAACAAGTCCAACCATCTACACCTTCTCCTCAACTCTATCAATCAGTCCTTGGGTCATTTAAGGCCCCTACCCTACCTCCCTATCCATTCATGCACCTTACCTCACTCACCCATGCTCCGAAATTCCATTACAGAACATCCTGTAGAAATCCCATAACATCCTGTAGAACCCCTGCAGACTTCCTGTAGAAGCTCATAAACACGGTTCCTTGGTAGCCAAACTTTGTGAGACTCTCTGGAAGGGTGTTAGGGACCCCTTAGACCCTCTCTGAACCTTCCCAACCTTTCCCAAGCATTTCTCCTCCTTGATCCACCTCTGCACAGTGAAAAGCTAGTTAAAAGCACATGCATGATAATTCTAATAACTTAATCAAAAATACAAAAAGATGTTTTCTTCAAATATTGATAACTTAGACACATGCATTTTACCTTCCTAGAAGTAATGGCATCTCTTTCAGTAGTTTTCATGCTCTCCTTTGCGTCAGTAAGACTAGCTGGTAGAATTAGGGTTTGCTAGGGTTTGCGTTCCTTTTTGGCTTTCATTTTCTTTTCGCAATTAGATTAGCTTCCTTCGAGTTAGCTTTCATCCATCAATTAAAAAGCTTCTTCTAAGAGCTCATAGAAGTTGGCTTAAGCTCCTAGCGGACTTGTGCCAGCTGACCAAGTGACAGCTGCGGCAAGAGCTAGTACTTGTGCATACAGCACCGTCGCTTCTAAGTTTGTTACGAACTACCGGGTTGATAAAATTAAAGAAGGGAGTTCCAGGAGTTGTAGCATTATTGCTACAATACTGGGGCCCACCAACAGGGGAAGTTGTAGAATGATTTCCATCAGAAGTGGTTTACATATATGCAAAAATTTCACTTGAACATTAAATACAAAATGGGCAGCACCAATCATGTTGCAGACTACCTCATCCGACCCCCAGTTGTAACATGTTGTAGCGGCTATAACCACCCTCCAAAATTTTGCCTTAACTTCATTTTGGAGCCTCCCTACCAACCATCCTTAGCAACATGTCTTGCACTATCAAGTACATAGGCTTCAGCTGAGTTTCAGTGGCTCAACAGCCTGTGCATGTCAACTTGTTTGTCTCCCACCCGCAGGCTGTCATTCCGGACTTAGTCAATTTTCTAGCTGAGATGTTCCCTCTAATAACTGCGTAATTCTGGAGGGTAACCAACCTTCCCTCCTCTAAAAAGTGTGCAATCCTTTTGGACTCCAGAATTGTGCAATCCAGCCAGGCAGCTCTCCCTTAGGAAATTGTGCAATCTAGCCCAACATTCGGTTTTAGCTCCAAAATTGCACAATTAAGGGAGGTAGTGACCTGCTGACCCCAGAAATTGCACAATGCCTAAGGGAAAATCAACCCTGATCATCTCAAAAATTGTGCAAATCCCTTTCCCAGGATTGCAGACTACTACATGTGCCTTCAGGTCAACCATTCCTCTCCGCAACTAATTTATCTTGATTTGCATGCATGGGTTGCTTTTCTCGAAATAGAAAAAGGAAACATGTAAAAGGCATCCCTAGATTTTAGGGATCTATTTTAGTAGCCAGAGGTTACATGAAAAGATCGTTTAGAAACCTCTCGCCAAGTGTCGCTTTTTCCTAGATTTGTGGCATGCGCATCGTAACCTCGATCTTATCGAAACTCATTTACCGAATGCTGCAGATCTCAACACTCACATCGATCTTGCATCTCTGACATTCCACATAGCATCTAGGAGTCTTTGGCACATTTAGCTTAGATGTTTCAGGGTAAGTCTGCTTTCATGTCTTGTGGTGTGTTTCTTTCTCTTTTTGTATTTCACTTTGTATGAGTACTGTCTGCTTGGTTTTAATGAACACTTGCTGTCATTTGATGCATGGTAGCTTGTAGAAGCACTGTTTCAGTTTTTCTTTGCATCTCACTACTGTCACATGCATGACACTGTTTTTGCACTAACGGTTATTGTTGTGGCAAATCACTTCACACACATGCTCACTTTCTCATTTTCTCAAATATTTCACTAATTGTTTGCATTCATGATCATTCACTCTTGCTTACACTCAGTCTCACCATGCATCCAAACCTTTTCATGTTTTCAGTCGCCCATCGGTGGGTCTGGGCTGCCTTGACTTGAACCTTGCCTTGTCGGGACATCAATGCACATTTCTAGAAGTGAAGGCTTAGCCTTCCCTCTAGAAACTGTGCAAACCTGGCCATCATTGACCTCCAAGCTTGCTCTTCACAGTTCTGGGAGCCGGTGCCCTGCTGATCCGAAAAATTGTGCAATGTCGTCCCTGGGCTTGTATGTCATTGCTTATTGAAATTGTGCATTACACAGTTTCAGTCCTCAGTAGACCAAGCTAGACTATGTATTGCACAGTTCCAGTAGTCAATCAGCCGCCTGACAACCCAGGCTATGCCTTGCGCAGTTTTGGCAGCCAGTCTCCCAGCCTCCCGGTGAAAATTGCGCAATCTTCACAATCAGTCACACAGGTATGTTGCATGACAGCCTCCCAACTTGTTTTGGTTTTCAACTGAAATATTTTTCATCATGAGTGTTTCTATGTCTCCAGGTATCACATGTGTTCGTCTACCTCTCAGTAGTACAAGTACAATGGCCTCCAGGAGAGTAGAGTCGAAGGACACCATTGAGAGCGCAATTGGAGATATAATTGAGCAAGTGTCTATGAGCTTTCCTATCTATGAAGACACCAAGTCATTCATAGACAAGGATATCAAAATGAAATGGTAGCAGCATTGTAGTGAGCAACACCATCAGCAATAGTAGAGGGTAGTAGACCTGCGTGCAACAAATGCAAGAGGAAGGTTGTCGACAATGTAGAGGAAGAGCAAAGCTAAAAGTTCAAAGAAGATCCACTCATGATGAAAGAAGCTTTGGAGACTAAGGCTATGAGGTGACAATGCAACAAGAGGATCGCGCAAAGGCAGAGAGAGAAACAGAGAAGGAGTTGCAGAATCTGAAGTGACAACTCAGAGAAGAATAGGAGTTGCATAGATGAGAGAAGAAAGTGCAGCAGGAACAGGTACAACACGAGGCACAATGTGCGAAGACAGATGAAACTACACCCATACAAGATATAGACCCATCCCAACAACTAGCACATATCAGATAGGGTGAACAGTGTTGTCGATCACATGCATGTGTGTTCAGGAGTATGGATGTCATTGTGCGTACACATGCGATCCCGTCCATTGGTACACTCATCGAGGCGAAGATAAATAACCAAGTCTGACTGGAGCTATACATGTACTTCAACGAGTTGATGCGCATAGCCACAACACACACTTGAACATCAACGTAGACACTATGCATCAGTGTGTTGTTGGTTCGGCTGCAGTCAAGACTATCATGATGCGCATGTTATCAGACGAGTTGGATAGAGGATCCAAATCAGTGTACCCGGTTACAATGGAGGCAAGAGTTCAATTTCAGCAGGATGTCACCAAGGAGCATGTGGACACCACCACGGACTACCAAGCTTGGCATCAGTTCGCCACCGCCGATCACCGCGAGGATGTCGAAGAGTTGGTCTTCCCACAACTGTCTAAGTCTTAGTAATAGCTTGCATGGCTTGCTCAAGCCTATTTTGTCTCACATGGGTACATGTGTAGATTGTAATGTAACATCTTGTAAAAGTGAAAGAACAAGTGTCAATAGTAGAATGTAATAATCATGTAGTAGTTGAAGAGTCATGAGGGTCAGTGAAGAGTGAAAAAGGGGAATGTCAAGGGTCCCCTATCCTTTGCTATTTATAGAACCTCATAACTCATTATACGGGCTTTTTGGGAACCAAGCTTCTATAGGTGTATCTTAGAGAAAGCTTGGACTGTATTATAACGAGCCTTGGATTCTCCACAGTGTAGAGCTAGTATATCTCTTTGGAGGAGCACGAGGCAGTGACTGTAATGTTCCGTTGTCGGGACTAGTTGTTGGACATGATTGTATGTATGATTGGGACTTTCACTTTCTTAATATAACAAAGCTAGAACATTTCATGCACATGCTTTTATTTGTATTTTAGCTATCTTGGTTACACTAACGATATATGTATATATTTGCTTACGCATGTATATATGGACTCTTTCTATATATGTATGCATGAATCTTGTTGAGATGTGCTATTGGTTCAACCATCACTTTGGATTGTTGGTTCACCTGCCTTCCAGCTTATGATGTATCTTTGCTCATGTGTTCCCTTCCAAGTTGATTGTTTCCACAAGTTTCCAAAGGGCGCACTCATTCCACTTTCGGTGTGTTAGGACCCTTCATGCACCTTCCTTGTCTTGTTGCGCTAGTCACACCCTTTATACCAACAAGGACATCCTGCTTGCCTCTGCGTGCAACTGCGGTCAAGTCAATACCATACAACCCACTGCTAGGACTCCTACACGAAACGGTCTAAGGTCTAGTTGGGACTTCTTACTGGGGAGATCCCCTAACATGTTGGCGGGTCCAACACCATCAACATTTTGGCGCTAGAAGGAGGGCCAAATGACAAGCTGAGTCCTCACAATCTATTTTGAATCTCTGCATATTTATCATGACTAACTACAAAGTTTCTCTTCCGGAGTGTATGTCTTATGGAAATGACTTTGAAGTCTCAGAAGAGCTCTGGGATAACTTGTCACATAAAAAATATGATGGTGGAGGCTATGTAGCCTTGGTTAGGCATGTGGTCGGCGTTGTAGGCTCATGCGAAAGACATGAAATATTTGAAGATTACATGACCTACACGTTGTTCGTCTACACGCTTCGAGGGCACCCAATGCATTGGTGTGCCACGGTGCTTGAAAAATATATTCATTCTCTTTCACATCTGGTCACAAAGATGGACTGTGCTTTCAATCACTTTGACTGTAAAGCACTTAAGAAAGAAATTCTGGAATTACGAAAAGCACCTGATGAATCTGTTGAACAATTTTACATGCGCTTTTGTAATCTTGCATACCGAATTCCCAAAGATGAGATTGACTTGGAATTCCTCGATGGAATATTTGAGTATCTTCTTTACATATGAAAATCCACAATTATTGAAATCATCCAAACCCCACTCATCACACTTCGGTGATGGAGCTGCCCAATCACAGGTAGGCACGGTTGTTGTCACAAGTGACTGTTCACCTTCACCTCATCAAACAACTTCACCACCGCAGAGCGATGTGGGAGAAAATGCACACACATCTGTTGAACTGTCACATCCTCCCACCCCACTTGTTCTTGATATCTGTGCATATTTCGCTTGCAAGCCTGCTGGTTGTCACGTGGATTCGTTCCCTCAACCTCTGTCCCTACATTCCGTTGATCCTGTAAATTGTACTATCTTGTGTTCTTTCATTCCGGACTCCACAATTGTTGTGAACGAGGATCAAGCTATTGACGGAGTTGGTGTTGTGCAGCCAACCTGCGCTATCATTCATGATGAGTGTGTGCGAGAATCTAAAGAAGGACCCGCGGTGAAGGATGACTCCCTTCCATCCGTGCCCCATCCTCTCTATCCTAACATCCCTTGTGATTCTACCACTATTGATTTCCCAAGTGAAAACTCATTTTCAGATGTTTCTACTTCTGATTGTTCACAAGACACATCAGATGTTAGTTTGTCATTGCATTGCAGAGAGGACACATCTTCCACTGAAAATCCGTCCAATTTGTCATCTATAATTTCTGAAAACATAGAGGGTGAACATCCTTGCTTTTCATCTTCCCCTCTGCATAATTCATCAAATCATGAGGATGCCGACGAACATCCTGAATTTTTTGATCGTGGCTGTCGTGATCTCTATACTTCTTCATTTGATCACAATGTTGATTCACTCGCTATTTATATGTCTAATCCACTGGTCTCCAATGATCTACCTGTCGACAAAGTCAAAACCTCTCAGGCTGTCATGGCACTTCAGGCCAAGCTGATGGTTATGTCAGGCCCTCGCTGTCCTGAGGTTGGTTTCAATTCAGATCAGGAAATTTTTGAAACATGCAAGGCTCCTCATCACTCTCTACTTTGTATTGAAGATCAACCAAACACCCATATTTCACTTCCTCCACTCGAATTACATGATCCCATCGCTCTTGCATTGGAGGAATCTTATAAAGAAAGAACACTTGCGCGTTGTAAGTGGTCTACCTTTCTCACGTTTTCTTGCATGTCATAGTCAATAGAATGCGTATCTTTAACATCTGCACGTAGCGTAGTGCAACACCATGGCAAGTCCACATAGTGCATGTCATGCTCTTTCACTCATTTCTTTTCTATGGACGCACTTAACCCCGTAGTGTGTTTGTCTTCATTGTTATATCTTTTGTGTTTGTTGGTTTGCGTGACTGCGCTATTCGCAAACCATGCCTTCACCAATATGGGTCGACCAATTCGTTGGTGGGTGCATTGGAAGTATCACTTCACATGAGTATACCCATGCACCGTTAGCTTATGATTAAGAGTAATTTTTTCTTCTTGTCTTGTTTGCTTGCATGAATGTTTGCTTCTTACTTTGTGTGTTTGTTTGCTTGCTTGCTTGCTTTTCTTAGTCACTATGCTTGTGCATTTACTTCTTCTTTTTCTTTGTTTTATTATTTGTTCGTTTGTTTATGTTCGTAAGTTAGTTTCGCATGAAACTATGTGAAACTCTTGAAACAGGCAGGGTAAAGCATAAGAGGACTTGTGCAGTTATCAATACTTGGTTATTTGTCATCCTATCTCTGTATGATGAACTTGTCATCTTTATTCCATGATACACCAATGGAAAGTACGTTCTGTTCGAAGTAAATCTTGATGAAAATACAACGTAGGCATGCTAACTAGTATCATTGACCAGATATTAATCAAGGACCTAAGTGATAGCTCAAATTCCAAAGTGTTTGAAAGAGTGTCAAACCTGAGCAACCAGATAGATCTCATCTTCCTGATTCTGACCCCGTGAACGGTTCACAAATCCGACACCATATGAAGGAGTTATCACAATTTGAAAAGTCCAGTAAAATGTAATTTTTGGACATTTGACTAAGATTACTTTTGTTTTTGAAAAAATTAAAAAAGAGTATATTCCAAGGAATATTCCCTAAAATATTCCCTTTTGGGGACCAATCAGGTGCCAACGCGTGGCAAGCTTGGAGGCCACCATGTGGTCCTAGTGTTATCACCAAAATAATACCCTGAGAGGCTGCTCATCAAGTCAATCTTAGTGTAACAATCTCAAACCAATATTTGGCGGAGGCTTAGCCTCCTCAGCTTGAAAGGGCTCTCTCAAGGGTTAATGATATTGATTAAAGATATAGATAGATGGCTGACTTTATGGTTTGTGATTTTATATGTTTATAGGTTGAAAGATGGAGACTTGCTACCATTGGGCTATAGAGTCAGTGATAGAGATAAAGATAACAAATAGCTCTTCTTATAAAACTGAGGCTTGTATATACTTCAATGAAAGAGTAACACATTCAGGAAAGTCTCAATAACTTGAAATTCATAGAAGTAAGAGAATGTGGGCATGAATTATGAGTAATGATATATCAAGGTATTCAAAAGGAAAGTATTAAAAGTGATTCATCAAAGTTTAATACTTAAAGGAAGTCAAAGCATGAATAACCATCAATCTTGAGTAATAAGTATTAAAACATTGAAGAAAAACATCCAAAGATAGGACCCAAGAACTCAATTCACCATATGTTAACACTTAAAGGAAGTCAGAGCATGTTCCTCCATGAATTTTGAGTAATAAGCGTTAAGACTATGGAAGTAAAACATATCAAAGATAAAAGATAAAGCTCACTGAAGTACACTAAGAATCTCAGCTTCAGAAAAGTTAAACTACCTCTGTATATATTAGTCCCTTCCTAGCATTTACATAAAAATGGAAAAAATGTATAACTGGTTGAATTACAGATTAGAAAACATCTATTGGGCCATGGAGTAGTCTTCAACAAAACATCATAATCAACTAAACATGGGAGTCAAGGGACTTGGAGTTTAGGTTTATAAGTGAAACAGTAACACAGTGAATAAACACAGTCTACAAGCATGTGAAGGAAGTTAGAGAATTTTCCAATAAATTCTAAGTAACACATGCTCATACCACTGCAAATAAGTAATTGGAAAAGGCGATAGAAAAATCTAACACATAAACCCCATGTGAATCTTGAGTAGTAAAACTGATCTCTGTATTAAGTTGAAAAAACGCACACAGTTTGCTCTCATAACGCAACTTCCTTTGCTAATAAAAATGCCCCTTGAGGAATTAAACCTCATGCTTCATATAGAGCCTTTAAAACCTTGGATTCTATGATCCATCCTTAGGATAATTCAAATTTCTAAAATTGACACCTATCTACTCATAAAACAAACTCTTAATTACAAGCTGATAGCTAACTGTCTTTTAGGAGTCCTAATACAAATAGGAGTGAAACTCCTAAAACATGTTTCAACAACCTTATCTAAGACTTAAATAAATTATTTGACAACTACTAATCCATGTATTCAACCTTTATGATGCCTCCAACATTGTTACCAACCCTGCTGATCCGTGACCTAACTGTCCAGAAACTGTCTTTGAACAACATGTGTAAAACTGGAAAATTCTGATTTCTAAAAATATGGCTTCAACGAAAGCCTCTTTTTTCTCAACTGGTAAGACCTTTGAGGAAAGTGAGAGAGGTTATTGTATTTGGAGAGTTCATGAAGAGAAACCTCTTTCATAATTCTAAAAAACGTTTTAATTTGGCCAGAAACTGATCATGAAGTGAACTACTAAAACCAGAAAACAAAGTTTTTCTCTCAATGACTTTCAGTAGTTTTGTAGCGCACGTTGGGTCATCAATTTCTCCCACCGCATAATGAATTTAAAGAAAATGAGAGAGGTTTTTGTAATGAAGTATGTTAAGAAGAAAAACCACTTTTAGTTTTCAAAAATTAGTTTTATATTGCTCAAGAACCCCCTTGGAAGTTGACTTCTAAAAACAAAAAAAAGAGCATACACAACAGTTTCGTAGTGCAAATCACCTTTTTTGAACTAGCTGCACTACAGAATTGTGGATTCCTTTGTGATTGCAGAAATTTAACCTTAAAATTGATGGAATTACTTTTAAATGGAAAATGTGACCTATTTGACCATGAAGTGAACCTAAAGGACTTTATTTGGAAATGAAAGATGATGTTTTAAGACTTCAAACCATATCACTTACCCTTTTATCAAGACTAAAATGACCTTTAGACCTCCTTGAAATCATGACCAAAAGTAGAGCTGACATAATGATGTTTTGAGAATTTTTGGGTGATAACACTTGGAATGGTTATGCAAAATTTGTATAGGTCTGATGGAATCGAACTCACGACCTCTGGCAAGACAGGACATCGCTCTACCAACTACGCCCGACGTTGTTTCTTAACATATAATGATAGCAGTGCATATTTGTTTTGTAACAGGTTACGGATTGGGGGTTAGGACTGCTAGTGGTCTTACCCGTCGACGGTCCCCATAAAACTGTTCACATGGAATCTCGATGTTGAATTAACCACGATTGCAACACCTTCCCATGTGGTTGAAGGTTAATACGACTGCAACATTATCCCTAACCGTTGGGGTTATACCATCCACTATGCACCAAACATTTATTGTAATGGATACCTCTGACGGTTAGCTTGGTGGAGCGGATAAACTTAGGTGTATATGCTATGTTTATATGGAGTTAAGTGCCAATTCACCAAATTTGGTGGAGTATCTCTAGGGGATATTGACTAAATGCACTCAGGAGTAGTTTTCAACTAGAGAGAGTGAAACAAGAGGCTAGCTAGGCTAATTGGAGGCTTTTGAAGCCAATGGAATAGTCCAGAGAAGCTGAAGAATTCATCTTCATAGAAATTTTTATCCAGGGAGATTTTGGAGCTTAGGGCCAGTAGGAGTTGGAGGCAGTTGTAGGAGCTACCAGTACTCGTTCTTAGCGAACCAATATTCATTCCTGACCGTAATGAGCATTCTGAATCCATTGTAAGGATTTGCAGAAGCATGTGAAGACTTCTAAAGGCCTAGATTCTACAAGGATATTCAGGCAGCCTAGTGCCGACTGTGGAGGAAGGCCTAGTTTGGGGATGCAATGCTCATTTTGAGCAAATGATCAGTCTATTTTTGGTGTCTGATATGTGATGGAGATAGTAGATGACGTTTCAGTGAAAATTAAAGAATTTTGAAGGATTTAGTGCCATCAAGAAGCTCAAGGTAGCTCAGAGCACTGATTGAAGGAATCAATTCTAAGGGAGCTTAGATCTGTTTGCAGAGTGATGACAACCATGACAGGGATATAGATGGTATTCTAAGCCCATTGGTTCAATTCAATAATCTTTGGAGTTAAGTGTGGAACTTATAAAAGAAACTTTACCATAATCCCAAAGAGCCAAGTCAAGTGACAAAAGCTCAAGGAGACGTAGCCCACGATATTTGGGTGGACTCCTGAATTAAATTTGCTGTTATGTGTAGATGTTTATTTGCTGCATTATATGGCTGTTATATGTGTTTAATATCAGCAGAAACAAATGGAATTAAAGCACTTAAACAATTTAAAAACCAAAAGACATACACCTGTTTCATGTATTTAATTCCGCAAATGTCATATATAAGTTAGATCACTTATTTGTTTAACTGAGTGGGAGGTTCCTGTAAGAATAACAAGTTATAAAATCCCCATTTCAGATCAAGTGGTCAGAGCAAGTTGCTTGATTGACAGAGCAATAGGTTACTTGTTTGACTTGAAAGGTGTTTAAATAGTATAAAGAATTTGACTGTTTGACTGTTTGTAAAATGACTGTTGCTTGAGTTTATGAAGGAAGAAGAGCTGAAGCCATTCTCCTTATCCAAAGGACCCCAAGGCAACCCTTGAAGCACAAGAGGTTTTTTTTGCAAAAGGATGCTTGAATAAGAGTTGGACTCTACAACCATTTAGTTCAGAAATTTTTTCAATAGATTTTGACAACTTCTACAAGTGACTTTTGAAAATCCTCCTCCTTCACAAAATTCTTTGATGAAGACATGAAGTGTGACTTGTTCATCATGATGGATTGAGCACCAAACTTCGAGAGTAGTTGAATTCCATGAAGGAAGAGAAGCAGTTGCTTTTTGACAAGTTGCAGGAAATGGAGAACCAACTTCATATTGCAAATATGAACCTAGAAAGGATGCATGAGTTGGAGACACAACTCCTTGTTTCCAAAGAAGCCTTAGTCAAGCATCAATTTGAAGAAGAGGTAAACAATCCTAGTTTGTCTTCAATTTCCTCTAGGAATGTTTATGTTGGTTCTTTTGAAATACATACAAGAGGTATAGGGTCCAAGCTGATGTCAAAAATGGGTTATGGAGGAAAAGGATTGGGCAAACATGCATAAGGCATTGTTGAGCCAATAGTGGTTGAGGAAAGGGCTAAGTATTTGGGTCTTGTCTATGTACAATCTTATGGCGAAAGTTCCAAAGCAGCCATGAAGGCAATTGAAACAGTTCCTAGAAGGAGTTTCATTTTAGGTTCTCTACCTCATGTTTGTAAAGATTGTATTCACGGGGAATGCAATTGTTTGAAACAAAATTTGCAAGAAGAAGGTGTTCATAAGCATGCACTCAAACAAGGGAGTTGTGAAAGCTCTAAAATCATTTAAGAGATTGATGGTGTTCTGAAGGTAGCCACTTCTTCCTTCGATTCACCTTCTCATGAAGGCAAAAAAGGTGAAAGAGGAAGGTATAAATCTGATTTCAATCACATTTATTTTGATTATGTTAAGCATGGTAAATTTCTGCATAAGCATTGGAAAAAAATTGCATGTTCCTTTCGTGGTTTGGTTAACCATAATGTTTCTAGATGTTGGAAGAAAATGGCCACATACAGGAAATTTTTGAAGAAGAGGAGGCAAGAAGCCAAAGGTCCATTGGACAAGAAAAATTATGCTGTAAAGAGGATGAACATGTGTTTCACTTATTGCCATAAGCAAGGACATATTGCTGAAAGTGTTGGATTTTGAATCCAACAATGCTTCCACGAAATTTGAAGAAGGTGGAAAAGAAAATGGCAAGAATGGAAAGGAAGTTTCCATAATTGATGTGTTTCGAGATGATTCACATGTTGATGTCGATGTGTAGTTAAAGGAAGTGCCTTTGATGTGGATTGGTAAGAAATGGTTAGAGTTCTTATCCAATTAAAGTTGCATGTCTTTTGATTTGATACATTTCTTTGCCAATGGAATGCAAGTTGCAGGGTTTTACCAAAAAGGTGAATGGAAAAGTTGAGTATGAGACTCGCTTTATTGCAGAAAAATTATGTTCATTTCAGCTTTGTAAGTACATTTACATATGATTGAGGATCTTGTACTTATGATTGTGCTTGAGAGGAATTTGAAGAATGGAATACATGCATGGGAATGGTATGTATGAACAAAGGAATGTTGATGATTTCATTGTATTTGAACATGTATGTGTAATTGACTTGATGGTCGATTGCTTTGTTTAAACATGCATGCAATGTCATATCGACTTGGAAAAGTTGATTTTGTCTCCAAGATTGAAAAAGGGAGATAATGATGAAGTGTTTCACAAGAGGTGGAATTATTTCTATTTTGAAAAAGAATCGTCAAGTTCTTTTTGTACATGCTTGACTTGGAGAGTCAGTTGTTTGAAAAAGGTATGTTTTTGTCGGCTTGTGATTTAGTTGAACATTTGTACACCAAGATGTAAGAGACATGATGATGATTCACATGATGTGAATTTATGTCGTCAAGTTGTTTCTTGCATTATGTTGTTTTTGACAAGATGTCAGAAGAAGATTTGCAGTAGCAAAAGTCGCCATAGAAGTGGCTTGGTAAGAAGTGGTTTGACTTCTTGACACAGTAAAACATACTTTCATTGGTACATATGAAAATTTCAGCTAAGTATGCATATATCTATGATGTAATCTCACGTTTGTTTGAGCCACCTTAGGTCGATGATCAAGGAAGCGATGTTCAACTACCTTCTGTAAACTTCTCAACAAAAATTCTGAATGAGTTCAAGGAAGACAATTCTTAACAGGAGGACAAGCGCATCCAGGAAGGGAAGTGTCAACTACCTTCGAGTTTTGGTTCAAAGGCACTAGCCATGCAAGGCAAGTGTATGGAGGCTGAAAAGAAGAGGGTGTTGTACTCTAATCTACTGTACAGATAAATATATCAGTCTTTTGGGGTCCAAAAGATTCCTAATGGGGAGGAGTGATAAGATATTGATCAATGACCTAAGTGATAGCTCAAATTTCAAAGTGTTCGAAAGAGTGTCAAACCTGAGCGACTGAATAGATCTCATCTTCTTGATCCAGTTCTACAGGCGGTTCAAAAAACTGACATTGTATGAAGGACTTATCGCAATTTGAAAAGTCCAGTAAACTGCAATTTTTGGACATTTGACCAAGATTAATTTGGTTTTTGCAAAAATTAGAAAAGAGTATATTCCTAGAATATTCCTTGGAATATTCCCTTTGGGGACCAATCAGGTGCCGACACATGGCAAGCCTGGAGGCCGCTACGTGGACTTGGAATGGTTATGCAAAATTTGTATAGGTCCGTTGGAATCGAACTCGCGACCTCCAGCAAGACAAGACAATGCTCTACCAACTCCACCTGTCGTTGTTTCTTAACATATAACGGTAGCAGTGCATATTTGTTTTGTAATAGGTTACAGATTGGGGGTTAGGACCGCCAATGGTCTTACCCGTTGGCGGTCCCCATAAACTTGTTCGCATGGAATCCTGATGCCGAATTAACTGTGATTGCAACGCCTTCCCATGCGGTTGAAGGTTTATACGACTACAACATTATCCCTAACTGTCGGGGTTATACTGTCCACTACACGCACAAAATTTATTGTAATGGATACCTTCGATGGTTAGCTTGGCGGAGCGGATAAACTTAGGTGGATATACTATGTTTATCATGAGTTAAGTGCCAATTCACCAAATTTGGTGGAGTATCTCTAGGGGATATTGACTAAATGCATTCCAGGAGCAGTTTTGAACCAGAGAGAGTGAAACAAGAGGATATCTAGGTTAATTGGAGCCTTCTGAAGGCAACGGAACAATTTAGAGAAGTTGAAGAAGTCATCTTCATAAAGAGTTTCATCCAGGGAGATTTTGGAGCTTAGGGCCACCAGGAGTTGGAGGCAGTTGTAGGAGATACTAGTACTCGTTCTCAGCGAACCAATAGTCATTCCTGACTGTAATGAGAATTCTAAATCCATTTTAGGGATTTACATAATCATTTGAAGACTTCTAAAGGCTGACATGCTACAGGGAAGTTTCAGGTAGCCTAGTTCCAACCGTGGAGGAATGCCTAGTTTGGGGATGCAATGCTCATTTTGAGCAAATGATCAATCTATTTTTAGTGTTTGATATGTGTTGGAGACAGTAGATGAGGTTTCAGTGACAGTTAAAGAATTCCGGAGTTAGTGCCATCAAGAAGGTCAGGGTAGCTGAGAGCACTGATTGAAGGAATCAAGTCTAAGGGAGCTTAGATATGTTTGTAGAGTGATGATAGTCATGACATGGATATAGATGGTATTCTAAGTCCATTGGTTCAGTTCAGTAACCTTTGGAGTTAAGTGTGGAACTTGTAAAAGAAACTTTTCCATAATCCCAAAGAGCCAAGTCAAGATGACAAAAGCTCAAGGAGACGTAGCCCACGATATTCGAGTGAACTCCTAGATTAAATTTGCTGTTATGTGTACATGTTTATTTGTGGAATTATATGGATGTTATATGTGTTTAATATCAGCAGAAAAAAATGAACTTAAAGCACTTAAACAGTTTAAAAATGAAAAGACATACACATATTTCAAGTATTTAATTTCGCAGATGTCATATATAAGCTATATCATTTATTTGTTTAACTGTGTGGGAGCTTCTTGTAAGCATAACAAGTTATCAAACCCCCATTTCAGATCAATCACCTACTCTAGTCGGTTGTTTTGGGCTAACCCTTTTCAGCTCAGTCAAGTAGAGTAAGGTGAGGGGGAAAACCTTAACAAGCACATCAGAGGTATACACAAAATATTTCTCTGAAGGAAAAACCTCTTCTGTTCTCAATAAGTTGGGATACCTCTTCCCCCTCTAAAATGAATAAGTGTTATGAACAATTATGAAAATGAAAATATAAAAATTTTTGAAAAAAATGAAAAATGAATAAGGCAAAAGAAGAGAAAGGCTACCTACGCAGAGAGGTGATGCAAGTAACTTCTTCGGGGTACTGACTAGGCTCACTGGTATCAGAGTGATGCTTGTGTTCCTGCATGACTCTGCCAGGGTACTACCCAGGTCTGCTAGCAGCGAAGCAACATCAGAGATCAAACTTAAAAATCTGACTATCATATTTCTTGTGCACCAATATACCCCTCATCCCAATCAAAGCAACTGTGTTGACTTGGCTTGGAATGTGTGTTGACCGAACAAGAGCATGGCAGGTGCTATATCTTTCAATCAAGCTAGTGTGGAAATCAAGATTATCAGAGAAATGAACAATACTTCCAAATGATTTAGAATTGCTTTTCACAAAACGAGGTCCATTCAGAGAGCTGGAGTTCTACCAGTGTGTCACCAAGTGTTGTAGCGGCTACAACCAGCATCCAAAATTTTGCCTTAGCTTCATTTTGGAGCCTCCATACCAACCATCCTTAGCAGCACGTCTTGCACTATCAATTACATAGGCTTCAACCGAGTTTCAGTGGCTCAATAACCTGTGCATGTTAGCTTGTTTATCTCCAACACAAAGGCTATCAATCATGACTTAGTAAATTTTATGGTTGAGATGTTCCCTCTGAAAATTGCACAATTCTGGAGGGGAACCAACCTTCTCTCCAGAAATTGCATAATCCTAGTGGGCTGCCTACTAGACACCAGAATTTTGCAATCCATCCAGGGATCCCTCCCTCAGGAAATTGCACAATCCAACCCAACATTGGGATTTAGCTCAGAAATTCTTCAATTCTGGGAGGTAGTGACCTACTGACCCCAGAAATTGTGCAATGCTTGAGGGATATCCAACCCTGCTGAGCCCAGAAACTGCACAAATCCTTTTCCCAGGCTTGCAGGCTACTGCATGTACCTTCAAGTCGACTGGTCCCCTCCGAACTAAGCTATACTGATTTGCATGCATGGGATGCTTTTCCCGAAATAGAAAAAGGAAACATGAAAAAGGCATCCCTAGATTTTAGGGATCTATTTTAGTAGTTGGATGTTACATGAAAAGATCATTTATAAACCTCCCACCATGTGTCGCTTTTTCCTAGATTTGTGGCATGTGCGTTGTAACCTCAATCTTATCAAAAATCATTTACCGAACGCTACAGAGATCATCACTCACATCGATCTTGCACTCTCACATCCCACATCACATCTAGGAGTCTTCAATAAATTCAACTCAGCTATTTTAGGGTAAGTATGCTTTTCATGTCTTGTACTCTATTTCTGTCGCTTTTTGTATTTCGCTTTATATGAGTGTTGTATACTTGGTTTCAATGAACACTTGCTATTGTTTGATGCATGGTAGCTTGTAGAAGCACTGTTGCAGTTTTTCTTTACATCTCACTGCTGTCACATGCATAACACGTTTCTGCACTAACAGTCACTGTTGCGGTGACTCGCTTCATACACATGCTCACTTTCCCATTTTCTGAAATCTTGCACTCACTGTTTGCATGCATGATTATTCACTCTTTCTTACACTCAGTCTCGCCATGCGTCCAAACCTTTTCATGTTTTCAATCGCCCATCTACAGGTCTGGAGTGCCTTGACTCAGACCTTGCCTTGCCCAGACAACAATGCAAATTTCTGGGACTGAAGGCTCAACCTTCCCTCCAGAAACTGTAAAAACCTAGCCATAACTGTCCTCTAGGCTTACTCTGCATAATTTTGGGAGGTAGTGCCCTACTAACCAAGAAAATTGTGCAATGCAGTCCCTTGGCTTGCATGTCACTGCTGAAAGAAATTGTGAATTGTGCAGTTTTAGTCCTCAGCAGACCAGGCTGGACTGTGCTTTGCGTAGTTCCAGTAGTCAGCTAGCCTCTTGACAACCTGGACTATTCCTTGCACAGTTTTGTCAAGCAGTCTCCCAACCTCCCGGTGAAAATTTCACAATCTTCACAATCAGTCTCACAGGTATGTTGCATGAAAATCCTCCAATTTTTTTTGGTTTTCAACTGACAGATTTCTCACCATGAGTGTTGCTATGTCTCTAGGTATCATAGGTGTTTGTCTGCCTCTCAGCAGTACAGGTACAATGGCCTCCAGGAGAGCAGAGTCGAAGGACACTGTTGAGAGCGCAACTGGAGATACAATTGAGCAAGTGTCTATGAGCTTGCCTATCTATGAAGACACCAAGTCATTCATAGACAAGGATATAAAAATGAAATGGCAGCAACATCGCAGCAGTAGAGGGTAGCATACCTACGCGCGACAAATGCAAGTGGAAGGTTGTTAACAACACAGAGGTGGAGAAAAGCTGTAAGTTCAAAGCAGATCCACCCATGATGAAAGCAGGTTTGGAGACTAAGGCTATGAGTCGACAATGTGACAAGAGGATCGTGCAAAGGCGAAGAGAGAAACAGAGAAGAAGCTGCAGGAGCTGAAGCGACAACTCAGAGAAGAACAAGAGCTGCACAGACGAGAGAATCAAGTGCAGAAAGAATAGTTATAGCAGGAGGTGCAACATGCGCAGACTGATGAAACTATGCCCATACAAGATATAGAACCATCCCAGCAGCTGACATAGAGCAGACAGGGTGGTTGGTGCTATAGATCACATGTGCAGGTGTTTAGGAGCATGGATGTCATTATGTGCATGCATGTGATCCTGTCTGTTGGCACACTCATCGAGGCGAAGACAAAGAACCAAGTCTAATTGGAGATGGACATGTACTTCGATGAGTTGATGCACATAACCACCGGCACACACTTGAAGATCAGCGCAAACACTATGCATGAATATGTTGCTGGTCCGGCTACACTCAAGGCTATGATGTGCATGTTATCAGACAAGTTGGACAGAGGTGCCAAATCAGTGCACTCGAATGCAATGGAGGAAAGAGTTCGCTTTCAACAAGATGTCACCATTGAGCACGTGGACACCACCACGGACTACCAAGCTTGGCATCAGTTCACCACCGTCGATCATCGTGAGGATATTGAAGAGTTGTTCTTCCCACAACAGTTCGAGTCTTAGTAATATCTTTGATGGCTTGCTCAAGCCTATTTTGTTTCACATGGGTACATGTGCAGATTGTAATGTAACATCTTGTAAGAGTGAAAGAATAAGTGTCAATAGTTGAATGTAACTATCATGTAGTAGTTGAAGAGTCATGAGGGTAGGTGAGAGTCACAAAGGGGAATGTCAAGGGTCATCCTACCCTTTGCTATTTATAGAACCTCATAACTCATTGTACAGGATTTTTGGGAGCCAAGCTTCCTAGAGGTGTATCTCAGAGAAAGCTTGGACTGTATTGTAACAAGCCTTAGCTTCTCCACAATGTAGATCTAGTATATCTCTTTGGTGGAGCAGGTGGCAGTGATTGTAACGTTCTGTTTTCAGGACTAGTAGTTGGACATGGTTGTATGTATGATTGGGACTTTAAATTTAACAGAGCCAACACGTTTCATGCATATATTTTTTATTTTTAATTTAGATGTATTGGTTACACTAATGATATATGTGTATGTTTGCTTACGCATCTATTTATGGACTCTTTCTATATATGTATGTATGAATCTTGTTGAGATGTGTTTTTGGTTTAACCATAACTTTGGATTGTTGGTTCACTTGTCTTTTAGCTTGTGATGTATCTATGCTCGTGTGTTCCCTTCCAAGCTGTGTGTTTCCACAGGTTTCCAAGGGGCACACTCATTCCACTTTCTGTGTGTTAGGACCCTTCATGTACCTTCCTTGGCTTCCTGCGATCAGCACACCCTTGCTACCAACAAGGACATCCTGCTTGCCTCTATGCACAATAGCGGTCAAGGCGACACTGTATGACCCACTGGTGGGACTCCTATACCAAATAGTCTGAGGTCTAGTTGGGACTTCTTACCGGGGAGATCCTCTGACATGTTGGCGGGTCCAACACCGTTAACACAAAACTGACTATTGTTCTCAAATCTTGTGGTCATGAGACCTCTTTATGGCCGCAACTATACAAAAATGATCCAGATTTTTCCTCCACATACCAGATGTTAGTAGATGGAAAGCAAGTTCCTGATTTCCACCTCTAAGATGCATTATTATGCTACCTAGGCCACCTTTGTGTTCCTTCAAGTGAGTGTTCCAAGATGATTTGGGAGGTGCATTACAGTCGGGTCGTAGGACACTTTGGTGTGGAGAAAACTGTGGTTGTACTACAAAAGTACTTTTATTGGCACAAACTCTGACTGGATGTTGGGAAATATATTAGATCATGCATTGCCTGCGCCATTGCCAATCCAACCATCAAGAAGCAAGGCCTGTACACTCCTCTACCTACTCCCAGCCAACCGTTGGAATCCATCTCCATGGACTATATGTTTGGACTCCTTCTACCAAGCATGGTAATGACTGTGTATTTGTGATCATGGACAAATTTTCTAAGATGGCTATATTGGCGGCCTGCAAGAAGAGTATCATCATAGAGGACACTGCCAAACTCTTCTTTGAACACGTATGGGTACATTTTGGGATCCTGAGGACCATTATATCTGATCAGGATAGTAGGTTCCTGAGCACGTTTTGGTCAAGCCTCTAGACACTATTGGACACCAAGCTCACCAAGTCGACTGTTGTCCATTTGTAGACTGATGACTAGACAAAGGTTGTCAATAGGATGATAGTGCATATACTTCGCATGTACAACTCCAAGAATCCTCGAACCTGGGATGAGAGTCTTCTATATGTGCAACACAATTATAATAGAGCTCTCCATAGCTTGACTAGTTACAGTCCCTTTTAGGTGGGTCTAGGATTTCAACCATTGTGTCTAATTGATGTTTCCATGCCTCACACGATTACACAGAGAAAATCCACACATCTATTGTCTGAGGTTGATAAAGTGACTAGATTGATTGAATACATCTAACACATCCGCCAGCAGGTGCACACCATCCTGGAGAAGTCAAATGGAAAGTATAAGAAATGACATGATCAACATCGAGGGATACACAAGTTTTAGGTGGGCGACAAAGTTTGGTTGCATTTGCAGAAAGAATGCCTTACCAGAGCCCATCGGAATCTCAGATTGCTCTGATATGGTCCTTACACCATTACCAAGGTTGTGCAAGACAATGGTTTTGAGCTCAACGTTCCCCCATTCCTTGGCCTACACCCAATGTTCAATGTGGACTGCTTTCGACCATACTTTCCACCATGATTGGACACATCAGACATTGCAGAATAACTCACACCAATAGAGTTAAACCCAGACTGCATGGAACACACAGGTTAAGAATACTAACCAGTAGAAGATCCAACTATATCAAGATGTCAAAGTTGGCCAACTCTTGCACCAAGGGAAGTGGCTCACTAGGGACCAAGTTCAGCAGAAGTTTCCCCATCTCATGGAGGCACTCAGCGCAATGGGGACCATTGCTTCCTAAGGAGGGAGGATTGATCTAGGTGGATGTTGGTGGCCACCCCCCTATTCCACCTGCACCCCCACCACTGTCTCCTTCAGTTTTTTAGTTTCCTTAATTGTACCACAATTTACTATTTTTGGCAGTTTTTCGGGTCCTGAACTTTTGGAGCCATTTTGAGGCCCTAAATAGCAGCAGCCATGTGTGGCTCTCATCATTTTTTTACTTTTAATTCAATGATCAATTTATCTATGACCTAATGTATGGAATGTTAGTTGATGTGTTGAGGCATCAATGGTTCTTAACGATTCTCAGCTAAGTATGAGACCCCTATGCTCATAACTGTTATTTACACCTGGAGATTACATATTCGCGATATGTTTAACGAAATTTCTGTCATGGCTAGTAGAGGTCCAATAAAGGTCTTGGACAAGTATTTTCTTTAGTACTGTCATTTCCATGTTATTTTACTGATTTGAAGAGATGGTTCAATTCTGGGCGGTGACTTGGGCTTTGGGCTTGAAAAAGTGGCTCCAATCCCAGAGTCACTGGCACAACACTGACATATTTGGTCTTCGGTCATTGGCAAGCAAGCCTATGAGAGCGAATTTGGATTTTTGGTCGCCCTCTTGCCTATAGAATGAGAGCGACTGAGGCTTAAGTTGTCCAAAAGTTTAGTGGGACCCCAAGGTAAGTTTTCTAAAGTATTGGTTCCTGAGGGCCCTATAGCTAATGATTACTATTTGTATGGTGTGCCTCTGTCGATTCCACTTCCTTAATGTGACTTAGGAGGTCGAATCATATGATAGTAGCCTCTTGTCACATGTTTATCCTGGTTGGACAGTTTCTTGGGTAGATGTGGGAGGAGGGTGTTACATACTCTATCCAAAGTTTTTATAAAACTGAGAAGATCACCTTTGCACTACTAAAATTTGTTCCCCATGTCAAACATTTTTGGGAAGGTTACTAGGAGAGACATAGTGAAGATAATTTTGGAATGTTAAATGTAGGATGAACTTGGGCCATTTGTATTGATTTCATTAAGGCGAAATTCTACTCTGTAGAGAACTATGATGACAAATACATGATATGGACAACTTTGTTACAAGATAGAGACCAAATAATGCTGGAGTAGAGTAATAATTTCCATAACTTGCACTCAAAGTTAGGTGTCAAAGACTCTAAGAGGAAACTGGTCTTGAAGTACCATAGTGGTTCACACAAGTACATCCAAATGGAGATGGATTTCCTAGACATCTCCTCCTTGGGAGTCACTTACCGATGTGCTATTAAAGCTAAGTAGAAGTTGAAGTAGTAAAATAAGCGGGTGTTCAAGCCTACAAACAGGCCTTAATATAAACCTAGAAAATGAACCCTAACTCATAGAACAAGGGACAAAGAAAGGAGATTAAATCTCAAGGCAATCGTCCCAAGCTGTAGACAAAGAAGGCTGATGAGAAGTGAAAAAATTACATTGGAAAGTGGTGTGAGTTCCACAAATCCCCTGTCAAAACATTAATGAATGTCATTGAAAAAAATCAACATTGAAGGATCTAAAAGAAAAGGAAATAGACTCCTACTATAATTCCAATTTAGAATAGGACAAAGGAAAGCAGATCATTGATGCATAAATTAGTGCTACCATCATGACCACAAAGATCCAACTTAATGAGCCAAAGGAGCTTGAAGATGGGGAGTTTCTCTTCCACACATAAATACATGTGGGTGAATGGGAACCCACTCCACTTCATTGTCGATAGAATGAGCCGAAAGAACTTGATATTAGCCAATTTCATCAAGGTATTGAAGTTTCGAACAGTTCCACACCCCCAAACATACACCATTGGTTGGTTGAATCATGAAAGAGACATCTGTGTCAGCCAACAATGTCATTTTTCCTATGGCATAAAGCCCTTTTGATGTACTATGTGATGTTTCCCGACTCAAATTTTTTATGTTCTTTTAGGACATTCTTATATGTCGAAAACCTAACTCTCAAAGGTCAACCCTACATGATACTAGAGGTAGGACAAGCTACTACAATTTCCTTGATGTTACTAAAACAATGCTAAAAGGTAATATCTTTGACTGCAAATATTTTTCTCTTCATGGTTTGGTCACAAGATGAAAGGAAAGTCATTAAAACCACCACAAGCTATATGTAGGAAGCCTCTCTACATAACAAAAACAAGTGGACAAGATTGTAGAGACATACAAAGGTATCATCACTCCACTTGTGGGGGTGCCTTTACACTACTTATAGGTCAAACACAATTTACTTGACACTTGGTGCTCCTTTGCATAATCACCCAATGTATAGATGTTATCTCTTGGAGAATGAGGAAATGAAATGTTAGATTCAAGAGCTCATCTAAAATGGACACATTTGACTGAGCTCCTCACCTTGCGGGAGTCCAATTGTATTGGTGCAGAAGGATGGGACATGGAGACTCTGTATCGACTATCAAGCCCTAAACGAAATCATTGTCAAGAACAGATACCCTATCCCCATGGTTGAAGATATTCTTGACCAAATTAAGGGTGCCAAGTTCTTTAATAAGCTTGATCTGAAGTCAAGATACCACCAGGTTCCAATTGAACAAATTGATTTATGGAAGACATCATTCAAATCTAAAGAAGGCCTTTTCGAGTGGGTGGCCATGCCTTTTAGATTGGTTTAACAAAGTTCATGAGGATGATGGATGATATTCATTGTCCATTCACAAAATATTTTGTGTTTGTATATTTGGTCACATCCTCATCTTTAGTAGAACATTCGCAAAACATTCAATAGATCTTGAGCACCCCATAGAAGTACAAGATGTATTCCAATTTAGAGAAATTCTCATTTGGCATGTAGAGGATTCAATACTTGGGATACAATGTGGATGACCATCGGGTGCAAGTGCACCCAACCAATATCTAATTCATTTGATATTGGCCAACATTAACAACTCTAATAGGGTTTCGTAGCTTCTTGGGCCTTGCTAACTTCTACCAAAAATTCATTTTTGGGTTCTCTTATATCGCAGAGCCTTTGAGTGAAGTGACCAAGGAAGGAGAAAAATAATTGTTTTTTAGCTTGAGTCACAAAAAAAGGAATTCGAGGATTTGAATAATTGTTTTTTCTTTACACTAGTCATTACCCTACCAAACCTACAATAACCATATGAGATTGAGAGAGATGCCTTTGATTATGTTATTGGTGTTGTTCTCACCCAACAAAGGCATTTGGTGGCTCATCGCAGTACAACACTCTTATACTGTATGGAGATACCTAATTTATGATAAGGAGATGTACTCCATTGTGCATGTCCGTCGAAAATGGAAGCATTATATTCTATAGAAGGAGACAATCATACACATTGATCACATTCCTTTACAATTTATGCATACACAAGGAATGTTAAAAAATGACTGCCATAAAAATGGCCCACATACCTGCAAAAATTCCATTTGAACATCAAATATAAGAGTGGTAGCATTAATCATGTCACATGTTTCCTCATTCAGCCCCCAGTTGTGGCACTAATTACAATTCTTAACTCCGTGGGCATGAGTCTACCTCTGGGTGGACACAATTATGCATCAATGACTCTGTCTTTGCTGCTAAATAATTGATATTGATGAAAGGAAAGAAAGTTCTAGACTTCCACCTTCAGGATGCACTCTAGTACTACATAGGCCACCTTTGTGTTCTTTCAAGCAAGCATACTTAAATGATATGGGAGGCACATTACAGTTGGGTGGGAGGGAACTTTGGTGTGGAGAAGAAAGTAGTAGTACTTCAACAATATTTCTACTAGCCAAAACTTTGATAGGATGAATGATATATGAGATCATGCATTTTATATGTTGTTACTGAAGTAGTCATAAAGAAGCAATGGTTATGCACTTCTCTACCTACCCCAAACAAGCCTTGGGAGTCAATTTCCATGGATTACATGTCAGGTTTTCTATCCACCAATAATGTTAATGATTATGTGATTGTGGTTACCGATTCTCTAAAATGGCCATCTCGACACCCTACAGGAAGAGTATTATAATTGAAGCAATTGTTAAACTCTTCTTTGAGAATGTTTGGGTTCATTTTGGACTACGTCTGTCGGGCGGATAAATCGTTCTTGCTGACAAGACCGATCTCCCTAGTATCTAATGATATCTAGCGACAAGCAAACCAAACAAATTCTATCCTTCTCTAAATATGCGATTTATAAATAAAAGCCAAGAGGTGTTTCAGACCCTACCTCAAGTCCAGTGCTAGTTTGTGGAAGCCACGCTCCTTTCGTCCAAATGAGCTCCCTTTTAAAGAACCTACAAACACAAACAGGCACACATCAAATAACACCTGCATAGCCAATATAATAAACCATATTTATCATGATGATCAAGGAATTCATGAAATAAATCATAGAAGACAATTTATTGAGAAAAATGAATCTGATTGTATTAACTTTAAACAAAGAAGAACTTTACAACCTTGGTGCCTTGATGCTGTACAAGCTCCTCCCAGGGTCCAGCAAGAATCTCCTCTACTTTGACAAGTTTCACTCTCTTCCCAATGAAGCCAAAAGGTATGTAATCTCTCCTCTCAAGCTCAACTAGGAAGTCTTAATTCCAATAGCATTTACCTTAAAAAATATTCAGCTTTCAACCTCTCTAGCAACCAGCCCAATGCCTCAATTTATAGTGCAGTGGAAGGAAGTTACCAGGTCCACCTTCAAAGGGATAGAGTCCTCCTTCAAAGGGATAAGCTCCTCTCATCAAGGGGTTAGCTCATTTAGTCATGGGATGCATGAACCACCTAGGAGCGAACTTGCCACCTCAAGCCTCCTTCTAGAAGCATCCAGAATTAATCCAAAGTGAGCTTTTAATAATAAACTTGCGCCTTTTTTACTTTTATAGGGGTCCGCACCCACTCCTTTAGAGACAGAGTGGGCAGGTCCGCAGGTAACATGACCAAGGGGTGCGGGACCGCAGGTAATGGTAAGAGAAAGTGCGGAACCAGAGTTTTAGAGATTTTCAAGGACTTTCTCTCATTTTTAAGGCTTGACATGAAGAGTTGAGGTTTGAGACTTGCAAAGGAGGACAGTATGAGTGGTGATAGACTCACACTAATTGCAGAAAGTCATGGTGACAATATTTTGTGTAACAGATTGCCCCCTAAAGTGCGAAGTCTGTAGTAGATGAGGATTTCATTTATCATCTAAGAAGAGTGAAGTACTTTATCATTTCGAGGATCATCTTGTGGAGAGCCTGGTTGGAACCTGTAAAAACATTCAATAAAAAATATATATATGAGATCATATCATCGCTGAGGTAGGCATTCCCATACTCAGATCAAAACTGACTAGAAAACTAACTAAACTGCTCTGATATAGGAATGATCTTGCAATACATCACAAGTATAGACACATGTAGACACAGTATGGGCACAACCATCTGTTTATGAATAGTCCACTGTATAATGAATACAAAATTCCTCGCAGCCTGGATGGTGGAAACTAGATCCAGGGTCTTGATTTCTACTTCCCGAAATAGTACGATTCTATCCATGTGAATGAATGTGTTGAAGTCGAACATGGTAGAAACCACTTGATTACCAGTCAATGATGTAAACTGTTAACAAGAGTGAGAGAAACCACTAGTAATGTCAATGGCTCTCAAAGTACTTAGTACAATCCATGAAATGTGAATAGATGTGTTGATGTTGAACATGTCACGGAATCCTTTGATCGAAGGTCAATGATGCAACCTGTCGTCAAAGGCGAGAAACCTGCCATTGAGGCATGCAAATTCCAAGGTACTGACAATTTCTAGATCATCTTTCTAGATAATGAGTTGAAGTCGATAGAAAGAGATTCGTCGTAGGCAAGCCCACAACACGAAATCATAGATCAAGTTTGAAGAAATATAGTTGCAAGGAATGACTCAGGGATGGTCAAGATGGATGACAAATATTTTGCAGATGAATGGTTTATTTGCACTGACCTCTTGAACACATAACGACACTGCAGATGGTTTGGTGACAATTGACCCAAAGCTAATACCCAGAAACCGGCTGAAGACTTTCAATATGGTTTGATTAACTATTAGGTAAAGGATTTCCCAACCCAGGTGAACAAAAAATGTCGTGTTCAAGAGTGGTTAAATGTTTTTCTAAGACATAAAGTATGATGAACAGGTTCATTTTTCTCTCTTTTCCCCCACCATTTCTGGCAAGTACCTCTTTATTTTTGACAAGCTTGAGGAGGATAACATTTGCTTGATTATAAGCTCATCCTTCAGATGAATCCAACTTAGTTTAAATTCGAACCCTAAGAAGGAGTGGTCCGTTCTTGTTTGTAATTGAACAGGACCTTTACTGTTAAATTTTAACGAGTCTAGTATAGGAAAAACTCGGCGTTTTTCAATTTTAGGGAGTCAGAAGAAAAACTTAAGAAAAATCCATGGTTGTCCTTTTTCGTAAATTTGTGTCTCCCAAGCCCGAAAAGGTATAAAATAATACTTGAGAGAACAGCTTGACCATTACGATCAAGGAGTACTTTTCATAATTAGTGTCTCTGATTTAAAAAAGTAAAAAAGTGATCAATGACACGTCGTTTTATAACCAATATCGAATTTGAAAAGACAAAAATCCGGCAATCTTTTCGTGTTTATACGGTTAGAAAAGAGCTGTAAGTGGACTGTCTTTTCAATTCCGTTTTAACGAGCTTAAAAATAAAAACTCAACAATGTTTTCATATTTTAGGAGTCAGAAAAGAGCTTAAAGATGACTCTAATGTTTTTGTTGAAAATGATCAATTTTGCCTGAAAAATCCGCTATCCTGCACAAAAACTCAAACATTACTCATACCTGTTTAAAATAACTAAAAATGCTTCAAAAATTAGCTCTTTAAAGTGAAAAATAAACAAATTAAAAATTCATTTATTCAAAAAAGCTTATAAAAAGGGCTTTTGTAAATTCATTTTTACCGTTTGACTTCAGAGTGAGAAAGAGAGCTTTTGGGTAAGAAACTTCCTGTGAAGTTTGCGGAAAATCCGTCTGTTGGAATCGAACATTGTCACCTCCAGGTAATCCACATCACTTTACTCTTGCATTTCAACCATTTGAAATTTGTTTTTAGGTTTTTATTTTGATTTTTTGGAAAAATTTTGTTTAAAGGTTCGCTCACGGGTGCTCGCAGGCGCAACATGCGAAACCCGCGGACCCCGACTTTTTCGTATGGAGGAAAAAGCCAGGGGCTCGCACCCGTTGTTTAGGCAGAGTGCAGACCTACGCACTGTCTCTAACTAGAGAGTGCGGTCCCTACGGCATAGGTTTATAATTTCAAATTCTTCAAATTTCACCCAAAAACTTTGATTTAAAATGTTCTAATCCACCTTTTCTTTCAATGTCGGGTATATATCATGCTTAGTTGGCGGGAACAGGAGCACGAGGATGTGGACCTCGCCGCAATCGATCATTAATCTTCAATTGATGCATTAAAGGCATGCGGGTTATTTAAATTCTGGGCCATACCTGGCATGAGGGCCCAAGTAGACTTTCTGCAGTGGCTGGTGGACAAGTGGAATGTGCAGGACCAGTGTTTCATTATTGGTGGCTACCAGCTTGAAATGGAGCCAGAGGACATTTACTTTTTGACTGGTTTGCCTAAGAGAGGTGAACAATTGACTCTATCCAGGACTAGGCCAGGTGGCCAGTCTGTCGATAGCCTCTGGCCAGAGTTTTGTAACGACGAAACCAAGGACAAAGGGATTGACATCAAAACCATCTCCGGTCCTGAACTCAAAGTGATTGCATTTACTATCACCAGACTCTGCGGAAGTGCAACACTACATATGGCCACTGGATCCCAAATGCGGATGGCAGTAGACTGCTTTTGAGGCATCGTCTTCAACTGGTGTGAAGCTGTGTTGGCTAATGTAAAAGGCCAACTGACTAGAGCAAAGAACAGATAACTGAAAAACTTTGGATATGGTTTCTTAGTTGTGAGCTTTGGTCTAGAGAGGGTCCCAATGTTGGTCCCACAACATCTTTCCGTTGAAGCTGGACTTCCCCGAGAGCCCAAGCTGATGCGTTGGGTTGCAGTTATGGCCCGTCATCCTGAGGAGGGTTCAGAGGTTGTTCGATTTCCTCCTGAGTATTTTCATTGGTTAGAGAACCAAGTTTTCATGATTTAGGATTTTCCTTATGCTAGGATGGATTATCGTGGTGACCCAGACATGGCTCTTCCACCAGGAGAGTAATGGGATGACTCAGGTAAAATCATTTTCAACATTTTCTAATTTTTATTTTTATTTTTATTTTTTTAAATCGTCCCAAAACTGATATTAAAAGTTTCAAATGCAGATGTAGGTCCACGACAACCAGCCACTCTCCGGCCCTATGAGAGGAAACAGCCAGCTGCAGTAGCACCCGCCCCACGGGACGAATCTACAGAGACCCTGGCCGAATTGGAAAACCATCTAGAGAGTTTGACAGCAGAAATTCTAGAGACTAGCATAGATGACATTCCTCTTAGGCTACAACGCTATGTGATTGGGGTCCTAGGACCTTTCAGGAGGTTCCTTTGTAGGGTGGCCTGTACAGTGGTTTCTTATCGTGATCATCACCAGTGATAGGATGATCGCCTGTTGTAGACTCATATGACATTTTTGCTTTTTGTACTATCATTTTTGCCGATCATAAGGTGTTTTTTCAACCTATGATTGAAGATGATGTATAAATGACACACTTCTACGCTATGCTATATCAATATTACTGGCTATCTTGTAAAACATGTTATGGAATGTTTTTAAATTTACTGTTTGATTATTGCAAATGTCTACTTAACATTCGAGAAGCAATTGCATCTGCTAATGTATTTAAATATCTTGGAATATGCTGATGTTCAATATAGTCAAATTCATGTTCCAAGAGACAAACTCTCAAAAATAATCTCAATAACATTGGATTTCTAATGGCATAAACTCTATTAAGCTGTAACACAACGAGTTCAGAATCTTACCTCACAATCAAACTTCGAATCCCAAATGAGATGGATTCAGATAATAACTCAATCACTGCACTATACTCTGCAATGTTGTTCGTTGTTTGCCCAAGGCTTACCCCATGCATAGATACCAACTCGTCAGAGGGTGAATAGATAACCCAAGTTGTGGAAGAAATGTTCCGTGTATTACGACAAGCACCATCAACGAAACCAATGTATGTTTGAAGAGACATCGACATCTGCAATATCAAGAGTAAAATCAAGATAAGCAGGAATAATGACGAAAACACTCTCTAAACTAAGCACACTTTTCTAATCTAAAACACACCAGCTAGAAAGAAAAACTAACCTAACTAAAATCTCCACACCCAGATTTAAGCATAATATCTCTTCAGGTAAAGACCATTTCTGGGCTTACCTAAAGAGACACCGTCAAAGTCTACCAATTCATAGGCCCCTTTTGCCAGCTTTCGCTTAACAACATAAGGACCATGCCACATGGGTACGAATTTTCCAGTGCCTAACTTATCATTTGCTTGATCGTACAGTAAGACTAGGTCTCCTTCCGAAAAATTACGAGGCGTAACATTTTGATCGTACTGAGCTTTAATACGTTTGGCATGAGTTTTGATTGCTAGTGCAACATCACATCGATTCTCATCTAGCTGAGCCAAGTACAACAAATGTTTCTCCTATTCGGAAGTGGCTGGAAGTAATTCTATGGCCATTTGCAATGACAGGATTTCGCATTCAATGGGTAACACAACTTCCAAACTGTAAACTAGTTGGAAAGGAGTGAAACCAGTTGATGTTTTTACTGAGGTTCGATATGCCCAAAGCGTTGAAAATAACATGTTATGCCAATTTTACCTATGAATCCCAATGATTCGTCGGATCATAATGACTAGAACTTTGTTGATGGCTTCAACCAGACCCTTAGCCTGTGGGTAATATGGAGTAGAACTATCGTGATGCAGGCCAAGTTGATTTGTTAGTTCAGTCATCATGATGTTTCGAAAATGATGCCCATGATCAGTGATAATCGCTTGTGTAACACCGAACCTAGCAATTATATGATTGAAAACAAAAATCGCAGCAGTTCTGCCGTCTGCCAAAAATGTAGGCATCGCCTCGGCCCACTTGGTAAAATAATCTACCGTAAGGATGATATACGCATGCCCCTCAGTCGAGTGAGGGTTACATGTAATAAAATCGATACCCCATTTTGCAAAAGGACCAAGGAAAATTATAGGGTGGAGAGGAGCAGGTGGAGCGCGCATCTTTCGATAAAAAATTTGGTAGTTGTGGCATTTTCGAACAACGTTAATACAATCTTTAAACAAAGACGTCCAGAAATGGCCAGCACACAATATCTTTGGGCTGTGGAAAACCCAGACATATGATCGCCACACGCTCTAGAGTGACAGTCATTTAGGACCCTTTTAGCTTCCTCATGTGTTAAACAACGTTGGAAAACAGAGTCCACCCCACGACGATAAAGTGTATCTCCAATAATTTTGTATTGTTGGGATTGGAATCGTATTTTCCGACGTTGAGATCTTGAAATTTCAGGCTGAAAGGATTGGGTTTGGAGATAAACTTTGATATCTCCATACCATGGATCAAGAGTGTTGATAAGAAACAGGGATTCGTCTGCAATGGGCTCTTCCGCCACAATTTTGGTATCAGCACGTGGGAAGTCACACATCAACTCCGCAAAAACTAAAGATTTCTTTGACTTAGATTTTTCAAACTCCAAGTCAAATTCCTGCAGGATAACAATCCATTTGGAATACTTGCCCCCTAGCAATTGTTTTGTCAAAATATAGATCATAGGGTTACAGTCGGAAATTACAGTAGTTTTGCGTAGTAAAATGTAATGACGAAATCGTTGGACAGCTTGAACAGTTGCCAAGGCCAATTTCTCCACATGTGAATATTTTAGCTCAGTTGGATTCAAAGTTAAACTAAGGTAATAGATCACATGTTCACTACTGAATTCATCTTCCTGAACTAATACCATTCCGACGGTGGAATGAGAGGCAGCGAGATACAAGAAGTAATCCTGGTTGTAGTTGGGAGGATGCAATAACGGTGCATGGGTCAATGCATGTTTTAGTGCATCAAAAGATTTTTCAGCTATCTCATCCCAAAATAATGGAGTATTCTATTTCAACAACCTGCTAAAACCCTTTATGATCTCGGTGTAGTTAGGAATGAATCAACGTAAAAAGTTTGCCTTCCCTTGCAAACTTTGGAGTTGGCGAAGAGTCGATGGAGGAGGCAATTTGATAATAGCTTCAACCTTCGAGGGATCGACACGAATGCGGGCTTCGAAACAAAAAATCGCAGTAACCGACCTGTTTCTATACAGAAAACACACTTGTGTGGATTCAACCTAATTCGATAATGCCTACATCTCATAAAGATTGCTCGTAAATGAATGAGATGATCGGCTCTACGTAATGAATGAGCAGGTAAATCATCAAGATAGGGTTGCACAATGTGCTTGATGTCATGAAACGCGTAAGACATGGCTCTTTGAAAAGTTGCATTGACGTTCTTTAGCCCAAAAGGTAATTTGCAATAAGCAAACGTTCCCCATGGACAAATGAAAGCCATTTTTTGGTTGATCAGCAGGTAGAATGTTGATTTGATTGTAACCAGAAAAACCATCCATGAAGGAGAATATTTCACTGTCGGCACAATCATCAATGATTTGATCGATATAGGGAGTCGGATAATTGTCTTTTGGACAGGCTCGATTAATATCCCTATAATCAATACATATTCTTTTTGTTCCTTGCTTTTTATTAACAAGAACAATATTCGATACCCAATCTATTAAGGGAATTGGATAAATGAAACCTGCTTTAAGTAATTTTTCAACTTCTTCTTTAATAGCAGCAGCTTTTCGTGGGTGAATCTGACGCAAACATTGTCGGACGGATTTAGCATCCGAGTAAGTTTTGATTTCATGAACAACAATTGCTGGGTCAATTCCTGGAATTTCCTCATATGACCAGGCAAACACGTCGCGGAATTCTTGAAATAGGGCCTTATATGTTTGAAATTCATTTTATGTACAGGAGGAACCTATATGAATGTTTTCAACAATTCCAGGCTTAACTGAAATGTCAATAGGAACTGTTCGAGAAATATTGCCCAAATTGAACTCAGAATCAGGATTTTGCAATGAATTCTGTGGTTCCTTGACATAATCAGTCGTAAAAATAGATGAAAAACCATTTTCAAAATGATCAATCTCAAGTAAGAACGAAGATCTATGAAGAAGATCTTCCCATGGTAAATCATCAACAGATAAGATTTCACGGATCTTCTCATCAGTATGAACAAGTTCAGAAAAAGTTGTTGAATTTGAGTTTGATGTTGAAAGTGATTCTTCATGGATCACATTCATGAAGTCAATTTCGGTTGAAGAAGGGTCGGAAAACAACTGTACAGCCTGATACGCAATTTCATAGGGACTCAAAGGCATAGCATCACCAAATGAATCCATCTCAGATTCGGAAGGTACGATCCAAGGATCATCATAAACAATAGTGTCTGATGAAATCATATGAATGGTTGCAGTAGAAGGCGATACGTTAGGAGGAGGAAAGAAAAAAGTTCCTAGTAAACCAGAATATTTAACTAATCCTACTCCAACATCCTTATAAGGGATAGTAGTTTTGCCGACATGCTGGATACTTTCAGAAGAGGCTGGTGTTATAGCTCCAAATCTCATTCTTATGGTTTGTGATGCTGCACTCATGGCCTAGGGCAACCCCTCCTTCCAGACCTGGTCCTAAAATTTAAAAAACAGTGTTTTATTCCCTATACACGACATTGCCCTGAGTTAAACGCGTGTACACACGGGTCTGTGTATACCCAACCCGCGTGTATGTATTAAAACACTTAAAAAAATAAATAATTCCTTATTTTCGGGCGGAGATCACGGGTTTTACCTGCTGGATCACCTGTTAGTGCCCGTGGCCCAACTGTTCCCAACCAACTCCTAACTAAAAAACTACTTTGGAGATGGTATAAAAAGACATCAAAGGGAAGGCCAAAGGGAGAGAGAAAAAAGAGCAAGATTATTATGCTGAGATTTTCCCCTTAGACCAGGTCTGAAGTCCTTGGTGTTTTCTGCACTTCCCCCATTTTGCATAGGAAACCCTTGTTTCCATGTGTATTGGTGATCATTCATCCTTTATGTCATCATTGAGTAAGACTTGGAAGGAGCTCTTGTTGGAGGCTTGAGGCTGGAACGAATCCGGGAGGAAGCTTTGCTTGGAGCCTGCTGAAGGTGTTTCAGGTGATATCTTTCTGTTATATGTACTTTACTTGCCTTTATATAAAGAAACACGTCTTGGTTCCCAAAACAATCTTTCTTTATGCTTATGAGATTCATGTTTTGAATTCTTATGCAAGTAGTTACTTAAATATTTTTATAACTAACTTTATAGCATGAAGATGGTTTATGTATAAGTATTTGTCCATGTACTGTTGTGTTCTTTGATTTGTTTGTTTTACAGGTCAAAGAAGAAGAAGGGAACTCCAAGAAGGGTTTGGACCCTAAAGGCCTTCTCGAACGTAGGACCTTAGGTACGTACCCTTAACATTAGAATTTGCTTAAAGTAAAGATAATGGCTGTGTGTGTGTTTCTTTGAATAAGCAATTTTCAGTCTGGTAGAGTCTTAACCCAAAGGACCCTAGGGGTACTTTCCCCTCAACCAGAATTGGCGACTCCGCTGGGGAACAACACTCTTGTTGTTCCTAGTTTGGGTAGCCTTCAAGCCAATCAAAGCTCAGCCTCTCTGTTTGCTGGTTCTGACTGTCTGATCTGTTCTTGAACTCTAAGCTTTTCCAGTTTTTTCAGTCTGTATTTTTTATTTTTCTTGAAAATCTTCAGATACGCTGTTTTTCTGGATTACAGAAGCGTATATACGCAAGTTGTACTAAGTGAACCCACGTATACGCGAGTTTCCTCAGTTACAGTCGCGTGTACACGCATTCTGCACATTACTGCAGGCGCGTATATTATATAATTTTCAAGATTTGTAAATTTTCTTTTTGCTGAATGTTTGTCTGGTGGTTTGGGTCAGTTTTAAGCAGTCATTTTCCAGTAACAGTCCTCTGTTTAACAGGGGGCATCTTGTTCTGAACTCTTTCTAGTTATAAGGAGTATTAGTCTTGTTTTCGTTGATTGCAAGCGTCATTGTTTTTGACACACAAGATTTCTGATTAAGAATCTTGACTGCTCTGTTTTGGCAGAGTAGGAAGGTTGGATTCAACCTTTGTGTTCATTTTGTTTTGATGACCCTTTTGTTTTCTTAACGAAACCATTTTTTGTGACCATTTGCTCCTTCGTTTCGGGAAAGTTGTTTGTTACCATTTTCTTGAAACTTGTCTTTTGATCTTTTGGAATTTCATTGCTGCTTTTGATTGTCAAGGGCGATTTCAAACGCATTTATTTTTGTTGGATTTTCATCATTTGAAAGGTTTGAATTCACAAAAGTGTTTGGTTGCTTATTCGTCAATCATTGGTGTCAGTATTTTTGAGAGCATTCCTTGAAAAAGACTTCTTTGTTGTTTGAAAGAAAATCTTTTGAAAGTTTTAAGTTTCGCTTTCTTAAACTTGCTTTTCATTTGATTTCCTTTTTTGCGAAGTGAAAGTGCTTTGTGTTTATCTTAGAACTTGTTTTTATTGTTTGGACGAAATGATTGGTAACACATCATCTTCTATCTAAGCATTTTAGTGGCAAGACAAATTTGATAAGTGAGCAACTTTCCTTCTTTGTTTGCAGAGTAGTCTTAAAATCTTGCATTCACATATAGTTCTTGCATTAGCATAGCTTTGCATCCCCTTTTAGGCATGCATAGTTTTGTTAGCTTTTGTGAGTGTGGAGTTTGAAAAGAAAGCAAAAAACTTTGTTTAATTTGAAGTACCTCTGAACCCTATAGAAATTGCTCTTCATCGAAAACAAAAAGTGCATATGCATGTAGCTAAGTTTTATTAATTTCTTTTGCGTCAAAAAACACCACTAGTTTCATCTCCATTACCTTGTGACTTAAAGAACAGCCTAATAAAATCAAGCGCTAATTAAAATCCACTAGAACTTTTTGTTTTAGTCAGTTACACCAACAAGTTTAGGATTTTAGGGCCTTGGATTAGGCGAGTGGAGAGTTAACTCTCCAACGCCACATAAAACATCAAACATAAGAGTCTGAATAACGAGAGAAAATCCAATAGCGTTAGGAAGACCAGGAAAGCTCCGGATCTGGGAGTTAAGCACGAGGGTCTGTGAAGACAGGGAAGAGAGATACCCCCTCTCCTACTTGTCCGAACTTACCTCACGACTGTTCCGCCTGGCTTCTGCGACGAGTTGGTATCCATAGTTGCCTCTCCTAGGGATCTACACAGGTGGCTGCGGAGGGGAATCCCGTGGCACCTGAGGTTGACGTTGCATCACTCTCGACAGTACTACTGGAGGGCACCCTTGCGAAGCTTGGGGGCTTACACCGGTGCAGGCTGTTGTTAGGAGGTCACCGTAACTTCCTCTGTTACCTTCGCTGATAGGACTGGGCCGTCATTATCCCATACTATCTTTGGAAGGCCCCTGACTCCACTTTCTTGTATTTTGGTGTCCGGTCCTCATCACCCGGAGTGGAAATACTTGGAAGTTGTTTGACTGGCTGTATCTTTAGGGACTTTATAGTGTGTGCTCTTTGTTCCTTGTATATAGTTGGCTTTAGGTATTTTTGTCTAGTCGCGTTTGGACTTTTTGTTCTGAGTGACTGGCTTACCACTCTACCAATCTTGAAAGGCTTTTGGTTGTTCTTTCAGAAGTTGTGGAGATGCCTCCTCAAGGGCAAAGGTTTTGATTTCTTATCCATATTCCTTGAAGAGTTATTTCTATATTCCCGTAAGGGAAAGGGTCTTTGGATCAGTTAGATATGGCTAATATTCCTGTGGAAACCAACCAAGGTACCCTCCCAAAAGGGGATCCTTGTGCTTTTCCTTTCTTTGGAAACATTGGTACTCCCTTGATGGCCACTTTGAATATTCCTGGGTTGAATGTTGGACTACCCGTTTGGCTGTGGTCCACTCCGAATATTCCAAATGCTCTTGAAGCTTCTCAGTTGAATGCTTTATTTTAAGGGCATCACATGGGTACTCATTGTTCATCTTCTCTCAAAGAGAAATATGGGGTTCCTTCTTCTCCTCCTTCTTGTCACAAGAAATTTAAAAAGAGGAGAAAAAGGAAGTCAAAGAAGAAGAATAATTCTATCCTTTCATCTTCAACCTCTGCAAGTCATGTTGGAGATGAGCCTTCAGCCACTGCTGGTCATGCTGGGGGCACAAGTCTAGTCACTGCAAGTCACACTAGCACTTCATCTTCAACCTCTGCGAGTCATGTTGGAGATGAGTCTTCAGCCACTGCAAGTCATGCTGGGGGCACAAGTCTAGTCACTGCAAGTCACACTAGCACGTTATCCTCAACCTCTGCCAGTCATGCTGGAGATGAGTCTTCAGCCACTGCAAGTCATGCTGGGGGCACAAGTCTAGTCACTGCGAGTCACACTAGCACTTCATCCTCAACCTCTGAGAGTCATGTTGGAGATGAGTCTTCAGCCGCTACAAGTCATGTTGGGGGCATGAGTCTAGTCAATGCGAGTCATACTAGCAAAGAGTCACCGCAAACCACTGCTAGTCATGTTGGCGGAATGGAGGTTGATAAGAAACCTGGACGTAGAAGTTTTAAACCTAAGTTCCCTTGTAAGATATGCAAGGGAGACCATCTTACTCATTTATGCCCTGGTATTCCAGAGGTTCAAAGGATATGGTCCGAGTTTGAAAGTACTTCTACTCCTAGATCTGATATGGTTTCTCATCAATCCCATCAACCATTGGTTGATAATGTGGTAGAGCCAGTGCAATCGTTGGCCGATTACACTCCTCTTTTTGGGGGTGAAGTGCCTAACAAAAGAGTTTGTTTGATCTCTAGTACAGAGTCTTCTAGTATAGGGGGCATTCCGGTTTCTTCGAATGTTCCCCCTCCAAGTTCTAAGAGTGTTTCCTTTGATTGGGATAGTCTTGTTGAGCCTCGTCTTCCTTCCGCTGCACCTTTCCAAATAAAGGTCAGGGTTAATTCCACAAATGTCTATCGATGTATGGTGGATGAAGGATCCTCTACAAGTATTATATCCTCTTTGACTTGGAAAGCTTTGGGTTCCCCAAAGTTGTTAACAGCTCAGAGTCAGTTGCTAGCCTATGATAGAAGACCTGGTGAATCTATGGGTGTTCTTCCTCAATTGCCTATCACTTTAGGTGGGAAGACTGTCTTAATCGATATGATGGTGGTTGATAGCCCTTTAGAATTTAATATGCTACTTGGGCGTGATTATGTCTATGCTATGAATGCTATGGTGTCTTCACTCTTTCGAGTAATGTGCTTTCCTCATAACGGGAATATTGTCACTATTGATCAGCTTGCATCTGATAATCACCACCCTAATTCGACTTTACTGCAGAATGCCCCTTGGTTTGTTCCAAGTGTTCAAGTAGACTCTACCCCGCCACAGGTCAATTATGTGGCATTGAATCCTCAATGTTCAATCGCTTCTAAGAAGGATCCTTTGACTTATTATTCTCCTTCTTGGGACTTGGTCCCGGTAGTTGACCGAGAGATTCTTCCTATAGGGACATGGGACCCTTTAATTCCCTCTTTTGATCCTTGTAGTTCTCATGATTTCTTAGAACTTGTTTTGCCTTCACAGGAGGAACCCTTTGAAGCCATGAGTCTTGACTACCAAAGGAGTCCTTGGCCTGAGCCCTGCAAGGGGTTTGTTCAGCAAAACTATTATGCGTAAGCCGCAAGGCTGCTTGATTCCCTGTACCATATTGTATATATAAGGTACGCATTTTCAAGTTTTGTATTCTATAACACAAAGATTTTATATGGAGTTTATAAGTGGGATGTATTAACTTCGTGTCTAGTGTTCCTATTTATGTTTACAGAACTTGGAAGATTTCTCCTTTGGAAGTTTATGGTTGGTTCGTTCTGACAGGTATTGGTTCTCGAAACTGGCATATAGGTTAGGTTTTTCCACCTGCATTGTGCACTTATCAGTTTCCTTTCCCACTTTGCCTTAGGATCGACCCCACCAAGTTATGGTGCGGAACCTTCTCATTGCTTAGAAGTATCATGACTTGTGTGGTAGAGCCTACCTTATCATGGGTGCCCTAGTTAGTACCTTGTTGTCGCTTGGCACTCATGCTGATTTTTGTTCCTAGGCTTGGGAGTCCTCTGTAGTCCCGCCATGACTTATGCGATCAAGACTCATTCCTCTTTGCTTCTTCGCTCCGTTCTGGCCTAATACCCTAGAGGCTCCCTTGTGTTGAGTTGTACCACTGCATTGCATGTTGACCATTTGCACCTTTTGGCCTAGATCCGGCTTCACTTGGACTCGTGTTTAAGCCAAATTTTGACCATGACGTCTGCAAAATCAACCTTGCATACCTTTGACTTCTGCAGCTTGACATACCCTGATCCGTGGAAGGAACATACCTCTGAGTGTCACTGACCAGTTTTTCACCTCCCTGCATTGAGCATAGGAACGTTCCTTTCCCAGGAACTAGATCATCTGTTTCACCGACAATCGTTCTTTCCACTGTACCATAGCATTCTTTTATTCTTTTTCCGGCTTATCAGAAAAAGACAAAAAAAATTAAATATTCCAAAAAGAGCGGGAACAGGGACATTATTTCCATTTATTGTTGGCAGCTAGAGTCAGTCGTGTCGCCCTTGAACAAAGCACTCAAAACAAAGTCTCCTCCGCATGGGTGGGCTTTAGTTTGACTTAGGTATGCCATAACCTTATTATTGAGTCGGTTCTCCCCCGATTGGTTATCTCTTCCAATCATATGGAGGGTTCGTTCGTGCCTTCTGCATGGCGAACTTATACAGAGTCATCATATGCTGCCACATAGTCACATTGAGTCGTGCTATTGTTCAAGGGAAGTTAGCCTGAGTCGGCCTTTCTGCGGTGTCTCTTGACTCATTTTTCAGTCGGCCATCCCTGGTTGTTAGTATCATGTCTATCATCACATCAGTTATATTGGTCCTTTACTCGTGCCGATTTGAGAAGGTCCCCATTGACTTCTTGCTGGCGGGTCTTGTCCTTATCGACGACGACACCTTGCTCTGAGGACAGGCCTAGAGCCACACCCTGGCCGTATTTTCATTATTGATAGGTCACCTTGTGCTCAGCATCGATCAGTATCATGGGTCTTTGACTGAGTGGTTTCCCTTGTGTTCGACGTCAGCATACATTATCACACATTGGGATTCGTGCAGTACCTTGGTTTCCATTTGACCCTATTGGTGGATACCTCGCCTCTGTGTCAGCTTTCATTATTGGTTGGTTCAGAGGGTTTCTGCCGTGCGCTAGCCACATCTTGTGTACGCCGGAAACGTACTTCGGTTGGGTTACTACATCTTTTTCGTCCGATTCCTTCTACATTATTGGCCTACGGGTTACACTCGCGCTAGATTGATGGAGGATGCCTTAATGCCTTCCTTCTAGCGGATCTTTCCCTATCGACTCTGACTCATTGCTCTGGGGCAAAGATCTAGAGTCCATTTGGCAGTACCTTGGGGTTTGCAGTCATTAGTGGCAGATTCCTCGCTATCGACAGTGGGAAACCATCATTGTCTCCTGATCGATAGATTCTTACAGGTGTTCGACTTCAGCTCATCTCTTCACACTTGTTAGATTGTACTGGGTACCTTGACGCTCATTATCATTATCGGTGAGTAGTCTCGCGTTTGTTAACGGTATACATCAATGACCAGTAATCAAATGATTTCTCACATGGTCGACTTCAGATCATTTATTCCCATGGTGTAGAAATGTACCACGGCGGTCGGTGAAGACCTCAGGTTGTATCAGCATTCATTGGTTCACTTGACAGTTGCTCCTGTTGCTGCTAGTTGATACCACTCCACCTTATATGTTGCAGTCAGTCACGGCGACATTCTATATGCTGGCACCTGAGTTTGCAGTGTAGTACCATCCTATTCCATCATGTTCAGTTGGTACCTTTTTGGGATCAGTCTTTGATATCAGTGATCCGTTGCATCTTTCAGCATCATTGATAGTCTTATATGTGATATTTAGACATGTACTTACTCATTATGATCAGATGATCCATTATGTATCTTCCAGTCATTTATACTTGTATACTTAGTGGATCCGCTTATACTTGATATGCGGACATGCTTTACTTTTCCTGAGCATGGGTATGCCCGCCTCAGACAATGTTTCTTTCTGATCTCCTTTTGGTGGCTTGGCAGGTTGAATTCTGGTGAAGTCCTCCTCGGTTTTTCGACAGAGTTCCTTTCCTTGTACTTACATAATATATTTCGGCCTTCATGTTCCCCTTCTGACCTCATATATTAGGGGGCATCTGTTATAGCTCCAAATCTCACTCTTATGGTTTGTGATGCTGCACTCATGGCCTAGGGAAACCCCTCCTTCCAGACCTGGTCCTAAAATTTAAAAAACAGTGTTTTATTCCCTATACGCGACATTGCCCTGAGTTAAACGCGTGTACACGCGGGTCTGTGTATACCCAACCCGCGTGTATGTATTAAAACACTTAAAAAATAAATAATTCCTTATTTTCGGGCGGAGATCGCGGGTTTTACCTGCTGGATCAACTGTTAGTGCCCGTGGCCCAACTGTTCCCAACCAACTCCTAACTAAAAAACTACTTTGGAGATGGTATAAAAAGACATCAAAGGGAAGGCCAAAGGGAGAGAGAAAAAAGAGCAAGATTATTATGCTGAGATTTTCCCCTTAGACCAGGTCTGAAGTCCTTGGTGTTTTCTGCACTTCCCCCATTTTGCATAGGAAACCCTTGTTTCCATGTGTATTGGTGATCATTCATCCTTTATGTCATCATTGAGTAAGACTTGGAAGGAGCTCTTGTTGGAGGCTTGAGGCTGGAACGAATCTGGGAGGAAGCTTTGCTTGGAGCCTGCTGAAGGTGTTTCAGGTGATATCTTTCCGTTATATGTACTTTACTTGCCTTTATATAAAGAAACAGGTCTTGGTTCCCGAAACAATCTTTCTTTATGCTTATGAGATTCATGTTTTGAATTCTTATGCAAGTAGTTACTTAAAGATTTTTATAACTAACTTTATAGCATGAAGATGGTTTATGTATAAGTATTTGTCCATGTACTGTTGTGTTCTTTGATTTGTTTGTTTTACAAGTCAAAGAAGAAGAAGGGAACTCCAAGAAAGGTTTGGACCCTAAAGGCCTTCTCGAACGTAGGACCTTAGGTACGTACCCTTAACATTAGAATTTGCTTAAAGTAAAGATAATGGCTGTGTGTGTGTTTCTTTGAATAAGAAATTTTCAGTCTAGTAGAGTCTTAACCCAAAGGACCATAGGGGTACTTTCCCCTCAACCAGCTGGGTCGGATGAATAGTAAGTTAGCTGGTCTATAGTTATGATCTTTCCATTATGAGGAAAATTTATACGCCGAAAGACCGATGAAACAACAATAGTCATAGCGTAAGACCAACTATGACCCAAGAGAAGGTTGTAATCTAGAGGGGCATCAACCACTTCCACATCTAGATTAACAGTTTTACCTTCAACCCCTATAGGTAAATCCTGTAGAATGCCAAAAGGATGGAACCCACGACGATCAAAAGCCTTTAGAAGCATCGAGGATTGATTAAGTGTAGGAGAACCAAGCGATCTCCAACACTGGATCGACATAATACACGTTGAAGCTCCCTCATCAATTACAGTCCTATAGCAAGGTCTGTTTTTGACTAACACTGGAATCTGGAAAGCCATTTGATGAGGTAAGCAAGGTGTACTATTTTCTAAATTGAAAATTATAAGGTTCGAGTCTTGAATATCAACAGATCCTATAGCCGACAATAGCAATTTACGTTGTGCTGGACATGATTGCAGCACCTCCAAAGCCGACATTGCTGAAGGTGAAATAGCTAGATCTTCAACAATGTTATAGTTCTGAGCAGCTCTCGCATGTGGATTGAAAGCTGACTTTCGAAGTATACCCTTGGCGGGCGATTTGATTACTAAGTCTGGGTTAGGTTTCTCGATCTGTAGCAGATCGGAACCGGGATTTGAAGTTGAGGGGTTCGAATTAGAAGATTCTACTTCCTTACCACCAACAGGACTTTTACTTCCATAATCTTGCGATCACGTCGCAATTCTAACATGGGACATCATCATTATGGGTTCTTCTGAGGCATTTGAGGAAGAACCTATCATCTTACTATCTTGACTAGGAAAAGTATCCTTCAAGACAGCAGGTGTTTGAGAACCTTTGACGATTTTCGCACCTTAGCGCGATGAGGGCAGTCTCTTGTAAAATGCATTTCGTCACAAATGAGACAAGGATAACGAGGATTACGTTTCTCATCAGTAGATTCCGTTTTATCTGGTTTCTCTTTCGATTTTTTATCTGATTTATTTTTCTTCTTCCCCTTCTTCTTACCGCCAGATTTTGATTTGGCCGTAGAATACTCTACAACATGAATATCAGCAGAAATTTCTGCGGAAGAATCTCCTGTTGGGGAATCTAGTAAATTTATAATAGGAGAAGAATTCTTGGAAGATTTCTTCTTACTTTTGGAGACCCTGAAGGAGCTGCAGTTATTTGATTTTGTTTAGGAAGGTCGGGGATTTTCTTGTGTAAAGTACCCAACTGCGTATAAACGAGGTCAAGGTACTGAGCTTGAGAAATTACTTGCTCTTCAGTAACAACTCCTACCTTAGCTACATCCTCAGTGATTTTACGTAATAATGATTTAACAAACCATTCTGCTAAGATCTGATCTGGAATAAAAACTTTCACTAAATGTCGTCGACGTCTCCATTCATGAATGTGATCTGAAATATAAGTGGACATTGACTGTTTTAATGAAGTTAATAGTTCCGTGCCATTGTCATATCTGACAGACAACTGAAAATGAGTTAAGAATGAAGTGGCTAGCTGACTAAAATTATAAAAAGTGGCTCAAGGTGACTCAATGTACCACTTGGCTGCAAGACCAATTAGAGTGCATTGAAAAAGGCGTAAACAAATTGATTCATCTGGAATGGAGTTAGATGCACACCAGAGGTGATAAGTCATCACATGGTTCGACGGATCCTCTCCTGATTTACCTTCAAAATTTGGGATGTCACTGGGCAACTTATTCGGCATTGGCGGCCAAAACGAAAGATAATTAATCGGATCGTTCGTAAGGCGTGACAAGTCAAGCAAGTCCAAAGTTGCAATGAACGGTAACTGACGATTAGGGTCTCGAAAACCCTGGGTCATGAGACCAGCCCCAGGAGGAGGATATCCAGGATAACTAGGAATTGGAATTGCATTTGGGATATTATATCCTCCCGGAAAACCAGGATTAACCGGACCGTACTGGGGTTGTTGAGGTTGCTGATAAGTATATCCAGGGTACGGTTGATACTGATAGACTGGGTTCTGCACAGCAGGACTGAATTGGTACTATCCCTGGTACGGTTGATAAGTAAATTGAGGTTGACTTGTGACAACCGTACTTCAACCAAGTTGTCCTACAGGCATTTGAACCGAAGTCTGAATTGTAGGTCCAGACTAAGGTAAAGATGCTTGAAGAGTTGATACAAGAACAGTAGAAACTGGAGCTGCCGATACTCCAGAAGTAGGTGGGGTAGATGGAACAGATGTTGCAGCAGTTGCAGCAGTCGTTTGAGGCAGAGTTCGAGGTGAACTAGGCCCAGGCTGAGAAACTACAGAAGGTGCAGAAGTTTGAATAGTAGGCTGGACAGGTTGCTGGGTTGAAACAGAAACCAAGGGTTGTCCAGATTGAGATGACAACTGCACATTCGGTTGCAAGATCTGTTGAGATTGAGATGGATCCCACACTACATTCATTCCAGGGTATGGACCCATAGAAGGTTGAAAATATTGAGGACCATAATCGGATTGAGGGTAGGGTTGATAATTCAAAGGTACATTTCCAGCTCCTTGGACAAATGATTGACCTGAAGGTGGTTGGAAACCTTGGGTTGGGTACTGACCTTGAGGTTGATAACCTTGAGGCACGTACTAAAACTGGGGTTGACCTTGAGGTACATATTGATACTGGGGTTGACCTTGAGGTACATATTGATACTGGGGTTGACCTTGAGGTACATACTGAATTTGGGGTTGACCTTGAGGAATGTATTGTCCCGAAGGTATGTACTGTCCTTGAGGTTTCCCCCAGGCAGTAATTGGGTACCTTGAGGTTGCCCCCAGGCGATAATTGAGGACCTTGAGGTTGCCCCCCAGGCAGTAACTAACTACCTTGAGGTTGCAGATTTGGAATGGTACCTGACATCATAAGAATATCTTCTACACTCAACGGCTTAGTTCCGTTATTACCAGTTAATAACCCTTGTTCAACAGGTTGAGGAGCTGCTCTCGAAAAAGTACCAGTAAGTGACTAATACGCAGAGGGAATAGAAGGACCACCATATAAAAATGTTTCTGGAGATTGAGAAAACATGGATGACTGTCTCGACATATTCAAAGGAGGATAATAACCTCTAGGTGTTGGATGAAAAGGAATATGAGGTGGTGAAAAACTTAGTCCCGGGTTTTCTAGAAAATTGGTCAATGAAAGATACTAAGCGTCCCTCCTAGGTGGATTATAAAAGATCGATTCACGCTCCCTAAGTTCTATAGCTGTTTGATTTTCAGGGATAGATATACCTTCTTCCAGAGTAACAAGTTCTTCAATAGCAATAAGTCCAGAAGGAAGATTTTGGGTAATGACTCTTTCTACCCTGGGTGAACCAGGACCACTGGAAGTTGGAGAGGCAAATCCTGATGATGGAGTAGCAGCAGGTTCAGTTTCAGGTTCAGAAATTTCAGGTTCCTCGGCTAACTCACTAGTAGAAGAAAAACTACCAGTAACTTCGGAAAATGAAATAGGTTCAATAATATACTCTGGTGCTTGAACTTGATAATTAGGATGTACAACTAAAGAAGACTCTCCTTCTTCGGGTGACCCAACTCTACTGTCACTAGGAGTTACAAGGGCTCGTAGCCCTTCAAGCTGGCTTGGTGAAAACTCAGGAAGTTGGCCCCGAAGACTACGGGACTGTCTCGGTAATTCAACCACGATTATATATTTTAATTACTTCACACGCAAACAAAGAAAAATCTCAATGAAAACCACCTAAAGTCTCTAAAGAACCAAACAATTTGAATCACACGCCTAAAGAATATAGGAGGTCAAACCACACACAAACAGTAACTTTCCGTACCAAAAACACTAGTTGGTGATGAAATCCAATGTCGCAGAATTCAATACAGAAATGGCGGTTGGAACAGTTACCCCGACAACTTGCTTAATGAATAGACTGGCACAAGTTTCTCCACTAAACCTACTTGAGTGAAGAGAACCCCCCAAAAAATCCAAGTGAGTTTAGTCGACGTCACCTTAGGAAAGAATCCTATAGATTATGGTCACTATGGTTACCAACGGAAACAAATATACCTGGGGGAACAGCCTGTGATCTGATACACACGCAAGGGTAGAGTAGCAAGCTCAATCCCCTTGAAGGCTCCTTGACATAATCCAAGGTTTACCAACAAGTGACCCCAGGCTCCTCGACAATGGTTAATCTGAGGTTTACCGTTTAATACGTGTATGTCTGTTATCGTTCCCAATGAGGAAGGATTGATTACCCCACTGGTTCGGATATGACTTCGTGCTTCACTCCTTTAAGAGGAGCTTCCAGAGCATAGATGTAACAATTGGAATTTATCTCCTACCGTAAGATACAACTACTTGTTTGTTTTTACTATCTTGGAGAGTTAATTACTCCCTACTCCAAGATACTAGCCTAAGCTATGTTGGTGATAAAGAGCCCTAGAAATAAAAATATTGCTAGATAGATTTTACTTTAAGCGTTATTTTTATTGGTTTTTTCTTAAGTCAAAAGGTGCAGAGTTGAAACTTTATGGTGTGAAGACTCGACTCCAAAACACTAAAAATGCACCTAAGATGATAAACAATCATTTTTCTTCAATGAATTTCTAGCTAAAGAAAGAGTTGAGAATGCAATTGCTTGAAAAACAAATCTTTCCTTAACGAACAAATGAAAATAAAAACTTTTTTGTCTTTTTCAATAAACTAAAAAACGAGACTACTAATTATGCTCACGAAAAATATCCCTTTCTTTCTTTTAACACTCAAATACTACAAAAACAAACTTTTCAAAAGAGACTTTTTTTAAAATTTTTATAATACACTCAAAACTATTAAAAAATCTAATCTTGAGATCTATAAATTCTAAAAAACTAATTGAAGTAAAAGCTTACAAAATTTCTTTTCAAGGATGTTTTACTTATTTATCAGCAAACTAAGGACTAACTTGTTCAGAATAACAAATTAATAAAAAAAGAACAAGCTTTTGTTTTCTTTCTAAAAATGAAATCCAAAACTTTCAAAACAAGTTCTTTCGAAGCTTCGCAAAGAGAAAAATGAAATGTATTCCTCACCAAAGGCAGATTTTACAAATCGGTCAGACTCATAAAGAAGACCAACAAAAACTAGGGTGATCTGAGGTTCTAAGGCTTCTAAGCTCTGAGTTACTACAAAGACCAAACGAAAATCAAGCCAGGCACACAAAACTTCTAGAAATTCACCTAAAACCTAAATGCTAATGGAATTCACCTAGAAAAAGTTTCTGACAAAACACGTGCAGATCTGGGCAGAGGCTAAAACACATAAACAAATCCTAAGCTTAACTGAATGAAAATATTTAAAGTTTTTCAAAATTTTGACAGCGTCCGCAGGCTCCCAATATAACCAGGTGTGGTACCGCTCTGTGTGGTAAAGCAACAGTGCCGGGATGTCTGCACTGTGTTACAACCAGAACGTGCGGTCCTCTTCCAAAAACGTGAAAAACAAAAAAATAATTCAAAATATAAAGAAGCTACCCAATCCCACACACATCAAGCAAAAACCTGAAACAGAGAAAAGTTTCTCAAGTCAAAGTAAAAGCAAAGGCAAAAACCAAAAATTCATGTCCCCAGCGGAGTCGCCATTTTGTCGGGCGGATAAATCGTTCTTGCGGACAAGACCAATCTCCCTAGTATCTAATTATATCTAGCGAAAAGCAAACCAAACAAATTCTATCTTTCTCTAAATATGCGATTTATAAATAAAAACCAAGAGGTGTTTCATACCCTACCTCAAGTCCAGTGCTAGTTTGTGGAAGCCACACTCCGTTCGTTGAAATGAGCTCCCTTTTAAAGAACCTGCAAACACAAACAGGCACATATCAAATAACACCTGCATAGCCAATAAACCATATTTATCATGATGATCAAGGAAATCATGAAATAAATCATAGAAGAAAATTTATTGAGAAAAATGAATCTGATTGTATTAACTTTAAACAAAGAAGAACTTTACGACCTTGGTGCTTTGATGTTGTACAAGCTCCTCCCAAGGTCCAGCAAGAATCTCCTCTACTTTGACAGGTTTCACTCTCTTCCCAATGAAGCCAAAAGGTATGTAATCTCTCCTCTCAAGCTCAACTAGGAAGTCTTAATTCCAACAACATTTACCCTAAAAAATATTCAGCTTTCAACCTCTCTAGAAACCAGCCCAATGCCTCAATTTATAGTGCAGTGGAAGGAAGTTACCAGGTCCACCTTCAAAGGGATAGAGTCCTCCTTCAAAGGGATAAGCTCCTCTCATCAAGGGGTTAGCTCCTTTAGTCATGGGATGCATGAACCACCTAGGAGCAAACTTGCCACCTCAAGATTCCTTCTAGAAGCGTCCAGAATTAATCCAAAGTGAGTTTTTAATAATAAACTTGCGCGTTTTTGACTTTTACAAGGGTCCGCACCCACTCCTTTAGAGACAGAGCGGGTAGGTCCGCAGGTAACATGACCAAGGGGTGAGGGATCGCAGGTAATGGTAAGAGAAAGTGTGGAACCAGAGTTTTAGAGATTTTCAATTGTTCACCTCTCTTAGGCAAACCAGCCCAATGCCTCAATTTATAGTGCGGTGGAAGGAAGTTACCAGGTCCACCTTCAAAGGGATAGAGTCCTCCTTCAAAGGGATAAGCTCCTCTCATCAAGGGGTTAGCTCCTTTAGTCATGGGATGCATGAACCACCTAGGAGCGGACTTGCCACCTCAAGATTCCTTCTAGAAGCATCCAGAATTAATCCAAAGTGAGCTTTTAATAATAAACTTGCGCCTTTTTGACTTTTACAGGGGTCCGCACCCACTCCTTTAGAGACAGAGCGTGCAGGTCCGCAGGTAACATGACCAAGGGGTGTGGGACTGCAGGTGATAGTAAGAGAAAGTGAGGAACCAGAGTTTTAGAGATTTTCAAGGACTTTCTCTCATTTTTAAGGCTTGAAATGAAGATCTGAGGTTTGAGACTTGCAAAGGAGGACAGTATGAGTGGTGATAGACTCACACTGACTGCAGAAAGTCATGGTGACAATATTTTGTGTAACAACATTGAACCATTATTTCAAATATGGATAGAAGGTTCCTCAAGTACTTTTGGTCTAGCCTATGGTGTCTCAAGGATACCAATTTGACCAAATTTACTTCCTTTCATCCCCAAACAAATGGAAAACATATATGATAAACATGATGATTGTACATATCTTTCACATGTACAACTCCAAGAACTCACATACATGGGATGAAAGCCTTCCATATGTTCAACCTAACTATAAGAGATCCCTCTACATCTTTATTGCCACAATCCTTTTCAAGTATGTCTGGGGTTCCAATCATTGGCCCTAATTAATATAGCTATGCTCATTTCATCTAAAATGATAGAGTCCTCCCATGCTTAGGTTGAGGTAGACAATGCAACCAAATTTGTTGAGTGGATCCAACATCTCCAATAACAAGTCCATGATATTATGCAAAAAGTTAATGCCAAGTACCAAAAACGACATGACTAGGACAAGGTTCCATATATGTTTTAGATTGGTGATAAGGTGTGTTTATATTGATAGGAAGGTCGCCTTACAGGCCCTAATAGAAAGCTCATACCACTCCAATATGGGCTTTACACAATCATAAATGTAGTGGCTGATAATGCTTTTGAATTGAGTATTCCCCCTTTCCTTGGCTTGCACTCAATGTTTAATCTGGAGCTACTTCAACCATATTTTCCACCTTTGTTGGATTCCTCAGAGGAAGTTGAGATATTGGGCCCCATAGAACTCAATTTTGATTGCATTGAACATGGTATAATTGATCATATCATGGATACCAAGACAAAGGATACTCGTCAACAACACATATAACTCCATTAGGTTGTGAAATCATGGAAGCTTCTTCACCAAGGCAAGTGGTTTACTTGGAGCCAATGATCCAGACTTATGCATGCACGAAACATAATACAAATGTAAACATAAACACAAAGATGCAAAAGAAAAAAATTCATTTCGTTAATATCAAAGAATTGAAAGATTCTTACAAGCATAATGGAAATAAACTAGCTTGGGCGATGGTAGCGTATCTATGAGAAGAGATGTCATAGCTGCATGCATTTGAACTGTGTTACAATGAGGCTCAAGGGCCTTTTTATTATTAAACAACAAAGGTAAACCTAAACAACCAAAACCCTAACCTCAAGAGATGGAACACCAAGAGTTTGTGGGCCCCATTGGGGTTAGTTGGGCAGCCAACTTCCCGGGGTCGTAACTTGGTTATATGATCTATGTTTGGCGTATATGGTACCTCATTGGAAAGATATATCTGAGTACTAGAGGATTTGTGGTAGCTTGCGGACCTCAAAAAAACATCATTTAGGGGGTCAAAACAACTCCAGAAGTTTAGGACCCGAAAAACTACTAAAAATAGTAAATGTTGCTATAATGAAGAAAATTGATGAAATTCACTAGAGGTCTAGGTGGAATAGGTAGGTGGCCACAATATCCACCTGGATTAGCCAAATTTAGTAGAAGTTTCCCCATTTGATAGGGGCACTCAATGCAATGGAGACCATTTCTTCCTAATGGGGGAGGACTGATCGAGTGGACATTAGTGATCATCCACCTACTCCATTAGATCAAAGCATCTTGGAATTTTTTCTATAGTTTTTCGGGTCTTGAGATTTTGAGGCCATTTAGAGGCCCTAAACAATATTTTTTTGATGTGGCGGGGGCCCATACAAATAAAGTTTTACCTGGATCCTAGTGAGAATGTGTAATTCTCGACTAGACCTTTTCAATAGGCTACAGAGCATGCCAAACAAAGACTGTATACAAAATATATGGCTCAAGAAGTTGATGTACCAATTAACGCCATCGAGGCCAACAAACCTTTTGGCATTTCATCTTCTAGGGTTAAGGTTTTTGGACCTCTAGGGTTCTTGATTTATATTAAAAGGTCATCATCTTGACCTCTTGTAATAGCTTTTGATGAATGCAGGTAGTTGTCATCTCTTCCTATTCAGAAATAGTTACCACCATTCTAACCAATTTGTGTTTTATATTATTTTGTCTTTCATATATTAATAAAATTTAGGTTTTCGCCGCATTATTGTAATATCTTTTATATTTCTTTGTGTGTTCCATTTATTTTCTTACATTTCATATCATTTCTTGTATGACACAGATCAAACTTCATGTGATATATTTAATTAAATAGGTTCCTTTCCAAAAACATTACTTCCATGACATATATTTGATTAAGCAGATTCCTTTCCCAACCAACAATTTGTAAGTCCAAGCTCATAATAAATTTACTAGGGCTATTAAAGCAAAATTGAATAACTACTACAAGATAGGATCATGCAACAATATGCTATGTTATAAAAGTCAATTTTACTAGTTTATCGTGTCCTCTAGTAAGGACTCACATTGAGCACCCTGATTCACCAAGTTTTCGTTACTCAAAGATGTCCATGCAAGGATAGGTAAGGATGTCCACACAAGGATAGGTAAGGGATAGGTAAGGATGTCCACACAAGGATAGGTAAGGATAGGTAAGAAAAATTGACTAACTACTAAAAGATAGGCTCATGCAACAATATGCTATGCTATAAAAGTCAATTTTACTAGTTTATCATGTCCTCTAGTAGGAACTCACATTGAGAAGCCTGATTGTTACCGAGAATAGTGTCTATGCAGAGCTGCTAATCCCACTAAGGCTGGTAGCTACCTTAGAAACAAACAAACTAAAACTACTTTCATTTTCCTTTATGAGAGATAGATGAGAGAAGAATAAAGGAGACCAACCTCTGTCTTGCGCTTGGTTCCTTGCTCGATTCCTCTCTCTTCTGATAGTCCTTTGCTACTTGCTTTCTTGTGTACCTAGCTTCACAGAGTACCTGTAGAATCAAAGCATCATAACACTATACGAGAACATAGATCTATTATCATAAGCAATATAGGATCAGATGTATATTAACCACACAAATGCATAAAACATTAATCACACAAGTGTATGGAGGAAAACTTGAATAGCTTTATTGATAATCAAGAAAGAGCCAAGAGAATTACAACCAATTGTTCTGACCCAACATCATCCTCTCAGCAAGAAGCCTTTCTTCACCTCATGACAAGCTTAGATCACCCAATACTATGATATTGCACTAAGAAACCAGCAACACTTCCTTACAAGATACAAAATTTCAGCCTCTGGATCTCTGGGATGAGGGATCCATATATAGATGTCTGCAAGGGAGGTGAGTCAACTTTTGATATTTGATTAGTGTCTTCTCTCTGATAGTTCTTGATTCCACTTGGAGATTGATGATCTCTTACTCATCCTTGGTCGAATTCAGAGAGGCAAGTGTCACAGGAGAGGTTTCTAGAAGATTCCATGCTCCTCCACCTTGCGGATTGACCCTTCCATTTGTCCCTTCTCGCCCATCGCACCCCATAGAAGGGATTTTTGACATGCATCACACCTACTGTGTGTATTCAGGTGGGATGCAACGCACTTTGCCTATGGAGTAGGTGAAATGGTCCAGTTTTGACCAGTTCTGAGTAGTTTTTCATGCAGAACTTCTGGGAGAAGATGTAATCAGTTGACCTTGTTATTTTAGGGGTCGGAACAACACTTTTAGGGACTTAAGAGCCCTTGTTTTATTGAAATTTATGATTGGGGTTGCAGTGCCCAAAAATGTCTATAACAGTTGCCCCCTAAAGCATGAGGTCGTTAATTTGTTGATGTCGGGTGAAATGCTTTATCATGAGGATCTGAAGTTCTTTCAAGCTGGAAGGAGACCTGTAATAAGATACAATACAATACATTATCTTCATAATATTTTCATGATCTAGCTGAGGCGGGCATTCCCATGCTCATCTTTATAAATTCATTTTCATGTACATGAGACAGACAATCGTCTGAGTGTAGACTGATGATTCTGGTAGAGCCATCATCCCTTAGATTGGATGATTATCTGTGCAGCAATGATGTACATTTGATGTCTTTATTTTCCTGAATATATATCGCAGCCCGGATGGATGAAACTAGATCTGGGGTCTTCAATCTCGTTCGATCTTCACTTAAAGTACAAGTCGATCCATGTGAGAGATGTTCTGGAGTCGAACATGGAAAGACATTGCCTGATTACCAGCCAATGATGTAAGCCGTTAACAGGCGCGAGAGGAATCACCGATAATGATGATGACCCTCAAGGTACTACAATACAATTCACATGGTGTGAATAAAGGACTTGGCGTCGAACACCACGCAAAATATTTCGGTCGAAGGTCATTGATGTAAATCTGTCGCTGGAAGTGAGAAACTTGCCATTGAGGCATGCAAGCTTCAAAGTACTGAAAGGGTTGTTCCTAGATCGACTTGTTGGATAATGAGCTGATGTCGACAAGAAGCGATCTATCATAGGAGGGCCTTAGTGAATCCCACATCAATGAAACGGAATGAAGAAAATGATTTTAATGGAGGTGAAAACGATCTGGTGATATACGGTTCAGGGTGGCGGTCATGAAAGAATGGAGCGAAAATGTATTATAATGGGTGAGACACAGGTGAATTCTCTGAGCGACTTCTCTTGAACATATCGGCGACACTAAAATGATGGATTGGTAGCATTAACCCCAAATGTGGATGGCGTGATGGAATCATGGTGATGTGACCAGTGAATGGAACAACCCAACCTGACTCGAATGCGGAGTGAAAGTGTCATGTTCAAGAGCGACTTGCTACCAACAAAGTTTCTTCAAGTATTCTTCCCAATTTTTCCCCAGTGATTGCTGACCAGTACCTCTTTATTTTTGTCAAGCTTGAGGAGGATAACATATGCTTGTTCTATAATTTTCCCTTCCGGCAAACCCATCGCTATGTTTTAATGAACCTAGCGATAGTGAAACTCGTTCTTGTTTGTTATGGACAAGTTTGTCGCTATTAGGTTTTAACGAGTTTAACGATAAAGATAACTCGGTCCTTTTCAATTTTAGAGAGTCTGAAAAGGGACATAAAGGAAACTCCAAAAATCCTTTTTCGTCATCTAATCCCTTAAGTCCGAAAAAGTATAAAATAATACAGAAGGGATGAATTTTTGGTACTTTTAACGAGCCGAACAAAACAAGCGCTCGATCTTTTTGTGTAATAATCCCTCAGGTCCAAAAAGATTAAAATCTAAAGGAGGGATAGCACTTCCAGTCACTTTAACGAGCTGGAGAGGCCAATGGCTCGGCAATCTTTTCATATTTTACGAGTCAGTTGAAAAGAGCTTAAAGGAGACTCGTCTTTGAGGAACGAGTGATAAATTCAGGTAGCAGCTGATTCCAGGTAAGGTTTGGAATTTTCCAATCATGGCAGTGTTACAAGGATGGCTAACAGGATCACTCTTCGCAGCTGTTCCTCAAAAGGGGTAAACAATCAAGTGGAGGTGAATGATCGGCCAATACAGAGTGGAGGTGATGATGAGAACACGACCAAGGCTTCAAAGGCTAAAGTACTACATTCACGATGGTTATTTACTGGAAATTGGTTCATTTTTTATTTTAAAATGAGCTTAAACGCTGGGGGAAACACTTGCTCATTGCTTATGTTTATTTTTTAACGAGCTTGAAGTCCGCGTTAAAACTGCTCGATATAACGATCATTTCTTGACTTTACCATTAATAACTTTGTTCCTTCAAATATTGTACTGCATGCTCAATTGCTTCATCAAACTAGTTAGAAATGAACAATATATGTTTGAAAAATGAGTTAAGACACTAATATTTTACTTGAATTACGTAAAAAGTAATTTAAAAGTGCTTTTACCCCTCATTTTACCATTTCATTTGAACTTTGGCTTGTTGGAGCTTTGGAGGTGTTTTCTCCCTTGATTTTCACCAACTGATTCCAGGAGATTCTATGGACGATTTTTGACACCGTCTGGACCAGGTAGGAGCTAAACCTGAGCTCTTTCATTTCATCCTTTCCATTTTTCATTCTGAGCCTGATTTCTGGTTTTTCTGAGCCTCTGGGGTTTGAAAAACTCACCCTGGCTCCATCGCACCCTTTCTATATCGAAAGGTGCGTTGCATGTTGGCCTACCCACTGGACAGTTAGCATGCAACACACCTAGAACACTGCTGGGGGTGCGATGGGCGCAAGGAGGGAAATTTGTGCATAGATTTCAATGGAAATTTTTGCCTGTTTTTCACCAAATCAGGATCTAACTCTTCTCTTGTTTGTTTTCAGCGATTCATTGGAGCAAAATGCCTATTACATGGCGAGAACGTGAGCATGAAGAAGAGGACATGCTTGCTTTACATGATCTGGTTACGGTAAATGCATTGCAGAACTGTGGTCTGTTCAAGTTTTTCCGCATCTATAGCATGAGGAAACAAATCAACTTGTTGTAGTATTTGCTCGATGCCTGGGACACTACTAGCCAGGTGTTCTAGATTAGGGGAAAATCCATCCCCTTGACTGTCGTGGACATCTATTTTTTGACCGGCTTATCGAGACAGGGTGCCCCTATCTCCTTATCAGGTTCGGCCCGTGGGGGTGAATCTGTGAGAGATTACATTCGCAGGTATTGTAGAGAGGGATCTCAGCCGAGTAAAGATGGTAAGATCATCATCCGAGATGTCACTGACAGGTCCTTGAGGACCATTCTGTTCACCTTTGGTAGGATGGCTAGTGGTGTGGCTCTTCATGTGGCCAACTTGTCTTATATGCAGTATGCCTTAGAATGTCTCGAACCGAAAGTGTTCAACTGGTGTGATGCAGTACTCTTTGTGATGAAAGAACAGTTGACCAAGGTGAAGAACGGAAGATTGAAGAACTTTGGATATGGTTCTATTTTGACCGCCTTTGCCTTGGAAAAGATCCCGCTGATGCAGCCGTAGTATATTTCACTTGGTTTACCTCCACCGACTGAACCACAGATGCAGAGATGGGTCGACCATATGTCCAGACATGCTGGTTAGTCTCAGATTTCCTTTTCTGATACCTTCTTCGGGTGGTTCGATCGTCAGGAGATGGTTTTTTCCGAGTATCCATATGCTGGTATGGACTTTCGGGGTGACCCGGATTTGGTACTGCCGGCTGGCGAGCAGTGGGGTGCCATTGGTAAATTATTTGACCATATTTATGTTTATCGTTTCTCTTTTATAATGTCCTTGTGCTTTATTCTGTCAAGACTAATCAGAACTCATGTGCTCATGCAGATGTTGGTCCCGTTCGGCTAGTAGTACGCCTGAGAGTGCCAGCTGCCGCTCCAGCAGGAGAGGCTGTGGGAAGGGCTATCCTTCGTGACCTTGATGTGGCCGAGACTCTTTCAACATTACAGGATCAGGTCGAGGGCCTCACTCTCGGTATTCCAGATGTGAGGACTGACGAGCTGCCTCTGAGGTTGCAGCGACATACTACTGGCGTGCCAAGTCGATGGACTAGGCTTTTACGCATGATTGCATAGGCGGTGACTTGTTATCACCAGCATCATTAGACTAGGGTGCCCCCTAGCATTTTGAGTTTTGGGTCATTTGACCAATTTTGTCTTGGTTACAGAACATTATGTGTAAACCATAAATAGTTATATATATATTTTTGATTTTCGGAGTTTTATTTTGGTTAAGTTACATGATTCGAATGCAAATATTGATGAAATGCTTCTTTTTATAAATGTTGCAAATGTCTATCTAACATATAATTTGCCAATGAGTCAGTTAATGTGTTTATGTTTCTGGAAATATTTTGATATTGAATAAAATTAAATTGCCTTTCCAAAATCTTGACCCTTAGGAACATGCGATAGATAGCTGGATTTTGGACGGAGTAGATACCAATGAGCTGTAGTATGATGAGCTGTGAGTCTAGCCTGACGACCAGTCAGCATATGCCATGTGTGATGGCATCAGAGAGCAGTTCTATCAACGCACTATATTCAGCGATGTTATTCGTTGATCGACCAATACATACCCCTCTGAAACTTACTAACTCGCCGCTTGGATAAAAAATGGCCCAGGTCGCAGAAGATAGGTTCCGCGAACTACGACTTGCTCCGTCAGCATATCCAACAAAAGATTCCAATAGGTTCGACATCTGCGACAAATGTAAAAAGTGGATTTACTTGACCAAAATGATTACCCTTAGCGAAAACAAAAATGTAACAAAAGCATATAGGTTACCACACTGAATCATGCATAGTAACGCTTAAGGTACAACCCGTTACGGGGTTGCGCCAGTGGAATTCCGTCGTGATCCATTAACTCATAGGCTCCTTTTGCTAACACTCGCTTAACAATATAGGGGCCCATCCATAAAGACTTGAATTTACCTGCTCCCAATTTATCGGATTCCTGGTCATAAAGCAAGACCAAGTCACCTTCCGAGAAGACACGGGGTTTGACATTCTTGTCGAACTGTGCCTTGACTCGTTTCTTATGGGCTTCGTTAGCCAAAGCGACATCACGACGGGTTTCATCCAATTGGATTAGTTCCAAGAAATGAGCCTCCTCTTCTGAAGTTTCGGGGAGAAGGTCAATTGCGAGTTTGAGGGACGAGATTTCACACTGAACTGGTAAGATTGCTTCTAGGCCATACACTAGTTGGAAAGGTGTAAACCCGGTTGCATTCCTTACCGATGTTCGGTATGCCCACAAGGTTGAGTACAGGATCAGGTGCCAACTCCTTTTGTGGACTCCAATCATCCTTTGCAGCATGCGCTTCAGGACCTTGTTGATTGCTTCAACTTGTCCGTTGGCCTGCGGGTAATATGGAGTAGAGCTGTCGTGAGACAACCCTAATTTGGCAGCTAATTCGGCCATCATGTGATTGCAAAAATGCGATCCATGATCTGTGACTATAGCTTGCGGAACGCCGAATCTGGCAACTACATGATTGAAAAAAGAAAAGGGCAGTTGTTTCACCAGTGTTATCTAATGTAGGCATCGCCTCGGCCCATTTGGTAAAATAGTCCACTGCGACTATGATGTACCCATGCCCCCGGTCGAGGTGGGGTTACATGTCATGAAATCAATGCCCCATTTGGCAAATGGCCCAACAGCAACTCTTGGCTGCAAAGGTGCGGGTGGTCTTCTGGTTTTGCTATCGAAAATTTGACAGGCATGGCAACTTCTGACTGCGGTTATGCAATCTTTGAACATTGTTGGCCAGAAGTATCCTGCTCGTAAATTTTTTTGCGCCGTAGCGTAACCGGATTGATGCCCCCCACACACGCCTGAATGGCAATCATTCAGGACTTTTTCAGCTTCCTCATGGGTGAGGCACCTCCTCAGAACTGTATCGACACCATGACGGTAAAGCGTGTCACCGACGATCATGTAGTCTTTTGATTGGTATCAAATACGTTTTTGTTCGGAGCGAGAGGTATTAGGCCTATATTTTTGGGTTTGGAGATAGATGATTATATCTCCATACCATGGATTGCTTGAAGATATCAGAAACAAAGATTCATCCACGATTGTTTCTTTGTATGTTTCATCGTTGGACGACAATGGGAGATCGCATAATAATTCTGCGAAAACCAGGGCTTTCTTTGACTTGGATTTTACAAATTCCAGATCAAACTCTTGTAGAATTGCTATCCATTTTGAATATTTTCCCCCCAGCAACTGTCACGACAATATATAAGTCATGGGGTTGCAATCTAACAGAATGGTAGTTTTTCGAAAGAGGACATAGTGTCGAAATCTCTGTATCGCTTGAACAGCTGCGAGAGCCAGCTTTTAAACATAAGAATATTAGCTTTATGTATCATTTAAGTTCCTACTTAAATAATATATAGGATGTTGAATTCCGTTGTCTTCTTGAACTAAAACCATTGCGATGGTTGTATCCGCTGCAGCCAGATATAGGTTAAAGTCTTTTTGATAATCAGGAGCATACATTAATGATGCTTTCATTAGGGATTCTTTTAAAGTATCAAAGGAAGCTTGCACGACCTGATCCCAGACGAAGGGCACTTCCTTTTTCAATAGACGTGTATAACCTTTAGCAATTTCGGCGTAATTTGGAATGAACCTCCTCAGAAAGTTTGCTTTCCCTTGGAGTTTCTGAATCTGAAGCAAATTTGAAGGTGGAGGCAAATTTATGATTGCCTGAACCTTACATGCGTCGAGACGAATCCCGTTCTTTGCAACTACAAAGCCAAGTAAATGACCAGAACTAACACAAGACACACATTTGTGTGGATTGAGTCGTATCTTGTAGTGTTGGCAACGTAGAAATATCGCTCTCAAATGCTGCGGATGATCGGTCCGCTTTCGCGAATGAGCCGGAAGGTCGTTGAGATATGGTTGAACGATGTTTTTGATGTCATGGAAGGCATAATTCATTGCCCTCTGAAATGTTGCCCCTGCGTTCTTTAAACCAAAGGGTAATTTGCGATATGCGAATGTGCCCCACGAACAAATAAATGCAGTCTTTGACTGGTCCTGTGGGCGGATATTTATTTGATTATACCTGGAGAATCCATCCATGAATGAAAAGATTTCGCATCTGACGCATTCATCAATTATCTGGTCAATAAAGGGTGTAGGGTAGTTGTCTTTTGGACAAGCTTGATTTACATCCCTATAATCGATGCACACTCTAATCGTTCCTTGTTTTTTCATAACAGGAACAATGTTCAATACCCAATCGGTTAGAGGAACCGGGTAAATGAAACCAGCATGGAGAAGCTTTTCAACTTCTGCCTTGATGGCAGCGGCTTTCTTGGGGTGCACCTGCCATAGCCGTTGTCGTACTGGTTTGACATCTGGATACATCTTGATTTCGTGTTCAACTATACTCGAGTCAATGCCTGGCATTTCATCATATGACCAAGCAAAGACATCTCTGAATTCGCGAAAAAGAGCGTTATATATTTCCAGTTCTGAAGGAGAACAACATTTGCCAATGTAAATATTCTCTACAACATTTGTTTTGGTCGAGATATTTATGGCGATAGTCTCTTCAATGTTGGATAAGTTTTGCTTGGAATCCACCGTGTTTACAGTATTTGATAGGAAATCAAAAACTGAAGGATGATGAAGGTCATCAGGAGTATCTTCTTTACAATTCGGAAGATGGGAACGATGGTGGTAATCTTCCCATGGCACCCCTTCAATTACCATTGATTGAACAATTCCTTCGTCAGTGTAATGCACTTGTGACCAAGGATCTGAAGGGGTGCCATATTCCTTAGACCTATCTATCCAAACGCTTGATGAGCGTTGATTTGGGTTTGCCTCCTATGTTAGAAACATTTATTGCTACAATACTTCTATTGGGCTTGGAGGCAATACCTGCGTATGATCCATATTTATATCGTTTTCTGAGATCTTTTGAATCGAAGATGTCATATTGTAGGTTCCTACCGACGCTACTTCTGCCAGATTGATTGGAGGCGGAAGGGAAAAAGTCCCCATTAATGTAGGGTCTTTTAGTAGGCCTACTCTGATATTTTGAAGCGAATGGGGGCTTCCATGGATCATCGGAATGCTTCCCGTAACTTGGGAACCATTGGGGAGGAAAGTTTGTTGATCGACGATTGTAATCCCTCCTTGAAAGGGAAATGCAATCTTCCTAAAGTAGGTCGACAGAACAACAGCCATAGCATATATCCATGGTCTTCCTAGTAGGATGTTGTAATCAAGGTTTCCGTCGATTACTTTGACATCTATTTCTATTGTTTTCCCTCCTAGTTCAACTTGCAAGTTACTTAGAATACCGTATGGGGTATATGTTCGTCCATCAAATGCTTTTATTGTTGTTGAAGATCACGACAAGGTTGGAGATCCTAAAGTTTTCCAGCAACTCATCGACATAATACATGTAGATGCCCCCTCATTAATAATTGTTCGATGAACAGTTTTGTTGAGGGCTTTCACTTGAATGAGGAAAGCTAGTTGAGCTGGTAACTGAGGATCGTATCCTTTATGATTAAAGGACACAAGATTAGAATCCTTTAGGTCTATCCCACCGATAGCTGATAATAAATCCTGCTTTTGGGATGGGAAATTTTGCAGTACCTCAAGTGTCGACATAGCGGATGGCGATTGGGCCAGATCTTCCACTATATTATAATGCTGTGTTGCTCTGGCATGAGGATTAAATGTCGACTTATATACTACTCCCTTTGGAGGTTTTATTTTTAGCTCAGGAATGATGGGTGGCGCAACTTCTGTTGAAGTTGTTGTCGAACTACTAGGTTGATCTTTATCCTTGTTGTTCGATAGCTGTGGATTCCCGTAATCTTTGTTCCTTGTCAATATCAAAGCATCATTTTGCTGCTTGGAAACTGACAACATCAGCACTTGGGACGGGGAAGCATTTCCACTGTCAACCAAATTTGTTCCTGGATTTGGAAACGGATCAGTCAGTACTACTGAGGTTTTTGAATTCTTGCAGAATTTTTTAAGCTCAGCTTTAAATGGACAGTCTTTTGTCCAATGATCCTCATCACATATTATGCATGGATTTTTTGGTTTCCTATTTCCAGTAGGGTTTTCAGAATATTTTTCAGGTGATGATTCCTCCTGTTTCTTCTTCTTCCCTTTGTTTTTCTTCTTTCCTCCTGGTTGCATGGTTTCTTTGCCTTTATCAGTCGAGATGGCATTTACTTCTGAAGCGAGAAGTTCTTCTTTCACATTTTGACTGGAAATCTGACGGGCCTTTTTAGATGTAGCCTTTGTCGATTTCATGTCTGTCACGCCAATCACGCCATCACCGGCATGAGAGTCATTGTTCGATTTAGGAGGAGGGGGGACCGAAAATTTCGGTCTGGGAGCGTCAGGTATTTTATCGTAGAGCGTGCCAGACTGAGTGTAAATCAAGTCTAAATATTGTGCACGAGCAATAACTTGGTCTTCGGTGATAACTCCTCCTTTTGCCACATCTTCTATGATGGAAGGCAATAATGACTTAATAAACCATTCAGCTAAAAGCTGATTAGGAACATATGTTTTTACCATTCTACGATGACGTCGCCACGCATGAATATGATCAGATATGTGAGTGGCCGTTGTTTGCTTGAAATTGGTAAGAAGTTCTGTTCCCATTTCGTACCTTATCGCTAACTGAAAATGGGTTAAAAAGGTTGTGGCTAGGGTACTGAAGTTGTCAAACGAAGCTCTGGGTAATTTGATATACCATTTTGCTGCCGGACCAGTTAACGTCCTTTGAAAAAGGCGAAGCCTAATCGAATCATCGTTTAGGGTGTTTGATGAACACCACAGATGAAAGGTCATCACATGATTCAACGGATCTTCACCCGGATTTCCATTAAATTTAGGAATATCTGACGGAAGTTTATGCGGAATCGCTGGCCACCAAGGGGCGTAATCGATTGGATCATTTGTTAACCGATTTAGATCCGGTAACTCTAAAGTCGCCACGAAGGGTAATTGTTGATTCAGGTTAGGTGAAGCATACCCAGGATAAGATGGAATCGCCTGAGCAATTGGTCTCTGCATACCAGCATAATGCATTTAATGCTGGTAAATTTGGTAAGGTTGATGAGAATAACCATTGTAGAATGGTTGATTTTGACTGTTTTGAATATACGGTTGCCCACTATTGGCAAAGATTTTTTTCTCAGATCCTTGGTATACCTGTTGGAATTGCGGTTGTTGGTATTGCACCAGCGATGGTTGTGAAGCCATGTGCTGTTGTCCGATACTAACTGTTTGAACAAGATGAGGGGTAATTGTACCAGTTTGGGCCTATGTCATTCCACTAGTTGGCGATTGTGGTTGAGTCGCAGGGCCAAGAGGCTGTTGCATTACAACCTGAGAAACCTGAGGTTGGCATACAACAGGCAGCGCTTGTACTTGCGACACTGTCACAATAGCCGGCGTAGTTGGTATATTTGACATAGGTAAACATTGTTGCATTGAATACACAACTCTTGGTTGTTGAGGTAGTATCGGCACCCAACCGCTAGATGTAATTCCAGCATAACTTGAATTTTGTTGTGAACTCTCGTATGGTTGTCCTCTCGGAGGAGACAATGAAAGGGTATATTTCCCCCCATACGACGGTAATCCGGTACTTAAAGGAATTGTTTGCCCTTGAGGACCGGACTGCCCAAATTGACACCCTGAAGGATCAATTTGTTGAGACTCAACATAAGAGTTTCCGGATGAACAAACAGGAACGGACCATACTGTCGAAATAGCCCTTGAGTGGGCCCCTTCTAGCAATTGAGAGCTAGTTGGGACAGATGGTATACCGGCGAACATTGTTGGAGTGACAGCAGGAAGTTCTGTCGTCGCTGTGTCGGACGACACAGTCCTAGATGTCGACGGTTGTTCAGACATTTCTAGTCTATCCAAAAGATTGCCTAGCGATTCTACAGGAGCTTCCGATGGCGGTAGACTAATTTCTGATGAAGAAGGATACAGAGTGATCTCGACTCCAAATTGCAATGGAGTACTAGATGGAGGATCCTCCACAATCTCTTCTATAGCAATCAGACCAGGTGGAAGAGGTAGACCATCTGGTCCGTAAAATATTTCTGGTGCCGAAGAAGGTATGGAATCTACAGTGACAGATGCTTGGGGAATAACACCCTCCGAATCAGCTGTAGATGGAACTGGTTCAGTAACACAAGTGTTTACCCTCACACTAGGATCAGTGCTACTGTCCTTCGGTGGCTGCTGAACTTCTTCTGTAAAGGCAGGGATACCAGAAATGTTTGGAGTAACCGGAGTCTCTGACGGTGTTAGAACACTTGTTCTAACTTTACCAGGGGATTTGGAACCGGTTAAATGAGTTTGCTTTGTCCGTAACAGTTTCGATTCCGGGGACAAAGATGGTTGACTCATAAGCCTCTGCGAGCGACAGGGTTTCAATTGACTTTCTTCCACGATTGCGGATTAATCGATCAACTAAAAATCAAGGGGAAGTATGTTTCCGAATTAGATAAATTTTAGACGCTTTGACACAACTTGTTTTTTCAATTTTTAAGAGTCGAGAAAAAACAAAAGATGACTCTAGTCGCCTTCGATTTTTAATGAGCCTGAAGTGACAAGTGCTCAGATGGACCTTTTTCGTTAAGGAGTCTGAAAAGGAATGAAAGGGACTGCTCTGTAAATCTAGACAGAGGGATTACCAAACCAATTGCAAAACTACAGAATACTTTTTACGGTACGGCAGTCAATCTTCCCGAATGCTGTGTTTAGTGCATTCTGAGCAATAGGGTGGCAGACACGGCTTCCTATGGATAAAGGATTAAGCCTATTGTGGTCTCCCAAAATATACTCGATGGTACGTGGGAGCACAAGTCCATACTGGCACTTATCGTCTCAAAGTGGAGGAATCACCCAACCAACAGTGAAAACAACAGTTACCAGGCTTTACGATGCTGGAATACGTCTCTAGCCTAGACTTCTAGATGTTGTGCGTTAGGTTCCAAAGCGTTTTTAGATTCATTAAATTTATTTTATAGTTGATCTTGCTTAAGAAATTTGCCTTTCAGGTTCACCGTGTGATGTAGATGTACAATTCCTAAAATGCAATCTAAGATGATAAACAGTCATTTAGTCTTCTTTTTGCAAATGAAAATCCTAGCTACTAAGGAAAGAGAGATGGCGTTCTTTCAACAAAGAGCAAAGAGCACACACTATATGCATTGTCCTAAATAAAACCAACAAACAGTCTAAATGCAAATGCACATGCATGTAATTATTTTCAGCCTTCTTAATGTGTAATTGATAAAAAGAAAGCTAAGCACAAATCTGAATTATTTTTTCAAAGCGACAATTACTAACAAGTTTCTTTTCAAGACAAAATGAGGACAATGACAACACTTTGCGATTTGGAATTGAAAACTTGCTTTCGACACTAGAAAAAACTACTAATTCAGATCAAATACAAGAGTAACGGTGTAATCGACTATCAAGAACAATCAGATTCTCTTCTATGACTGAAAACGACACTTGCGACACTTTCAAATCAAGAAACGACAGTACAATTATGCTACTTCTTTGTAAAGGAGAACTGAAATTGACTTAAAAAATACATAAAAACATTTACAATTTTTTGCACAATGGAGGCGGAATAACAACAAGGAAAGGGGTTTCAAACAGAGGTGTACTAACTACAGGCAGCAAAACTCCTGAATAAAGCTGAAAAGAATGAACACAGAAACCAAAATTTAGGAACAAGGCCTTGTCTGATCAGCGCACCTACAACACAGTGAAACTAAAATGCAACGCACCTACTACACTCGGGAAGTGCGCTGCATTTGAAGTTCACAGAACAGACAGTGCGCTGGACGAGGGATGAGACTTTGATTAGGTTCCGGGTCACAGTTTGCAGTTCAGTTCAGGGATTTTGGCCGGGTAAGTGGTAATCAGTAAATCAATCACAGGGGTAGATCTAAGGAGGTTACTAGAGCCACCACAAGGGCAATTAGAGAGCTTGTAAATCAATTGTTTAATTCATAAACAAAACCCGGAGATTGATTGAAGCAACGTTGATGTACTTTGCACTTGCATAGCAAATGCAGTTCGAAGGCTAGCTGGCTTGACTTCAGGCTTCGTCTGTAAGTTTATAAAGTAAACAAATGTATATGAACAAACAATCTACTCGCTCCCCAGTGGAGTCGCCATTTTTTTATCGGGAATAGTGTCTATGCAGAGCTGCTAATCCCACTAAGGCTGGTAGCTACCTTAGAAACAAACAAACAAAAACTACTTTCGTTTTCCTTTATGAGAGATAGATGAGAGAAGAATAAAGGAGACCAACCTCTGTCTTGCGCTTGGTTCCTTGCTCGATTCCTTTCTCTTCTGATAATCCTTTGCTACTTGCTTTCTTGTGTACCCAGCTTCACAGAGTACCTGTAGAATCAAAGCAGCATAACACTATACAAGAACATAGATCTATTATCATAAGCAATATAGGATCAGATGTATATTAACCACATAAATGCATAAAGCATCAATCACACAAGTGTATGGAGGAAAACTTGAATAGCTTTATTGATAATCAAGAAAGAGCCAAGAGAATTACAACCAATTGTTCTGACCCAGCATCATCCTCTTAGCAAGAAGCCCTTCTTCACCTCATGACAAGCTTAGATCACCCAATACTATGATATTGCACTAAGAAACCAGCAGCACTTCCTTACAAGATACAAAATTCCAGCCTCTGGATCTCTGGGATGAGGGATCCATATATAGGTGTCTGCAAGGGAGGTGAGTCAGCTTTTGAGATTTTATTAGTGTCTTCTCTCTGATAGTTCTTGATTCCACTTGGAGATTGATGATCTCTTACTCATCCTTGGTCGAATTCAGAGAGGCAAGTGTCACAGGAGAGGTTTCTGGAAGATTCCATGCTCCTCGACCTTGCGGATTGACCCTGCCATTTGTCCCTTCTCGCCCATCGCACCCCATAAAAGGGCTTTTTGACATGCATCGCACCTACTGTGTGTATTCAGGTGGGATGCAATGCACTTTGCCTATGGAGCAGGTGAAATGGTCCAATTTGACCAGTTCTGAGTAGTTTTTCATGGAGAACTTCTGAGAGAAGATGTAATCAGTTGACCTTGTTCTTTTAGGGGTCGAAACAACACTTTTAGGGACTTAAGAGCCCTTGTTTTATTGACATTTATGATTGGGGTTGCAGTTCCCAAAAATGTCTATAACACTGATTCACCAAGTTTTCGTTACTCAAAGCTGTCAACACAAGGATAGGTAAGGATAGGTGACAGGTCTATGAAGTTGGGTACGATTGTGGATTCTGGTCTGTTGCTTTCATGTGATGGTCGCGGTGAACAAGTCTGTATTGGAAGGACATATTCCAATACCAAAACCTGAAGTTCCCGATTCCAAAACCTTGTATTTACTTAGAGAAGAGATTTGTGCCCTGAAGTTCACTCTTTCAACTTCTCTAAAGCTTCAACAACTATCCAACTCTTTTCTGTGATGGAGGCATGCAACTTTTGTAAAGGCTTACGAAATAGGTAACATCCTCAAGATTCCACCGCATAGAGATAGCATGAAGACACATAAGTTGCTTCCCCTTTGAGACATGTCAGGTGAGAATAAATGATTCTAACATTATAACTTTAATATATTTTTTAATAAAATTTTAAATAATAATTATATTTATTTATTTTAAAAAATTAAACATATAATATATTTTTTGTGAACGTATAAAATCTATTATCTAACTAATATAAAATTTTAGATCTAAGACTTTTGTGATTCATAATGTACATATGTTTCGAACCAACTAATGTGGTCCATCCTCAAGACAAGGTGAAGAATAAGTGGATCTTAATGAATAAATAGTATGGATGCATCATTGCCCAGAATTAGCTCTTGAGAAATAGCCATTGGTAAATTAGTTAAATTAGTTAATTAGGTAAGTAAAATAATATTAATTAATTAAATTGGTTAATTAGGTAAGTAAAATAATATTAATTAGTTAAATTAGTTAATCAGGTAATTAAAATAATATTAATTATTACTTCCGTGATTAACCAATTTAACTAATTAATATTAATTTACTTACTTGATTAACTAGTTTAACTAATTTACCAACAACAACAACAACTAATTCCAAGTAATGATGCATTGATACCATTTATTCCTTAAGATTTACTGATTCTTCACAAGGCACATTGTCTTGAGGATGGACCACATTAGTTGGTTCGAAACGTGAACCAAATCCTATCAATGTGATTAATCTGAAAGAATTATTTCTATAATACAAAATCATCAATTTTATAGTACCTAGCCTTTAACACGGGCTAGTATAACAACAACCTATAATATAAATGTGAAAGAGAAAGTTCAGGGCTTTTCTCAATAGGAGGTATGCGTCATTCTGCAAATTCCGTTGAGGGCATCTGAGCATATGGGAAATCTAGGGCCGTAAAGGTAGTTTTTTTAATATTTTCTGGTCTAATTTTAATTTGTCTATCAAAAATTTGTTTTTGGCATTAAGTTGTAAATTTTCCATAATTCGAATGATTAAAAAACTTCAAAATTTCAAACTATAATTAAAAACTCTAAATAAAAACTCTAAAACCTATAATAGTTAAACGACCATAAATCCAATATCCAAACCGTGCTAAACTGTCCTTAAAACAGTGCAAATATCAATTTGTCTTGTATTGAACAGTTTGAACCTTCCATCTTGTGTTTTCTGCGATCCTACTACACATGAACTATACCTTACAGAAACTCCAAACTGGCTATTTTCACTTGAAATGATGAATTTATTTTCACTTGTAATTAATAAGGATGTTTGTTTGTCTGTGATTCTTTATTTCTAATTAGTTCGTGTAATACAATTTGACATAGATTGAGCCTGTAGCTCAGTGGTAGAGTGCTTGAGAAGAGATCAATTAAAATACCTCAAATTATCTCGAATCAAGAAGACACCGGTTCAAACCCGGTCGGGCCCTTTTTATTTACATTATTTTTTTATTTCGTCGATCAAAAACAGGGTTCGCTGAAAAATAAACATTAAAAAATTGAGGTCCACTTTTTTTTATTCCGTCGATAAAAATAGGCTTCACTGAAAAATAAATTTTATTCCGTCGATTAAAAATAGCGTTCGCTGAAAAATAAACATTAAAAAATTAAAGCCCACTTTTTAATTTTATTCCGTCGATAAAAAATAGGGTTCGCTGAAAATTAAACATTAAAAAAAACAAGTCCATTTCTTTTTTTCTTCGATAAAATATTCAAAGTTTTAGTTTCCGTTGTTTGAATTAATGCACGATATGTTAATATTTCGGTTCAAACCTGTGTTGGCCCTCCATTGAAATAGAGGTTTAATCTTACTCTCTACGTTTTACTATTTTTTTTTTGAATTTTTTCATAAATTAATATTTATTTTTTATTATTATGATGTTCTTAAATATTAATTATAGCAGTGATAAATATCTCTAATTTGGAATAGAGTTTTTAGCATTTTAAGTTCATTATCAATAATTATTAAGTGGATAGTTCAAATTTAATTTCCTTAAAATATTTTTAGGCACCTAGTGATTTGAAATGACCATATACTAAAAATTGATGTAGAATTGATTAGCCATTAGTGATTTGAATGATAATTGAAAGCATGGAAATCGAGGAAAACTGCTGGAGTAGAACACTTTACGACAGCTGATAAACCATAATTAAGATGCAAAACAGAAGTGCAAAGAGTGAAAACATAGATATACTAGACATCAAGATTGTTTACGGAGTTCGTCCCTGATGGACTACGTCTCCGGGTTCGCTTTCAAGATGGGCGACTGTTTTATTACGAATGAGAAGGAAGAAGTCGATTACACAGTGATTTAGACAGCCTAAACTTACACACAGGCAATTCTGACCTCTATCATCAGATAGCTCTCTGAACCAGCTTTCCAACACCGCTTACGGTTTCCAAATCCGACTCCCGATGCTCCCAAAACATTGAAAACAAAATCACTTATGTCCTCCAGAACTTGCATACAAAAACCCAAAACCACCCAGCTGTTCTTCAATGTGCAAAAATGCATTTTATAGGCCTACAAGTACATGGAAACCTCCTTTGACTGTATTTAGGGATGAATTTGGCCTAATTTGGGTTTAGGAGCTTTGGTCTTGTGATGAGAGGACACATGGACAGGTTCCATGGTCACCAAATTAGTTTGTTTGATAAACTATTTGAAGAAACCCATTTTAAACCATATATTAAATACATGATCGCTGGCGATTTACTAACCAGGCGGAGGAGGTTGACCGCCTACATGTGAACAGGGCTGTCTAATTGCGAGCTGAGATTTGGCGGCTATCTCGATGGTGACGGTCAAAGGTTCCGAGAGCAATGGTCACATGCAACAATTTCGACACAGTTTCCAATAGCGGTTAGCCCAAACTCTACCGACAATTAAATCTCTGTGTGATCACATGATTGCGGTTAGTGTTGACTATTTTTATTATGGTTAATACCTAGCAGTTAATACACCCTGACGGTCATACGAACCCCGATCACATGGAACAGTCCTCCGCGCGGTTTATCATTTGGCAGTCAATTCCAAAACTGCTATTACTTGCCCTGACAGTTTTATCCATGTTCGCTCACATGAGCGTAGTTCCGATGCAGTTAAGATAGCGATTAGGCGCTGTTATATGGTATTTGTAATGTTTTGTATGGTAAACATAGGGATTAGGTTGAGAGCTTAGGTGTAATTATTATGATAGGTTTAGTGCATAGGATTAGGTTTTAGCATTAGGAATTAGGACTTGATAAATGGTTGCATTGTATGAGGATAGGTTTAGGTTTAAAACATAGATTTAGCATAGGATTTCGGGTTTGTAGAATTTAGGCATAGGTTTAGTGTTTGTTCATAGATTAGAATTTATTTTAAAAAACCCATATGTATAATTTTGTCACAGTGCGATGTTCAAGAAATTCATCACATGATGAGAATAAACCCTTGTCGATCATCGAAAAATGACGATATCGATCCTCTGCCAAGATGACAACCCATGCACATCATTGAATCCAGCTGTCTTTGCAATGACAACTTGGACGATGAATCTATGCCATGGACGACACCTTTATCAACACCAATCTTGCTTGTTGAACGACAAAACACATGTCGTCGACCAATCCTGTTGGAACTGTCAATGAACATAAGGCGACAGCCAGGTACAATACCACATCAATTGAATGCCATGAACATTACTACGATCATTACCTGAATAACCTAATCATAACCAACACTGTCGATCTGTCGAAGCTGAACTGAAGAGACGACAACACTGAACGACACCCATGAATAATGATGACAACACTTTAAACATTTGTACAATTGGATTGATGGATCCTCCTAGATCATTCCTCTCCACTTGAAAGCTTTTGGACCATAAAAGTTTGACTAAACATTTAGTCGATGAAGGTAGAACTCCCTCTCTTTCCACCTTGACCTGACGATGTACCAATACATTCGATCAATAACCTGCATGTGATGACCCTGACGATGCTGACCATGATACCTTTTGATTCGGTGACCTATTTCTTCCATCCGCAGTATGAACAACTTGCGATGATGAGCAAACAACCTGTTATCAACATGGCAATTGAATTCTTTCCACGAAGAATCATAAGTTAGTGATTTAGAAACATTTTTGAAAACAGTATTTGTAGAACTTTGTTCAATACATCTGATGGGTATTAACAATCTACTTTCCAGAATAACTGAAATATTCCAAGACTCCTTTGATTTTGACTTCATATCAATTACTTGACTTGATTTACTTTCCTGTTGACTGATTACTAAGTAAACTTGTTGCGCATAACTCATCCATCTGTGATGTAAAGACTGCTGCAACTTACTTTTATTTTGAAAGCATCTAAGTAATTGTTGATTTACTTGAATCACTATTTCTTCATCTATTAACTGATATTTCCATTGACTAACATTTTCACTTAACGCATTAGTTTTCAAATCTTGGTAAGGAAACTTTAGATCTGCTTTCGAAAATGCTTTGTCATGAAAACTTATAGACTTCCTGTCCACTTGAAAGGAGGTTTCATTACTTTTTAAAGCATGAAATGATGATGCAATACCAAAGAAATGTAATTCTGACTTTCCCCAATACTGACCTGCACCCCTGAAACTGAAAATAAACATACCATCTGAAACAAGTCTCTGATTGGACTCACATGTACCATTCCCTGCAATACACTGCTGATGATGATAGTTTCTAGAATTCAGTTGAATGAATGAATTGAGATTCATTCTGTCTTTAAGAAGATGTTCATAGGACATTAAATGTATCTCATGTTGCTTATCCTATTCATGAATAAGATTTCTTGGAAAAGAATTAACCACCTTAACCAATTCATCTATAAAATGAATCTCACTTTTCAAACAATCAACCTTATGTTGTTCCTTAATAAACATGAGTAGATATTTACTGGAACTTATAAACTGCTTAACTTGATTTGTAACAATTAAATCCAAGTTTGATTTGACTTTATGTGCCCTAACAATAAATTCAACCCCTTCTTTATTTAGGTGATATTTATTTTCTCTTCTGTAAAACACTGCATCTCTATCATAAAGATAAGGACTTCCCAAGGTAACTCCACATATGTCTACTGGGACCACATCTAACTCCACTTCATCAATCTACTTAGATGTAATTACAAATTTTAACCGACATTGCTTTGTGACATGTATCTGAGTTTATTTATTAATCCAACCTAATGGGTATGGTCTTGGATGATTGTGTGTCTCCAATCCCAATTGATTAACTATATGTTCATGTATTAAATTTGCTTGTGAACCACTGTCAAACATTGTGTCAATCTTTGTATGCTTAGAAGTTATCCTTATGTGGAAGAGTTCAACTCTTTCATCCTCATGTGGAGGATTTATGTTTGAAGAAGATACATTAGTTTTCAAACTTGAACCAGTATTAGATGTTTTACTTGTCGTAACCATGGTGGTTATCCTCCTTTTGTCACCTGAATCTGAACCTAGATCTTGCTGGACTGCTGCAATGGCCTTCTTTTCATCCTTCGCCTTAAGGAAATTTTTGGGCTTAAGTCCTGGATGAAGTTTCCAGCACTTCAATTCATCATGGCCGATTCTCTGGCAATGGGAACAAGTAGGTCTTTCCTTCTGAATGATCACTGATTTCTTTCTCTTTGAAATGTTATTCCCCTTACTGTCACTGGAATCTCTGGTTTCCAACTCTTTGGATGACTGAGATGAAAACTTGAATGATATGCCACCTAATTCAATATGTATGGCCTAGACACATACCTCATCAAAATAATCAGGATTAAACATCAATAAAGTATGCTGAAAATATGAATGTAAACTGCCGATGTATTTTAACAAAGTTTCACATGTATCCAATGAAATACCAAGCGCCAATGCTTTCTTTCTGAACTCCTGAGTAAAATCCTAAACACTCTACCCTTTACCTTGCCTCAGATGCTGCCAATCAATAACAACTTGCTGCATGTATATTAAAGGATAGAGTTGTTTCCTAAGAGCTTTTAGAGACTTAGACCATGAAGCGATGACTTTTCCTTTACGCTTTTCATCTAGCTGAGTCTTACTTTCCCACTAGATTAAAGTTGTTCCCCCCATTCTAAGTGTAACAAACTGAATTTTTGTTTTACCTCTAGAAATGTTCTGAATGTGACAATACACTTATAATTGCTTTATCCAGTTATCTAGCTTTTCAGGATTCATTTTGCCATCATAAACAAGTAACTCAAATTTAACATCAAGTTTCAAAAGAGATGATTTCTTAGGTTTCTTTTCTATTTCAGATTCTGCACTAGAAGAAGAAGAAGAAGAATAGGATGATGGAGATGATGGAGGTGAAGGAGGTTTATCAGCCTTGCCTTTACCTTTGTCCTTCTTCAATGCCTTTGAAGAAGAAGCATCTATCGCCTTCTTGTCTTCGTAAAATTCTCCCAACATCTGCTACATAGTTAAGAACGCCTATTGGAACTATTCCTCACTCATCTTAGTTTCAGTGTTTTCACTTACTTCAAGTCCTGACATGGTCGATTTCTGAACGACTCATCGCTTTTCGATCTTTGGTTCGATCTACTCAAGGATTCCTTCTCCTCATTGTGACTTTGACCTGGTTAACATTCAGTGGCACATTCTACAAACACAACCTACTCTGATACCAAATTATATGATCTTAAATGACCATATATTAAAAACTGATGTAGAATTGATTAGCCAATAGTGATTTGAATGATAATTGAAAGCATGGAAATCGAGGAAAACTGTTGGAGCAGAACACTTTATGACAGCTGATAAACCATAATTAAGATGCAAAAAAGAAGTGCAAACAACAAAAACACAGATATACCAGACATCAATATTGATTACAAAGTTCGTCCCTGATGGACTACATATCTAGGGCCGCTTTCAAGATGGGCAACCGTTTTATTAGGAATGAGAAGGAAGAAGTCGATTACACAGTGATTTAGATAGACTAAAGTTACACACATACAATTATTACCTCTGTCATTAGATAACTCTCTGAACCAGCTTTCCAACACTGCTTATCGTTTCCAAATCTGACTCTTCCTGCTCCTGAAAAACTAAAAACAAAATCGCCTATGTCCTCCAAAACCTGCATACAAAAACCCAAAACCACCCAACTGTTCTTCAATGTGCAAAAATGCCTTTTATAGGCCTGCAAGTACATGAAAACCTCCTCTGACTGTATTTATGGATGAATTTGGCCTAATTTGGGTTTAGGAGCTTCAGTCTTGTGATGAAAGGACACATGGACAAGTTCCATGGTCACCGAATTAGTTTGTTTGATAAACTACTTGAAGAAACCCATTTTAAACCATATATTAAATACAGGACCGCTGGCGGCTTACTAACTGGGCGGAGGAGGTTAACTGCCTGCATGTGAACAGGGTGGTATAATTGCGAGCTGACATCTAGCAGCTATCCCGATGGTGACAGTTAATGGTTCCGGGAGAAATGGCCACATGCGACAATTCCGACCCAGTTTCCGGTAGTGGTTAGCCCAGACTCTGCCGACAGTGAAATCTCTGTGCGATCACATGAATGCTGTTAGTGCTAATTGTTTCCATTGCGGTTAATACCTGGCAGTTAATACACCCTGACGGTCATACAAACCCCAATCACATGGCATAGTCCTCCACGCAGTCTATCATCTGGCGGTCAATTCCAAAACTGCTAGCACTTACCTTGATGGTTTTATCCATGTTCGCTCATATAGCGCAGTTCCAATGCAGTCAAGATAGCGGTTAGGCGCCGTTATATGGTATTTGTAATGTTTTGTATGGTAAACATAGGGATTAGGCCAAGAACTTAGGTGTAATGTATTAATACATAGTTTGTAATGTATTATGATAGGTTTAGTGCATAGGATTAGGTTTTAGCATTAGGAATTAGGACTTGATACATGGTTGCATTGTATGAGGATAGGTTTAGGTTTAAAACATAGATTTAGCATAGGATTTAGGGTTTGTATAATTTAGGCATAGGTTTAGGGTTTGTTCATAGATTAGTATTTATTTTAAAAACCCATATGTACAATTTTGTCACAATGCAACATTCATGAAATTCCTCACATGATGACAATAAACCCATGCGATTATCGACAAACAACGATATTGATCCTCTGCCATGACGACAACCCATGCACATTTTTGACTCCAACTGTATTTGCAACGACAACTCGGACGACAAATATATGCCATGGACGACACCTTTGTCGAGACCAATCCTGCTTGTCGAACGACAAAACACATGTTGTCGACCAACCCTGTCGGAACTGTCGATGAACATAAGTCTATAGCCAGGTGCAATACCACATCAACTGAATGCCATGAACATTACTACGATCATTACCTGAACAACATGATCATAACCAACACTGTCGATCTGTCGAAGCTGAACTGAAGCGACGACGACACTGAACGACACCCATGAATACAGATGACAACATTTTGAACGTCTGTACAATTGGATCGATGGATCCTCCTGGATCACCTAGTTGGCCTCACGGAGTTTCGTTAAAGACTCTTCGTCATTTTTCGAAGAACTTAAGGGCATAAAGCTTGACCTTGGAGACGTTCTTGTGAGTTTGGATGTGGACTCCTTTTACATTTTCATTCCTATAAAAGAGGCCATTGAAGTCATCAACTACCTCACAGACCCTGATACTGCTCGTTTGGTTGAGATCTGTCACACTTCCACTTTTTTCAGCTTTGAAGGTGAGTTCTTTGAGCAGACCTGTGGTGTTTCCAGGGGCTCCCCCTTGTCCCCGGTTGTTGCTAATCTTTTTATGGAAGATTTTGAATCCAAGGCTTTAACCTCAGCTTGTCTCCTACCTAAGCTTTGGAAGAGATTTGTGGATGACAGAGGTGTCATCTGGTCTCATGGCCAAGAAGAGTTGGATCTTTTCTTCAATCATCTCAACAATCAATCCTCTTCCATAATGTTCACTATGGAGAAGGAAGTTGATGGGCACATGCCCTTCCTCTATGTTCTCATTTCAAGGAATGATTATGGTTCTTTCTCCCACCAAGTGTTTCAGAAGAAAACTCATACTGAGCAGTATCTTCATGCCAGCTCCCATCATTTTCCCACTCAGAAGATGGGCATTCTCAGCATGCTAGCTACGCATGCACTAAGGATATCTAATGGAAAGAACCTCGATAAAGAGAAATCTCATCTCCTTAACTTTTTTGCTAATAATAGTTATAGTAGGCACCTTGGTCAGAAAGCTTTCCTCAAAGTCAACAAGAATTCATTGGTCAAGAAAGACCCTAAAGAGTGAGTCTCAGGGGTTCATCTCCCCTTCATCCAGGGTACCACTGATAAGATTGCTAGAATTCTTAGGAAGCATAATGTTCCCTCAACCTTTAGACCCCTTAACACCATCCTTAGCTCCCTTAGATCGGTAAAAGGCATGGTTGACCCCAAGGACATGAAAGGTGTTTGTGTTATTCCATGTTCATGTGGGACCCAATATGTTGGTGAGATTGGTCGTTCTATTAATCAAAGGATTAATGAGCACTCAACTGACATAAAACATGGGAGGACCCGGTCTTCTGCCCTGGAAGAACGTGCGGAGAAGACTAAGCATCATGTATGCATTTAGGAGGCCCGTGTTATTGCCAAGGTGGTGCATTTCCATCACCGGAAATTTAGTGAAGCCATAGAAATCAAAAAAAGGCCGAGCAACCTCAATGGAGATGATGACTAGAAAATTAGCAGTTGCTGGATCCCTACCCTTTCCTCCTAGCCGCTTCCTCACCCTTCCCCCACCCCATCCCCGGCCCGCGTCTTCCTTGTTTCCCCCTCATCACCTTGATCGTTTGGTTTTCCTTTTCTCCTTCTCATTTCTCTATTTTAGTATTTATTCGGTGGTTTCGAGTTTCTTTCACTCCCTCTAGATGAATAATCCTTTTCATTAACCTTATTGTTTGAAAAGATAAATTAAGAATATTCATTTTGTTCCTAAACATTGATAATAACTATTGATCTAACCCCCCTTTTTGGACATTATTAACTATAAATGAATTAACTAACCTATTCTTCTGCAAGGATTTTAAGTTCCATGTTGTTTAATTAAGAGGAATTTGCCTCTTCTCTATGCTATTAGATTCCTTAAACTTAATTAGTGGTCCATTATTTAACTTATTAAGTTTAATAAACTTTTATTATATATATATATATAGATATATATGTGTATTATATCAATGAGTTATGTTTTTTATTTGTTTAGTCTTAATAGTAGATAAGTCTATTAATAGGTCTTGGGAGTTAATTCTTACAATTTATTTTTATTATATAACAAAAAACTAGGGTGGATAATAACTAACTAACTATTTATTTATATATTTATATTTAATTCAGAATATTTATATTTATATATTATTCCATATTATTTTATTGATTTAAGGTTTTTGATCTTATAATTATATATATAATTAAATTCATAATATACATATATATTTATTTATTATTCCATATTATGATTTTAATTATTAAAAAAAAAGTATATGGTCTTTTTATTAGATTAATGACTAATGTTTGTTTTAGTGATCTTGGTAGTTATTTCAAACAATTACATTTTTTGGAAATAAATATAACAAAAGCTAACTTACATAATAATTAACTAACCATTTATTTATATAATTATAATTAGAGAAATAGGCCTATTAATAACTAATTGATTCATACTCCTGATTATTAAATACAAAGTTTACCTTTATTCAAACTTCGGTAATAAATATAACAAATTTTGGTAATAATTATAACAAACATTAATTTTCCTGTCCGTTTCCCTCGGTCGAGTTACGTTGGCCAGTCAAATTTAGCCGTTTCTTAGTGAAATTGCCCAGTCCAATGTAGCCATTTCCTAGTCAAATATAGCCGCTGGAAGATCTGCTCTCCCTATTTAACATGCAACCATGATCTAATTCTTCAACTTGTCTTGATGATAAACCACACTCGTTGGTTCGAAACAGGTCAAAAAAAGTATTATAATGTGATCTCCACCGAAGAAATCTTCTCAAAAACTTGATATGGATCATAGAAGCTTAAATTCAACAATATTCTTAGAAATATACAGAAATGTTGAAAGTTATTTCCAAAATGTTATATATATGAAGGAGTTATCACAATTTGAAAAGTCCAGTAAACCGCAATTTTTGGACATTTGACTAAGATTAATTTTGTTTTTGAAAAAATTAAAAAAGAGTATATTCCAAGGAATATTCCCTAAAATATTCTCTTTTGGGGACCAATAAGGGGCCAACACGTGGCAAGCTTGGAGGCCGCCATGTGGTCCTAGTGTTATCACCAAAATAAGACCCTGAGAGGCTGCTCATCAAGTCAATCTTAGTGTAACAATTTCAAACCAATCTTTGGCTGAGGCTTAGCCTCCTTAGCCTGAGAGGGCTCTCTCAAGGGTTAATGATATTGATTAAATATATAGATAGATGGCTAACTTTATGTGATTTTATATGTTTATAGGTTGAAAGATGGAGACTTGCTACCATTGGGCTATGGAGTCAGTGACAGAGATAAAGATAACAAATAACTCTTCTTATAAAACTGAGGCTTGTATATACTTCAATGAAAGAGTAACACATTCAGGAAAGTCTCAATAACTTGAAGTTCATAGAAGTCAGAGCATGTGGGCATGAATTATGAGTAATGATATATCAAGGTATTTAAAAGGAAAGTATTAAAAGTGATTCATCAAAGTTTAATACTTAAAGGAAGTCAAAGCATGAATAACCATGAATCCTGAGTAATAAGTATTAAAACATTGAAGAAAAACATCCAAAGATAGGACCCAAGAACTCAATTCACCATATGTTAACACTTAAAGGAAATTAGAGCATGTTCCTCCATGACTTCTGAGTAATAAGCGTTAAGACTATGGAAGTAAAACATATCAAAGATAAAAGATAAAGCTCACTGAAGTACACTAAGAATCTCAGCTTCAGAAAAGTTAAACTGCCTCTGTATATATTAGTCCCTTCCTAGAATTTACATAAAAATGGACAAAAATGTATAACTGATTGAATTACAGATTAGAAAACATCTATTGGGCCATGGAGTCAAAGTAGTCTTCAAAAAAACATCATAATCAACTAAACATGGAAGTCAAGGCACTTGGAGTTTAGGTTTATAAGTGAAACAGTAACACAATGAATAAACATAGTCTACAAGCATGTGAAGGAAGTTAGAGCATTTTCCAATGAATTCTAAGTAACACATGCTCATACCACTGCAAATAAGTAATTGGAAAAGGTGATAGAAACATCTAATACATAAACCCCATGTAAATCTTGAGTAGTAAAACTGATCTCTGTATTAAGTTGAAAAAAACACAGTCTGCTCCCATAACGCAACTTCTTTTGCTAATACAAATGCCCCTTGAGGAATTCGACCTCATGCTTCATATAGAGCCTTTACAACCTTGGATTCCATGATCCATCCTTAGGAGAATTCAAATTTCTAAAATTGACGCCTATCTACTCATAAAACAAACTCTTAATTACAAGCTGACAGCTAACTGTCTTTTAGGAGTCCTAATACAAATAGGAGTGAAACTCCTAAAACATGTTTCAACAACCTTATCTAAGACTTAAATACATTCTTTGACAACTGCTAATCCATGTCTTTGACCTTTATGATGCCTCCAACATTGTTACCAACCCTGCTGATCCGTGACCTAACTGTCCAGAAACTGTCTTTGAACAATGTGTAAAACTGGAAAATTCTAATTTGTGAAAATATGGCTTCAAAGAAAGCCTTTTTTTTCTCAACTGGTAACACCTTTGAGGAAAGTGAGATACGTTATTGTAGTTGGAGATTTTATGAAGAGAAACCTCTTTCAAAATTCTAAAAGACGTTTTAATTTGGCCAGAAACTGATCATGAAGTGAACTACTAAAACCAGAAAACAGAGTTTTTCTCTCAAATGACTTTCAATAGTTTTGTAGCGCACGTTGGGTCATCAATTTCTCCCACTGCATAATGAATTTAAGGAAAATGAGAGAGGTTTTTGTAGTGAAGTATGTTAAGAAGAAAAACCTCTTTCAGTTTTCAAAAATGAGTTTTATATTTCTCAAGAACCCCCTTGGAAGTTGACTTCTAAAAACAAAAAAAAAGAGCATACACAGCAGTTTCATAGCGCAAATCACCTTTTTTGAACTAGCTGCGCTACGAAATTGCGGATTCCTGTGTGATTAAATAAAAATAACCTTAAACTTAATGGAATGACTTCTAAATGGAAAATGTGACCTATTTTACCATGAAGTGAACCTAAAGGACTTTATTTGGAAATGAAAGATGATGTTTTAAGACTTCAAACCCTATCACTTACCCTTTTATCAAGACTAAAATGACCTTTAGACCTCCTTGAAATCATGACCAAAAGTAGAGCTGACACAATGATGTTTTCAGAATTTTTGGGTGATAACACTTGGAATGGTTATGCAAAATTTGTATAGGTCCGATGGAATCGAACCCGCGACCTCCGACAAGACAGGACATCGCTCTACCAACTCCGCCCGACGTTGTTTCTTAACATATAACGATAGCAGTGCATATTTGTTTTGTAACAGGTTACGGATTGGGGGTTAGGACTGTTAGTGGTCTTACCCACCGACGGTCCCCATAAAACTGTTCACATGGAATCTCGATGCTGAATTAACCACGATTGCAACACCTTCCCATGTGGTTGAAAGTTAATACGACCGCAACATTATCCCTAATCGTTGGGGTTATACCGTCCATTATGCACCCAACATTTATTGTAATGGATACCTCCGACGGTTAGCTTGGTGGAGCGGATAAACTTGTGCGTATATGCTATGTTTATCTGGAGTTAAGTGCCAATTCACCAAATTTGGTGGAGTATCTCTAGGGGATATTGACTAAATGCACTCCAGGAGTAGTTTTCGACTAGAGAGAGTGAAACAAGATGCTAGCTAGGCTAATTGGAGCCGTCTGAAGCCAATGGAATAGTCCAGAGAAGCTGAAGAATTCATCTTCAAAGAAATTTTCATCTAGGGAGATTTTGGAGCTTAGGGCCACCAGAAGTTGGAGGCAGTTGTAGGACCTACCAGTACTCGTTCTCAGCGAACCAATAGTCATTCCTGACCATAATGAGCATTCTGAATCCATTGCAGTAATTTGCAGAAGCATGTGAAGACTTCTAAAGGCCTAGATTCTACAAGGAAGTTTCAGGCAGCCTAGTGCCAACTGTGGAGGAAGGCCTAGTTTGGGGATGCAATGCTCATTTTGAGAAAATGATCAGTCTATTTTCAGTGTCTGATATGTGCTGGAGATAGTAGATGATGTTTCAGTGACAATTAAAGAATTTTGAAGGAGTTAGTGCCATCAAGAAGCTTAGGGTAGCTTAGAGCACTGATTGAAGGAATCAAGTCTAAGGGAGCTTAGATCTGTTTGCAGAGTGATGACAACCATGACAGGGATATAGATGGTATTCTAATCCCATTGGTTTAGTTCAATAATCTTTGTAGTTAAGTGTGGAACTTGTAAAAGAATCTTTGCCATAATCCCAAAGAGCCAAGTCAAGATGACAAAAGCTCAAGGAGACGTAGCCCACGATATTTGGGTGGACTCCTAGATTAAATTTGCTGCTCTGTGTAGATGTTTATTTGCTGCATTATATGGCTGTTATATGTGTTTAATATCAGCAGAAACAAATGGAATTAAAGCACTTAAACAATTTAAAAACCAAAAGACATACACCTGTTTCAAGTATTTAATTCCGCAAATGTCATATATAAGCTAGATCACTTATTTGTTTAACTGAGTGGGAGGTTCTTCTAAGCATACCAAGTTATCAAACCCCCATTTCAGATCAGGTAGTATCATAGCAAGTTGCTTGATTGATAGAGCAATAGGTTGCTTGTTTGACTTGAAAGGTGTTTAAATAGTATAAAGAATTTCACTGTTTGACTGTTTGTAAACTGACTGTTGCTTGAGTTTATGAAGGAAGAAGGGCTAAAGCCATTCTCCTTATCCAAAGGACCTCAAGGCAACCCTTGAAGCACAAGAGGGTTTGTTTGCAAAAGGATTCTTGAATAAGAGTTTGACTCTACAACCATTTAGTTCAGAATTTTTTTCAATAGATTTTGAAAGCTTTGTGAATTTTGTTGAATTTCTTTTGCTCATTTCTATAATGACAACTTCTACAAGTGATTTTTCAAAATCCTCCTCCTTCACAAAATTCTTTGATGAAGACATGAAGCGTGACTTGTTCATAATGATGGATATGGTGAAACAAATGTATGAAGATGAAAGGAAGAGCACCAAACTTCGAGAGCAGTTGAATTCCGTGAAGGAAGAGAAGCAGTTGCTTTTTGACAAGTTGTAGGAAATGGAGAACCAACTTAATATTGCAAATATGAACCTAGAAAGGATGCATGAGTTGGAGACACAACTACTTGTTGCCAAAGAAGCCTTAGTCAATCATCAGTTTGAAGAAGAGGTAAACAATCCTAGTTTGTCTTCAATTTCCTCTAAGAATGTTTATGTTGGTTCTTTTGAAACACATACAAGAGGTATAGGCTCCAAGTTGATGTGAAAAATGGGTTATGAAGGAAAAGGATTGGGCAAACATGCACAAGGCATTGTTGAGCCAATAATGGTTGAGGAAAGGCCTACGTATTTGGGTCTTGGCTATGTACAATCTTATGGAGAAAGTTCCAAAGCATCCATGAAGGCAATTGAAACAATTCCTAGAAGGAGTTTCATTTTAGGTTCTCTACCTCAAGTTTGTAAAGATTGTATTCACGTGGAATGCAATTTTTTGAAACAAACTTTGCAAGAAGAAGGTGTTCATAAGCATGCACTCAAACAAGGGAGTTGTGAAATCTCTAAAAGCATTTAAGAGATTGATGGTGTTCCGAAGGTAGCCACTTCTTCATTCGATTCACCTTCTCATGAAGGAAAAAAAGGTGAAAGAGGAAGGTATAAATCTGATTTCAATCACATTTATTTTGATTATGTTAAGCATGGTAAATTTCCACATAAGCATTGGAAAAAAATTGCATGTTCCTTTTGTGGTTTGGTTAACCATAAAGTTTCTAGATGTTGGAAGAAAATGGCCACATACAGGAAAATTTTGAAGAAGAGGAGGCAAGAAGCCAAAGGTCCATTGGACAAGAAAAATTATGCTGTAAAGAGGATGAACATGTGTTTCACTTATTTGCATAAGCAAGAACATATTGCTGAAAAGTGTTGGATTTTGAATCCAACAATGCTTCCATGAAATTTGAAGAAGGTGGAAAAGAAAATGGAAAGAATGGAAAGGAAGTTTCCATAATTGATGTGTTTCAGGATGATTCACGTTGATGTCAATGTGTAGTTAAAGGAAGTGCCTTTGATGTTGATTGGTAAGAAATGGTTAGAGTTCTTATCCAATTAAAGTTGCATGTCTTTCGATTTGATACATTTCTTTGCCAATGGAATGCAAGTTGCAGGGTTTTACCAAAAAGGTGAATGGAAAAGTTGAGTATAAGACTCGCTTTGTTGCAGCAAAATTATGTTCATTTCAGCTTTGTAAGTACATTTACATATGATTGAGGATCTTGTACTTATGATTGTGCTTGAGAGAAATTTGAAGAATGGAATACATGCATGAGAATGGTATGTATGAACAAAGGAATGTTGATGATTTCATTGTATTTGAACATGTATGTGTAATTGACTTGATGGTCGATTGCTTTGTTTAAACATGCATGCAATGTCATATCGACTTGGAAAAGTTGATTTTGTCTCCAAGATTGAAAAAGGGAGATAATGATGAAGTGTTTCACAAGAGGTGGAATTCTTTCTACTTTGAAAAAGAATCGTCAAGTTCTTTTTGTACATGCTTGACTTGGAGAGTCAGTTGTTTGAAAAAGGTATGTTTTTGTCGGCTTGTGATTTAGTCGAACATTTGTACACCAAGATGTAAGAGACATGATGATGATTCACATGATGTGAATTTATGTCGTCAAGTTGTTTCTTGCATTATGTTATTTTTGACAAGATGTCAAGAAGATTTGCAATAGAAAAAGCCGCCATAGAAGTGGCTTGGTAAGAAGTGGTTTGACTTCTTGACACAGTAAAACATACTTTCATTCGTACATATGCGAATTTCAGCTAAGTATGCATATATTTATGATGTATTCTCACGTTTATTTGAGCCAGCTTGGGTCGATGATCAAGGAAGCGATGTTCACCTACCTTCTGTAAACTTCTCGAAAAAAATTCTGAATGAGTTCAAGGAAGACAATACTTAACAGGAGGACAAGTGCATCCAAGAAGGGAAGTGTCAACTACCTTTGAGTATTGGTTCAAAGGCACTAGCCATGCAAGGCAAGTGTATGGAGGTTGAAAAGAAGAGGCTGTTGTACTCTAATCTACTGTAAAGATCAATATATCAGTCTTTTGGGGTCCAAAAGATTCCTAATGGGGAGGAGTGATAAGATATTGATCAATGACCTAAGTGATAGCTCAAATTTCAAAGTGTTCGAAAGAGTGTCAAACCTAAGCAATCGAATAGATCTCGTCTTCTTGATCCACTGCCACAGACGGTTCAAAAAACTGACATTGTATGAAGGACTTATCGCAATTTGAAAAGTCCAGTAAACTGTAATTTTTGGACATTTGACCAAGATTAATTTGGTTTTTGAAAAAATTAGAAAAGAGTATATTCCTAGAATATTCCCTAGAATATTCCCTAGAATATTCCTTGGAATATTCCCTTTTGGGGACCAATCATGTGCTGACACTTGGCAAGCCCGGAGGCCACCATGTGGACTTGGAATGGTTATGCAAAATTTGTATAGGTCTGACGAAATCGAACCCATGACCTCCGACAAGAAAAGACAATGCTCTACCAACTCTACCCGTCGTTGTTTCTTAACATATAATGTTAGCATTGCATATTTGTTTTGTAACAGGTTACAGATTGGGGGTTAGGACCGCCAACGGTCTTACCCGCTGGCGGTCCCCATAAAATTGTTCACATGGAATCCTGATGCCGAATTAACTGCGATTGCAACGCCTTCCCATGCGGTTGAAGGTTAATACAACTGCAACATTATCCCTAACTGTCGGGGTTATACCATCCACTACGCGCAAAAATTTTATTGTAATGGATACCTTCGATGGTTAGCTTGGTGGAGCGGATAAACTTAGGTGGATATACTACGTTTATCTGGAGTTAAGTGCCAATTCACCAAATTTGGTGGAGTATCTCTAAGGGATATTGACTAAATGCACTCCAGGAGCAGTTTTCGACCAGAGAGAGTGAAACAAGAGGCTATCTAGGCTAATTGGAGCCTTCTGAAGGCAATGGAATAGTCAAGAGAAGTTGAAGAAGTCATCTTCATAGAGAGTTTCATCCAGGGAGATTTTGGAGCTTAGGGCCACTAGGAGTTGGAGGCAGTTGTAGGAGATACTAGTACTCGTTCTCAGCGAACCAATAGTCATTCCTGACCGTAATGAGAATTCTAAATCCACTGCAGGGATTTATAGAATCATTTGAAGACTTCTAAAGGCTGACATGCTACAGGGAAGTTTCAGGTAGCCTAGTTCCAGCCGTGGAGGAATGCCTAGTTTGGGGATGCAATGCTCATTTTGAGCAAATGATCAATCTATTTTCAGTGTTTGATATGTATTGGAGACAGTAAATGAGGTTTCAGTGATAGTTAAAGAATTCCGAAGGAGTTAGTTCCATCAAGAAGGTCAGGGTAGCTGAGACCATTAATTGAAGGAATCAAGTCTAATGGAGCTTAGATATGTTTGCAGAGTGATGACATCCATGACATGGATATAGATAGTATTCTAAGTCCATTGGTTCAGTTCAGTAACCTTTGGATTTAAGTGTAGAACTTGTACAAGAATTTTTTCCTTAATCCCAAAGAGCCAAGTCAAGATGAAAAAAGCTCAAGGAGATGTAGCCCACAATATTCGAGTGAACTCTTAGATTAAATTTGTTGTTATGTGTAGATGTTTATTTGCGGCATTATATGGCTGTTATATGTGTTTAATATTTGGAGAAACAAATGGACTTAAAGCACTTAAACGGTTTAAAAACGAAAAGACATACACATGTTTCAAGTATTTAATTATGCAGATGTCATATATAAGCAAGAACATTTATTTGTTTAACTGTGTGGGAGGTTCTTGTAAGCATAGCAAGTTATCAAACCCCCATTTCAGATCAATCACCTACTCTTGTCAGTTGTTTTGGGTTAACCCTTGTCAGCTCAGTCAAGTAGAGTAAGGTGAGGGGGAAAACCTTAACAAGCACATCAGAGGTATACACAAAGTACTTCTCTGAAGGAACAACCTCTTTTGTTCTCAATAAGTCAGGATACCTCTTCCCCCTCTGAAATGAATAAGTGCTATGAACAATTATGAAAATGAAAATATAAAAAATTTTGAAAAAAATGAAAAATTAATAAGGCAAAAGAAGAGAAAGGCTTCCTGCGCAGAGAGGTGATGCAAGTAACTTCTTCAGGGTACTGACTAGGCTCGCTGGTAGCGGAGTGATGCTTGTGTTCCTACATGACTCCACCACGGTACTATCTACGTTTGCTGGCAGCGGAGCAACATCAGAGATCAAACTTTAAAATCTGACTATTATATTTCTTGTGCACCAATATACCCCTCATCCCAATCGAAGCAACTGTGTTGACTTGGCTTGGAATGTGTGTTGACCGAACAAGAGCATGGCAGGTGCTATATCTTTCAATCAAGCTAGTGTGGAATTCAGGATTATCAGAGAAATGAACAATACTTCCAAAGGATTTAGAGTTGCTTTTCACAAAACGAGGTCCATTCAGAGAGCTGGAGTTCTACCAGTGTGTCACCAAGTGTTGTAGCTGCTACAACCAGCCTCCAAAATTTTGCCTTAGCTTCATTTTGGAGCCTCCCTACCAACCATCCTTAGTAGCATGTCTTGCACTATCAATTACATAGGCTTCAACTGAGTTTTAGTGGCTCAACAACTTGTGCATGTTAGCTTGTTTATCTCCAACATAGAGGCTATCAATCAAGACTTAGTCAATTTTATGGTTGAGATGTTACCTGTGAAAATTGCACAATTTTGGAGGGGAACCAACCTTCTCTCCAGAAATTGCATAATCCTGGTGGGCTGCCTGCCAGACACCAGAATTGTGCAATCCAGCCAGGGATCCCTCCCTCAGGAAATTGAACAATCCAACCCAACATTGGGCTTCAGCTTAGAAATTCTTCAATTCTGGGAGGTAGTGACCTGCTGACCCCAGAAATTGTGCAATGCCTGAGGGACAACCAACCCTGCTGAGCCGAGAAACTGCACAAATACTTTTCCCAGGCTTGCAGGCTACTGCATGTACCTTCAAGTCGACCGGTCCCCTCTGGACTAAGCTATCCTGATTTGCATGCATGGGATGCTTTTCCCGAAATAGAAAAAGGAAACATGAAAAAGGCATCCCTAGATTTTAGGGATCTATTTTAGTAGCTGGATGTTACATGCAAAGATCATTTATAAACCTCCCACCAGTGTCGCTTTTTCCTAGATTTGTGGCATGCACGTCGTAACCTCGATCTTATCAAAAATCATTTACCGAACACTGCAGAGATCATCCCTCACATCGATCTTGCACTCTGACAGCCCACATCACATCTAGGAGTCTTCAATAAATTCAACTCAGTTATTTTAGGGTAAGTATGCTTTTCATGTCTTGTACTCTATTTCTATCGCTTTTTGTATTTCGCTTTGTATGAGTGTTGTATACTTGGTTTCAGTGAACGCTTGCTATTTTTTGATGCATGGTAGCTTGTAGAAGCACTGTTGCGGTTTTTCTTTGCATCTCACTGCTGTCACATGCATAACACGGTTTCTGCACTAACGATCACTGTTGCGGCGAATCACTTCATACACATGCTCGCTTTCCCATTTTCTCAAATCTTGCATTCACTGTTTGCATGCATGATTATTCACTCTTTCTTACACTCAGTCTCGCCATGTGTCCAAATGTTTTCATGTTTTCAGTCACCCATCGGCGGGTCTGGAGTGCCTTGACTCAAACCTTGCCTTGCCCAGACAACAATGCACATTTATGGGAGTGAAGGCTCAACCTTCCCTCCAGAAACTGTAAAAACCTAGCCATCACTGACCTCTAGGCTTACTCTGCGTAATTCTGGGAGGTAGTGCCCTACTAACCAAGAAAATTGCGCAATGCAGTCCCTTGGATTGCATGTCACTGCTGACAGAAATTGTGAATTGTGTAGTTTTAATCCTCAGTAGACCAGCTTGGGCTGTGCATTGCGTAGTTCCAACAGTCAGCTAGCCTCCTGACAACCCGAACTGTTCCTTGCACAGTTTTGGTAGTCAATCTCCCAACCTCCGGGTGAAAATTGAACAATCTTCACAATCAGCCTCACAGGTATGTTGCACGAAAATCCTCCAATTTGTTTTGGTTTTCAACTGACAGATTGCTTGCCATGAGTCTTGTTATGTCTCTAGGTATCACAGGTGTTCGTCTACCTCTCAGCAGTACAGGTACAATGGCCTCCAAGAGAGCAGAGTCGAAGGACACCATTGAGAGCGCTACTGGAGATACAGTTGAGCAAGTGTCTATGAGCTTGCCTATCAATGAAGACACCAAGTCATCCATAGACAAGGATATAAAAATGAAATGGCAGCAACATCGCAACAGCAGAGGGTAGCAGACCTACGCGTGACAAATGCAAGAGGAAGGTTTTCGACAACACAGAGGTGGAGAAAAGCTGCAAGTTCAAAGCCAATCCACCCGTGATGAAAGCAGGTTTGGAGACTAAGGCTATGAGTCGACAACGTGACAGGAGGATCGTGCAAAGGTGGAGAGAGAAACAGAGAAGAAGATTTAGGAGCTGAAGCGACAACTTAGAGACGAACAAGAGCTACACTTATGAGAGAATCAAGTGCAGCAAGAACAGTTATAGCAGTAGGTGCAACATGCGCAGACTGATGAAACTATGCCCATACAAGATATAGAACCATTCTAGCAGCTGGCATAGAGCAGACAGGGTGGTTGGTGCTATAGATCACATGCACGGGTGTTCAAGAGCATGGATGTCATTGTGCGCATGCATGCGATCCCGTCTGTTGGCATACTCGTCGAGGCTAAGACAAAGAACCAAGTCTGATTGGAGATGGACATGTACTTCGATGAGTTGATGCACATAGCCACTAACACACACTTGAAGATCATCACAGACACTATGCATGAATATGTTGCTGGTCCGGCTGCACTCAAGGCTATGATGTGCATGTTATCAGATGAGTTGGACAGAGGTGCCAAATCAGTGTACCCGAATGCAATGGAGGCAAGAGTTCGCTTTCAACAGGATTTCACCATTGAGCACGTGGACACCACCACAGACTACCAAGATTGGCATCAGTTCGCCACTATCGATCATCGTGAGGATATCGAAGAATTGGTCTTCCCACAACAGTTCGAGTCTTAGTAATCTGAAATGACCATATACTAAAAGTTGATGTAGAATTGATTAGCCATTAGTGATTTGAATGATAATTGAAAGCACGGAAATCGAGGAAAACTGCTGGAGTAGAACACTTTATGATAGCTGATAAACCATAATTAAGATGCAAAACAGAAGTGCAAACAACAAAAACACAGATATACCAAACAACAAGATTGTTTACGGAGTTCATCCCTGATGGACTACGTCTCCGGGTCCGCTTTCAAGATGGGCGACTATTTTATTAGGAATGAGAAGGAAGAAGTTGATTACATGGTGATTTAGATAGCTTGAAGTTACACATAAGTAATTATGACCTCTGTCATCAGATAGCTCTTTGAACGAGCTTTCCAACACCGCTTACGGTTTCTAAATCCGACTCCCTATGCTCCCAAAACACTGAAAACAAAATCGCCTATGTCCTCTAGAACCTGCATACAAAAACCCAAAACCACCCAACTGTTCTTCAATGTGCAAAAATGCCTTTTATAGGCCTACAAGTACATGGAAACCTCCTCTGACTATATTTAGGGATGAACTTGGCCTTATTTGGGTTTATGAGCTTTGGTCTTGTGATGAAAGGACACATGGACAGGTTCCATGGTCACCGAATTAGTTTGTTTGATAAACTGCTTGAAGAAACCCATTTTAAACCATATATTAAATACATGACCGCTGGCGGCTTACTAACTGGGCGGAGGATGTTGACCGCCTGCATGTGAACAGGGCTGCAAACCGCGAGCTGACATCTGGTGGCTATCCCGATGGTGACGGTCAACGGTTCTGAGAGCAATGGTCACATGCAACAATTCCGACGCAGTTTCTGGTAGCGGTTAGCCCAGACTCTACCGACAGTTAAATCTCCGTGCGATCACATGACTGCAGTTAGTGATGACTGTTTCTGCTGTGGTTAATACCTGGCAGTTAATACACCTTGATGGTCATACGAACCCCGATCACATGGAACAGTCCTCCGCGCAGTTTATCATTTGGCGGTCAAGATAGCGATTAGGCGCTGTTATATGGTATTTGTAATGTTTTGTATGGTAAACATAGGGATTAGGCCGAGAGCTTAGGTGTAATGTATTATGATAGGTTTAGGGTTAAAACATAGATTTTGCATAGGATTTAGGGTTTGTAGAATTTAGGCATAGGTTTAGGGTTTGTTCATAGATTAGGATTTATTTTTAAAAACCCATATGTACAATTTTGTCACAATGCGACGTTCGTGAAATTCATCACATGATGACAATAAACCCTTGTCGATCGTCGACAAATGACGATATCGATCCTTTTCCACGATGACAACCCACACACATCGTTGAATCCAGCTGTCTTTGCAATGACAACTCGGACAATGAATCTATGCCATGGACGACACCTATGTCGACACCAATCCTGCTTGTCGAATGAAAAAACACATGTCATCGACCAATCCTGTCGAAACTGTCGATGAACATAAGTTGACAGCCAGGTACAATACCACATCAACTAAATGCCATGAAAATTACTACGATCATTACGTGAACAACCTGATCATAACCAACACTGTCGATCTGTTGAAGCTGAAATGAAGAGACGACGACACTGAACGACACCCATGAATACTGATGATGACACTTTAAACATCTGTACAATTGGATCGATGGATCCTCCTGGATCATTCCTCTCCACTTGAAAGCTTTTGGACCACAAAAAATTGACTAAACATTTAGTCGATGAGGGTAGAACTTCCTCTCTTTCCACCTTGACTTGACAATTTACCAATACATTCGATCAATAACCTACATGTGATGACCCTGATGATGCTGACCATGATACCTTTTGATTCGGTGACCTATTTCTTCCATCCGCAGTATGAACAACTTGCGATGATGGGCAAACAACCTGTTATCAACATGGCAATTGAATTCTTTCCACAAAGAATCATGAGTTAGTGATTCAGAAACATCTTTGAAAACAGTATTTGTAGAACCTTGTTCAATACATCTGATGGGTATTAACAATATACTTTCCGAAAAAACTGAAATATTCCAAGACTCCTTTGATTTTGACTTCATATCAATTACTTGACTTGATTTACTTTCTTGTTGACTGATTACTAAGTGAACTTGCTACGCATAACTCATCCATATGTGATGTAAAGACTGCTGCAACTTAGTTTTATTTTGAAAGTATCTAAGTAATTCTTGATTTACTTGAATCAATATTTCTTCATCTATTAACTGATATTTCCATTGACTAACATTTTCACTTAATGCATTAGTTTTCAAATATTGGTAAGGAAACTTTAGATCTACTTTCGAAAATGCTTTGTCATGAAAACTTATAGACTTCCTCTCCACTTGAAAAGAGGTTTCATTACTTTTTAAAGCATGAAATGATGATGCAATACATAGAAATGTAACACTGATTTTCCTCAATACTGACCTGCACCCATGAAACTGAAAATAAACATACCATCTGAAACAAGTCTCTTATTGGACTCACATGTACCATTCCCTACAATACACTGCTGATGATGATAGTTTCTAGAATTTAGTTGAATGAATGAATTGAGATTCATTCTGTCTTTAATACGATGTTCATAGGAAATTAAATGTATCTCATGTTGCTTATCCTGTTCATGAATAAGATTTCTTGGAAAATAATTAACCACCTTAACCAATTGATCTATAAACTGAATCTCGCTTTTCGAACAATCAACCTTATGTTGTTCCTTAATAAACATGAGTACATATTTACTTGAACTTATAAACTGCTTAACTTGATTTGTAACAATTAAATCCAAATTTGATTTGTCTTTATGTGCCCTAACAATAAATTCAACCCCTTCTTTCTTTAGGTGATATTTATTTTCTCTTCTGTAAAACATTGCATCTCTATCATAAAGATAAGGACTTCCCAAGATAACTCCACATATGTCTACTGGGACCACATCTAACTCCACTTCATCAATCTACTTAGATGTAATTGAAAATTTTAACCGACACTGCTTTGTGACATGTATCTAAGTTGATTTATTAATCCAACCAAATGGGTATGGTCTTCGATGATTCTGTGTCTCCAATCCCAATTGATTAACTATATGTTCAGATATTAAATTTGTTTGCGATCCACTGTCAAACATTGTGTCAATCTTTGTATGCTTAAAGTTATCCTTATGTGGAAGAGTTCAACTCTTTTATCCTCATGTGGAGGATTTATGTTTGAAGAAGATATATTAGTTTTCGAACTTGAACCAATATCAGAAGTTTTACCTGTCGTAACCATGGTGGTTATCCTCCTTTCATCACCTGAATCTGAACCTAGATCCTGCTGGACTGCTGCAATGGCCTTCTTTTCATCCTTCACCTTAAGGAACTTTTTGGGCTTAAGTCCTGGATGAAGTTTCCAGCACTTCGATTCATCATGAACGATTCTCTGGCAATGAGAACAAGCAGGTATTTCCTTCTGAACGATCGCTGATTTCTTTCTCTTTGAAATGTTATTCCCCTTACTGTCACTGGAATCTCTGGTTTCCAACTCTTTGGATGACTGAGATGAAAGCTTGAATGGTCTGCCACCTGATTCAATATGTATGGCCTAGACACATACCTCAGCAAAATCATTAGGATTAAACATCAATAAAGTATGTTGCAAATACGAATGTAAATTGCCGATGTATTTTAAAAAAGTTTCATGTGTATCCAATGAAATACCAAGCACCAATGCTTTCTTTCTGAACTCCTGAGTAAACTCCTGAACACTCTGCCCTTTACCTTGCCTCAGGTGCTGCCAGTCAATAACAACTTGCTGCATGTATCCTAAAGGATAGAACTGTTTCCTAAGAGCTTTTAAAAACTTAGACCATGAAGAGATGACTTTTCCTTTACGCTTTACATCTAGCTGAGTCTTACTTTCCCACCAGATTAAAGTTGTTCCCCCATTCTAAGTGTAACTAACTGAATTTTAGTTTTATCTCTAGAAATGTTCTGAATGTGACAATACACTTCTAGCTCCTTTATCCAGTTATCTAGCTTTTTAGGATTCATTTCGCCATCATAAACAGGTAACTCAAATTTAACATCAAGTTTCAAAAGAGATGATTTATTAGGTTTCTTTTCTATTTCAGATTCTGCACTGGAAGAAGAAGAAGAGGAGGATGATGGAGATGATGGAGGTGAAGGAGGTTTATCAGCCTTGCATTTACCTTTGTCCTTCGTCGATGCCTTTGAAGAAGAAGCATCTCTCGCCTTCTTGTCTTCGTAAAATTCTCCCAACATCTGCTGCATAGTTAAGAACGCCTGCTGAAATTGTTCCTCACTCATCTTAGTTTCAGTGTTTTCACCTGCTTCAGGTCCTAACATGGTCAATTTCTGAACGACTCGTCGCTTTCCGATCTCTGGATAGATCTGCTCAAGGATTCCTTCTCTTCGTTGCAACTTTGACCTGGTTAACATTCAATGGCACATTCTACAAACACAGCCTGCTCTGATACAAATTATATGATCTTAAATGACCATATACTAAAAACTGATGTAGAGTTGATTAGCAATTAGTGATTTGAATGATAATTGAAAGCATGGAAATTGAGGAAAACTGTTGGAGCAGAACACTTTACGACAACTGATAAACCATAATTAAGATGAAAAACAGAAGTGAAAACAACGAAAACACAGATATACCAGACATCAATATTGATTACGGAGTTCGTCCCTGATGGACCACATCTCCGAGTCCACTTTCAAGATGGGTGACTGTTTTACTAGAAATGAGAAGGAAGAAGTCGATTACAGAGTGATTTAGATAGACTAAACTTACACACAAGCAATTCTTACCTCTGTCATCAGAAAGCTCTCTGAACCATCTTTCCAATGCCACTTACGGTTTCCAAATCTGACTCCTGGTGCTCTCAAAACAATGAAAACAAAATTGCCTATGTCCTCTAGAATCTGCATACAAAAACCCAAAACCACCCAACTGTTCTTCAATGTGCAAAAATGCCTTTTATAGGCCTGCAAGTACATGGAAACCTCCTTTGACTATATTGAGGGATGAATTTGGCCTAATTTGGGTTTAGGAGCTTTGGTCTTGTGATGAAAGGACACATGGACAGGTTCCATGGTCACCGAACTAGTTTGTTTGATAAACTGCTTGAAGAAACCCATTTTAAACCATATATTAAATACAGGACCACTGGCGGCTTACTAACTAGGTGGAGGAGGTTAACCGCCTACATGTGAACAAGGCGGTCTAACTATGAGCTGACATCTAGCAGCTATCCCGATGGTGATGGTTAACGGTTCCGGGAGAAATGGTCACATGCGACAATTTCGATGCAGTTTCCAGTAGCGGTTAGCCTAGACTCTACCGACAGTTAAATCTCTGTGCAATCACATGAATGCGGTTAGTGCTAACTATTTCCACTGCAGTTAATACCTGGCAGTTAATACACCCCGATGGTCATATGAACCCCGATCACATTGCATAGTCCTCCACGCGGTTTATCATTTGGCGATCAATTCCAAAACTGATAGCACTTACCTTGACGGTTTTATCCATGTTCGCTCACATAGCACATTTCCGATGCGGTCAAGATAGCAGTTAGGCATTGTTATATGGTATTTGTAATGTTTTGTATGGTAAACATAGGGATTAGGCTGAGAGCTTAGGCGTAATGTATTAATACATAGTTTGTAATGTATTATGATAGGTTTAGTTCATAGGATTAGGTTTTAGCATTAGGAATTAGGACTTGATAGATGGTTGCATTGTATGAGGATAGGTTTAGGGTTAAAACATAGATTTAGAATAAGATTTAGGGTTTGTAGAATTTAGGCATAGGTTTAGAGTTTGTTCATAGATTAGTATTTATTTTAAAAACCCATATGTACAATTTTGTCACAATGCAACATTCACGAAATTCGTCACATGATGACAATAAACCCATGCCAATCATCGACAAACGACGATATCAATCCTCTGCCACGATGACAACCCATGCATATTGTTGACTCCAACTGTCTTTGCAACGACAACTCGGACGAGGAATCTATGCCATGGACGACACCTATGTCAACACCAATCCTGCTTGTCGAACAACAAAACATATGTTTTCGACCAATCCTAGCGGAACTGTCGATGAACATAAGTCTACAGCCAGGTACAATACCACATCAACTGAATGCCATGAACATTACTACGATCATTACCTGAACAACCTGATCATAATCAACACTGTTGATATGTCGAAGCTGAACTGAAGCGACGACTACACTGAACGACACCCATGAATACTGATGACGACACTTTGAACGTCTGTACAATTGTATTGTTGGATCCTCCTGGATCACATAGTTGGCCTCATGGAGTCTTTCGTTAAAGACTCTTCGTCATTTGTCGAAGAGCTTAAGGGCATAAAGATTGACCCTAGAGACGTTCTTGTGAGTTTTGATGTGGTCTCCTTTTACATTTTCATTCCTATAAAAGAGGCCATTGAAGTCATCAACCACCTCACGGACCCTGATACTACTCGTTTGGTTAATATCTGTCTCACTTCCACTTTTTTCAGCTTTGAAGGTGAGTTCTTTGAGCAGACTTGTGGCATTGCCATGGGCTCCCCCTTGTCCCTGGTTGTTGCTAATATTTTTATGGAAGATTTTGAATCCAAGGCTTTAACCTCTGCTCATCTCCTGCCCAAGCTTTGGAAGAGATTTGTGGATGACACAGGTGTCATATGGTCTCATGGCCAAGAAGAGTTGGATCTTTTCTTCAATCATCTCAACGATCAATCCTCTTCCATAAAGTTCACTATGGAGCAGGAAGTTGATGGGCACCTGCCCTTCCTTGATGTTCTCATTTCAAGGCAATGATGACGGTTCTTCCTCTCACCAAGTGCTTCAGAAGAAAACTCATACTGAGCAGTATCTTCATGCCAGCTCCCATCATTTCCCCACTCAGAAGACGAGCGTTCTCAACACGCTAGCTACTCGTGTGCTAAGGATCTCTAATGGAGAATACCTCGATAAAGAGAAAGCTCATATCCTTAACTTTTTTGCTAATAATGGTTATAATAGGCACCTCGGTCAGAAAGCTTTCCTCAAAGCCAACAAGAATTCATTGGTCAAGAAAGACCTTAAAGAGCGAGTCTCAGGGGTTCATCTCCCTTTCATCCAGGGGACCACTGATAAGATTGCTAGAATTCTTAGGAAGCATAATGTTCCCTCAACCTTTAGACCCCTTAACACCATCTGTAGCTCCCTTAGATCGGTAAAAGACCCGGTTGACCCCAAGGACATGAAAGGTGTCTATGTTATTCCATGTTCCTATGGGACCCCATATGTTGGTGAGACTGGTCGTTCTATTAATCAAAGGATTAATGAGCACTCAACTGACATAAAACATGGGAGGACCCGGTCTTCCACCCTGGCAGAACATGTGGAGAAGACTATTCATCATGTATGCATTGAGGAGGCCTGTGTTATTGCCAAGGTGACTCATTTCCATCAGCGGAAATTTAGGGAAGCCATAGAAATCGAAAAAAGGCTGAGCAACCTCAATAGAGATGACGCTTGAAAAATTAGCAATTACTGGATCCCTGCCGCTTAAAATTTTTTTATGTGGTTTTTAATTAGATTAATGACAAATGTTTGTTTTAGTGATCTTGGTAGTTATTTCAAACAATTACATTTTTTGGAAATAAATATAACAAAAGCTAACTTACATAATAATTAACTAACCATTTATTTATATAATTATAATTAGAGAAATAGGCCGATTAATAACTCATTGATTCATACTCTTGATTATTAAATACAAAATTTACCTTTATTCAAACTTTGGTAATAAATATAACAAATTTTGGTAATAATTATAACAAACATTACTTTTCTTGTCCCTTTCCCTTGGTTGAGTCACATTGGCTAGTCAAATTTAGTCGTTTCTTAGTGAAATTGCCCAGTCCAATGTAACCGTTTCCTAGTCAAATATAGCCACTGGAAGATCCGCTCTCCCTATTTAACATGCAACCATGATCTGATTCTTCAACTTGTCCTGATGATGAACCACACTCATTGGTTCGAAACAGGTCGACAAAAGTATTATATTGTGATCTCCGCCGAAGAAATCTTCTCAAAAACTTGATATGGATCACAGAAGCTTAAATTCAACAATATTCTTAGTAATATACAGAAATGATGAAAGTTATTTCCAAAATGTTATATATATTTTTTTCTTTTTAATTAAGTTCATGAATTAAAAAAATCATATGAACAAGTGTCATATGAAATAAAATGAGTTATGATTTATTTGGGCATGTGGTATTGATAAGCCATGTTGTTGGCTCATGATACTATTTACTTATGAAGAATCTCCATCATAAAATGAGGTGAATCTCTATAGTTAAGAATCTTGTCACATATTCGTTTTTAAATCTGTATATATTTTTAACTTATATTATTTTTTAATAATAATAATAATTATTATTATTATTATTTTACATAAATTTATAATTTAGGTAATTCTTATAGTTAGTTAGTTTGTTTGTTGTTGTTGTTGTTGTTTTTTTTAGCAATTTGAGATGTATGTATGATGAAGTAAGTATTTTGATGTTTATTATAAATTGATGTATATCAATAATTAAACAATTTAATTTATATGACTACTTTAATTTACATTATTTTAAGTTAATGATTTTTTATTTGTTTATTAATAAAAATCATATATTAAACTCGGTCTTCCAAAATTTGAATTTTGTTTTTAAAAAAATCAATAAATAGTAGAGATACAAATATGCTTTGTTGTGGACCCATAAGGGTTCAAATTAACCTAAAATACCAATCTTGTATGTTTTTAAGTTTACAATTAATAAAATTATCACAAAATGTTCTATTTACTCTTAAATGCTCTATTTATTCTTCATCCATTTGTTTGTTTCATTGATCCACCTAACTCTTCCATTACTCTGAATCACAAATTCATTTGCACTTACCACATTAGTAGGGAAGTGGCTCACATATTTCACCCTTTCCAAGGTTTCAAAGAAACGAGACTTGTCAATAAGTCTAAGGAAGCTTAGAAATCTCATTGAGGTGGATAATCAATATAGACAAGTGTTGTAGTTGTTTTCTGTTTGGTGGATTTTGACAACCCCAAATGAACTACAATGAAATATTCACAAGGGCGTAGGTTAATTAAGAATGACAAAGATTTTACTTCTTTAAAGTTGCATTTTTTACATTCTTTAAATGTAGGGAACATGGATTTATATTGGTCATCCTTCAAATCCAAGGAACAAGGATCTTTATGGGTCATCCTTTACACGCAATCAAAATTAAGGTCAGGATAAGTATGGTTTTTGTTGATAATTTTGCAACTAATACAAATCACCATTACTGGTCAGTGGATGAAAGAAGTACTTTTAATTTCTTAATTCTGGTTGATGGGATCATCCAATGGTTTATTTTAAAAGGTGAAAATCTCAAGATGGCATTCATGACCCATTTTTTCCAAAATTTACTATAATTGTTGCTTACAGTAAATAACACATTTGTGGTATCCCCTCCAAGAGACACAAAAGTTCACTCTCAAAGCTTTTACATATGCAGATTGGGCTGGTAGTGTTGAGGACAGAGGAAGCACTAGTGGGGGATCATTCTTTATAGGTAATTGTTTAGACTTCTAGCTTAGCAAGAAACAAACTTCAATTTCCCTGTCCATAGTTGAAGTAGAGTAGATTGGAGCAACATCATGTTGCACTTAAATTTTATAGATGAAGACAAATCTCAAGGATCATTGTAATAATTTGATCAAACTATGGCCATTATGTGTGATAACTAGTGTTATTAATGTTATCTCTCCAACATTTCTCTAGACTTGTTGTGAAATAAATGATAAAGGTAACCACAAGCCTACTTTGGAGATTAGGATCTAGCCTTCCTAATGCTCAGAGAGGGCTCTCTCTTTACGATTTAACTTTGTTTAGTTAATTGATTTTAGGCTAGTTATGATTGTACTTGGGTTTTGATTTTGATTTGGTGGTGGAATTACTAACTTAGATGGATAGAGGGATGTATTTTACCATTGGGCTATGGGGTCAAGTGTCAAGAAAACAGGACTGGATCAAGTTCTACAAATAGTGTTTACAGGGCAAGGTAGCTGAGTAAATTCAGATCTTAAGGCTGGATGGTGAAGTGGTTTTCAATCATATCCAAGAAGCAATTAAGGGTTCCTTAAACCAGATAATGAAGAAAATGGTAGGGGTCAATCAGAACTAGGGAGCAATGAAGGGTTCCCTAATCTGGATATCAGAAGAAAACATTAATTGATTAACTGTTCAAGACAGAGTGTACTTAAACAAATTCTCTAATATAATTCCAGTTAATTCATTCAATTTAGATAACATTAAAGTTTGTGAAACACTTAAGAAAACAACAAATTTGACAAAGAAAATACTCCACTGAAGTAGCTCAACACATGAATCCTGTAATGCAATCTCTTTATTACTCAGTCTAGTCTACTAACATGAAAAATTGGTACAATGAACCCTCAGGTTACAGATCAATACAACTATAGAAATGTCTAGCAATCCACCCCTATACTTCGAATTATGAAGTATTTATACAAAAATAATTTACAAAATATCCCAAAATGTCTTGGGAATTAATCTAGGAAAAAGAAATATCTCCATGCAAGAAGATAGAGACAAATATTCAACTGTTGCAACCCATCCTTGTTTATTAGGCTGTGTTGTCTTATTCTTTGATCTTTTGCTGTTGGTCTTCCACGTTCACTGTTCTTTTTACTTTGCCCTTTTAACTGATACTCTTTCATTTGAGCTGGCCTTCTGTTTTTCCTTTACTGCACTGTTTTCACTTTTACTTTGCATTTTACAGTAAGTCATTTAATTTCTCTCAAGTGTCTGCATCTGGTAATTTGATATTTACCACTTTTCAATAAATTTCATCTGCTTCTGTGTACTTTGCAAAGGTGGGCCTGTTCACAAAAGGTTGTTTTACCTCATGCTGGAGGTACAATAAGTTCTCAAAAGTTTGGTACAGAACCTTTCATGTAGGCATCCCTTTCATAGAAGAGTTATTGGCTTGATCTCTTGCCACTTCTCTTATTTTCCTGTTGTAGTCTTCATGTGGCATCAATCTGTCATTTATCACCAAGGGATTTGGCAGGCCTTTTTGCCTCAAAATATCAAACTTAACCATGAGTCTCTCTATAGCCAGCTCCATGGTTTGACATTTGTCCTAAAGGTTCATCATTAAGTTCCACTTGGTGAGCACTTTCTTCACGTCTAGTATGGTGCCAGTTCTGTCAGCTATGTCCAACTCCTGCAATTCATATTTATTTTTAGAGTTAAGGAAGTGGATTATTTTGGTGGCTTCTTCTGTCATGTCTCCAAGTTCAGCCTTAACTCTTTGAATTGCTTTAGTAGCCTCTTTGACTAAATCATTTTGTTCAAAGATCACTTGTTCAGATGGCCAAATATCATTGATAGAGTCAATGATATTGGCCCATAGCTATTCTTTAGCTTGGGCAAGTGGTTCCTTCAATGTTAACTCTTTCTCTAGGTTCTTTATCCTCTCAATCAACCTGGTTGACTTCTGTACTTTGTTCTTGCGCATAATATGTGCCAGTTTCTTCTCATCCTCTACACTTGTTATTTGTTCTTTTAGCTTATTTATCTCATTGGTGTGAATGGACATGTCCTCCATTGCTTTGACTAGTTTGCTTGCCTCATCACTTGGCTGAGCTGTTGCTGCTGTTGAACCTATTGCTGATGTAGATGATGTTACAGCTGGAAGTGTTGTAGCCAATGGAGCTGTGGGGGCCAATGAAGCTTCCCAGGTTGATGGAACTGCTATAATCATTGTGGGAATGACAATGGCACTGGCTATCTCAAGGCTGGCTTGTTTCAGGTGTATTAAGCTGTCCAACTCCTTCTCCATTTCTTTCAATTGATCATTTAATTGAAGAATGAGATCAATCATTTGTTCCTGCTGGGTTTGGCTTTCTAGGACCTAATTGGTCTATGGATGCTCCAAATGAGGCAACTTTAGTTGCTTCTTTAAAGTAGCAATATCCTCGTTCTTCTTCTTTATTAGTTTCTCTGCAGCTTTTACATCATTGGGATTATACCCAAGCTCAATCACGAAGCCTCCTAGTTACTTGATTCTATTATCCTTGGCTTGTGAGGATGCCCTTTCCAGCTTATACTATGTTGTGATATTATCCAGAGAGCTTTGGAGTTTGTGCACAGTCATTACTTTATTTTTCATGGTGGAGTAAATCATCTCACCTGCCTGCTTATGGAATTCGATCTGGTCAATAGGGTGAACATCCCTAGCCAATACTTCGAACTCTGCCTTCTTGTAGTCTGCTAATGATTTGGGCTACTGGACTGCAGGCTGCATGAATTTCATTTGCATCTTCCCAGTCTTAATGTCAAAGGCTGACTTTAATCTATTTTGATTTGCTGGTGTTTGTTTGAAGTGCTGGGCATAAGTCTCAGCCTTCAATGCCTCATTTCTCAACTTAATTTCCTTGTACTTTTATTTAATATCTTTCTCTTATCCACAGGCTTGCTGGATGAAGAGACTTCAATGCTGAGCTATTTCTCAATAAGTTGAAGTAGAAGGTTGGTGAGTTTCCTCTGAAACTGTTGGGCCTTTACTCCTTCCAACCATTGTGTCAGTGTCAGTGATTTCCACTATATCAATGGTGTCTTCTTGTTTAGTTACAGGATTAAGCTTGGGCCTCTTCCTGTAACTGATCTCAAATTGGTCATCTGTGGTGTCCATCCCTAAGCTAGAACCTTCTTTCTTGGTTCTTTTCACATTTCTATCCTCATTTGCTAGAGTCTGTAGGATGGGAGTAATAGTCATCTATTCTTGTAGTTCTGGAACCTGCAGAAAGGAACTAGTATCAATCTACTTTTCCACATCAATTAAAGTACTCTCCACATCTATCAAAGTGTTTTCCAACCATTCTGACTGGTTGGCATATCTCTCAATGTCTAGCCTGAGATCATGTATGAAAGGACTCAATTTGAATTTGAGCCTTAGTTTATTTATGACTCCATTAGGGTCATACTGCCACATAAAACTGCTTTCGAAGTTCATCTGCTGTAAGATTTTGTCTACCTATGGTCCTGCTTCCCTATTATTACAAATAAAGGGGCCCAATTGGTTTTTCATTTCAAATTGAGTCTTCTTCCTAGCTGATAGGAAATTAACTTCATCAGAGTTTATGATTTGTCTAAAATACTCTAACGCAAATACCCTCATGGGGAGGTATTTGGGTAGTTTGTAGGGAGTAAGTTAGCATCCATATATTCTAATTTTTGTGTGGTCTTGGTATAGATACTAGTCTTCCACTCTACTTTTCTTAGCCAACTGTAAAACTCTCTTAATTTCCTCACTTATCCTGGGCTGATAGCTACTGGTTAGCATGTTTATAATTGGATGAAAAAATGAATCAATGCACTCTTTATAAGAAAAGAATAGTGGAATATATTTGGATCAATGGTGTCCAAAAGATGACAGATCTTTGATTGCCCTTGGTGTCTAACTTTTGAATGTTGACTGGAAACTTATCTGACTGAAAATATATGAACATGTGAAACAATACTGATGAGTATTTGAAAACTCTCTCATTTGGTAATCTGATAAAATGTTCATGGATTATGTCTGTTATGAACTAAGCAAAGTTGTAAACTGTAGCAAGAGGCTTGCTTGGGCAAAAGATAGAAAGGAAAGCAAGAACAACCTCATCCACATGTTCATCTGTGGTGTACCCTAGAATGCAAGAGAGCATGGTAATAATCTGTCTGCCTCTGTCAGAGAGAATGGTGGCAACATATGGAGGACTATCTGTAGGAGTATAAGACTCCTCTATGATGAAAGTTTGAAAAACCTGAGCCTTCTCGGGAAGGTCTATCTTTGTGTAGAGTTCAAGTAAACCTTCAATGGAAAGTGGGGTCTCATTTGGGTCTGGCTGGATTTGCAGCATTTGATTAATTGATTCTGCAGTAATGGTGAACAAAAATTGTTGGTCAAGGGATATTATGGCTCTTTGACTACGAACATAGCAAGCTTGGCAGAAGTGGATGATTTCTGGGAATAGGTGTACCTATGGGAACAAGTACTTGGGAAAATTGGACTCCCATAGGTGAATATCGTCATTCTGGTTCAAAAACTTGTCTTTACTCCAGTTGTGGAGTGTCAGTAAGTGGGCAGGGGAAGCAGTATCTTCAATTTGAAAGTCTCTGTCAGCTAAAGGGAGGTGGTCAATATCCAGGTGAGGGGTTTGCAGAGGTCTTTCATCCACAGAGGTTTAGGAAGCCATAATTTGGTTTATTGAATTGAATTACTCTTTTTGTGGCTTTAGGAATAAGGTTAGAAGGTTTAGAATAGTGGGAGGGTAATTTCAATCTGTAAAAAAGGGGTTTGGGTGCACAATAGGTTTCTCTTCAGTTCAGGGAGGTTTTTAATTAATTTAATTAATTAACCTCGGATAATTACTGTGTATAATTTAAATTCATAGGGCTGTTCTGGTTCTATCAAGAATACATGGAAATTTGATAGTTTAATGCGCAGCCGGGTTCTGTGGTGGCAGCAGAGGCTTCTGAGGCTTCAATTTGTCAATTTGCTACTTCAATTGGGTGTCTGCAGCGTCTTTGGGTGGAAAAAGTTGGTAAAAATGGTCACGCAGAGGTTCAGGGTGTCAGAGTTGGTATAACAAGGGTTTTCAGTGAAAATAAGTGAAAAGAGAAAAATGGGGCATTTTCAGCGTTTTAACCAATAACGGTTACATTTTGGCGCGAGAATTGGCGAATGAACAGTGGGCCATTTTGGTTTAGGCGTGGAGGTGGTTTTAGGCCATATCGCACCGCTTTTGGATGGAGGGCGGTATTTTTCACGCGCACGCGATATAACCTGGTGTTGCCACGTAGCCAAACAATACTCGGCCAAAACTACGAATCTCGCATGCTCTCGGGCCGTTAACTATCGGACGTTGAATCCATGCGATATGGCTATGTGTTGTTGGATATGGAAGTGGGAGATCAGAGGGATATCACGCAGTGAAGTTGCATGGACGGAGTTGGGATGTGATTGGCGGGGCCCGGGATTAAATTACAAATGAAATGTGATTAATTAACAAATAATGATGGGATTTTTAATATAAGCAGCGGGTTTAGGAAAAACTTAGGATAAAGGGTTTTTTGTGGGTTTTTAAGGGGAAAAGGGAAATTAATAAGGGGGGAAAGTATTATTTGTGATGGAAATGTGTTTCACACTAGGGAAAGGGGTTTTGGGAAGGGGGAATGATTTTTTGAAGGGTAAGGTGTAGGGAAATGTGTGAAACAAAGGGATAAAAGGTCAAAATGAAGGGAAAGGGTTTTTATGAGTAATGAAGGGATAATGAGGGGAAATTAGCAAATAAGTATGTGGGGGTGTAGTGAAATGAGGGGAAATTAGTAAATAAGCTTTAGTGAATATCCTTTCTCTTTCACAATTCCTCCTGCACATGAAACATAGGATTAAGCATGATGAATGTGCTTTTTGACTTAGCAACCTTGTGCACTTGCAAAACTTCTTCTACCTACCCTTTATTTACCCTAGCATTTTTTCTTCATTCGTTGGGTGCATTTGAGCTTGCTGACCCTTTATTCCTTTTCTTTTGATAAGAAAACTATATAATTCTAACCTTATAACTTCTAATGGCTCATATTAAACTGATGAGCTCATTTTATTCTCTACCTAATTACTGATCTGCCAAGATTAAACAGTTTGGCTAGATCTTTTTTCTCTATCTATCAACATGAAATTTAAAGCATGAATGAGTCAAGTTTAAACTATTTGACCATCATGGATTGTGGCGTTTTTTAGAAGCTGCACACAATCTTATTTTGCAAAGTAAAGTAAAAGGTAGTGGCATTTGAATTTGCACACTTTCATGATCTATTTTTATGTCCTTTTGGGGTTCATATTTTTTACTTTTTTGATATTTTCCTTTCTTTTTGTCGTTTGATTATTCTTTTAGGACATACCCTCTTTACATTTTTTAATTTTAATATGGGAAAACATTTTACAGAAAGCAAAAGTATGTACAATATTACAAGACTTACCATAGCCAATTCAAAATATGAATCCTATTATTATAAGACCCTAACATTGGCTCCACATGGGGATGGCATTTCCTGTTGAAATGCCAAGAACTTTAAGATCAGAAGCCTTTGAAACTTTTATTGTGGATGCCTTGTAATTGATCCTCTGTGATATGCTTTATTTATACATATGATGGTATACCTTTCAAAGCTTAGGGCCTTCTCTTTGGGCTTGAACCTCCAAAAATTACCATCCAATCCAATCTAATCTCTGTAATGTTATATACAATAAGCAAAGTAAAATGAACTACTGTTAATCTATGGATAAGTAATGCTTCAGCATTTGACCATTGCCTGGTCCTCCTGGTAGATCTATTCCATCTAACTGTCTCAAGAAAAATGCATTGTTACCTCTGTAACCATAATTGATATAAGGGCCTTGCCATACGAAATAATCTGATTTATCCTCCTTTGGATATCATTTGGTTCTACTTGCAACTCTTGAATCATTTTCATCACTGGTACTCCTAAAGATGATGGAAAAACAACATCCATTCCATATACTAACTGGTAAGGAGATGTACCCATGTATTTTTTGGTAGTTAGTCTCTCTGCCCATAAGGCATTAACCAACTTTTTGTTCCAGGTCTTCTTGTTGTCCTCTAGCAGTTTCTTGATGATATTGACAAGGCTTTTGTTTGAAGATTCTACAAGTCCATTACCTTGAGGGTAATAGGCAGTGGAATGGCCAAGTGTAATGTGATATCTATTACAAAAGTCAACCATTTTCTTGGATTTGAAAGTAGTTGCATTATCAGTGATGAGCATTTGGGGGCATCCAAATCTAAAAAGGATGTTGTTCTCAAGATATGAAATGATGACAGAGTCTGTGGCTTGTCTAGAAGGGATGGTTTCTATCCATTTAGTAAAGTAATCAGTGGCTGTCAAAATCCATTTATGCTGGGTTGAGGAGGATGGATGAATTTCCCCAATGAAGTCCAAACCCCATTGTTGAAAAGGAATTTCTGTGGAGATGGGTTTGAGAGGTAATGGTAAGAGCTTCCTTTTTCCCTTAAATATTTGGCACTTGTGACCAAAGGTCACATATTTATTGATATCTGCAAAAAGGGTGGGCCAGTAAAAACCTGCCCTTAAAATATTATCATCATTTGTTTTCCAATATAGGTGTCCTCCACAATCTCCTACATGAAATTCTTGCATAACTTTGTCAACTTCATCTTTTAATAAACAATTCAATAAAATGCCACCATTATCTTTCCAAAATAAAGCATTGTCTATAATAAAATATTTCATTGATTTCATTTTCAAAAATCTACCTTTAGTTCTAGAAAAACCAGGAGGAGCTTGTAGGTTTAGTAAAACAAATATGATATCTGCATACCAAGGCGAATCTATGAAAGCTTCACTGATTTGTGGAGTCGCCATCTCTTCCTGATCATCTAGGGCACGAATGGAATTTATATCTAAGGCCTGACAGTTCGATTCAACCATGAGTTTATCTAAACCTTGGTCTTTGATAAATTTTGTAGGCTTTATTTCTATGTCATATTCCAAAATAGTGGCAATCCATTTGCCTCTTTTTCCTTCAGGTCCATTCTGTGTCAGAATGTCCTTTACAATTGAATTTGGAACATAAGCAATGATGTGTGAGTATAATATGTACACTCTAAAATCTTTAATAGCTTTCACTAAAGCAAGTGCTTGTTTTTCCATTATGTTGTACTTCAGTGTAGCATCTCTCAAAGATTTGCTGAAAAATGGAATAGGCTGCTCATAGCCTTGATCATTCTTTTGAAACAAGACTGTTGCAATAGTATGTTCTGAAGCAAAAGAAAAAATTATAAAATCTTTTTTGAAATCAGGACTTATGAGGACTGGTGCTTTAGTAAGGGCTTCTTTGATTGCCTCAAAAGGTAGGTTAGCCTCTACTATCCACTTAAGTGCTGAATATTTCTTTAACATATTATTTAATTATCTAATTAATTCTGCTAAGCTATAAATGAATCTCCTAAGAAAATTTATTTTGCCTAAAAAACATTGTAATTCTTTGATGTTTCTAGGATGAGTGATGTTCAGGATTGCCTCTATTCTAGTTGGATCTATTCTAATTCCATCTTTTGATATTATGTGCCCCAGGAGTTTACCTTCTTCTAGACCAAAGAGTGCCTTTTCGGGATTTAAGGAAATAACAAATTTTCTACATTTAATGAAAAATCTTCTCAGGTGATCTAGATGTTCATTATCTGGTTTGGAAAACATTGTGATGGCATCTTGGTAAACCACTAGAAAGTCATGGATTTCTTTTGAAAAAGCCATGTCCATTGCTCTCTGGAATGTTGCTCTAGCATTCATTAATCCAAAAGGCATCTTTAAATACATGAAAGTAACCCAGGGAGTGGTAAATGCAGTCTTTGCTTGATCCTATAGTTGAACTAAGATTTGGTTGTATCCAGAGAATCCATCAAGCAATGAAATTCTAGATGAGCTACTACCCTCTGGAGAATATGGTCAATTTTAGGGAGAGGATAGTTATCTTTTAATGACACTTTGTTCAAGTTTCTGAAATCAACATAAAGTCCGATTTCTCCTGTTTCCTTTCTAGTAGTGACTAAATTAGAGACCAAATCTAAATATCTAATTGGTGCTATGATTTGTGCATCATACATCCTTTTTACTTCTTTTCCAATTAATGACATAAGAACTGGATTAATTCTCCTAAGATTTTTTTTAAAGGGTTTCTGATCTTCTTTGATGGGTATCTTATGTTGAATAATGCTGGTATCATAAGACTTGAGGTCTTCATAATTCCAAGAAAATATATCTTGAGACTCTTTGAACAAACTTATATATTTTGGCTTTTCATATGGAGGTAATGCTTTGGATATTTTGATAAACTTGGATTTTTCTTCTATTCCTATGTTACATTCTTCTACATCTGCTCTCAAAGGCTCCATTTTTGGTTTCCTAGCTACATCATTTGAATCAAATAAATCTTTTAATGGGAGTAATCCCTTAGGAAAAAATTTATTTTTAAGGTTTAAAATCTCTTAATCATCATTGATTATTTCTTCTATTTCTACTTTTTCCAAGTTGCCTATTTCTACTTTAGTGAATTTAGTGGGTTTATTTACATCTAAAGCATTTATATCTATCTCACTATCTATGATGTTATCTACTGCACAATCTGTATCTATGTTATAGTTCTGAAACTCTCCTTCAGCATTCATGAAATCATAGATTTGAGAATCTTGTGAGAAAATCTGCCAATATTTCAAATTGTCAGGTATAATAGGTCTGTGTCTTACTTCTGCTATGTACTAGTGGTTGGTTTGAAAAGGTAATTTACAAGTACTAGAAAAGGTAGCCAAACTGTGAGTTTGCATGTTTTGTTTCATAGGAATAGCAGCAAAATTAGTTTCAAGAAGTTCCTTGATCAAATCTAGGACAATTTCCATATATTGGCTAAGCCTAGGATTATTCACAAAATATTCTCCTTTAATTTGTTTTATAATCAATTCTGAGTCTCCCATGATAGAAACTCTCTTGGCTCCAAGTTTTCTTACAATTTGCAGTCTTAAGATTAAAGCTTCATATTCTACCATGTTGTTTGTGAATTTAAAGTTTAATCTAAAGGCATGACCTTCAGAATGATTATTTTCCATGTTGTGAATCCAAACTCCTTCTCCTGCTCCTAATCTATTTATAGAGCCATCAAAATCTAAATGCCATAGAGACTCATGAAATATGTTTTCTATAGGAATTTATAGGGTAAGTTCCTCAGACAGAACATCAAAGGACACCGCTCACAAACGGATCACAAATCAATACACCAGTATTCTTGACATGGTTAAAACCCTCAAAGAGGGAAATAGTCCATGGCTTGAGCCAATGCAGCCACTTCAAGCAATTTATTAATAAAATAATGAAAATTTACATAAGCTTCTCTCATGAATGGTTAACCTACAAATGACCCTCCATGCTCTTTAAATAGAGATCATGGACCAATCAGGTGTTATGCCATGGATCAAGTGTCGGTAATACCGAGGAGAGAAAGAAACATCAGATCTCTTCATGTCTAGAACATATCGTGACCGTAGGATTGTAAGTTACAAAAGTACATAGTAAAGAAACACACTTTACCTAACTCTACACTAGACCAAGTTATACTTAACTATTTCATATGTGTCAGAATATCCTAACATCCCCCCTTAAGAACAACTTGGGATAGGATTGAAGGATGTACAAATATGACACAATAGGAGAAGGAAGGAGGCACTAGAGCCTATCCTCCCTTAGTGACAACTTCCTGAACTCCAACCATAAATCGAAGTTTAGTAAACTTCGCCTCTGTGAGAGCCTTTGTAAAGATGTCTGCAACTTGATCATCTGTTGAAAAATATTGCACTTCAAGAACATGGTCATGAACGAGCTTTCTGATGAGGTGCATGTGCAGTTCAATGTGTTTGTTGTGCTGATTTTGGACTAGACATTTGCATAGTTGAATGGAACTTTGATTATCACACCAAAGTGTAGTTGGATGCTGCTGCTGAAAGCCAAACTCTGACAGAATCTGATGAAGCCATAGGGCCTCCGTACTAGCTTCTACGACACCATGATACTCTGCTTCTGATGAAGAAAGAGAAATGGCACTTTGTTTCTTGCAAGCCCATGTAATAGGTCCTGAACCAAGAGTGAACACATAACCTGCAGTAGACTTCCAATCATCAGGGTCACCAGCCCAATCGGAATCATTGAAACCAACCAATAGAGGAGATGCTTCTGCAATGTAATGAATCCCAAACTGATCTATACCTCGAACATAACGAAGTATTATTTTAGCTGCTTTCCAATGACTTTCATGTGGATTTTTTATAAACCGAGCAATAAGGCCAACAACAAAGGAAAGGTCAGGACGAGTATGGGTCATATAGAAAAGTTTTCCTACAAGTTGATGGTATAAGGTAGCATCAACTTCAAGGGAATTACAAGTGATTGAAAGTCTGACTCTAGATTGAAAGGGAGAAGGGGCTAGCTTACAGTCTTCCATGTGAAAATGGCGTAGAAGATCGCAGGCATACTTGGACTGGGAAAGAGAAATACCTTCCTTGGATTGCAAAACTTGAAGACCAAGAAAATAATGCAAGTGTCCTAAGTCTGTCATTTCAAACTTCTTTTTAAGGTTGGACTTCACATGATTTATAAGGTTGGGATCACTACCAGTAAGGATAAGATCATCAACATAAAGAACAAGAATGATAAGAGACTTGCCCACTTTCTTGGTGTAGACAGTATTGTCAGAATGACACCTAGAAAAGCAAGTTTCTAAAAGAAAGCTATCCATTTTGGCATACCAAGCTCGAGGGGCTTTCTTGAGACCATAAGGGGATTTCTTAAGCTAACATACAAGGCTGGAGTCTATTTGGATAAAGCCAATAGGTTGTTCCATATAGATTTCTTCATGCAAGAAGGCAGATTTAACATCCATCTGATGGACTTCCCATTTGAAAGAGGCAACAAGGGAAAGAACAAGGTGGATAGAGTACATTTTGGCAACAGGGGAGAAGGTTTCAGTATAGTCAATGCCTTCAACTTGTGAAAAACCCTTAGCAACAAGATGAGCTTTATGTTTATCAACTTTTCTATCTGGGCCATACTTGGTTCTGTAAACCCATTTGAATCTAACAAGTTTTGGTCCCTTTGAAAGAGGAATAAGATCCCATGTATCATTTGCCACTAATGAATGATATTCTTCATTCATATATGCATCCCAATATGGATGGCTTGAAGCTTTTGCAAAGGTGTCAGGATCATAATTCGTTGAAGCTTGAGCCAGTAAAGAAGAGGCTCTATCGAACTGAGAATGTGTACAACACTGATCTGTAGGATCACTGGCAAGAGCACATGCTGCATCCTGAGTAGCACTGACCCATTTTGGAAACCAAGGAGCTGAAGGAGGATCCTGAGAAGGTGGGGGAGGATTGTCATCCTCGTCGTCATCATCTGAAGAAGAAATATTTTCAAAAGTAGAAGGGATAGAGAGAGGTGGCACATCTGCCAAACTAGGCTCATAGGCCGATATATTTTCAGCAAACTTTACATCTCTTCTAATGATAACATTTTTTGACTTAAGTGGAATAATTCTATATCCTTTGACATCTTTAGAATATCCAACAAAAATACATTTTTCACTCTTAGGTTCTAAATATTTTTGTTTCTCATCTGGAATATGAGCCCATGCTTCACTTCCAAAAACACGAGAGTGACTTACATCTGGTTTAATTGAGCTCCATGCTTCTTCTGGAGTGATATTCTTTAAAACCTTAGTAGGAGTGTGATTTACTATGTAATTTTCACAGTTAATTGCTTCTGCCCAAAAACTAAGACTAAGTCCTTTAGATTGAAGCATACAATTAGCCATTTCCTTTAAGGTGCGATTCTTCCTTTTAGCTCCACCATTTTTTTGTGGAGTGTATGGAACAGTATGTTACATTTGAAGTCCATTATCAGTGCAAAAGTTGATGAATTTGTTGTTAACATATTTTCCACCATTATCAAATCTTAGCTTAAGAATTTGATGTCCAAATTGTTTTTCAACAAAGGCCTTAAAGGCCAGGAACATGTTAAATACTTCACTCTTGAGTTTTAAGAAGTATACCCAAGTGCGTCTGGAGAAATCATCAATGAAAGTTAAGAAATACTTGTAGCCAGAGAATTAAACCACTGGAAGTGGACCACATAAATCACTATGCACAAGCTGTAAAGGGGTTGTGGCATGCCAAGAAGCATGTTTTTCAAAACTACCTCGATGATGTTTTCCGAGTACACATTCAGAACAAACATCATCTCTGCAAGATACCATTGGAAGACCTATCACCATATTTTCTTTACATAGATTCTGAAGGGAGCGATAGTTTAAGTGACCAAATCGCTCATGCCAAATTTTGCTCACTTCATCTTATGAGCAAAAAATACCGAGGGAAGATTTGATGACCCAAAGTTGTTAAACTTATACAACCTTGTAGAATCATCAGCAATGCCAGTAGGTAAAATCTGTCTAGGATCTCTTAGGTCCTTAATTAGAACATCGTGAGGTGAAAATTCAACGATTTTACCTTCACCTGAATGAGTTATCTTATATACAGATAGAAGGTTGTAGATTAAGTTTGGAACACATAATACATCATTAAATTGACCATTGTCTAGATGAACAGTTCCAGTCCCTATAACACTAAGAGATCTATCATCACCAACATATATATTTTTGGTGTTACAATCATTTAAAGAAGAAAACATGGCTTTGTTTTTGGCCATGTGATAAGAAGCTCCAGAATCAATGATCCACTCATGAGAATGAGAAGAAGAAGATATATTTAGTGCATAACCAGACCGAGATGCTTGCCAACCACATGCAGAAAGTGTTATTCCTGAAGATGAAGTTGAAGTTGAAGAGTGTGTTACACTAAAATTTGTCACCATGACTATTTGCAGTCAGTATGGCTCCATCAACAACCATACTGTCCTCCTTGGCAAGTCTTATACCTCTGCTCCTCATGTCAAACTCCAAAAAAGAGAGAAAGTCTTTAAAAATCAATATAACTCTGGTTACGCAGTTTCTCTCACTATTACTTGCGTGTACGCACCTCAAGTTCATAACACCTGCGTACTTGTATGCTCTGTCTGTAAAGGGGTGGGTGCGTACTCCTGTAAAGGTCAAAAGGCGCAAGTTTTACTTCAAAAAAGTTACTTGTGGTCTATTCTAGAGCATTCTAGAAGATGGTTTGACGTGTATTGAGCGCCTCCAGATGGTTCATGCATCCCAATGAAAGAGGAACTTATCCCATGAAGAGGGGAGCTACCCCTTTGAAAGAGGAGCTTATCCAATTGATGGTGGACCTAATTAACTTCCTCCAAAGCATTATAAATATAGGCATTGGGCCAGAGGGAGTGGAGATTGAAAGCTGAACATTCCTAAGGGTAGATGCTGCTGAAATTAGGACTTCCTTTTAGAGCTTGAGAGGAGAGATTCCAATCCTTTCTTAGCTTCATTTGGAAGTGGGTGAGCTGATCAAAGTAAAGGAGAACTCTTGCTGGACCCTGGGAGGGACCTGCACAACACCAAGGCACTGGTTGTAATGGTTTCTTTTGTTTCCAATTAATACAATTAAGTTCATTTTTCTCAACAAGTTGTTATATATAATTTGTTTCATATAATCCTTGGTCTTTATGATGAATATGTTTTATTATATGAGTTATTTAGGTGCTATGTAATCGTTTGCTTGTTAGTGAATGCAGGCTTCAAGGAGAAGGAGCTCATCCGGATCGAAGAGGCTGGACTGCTACAAGCAAGCGTGGGACTAGAGGTAAGCCTTAAACACCTGGTTGCTTTTATTTTAAATGCATATTTAGGGAAAGATAGTGCTTGATTGTTTTGTTTGTCACTAGAAAGCCTTAGCTTCTAGGGAGGTCGGTTTTGTCCGCAAAATTGACTCTTTCCGCCTGACAAAATGGCGACTCCACTGGGGAATCCATGGATTTGATTGATTTCTCTTTTGATTGATAATTTGATTTGAGAAAAGTTGATTTCTTTCTGGTTTTTGACTGATTGACTGTGAATTTGGGTGGAATAGCTTAGGATTGAGTTAGTTTTTATTTTTATTGATTTTGAGAGAAGTACGCACCCTCTGCGTTAAGCACAGTGCGTACCTGTACGCACTTCTACTTTGTAAATAGAGCGTGGCCGCACCTGTGCAAACAGGTTGCCTGCGTACCCAGTCAAAACTTTAGAAAATTTCCATTTTTTCCTTTTTACCCATTAGATTTTGTTTATAGCTTGTTTATTGCTGCCCAGATCCACTGGTTACCTGTCAGAAGTTTTCATCTAAGCTTGTTTCATTAGCATCAAGGGTTTTAGTGAAGTTCATAGAAATTCTAGCCCTAGGTTTGATTTTTGCATTGGTCTTGTAGTGACTTTGGATTTAGAAGTTGTAAAAACCTTGGATGTCCCTAGTCTTTTCAGTCTTCTTAGGAGTCAGACCTTTCGTAAAATCCACCTTTGTTTGAGAAACCTACCGTTGTGTTGTCTCTTTGCGGAATTTCGAGAAGGCTTGTCTTTTAAGCTGTGAATTTCATTCTTAAGAAAAAGAACAAAAACTTTTTATTTTTTGTTTTTGACTGGTTTATGATTCTGCATGAATTAGTCCTTGGTTGAATTGTAACTGAGTAAAACAACCTAGAATTATATTTTGTAGGCTTTTACCTCATTAGATTTGCTTTTAGGTAAATTTATCTTAGCTTTGCTTTTAGATACATTTCTCTTAGGTTTTCATAGATTTTAAAATTGATTTTTCTTAGGTAGTTTTACATGCTTTGTTAAAATAGGGAAAAATACAAAAATTTCTTTTGAAGAAAGTTTGTTTTAGTAGCGTTTGAAGTCTTTGAAAAGAGAAAGGAAGTTTTCGTGAAATAATTAGTGGTCATGTGTTGTGTGCTTTGGAAAAGATAAAGAGATTGTTTCTTTGATTTTCATTGCCAAGAAAGTTGTCTTTATAAATTTTGCATTCTCCAACTCTCTTAGCTAGGGAATTCATTGAAAAGAAAAGATAGTTTAAATCATCTTAGGTGCATCTTTTAGTGGATTTGAGTCGAGTCTACACACCATCAGTTTCATATCCACTACCTTTTGTCCTAAAGAAAAGCCATAAAGATTAACGCTTAAAGTAAAATTAACTTAGTAACTTTTTATTTAATAGGGCTCTGATACACCAATATAGATCAGGCTAGTGTCTTGGAGTAGGAGAGTAATTAACTCTCCAAGATAGCAAAACCAAATAAGTAGCTTATCTTGTGGTAGGATAAATCCAACTGTTACATTTATGCTCTGGGAAAGCTCCTCTTAAAGGAGAAGCACGAGATCATGTCCGAACCAGTGAGGGGATCAATCCTCCTTCATTGGGAATGACACCAGATATGCACGTACTACAAATGGTAAACCTCGGATTAACCATTGTCGAGGAGCCTGGGGTCACTTGTCGGTAAGCCTTGGATTATTGTCAAGGAGCTGGCAAGGGGATTGAGCTTGTTACTCTGCCCTTGCGTGCTATCGGATCGTAGATTGTTCCCCCAGGTATATTTGTTGTTGTTGGTGACCTTAGTGACTATTATCTTTAGGATTCTTCCTAAGGTGACGGTGGAGGGAAGATCCCACTGTACCTCGAGCAGACGTCGGCTAGACTCACTTAGATTTTCTGGGGGGTTCACTTCACTCGAGACGGTTAAAGTGGAGGAACTTGGTCCAGTCTATTCATTAAGCAGGTTTCCGGGGTAACTGTTCCACCCGCCACTTCTGTACTGAATTCTGCGATGTTGGACTTCATCACCAACTAGTGTTTTCGGTCCGGAAGGTTACTGTTTGTGTGTGGTTTGACGCCCTAGATTCTTTAGGCGTGTGATTCGAATTTGTTTGGTTCTTTAGAGACTTTAGGCGGTTTGCTTTGAGATTTTACTTTGTTTGCGTGTGCAGTAGTTAAAAGTTTTAACTATGGCTGAATTACCGAGACAGTCCCGTAGACTTCGGGGCCAGTCTCCTGAGGTTGTAACCGTGGCTGATTTGTTGAGGAAGTCCCGTAGACTTCGGGGCCAACCTCCTGAAGACGTCCCGGGCCATTACGAAGGTTTAAAAGTCCTCGTAACTCCTAGTGGCAGTAAAGTAGGATCACCTGAAGAAGGAGAGTCTTCGTTGATTGTTCATCCTGATTACCAAACTTTAGAAACATGTTATAATCCTGAAGCTATTTCGGTTTCCGAACTTGCTGGTAGTTTTTAATCTACTAGTGATATAGGCGAAGAACCTGAGATATCTAAACCTGTTACTCCAACATCGAGGTTAGTCTCTCCAACTTCTAGTGCTCCTGATTCACCTAGGGTAGAAAGAGTCATCACCGAAAATCTTCCTTCTGGTTTGATAGCTATTGAAGAACTTGCTCCGGAAGAAGAAATAGGCATCCCTATCCCTGAAAATCAACCTACTATTGATCTAAGGGAGCGTGGATCAATTTTTTACAGTCCACCTAGAAGTACTACTTGGTATCTTTCTTTAACTAATTATTTGGACAACTCAGGGTTAAGTTTTTCACCACCTCGTGCTCCTTATCCACCTGGAGGTTTTTATACTCCCGTAAATATGTCAGGTCAGTCGTCCATGTTTACTCAATCCCCTGAATCTTTTTTGTACGGTGGTCCTTCTGTTCCCTCTGGGTATCAATCACTCGCTGGTACTTTTTCGGGAGCATCTCCTCAACCCATTGAACAAAGGTTATTCACTGGAAGCAATGGTGCAAAGCCGTTGAGTGTAGAGGACATTCTTATGATGTCAGGTTCTATTCCCGCTTCTCAACCTCAAGGTGGCCAGTTACCGCCTGGGGGGCAACCTCAAATAACGCCTGGGGGGAAACCTCAAGGTACACAATTTGCATCTGGGGGGCAACCTCAAGGACAGTACGTGCCTACGGTACAATACATTCCTCAAGGTCAACCCCAGACTCATTATGTACCCCAAGGTCAACCCTAGTATCAATTTATAGCTCAAGGGCAACCCCAGTATCAGTACATGCCTCAAGGGTATCTACCCCAAGGTCAGTACTCGAACCAAGGTTTCCAACCACCCCAAGGTCAATCTAATATTCAAGGCACGGGAAATGTACCTTTCAATTATCAATCCTACCCTCAACCCGATTATGGATCTCAATATCCTCAACCTGTTATGGGTCAATACCCCGGAGTGAATATAGTGTGGGATCCATCGCAAATTCAACAGGGGTTGTAGCCCAATGTACAGTTGTCATCTCAAACTGGACAATCCTTAGTTTCTGGTTCACCCCAGCAACCAGTCCAGTCTAATATTCAAACTTCTGTACCCTCGGTAGTTTCTCAGTCTGGGCCTATTGCGCCTAGTACTCCATCTCAAACGACTGCTGCAACTGCCGCAACATCTATTCAATCTACCCCACTTACTTCTGGAGTATCGACAGCTCCGGTTTCTACTATCCCTGTATCTACTCCTCAGACATCTTTACCATCATCTGGATCCACGATTCAAACTACGGTTCAGATGCCTGTAGGACAACCTGGTTTAAGTACGGTTGTCACAAGTCAACCACAATTCACTTATCAACCGTACCAGGGACAGTACCAATTCGGTTCTGCTATCCAGCAGCCAGTTTACCAGTATCAACCGTATCCTGGGTACACTTATCAACAACCACAACAACCCCAGTACGGTCCGGTTAATCCTGGTTTTCCAGGAGGATACAATATCCCGAACGCGATTCCCATTCCTAGTTATCCTGGATATCCTCCTCCTGGGGCTGGTATAATGACTCAGAGTTTTAGGGATCCTAATCGGCAGCTACCATTTATCGCAACTTTGGACTTACCAGACTTGTCGCGCCTAACGAACGATCCAATAAATTATCTTCCGTTTTGGCCGCCAATGCTGAATAAGTTGCCCAGTGACATTCCCAAGTTCGAGGGTAAATCTGGAGAGGATCCGTCGAATCATGTGATGACTTACCACCTCTAGTGTGCCTCTAATTCCATCTCGGATGATTCGATCCGCTTACGTCTTTTCCAGCGCACTCTCATTGGTCTTGCGGCCAAGTGGTATATTGAGGTACCACGGGCCTCTTTTTATAATTTTAGCCAGTTAGCTACCTCGTTTTTAACTCATTTTCAGTTGCCGGTCAGATATGATAATGCCACGGAGTTACTAACTTCGTTAAAGCAATCGACATCCACTTATATTTCCGATCATATTCATGAATGGAGACGTCGAAGGCGATTAGTGAAAGTTTTTATCCCGGACCAGATCTTAGCTGAATGGTTTGTTAAATCATTGTTACCGAAGATTATTGAAGACGTAGCTAAGGCCGGAGTAGTTACTGAGGAGCAAGTGATTGCTCAAGCGCAGTACCTTGACTTAGTTTATACTCAGTCAGGTACTTTACACGAAAAGATCCCAGATCTTCCTAAGTCAAATCAAATCGCTGCAGCTCCTTCGGGATCTCATGCTGCTGATGGCATGATTGGTACGGTGAACACTAAAAGAAAGAAGAAATCCTCAAAGAATTCTTCTCCTATTATAACCTTACCAGACTCCCCGACAGGAGATTCTTCTGCTGAAGTTTCCGCTGATATTCATGCTGTAGAGTCATCTACGGCTAAATCAAAATCCGGTGGGAAGAAGAAAGGGAAGAAGAAGAATAAAGCAGACAAAACTCCAAAGGAGAAAACTGAAAAGGTGGAATCCAATGATGAAAAGCGCAAACCTCGTTATCCATGTCTTATTTGTGAAGAGGAACACTTTACAAGAGACTGCCCTCATCGAGGAGAGGTTGCGAAAATCGTCAAGGGTTCCCAAAATCCTGCTGTTTTGAAGGATGCATTCCTGAAAGATAGCAAAACAATAGGTTCTTCCTCGAGTGCCAATGAAGAACCCATTTTGATGATGTCCCATGTAAGGATTGCGACTCGATCGCAAGATTATGGTAGTAAAAGTCCTGTTGATGGCAAAGAAGTAGAATCTTCTCATTCTAATCCATCAACCTCAGCTCCCGGTTCCGATCCGCTACAGATCGAGAAGCCTAACCCAGACTTAGTAATTAAACCGCCCGCCAAGGGTGTACTTCGAAGGTCTGCTTTCAATCCACATGCGAGAGCAGCCCAGAATTACAACATTGTTGAGGACTTAGCTGTTTCACCCTAAGCAATGTCGGCTTTGGAAGTGCTGCAATCATGCCCAGCACAGCGAAAATTACTTTTGTCGGCTATAGGAGCTGTTGATGTTCAAGACCCGAACCTAATAATCTTTGATCTAGAAAATAGTACACCGCGTTTACCTCATCAAATGGCTTTCCAGATCCTAGTGATTGTCAAAAACAGGCCTATTCATCGGAATGTAATTGATGAGGGAGCTTCCACGTGTATTATGTCGATACAGTGTTGGAGATCGCTTGGTTCTCCTTCACTTAATCAATCCCCGACAATTCTTAAGGCCTTTGATGGCCGTGGGTTTCATCCTTTTGGCATTCTACAGGATTTGCCTATAGGGGTTGAAGGAAAAACCGTTAGTCTAGATGTGGAGGTGGTTGATGCCCCTCTAGACAACAACCTTCTCTTGGGTCGAAGTTGGTCTTACGCTATGACAGCGGTCATTTCATCGGTCTTCCGAGTCATAAAGTTCCCACATAATGGAAAGATTGTAACCATAGACCAGTTGTCTTACTTTTCATCCGACCCAACCTCTTCAGAGAGTATTCAGCATGTTGGTAAAACGACTATCCCATATAAGGATGTTGGAGTAGGATTAGTTAAAGATTCTGGTTTACTGGGAACTTTTCCTTTTCCTCCACTCAACGCATCATCTTCATTCGCAACCATTCATATGATTACGTCAGACACTATTTATTATGACGATCCTTGGATCGTTCCTTCTGAATCTGAAATAGACTCATTCGGTAATTTTATGCCTTTGAGTCCATATGAAATTGCCTATGAGGCCGTGCAGTCTTTTACCGACCCGTGTTCAACCAAAATCGACCAAATGAATGTGGTCCGTGAGGAATCACTTTTCACATCAACCTCGGGGTTAATAGCGTTTCCCGAAGTTGTGTCATCTGACGAGCAACTTCATGAAGTCCTATGTATAGATGATTTACCATGGGATGATCTCCATCATAGATCTTCGTTTTTACCTGAGGATGATCGTTTTGAAAATGATTTCTCATCAATTTTTACAGCTGAATATGTCAAGGAAGATCAGAATCCCATGAAACATCCCGATTCAGAGCTGAATTTGGGAAACATTTCTCGAACTATTCCCATTGACATTTCAGTTAAGCCTGGAATTGTTGAGAACATTCATATAGGTGCCTCGTGTACAGATGACGAAATTCAGACATACAAGGCCCTATTTCAAGAATTCCGTGACGTGTTTGCCTGGTCCTATGAGTAAATGCCAGGAATTGATCCCACGATTGTTGTTCATGAGATCAAAACTTACCCGGACTCTAAACCCGTCCGACAACGTTTGCGTCAGATTCACCCACGAAAAGTTGTTGTGATTAAAGCAGAAGTTGAGAAACTGTTGAAAGCAGGTTTCATTTATCCGATCCCGTTAACGGGTTGGGTATCGAATATTGTTCCGGTTAACAAAAAACAGGGAACAATAAGAATATGCATCGATTATAGGAATATTAATCGAGCTTGTCCAAAGGACAACTACCCAACACCCTATATCGATCAAATAATTGATGAATGTGCCGGCAGCGAAATATTTTCCTTTTTGGACGGTTTTTCTGGTTACAATCAAATCAATATTCTACCTGCCGATCAACCAAAAATGACTTTCATTTGTCCATGGGGGACATTTTCTTACTGAAAATTACCTTTTGGGCTCAAAAATGTTGGAGCAACTTTTCAAAGGGCGATGTCTTATGCGTTTCATGACATCAAATACATTGTGCAACCGTATCTCGATGATTTTCCTGCTCATTCGTTACATCGAGCTGATCACCTTGTCCATTTACGTGCAATCTTCATGAGGTGTAGGCATTATCATATTCGGTTGAACCCACACAAATGTGTCTTCTGTATAGAAGCGGGACGATTGCTAGGATTTGTAGTTTCGAAAGCCGGCATTCGCATCGATCCCTCGAAGGTCGAAGCTATCATCAAATTGCCTCCTCCTTCGAGTCTTCGCCAACTCCAAATTTTGCAGGGGAAAGCAAACTTTTTACGACGATTCATCCCTAACTACGCTGAGGTTACCAAGGGTTTTACACAATTGTTGAAACAGAACGCTCAATTCTCTTGGGATGAGATAGCTCAGAAATCTTTTTATGCACTCAAACACGCATTGACCCATGCACCGTTGTTGCATCCTCCCAACTACAACTAGGATTACTTTTTGTACCTCGTCGCCTCTCATTCCACCATTGGGATGGTCTTAGTTTAGGAAGATGAATTCGGAACGGAACATGTGATATATTACCTTAGTCGAACGTTAAATCCCACTGAGTTAAAATATTCACATGTGGAGAAATTGGCATTGGCAGCTGTTCAAGTTGTCCAAATTTTTCGTCACTACATTTTACTCCGTAAAACTAAAGTCATTTCGGATTGCAACCCTATGATCTACATTTTAACCAAACAATTGCTAGGGGGCAAGTACTCTAAATGGATTGTTATCCTGCAGGAGTTCGACTTGGAGTTTGAGAAATCTAAGTCTAAGAAATATTTAGTTTTTGCAGAGTTAATGTGTGACTTCCCGCGTGCTGACACAAAAACTGTGGCAGAGGAGCCCATTGCGGACGAATCTTTGTTTCTAATCAGCACTTTAGATCCGTGGTATGGGGATATCATCGTCTATCTCCAGACCCAATCCTTTCGGCCCGAAGTTTCAAAGTCGGAACGTCGGAAAATTCGATTCCAGTCCCAACAATACAAAATTATCGGAGATACCCTTTATCGCCGTGGGGTGGACTCTATTTTTCGACGTTGCTTAACTCACGAAGAGGCTGAAAGGGTTCTAAATGACTGTCACTCTGGAGCGTGTGGCGGTCATATGTCTGGGTATGCCACAGCCCAAAAGATATTGCGCGCTGGCTATTTCTGGCCGTCCTTGTTTAAAGATTGTATTATTGCGGTCCGAAAATGCCACAACTGTCAAGTGTTTGATCGAAAGATGCGCGCTCCACCAGCTCCTCTCCACCCTATAATTGTCGTTGGTCCTTTTGCCAAATGGGGTATCGATTTTATTACATGTAACCCTCACTCGGCCGAGGGGCATGCGTATATCATCCTTGCGGTAGATTATTTTACTAAGTGGGCCGAGGCGATGCCTACATTCGAGGCAGACAGCAAGACAGCTACAATTTTCGTATTCAATCATATAATTGTTAGGTTTGGTGTCCCACAAGCGATAATCACTGACCATGGGCGCCATTTTCGAAACGTTATGATGACAGAACTTACAGGCCAGCTTGGTTTGCGTCACGATAGTTCAACTCCTTATTATCCACAAGCGAATGGTCTGGTTGAGTCCATCAACAAAGTTTTAGTTATCATGATCCGATGAATCATTGGTATTCATCAGTCGAATTGGCACAACATGTTATTTTCAGCGCTTTTGGCGTACCAAACCTCAGTGAAAACATCAACAGGGCTCACTCCTTTCCAACTAGTTTATGGTTTGGAAGCTGTGCTACCCATTGAATGCGAAATCCCGTCACTGCAAATGGCCATCGAGTTACTTCGAGCTACTTCCGAAGAGGAGAAGCGTTTATTATACTTAGCTCAATTAGATGAGAATCGACGTGATGCTGCATTGGCAATCGAGACTCACGCAAAACGCATGAAAGCTCAGTATGATCGAAATGTGACCCCTTGAAATTTTTCGGAAGGAGACCTAGTGTTATTATATGATCAAGCTAATGATAAATTAGGTGCTGGGAAATTTTTTCCTATGTGGCATGGGCCCTATATTGTCAAGCGAAAGCTAGCAAAAGGAGCCTATGAGCTGGTAGACTTTAACGGGGACTCTTTAGGTAAACCCAGAAATGGTCTTTACCTGAAGAGGTATTATGCTTAAAAGATGGGTATGGAGAATTTTTAGTTAGGTTAGTTTTTCTTTCTAGGTTAGTTTTTCTTTCTAGCTGGTGTGTTTGTTAGTTTAGACAGTGTGCTTAGCCTAGAGAGTGTGTTTTTTTCGTCATTATTCTAGCTTATCTTGGTTTTACTCTTGATAATGCAGATGTCGATGCCTCTCCAAACGTACATTGGTTTCGCTGATGGTGCTTGTTGTAGTACACGGAATATCTCTTCCGCAGCTTGGGTTATCTATTCACCCTCTGACGAGTTAGTTTCTATGCATGGGGTAAGCCTCGGTCAAACAACAAACAACATTGCTGAATACAGTGCAGTGATTGAGTTATTGTCTGAATCTATTTCATTTGGGATTCAGAGTTTGATAGTGAGGTTAGATTCTGAACTCATTGTATTACAGCTTAATAGAGTGTATGCCATTAGAAATCCAGTGTTATTAAGGTTATTTTTGAGAGTGCGTCTCTTGGAACGTGAGTTTGATTACATTGAATATCAACATATTCCAAGGTCTTTAAATACATTAACAGATGCAATTGCTTCTCGAATGTTAAATAGACATTTGCAATAATCATACATGTAAATTTAAAACCATTTCATAACATGATTTACAAGATAAGCCGGTAATAATGATATATATAGATAGGAGTGTGTCAAAAAATACATCGTCTTCGATCATAGGTTGAAAAACACCTTATGATCGACAAAAATGATAAGTACAAAAAAACAAAATGTCACATGTGTCTACAAAACGACCATCCAATCACTGGTGATGATCTCTATATGACACCACTGCACGGGCCACCCTACACAAGAACCTCCTAAAAGGTCCTGGGACCCCGACTACATAGCGCTGAAGCCTGATAGGAATATCATCTATGGTAGTCTCCGGTATATCTGTTGTAAGACGCTCTAGGTCACTTTCCAACTCAGCGAAAGTCTCTGTGGCCTCGTCCTGTTGGGCCGGTGCCGGTGCAACTGGTAGTCTCCTCTTGTAAGGCCGGAGATTGGCTGGACGTCGTGGGCCTACATCTGCATTTTGAAAATTATTACTATCAGTTTTGAGACGATATAAAAACAAAAAAAAATAGATAGTTTAAAAAACTTGTGGAAAATGAAGTTACATGTATCATCCCATTGTTCTCCCGGTGGAAGAACCATGTCCGGATCTCCACGAAAATCAACGCTGGCATAAGGAAAATCCTGTATAGAAAAGACCTGGTCCTCTAACCAGTGAAAGTACTCCGGAGTAAATCGAACAACCTCCGTTCCCTCATCAGGATGACGGGCCATAACCGCAACCCATCGCATCAATTTGGGCTCTCGAGGAAGCCCAGCCTCAACAGTGAGCTGCTGTGGGATCAGCATCGGAACCCTCTCTAAGCCAAAACTCACAACTAAAGGCCCATAACCAAAAGTCTTTAACTGTCCGTTTTTGGCTCTAGTCAGTTGGCCTTTTACATTGGCCAACACAGCATCACACCAGTTGAAAATGGTACCTCGATAGCAATCAATCGCCATCCGCATCTGGGATCCAGTGGCAATGTGTAAAGCGGCAGCCCCGCAAAGTCTGGTAACTGTAAAGGCAATCACCATAAGTTCAGGTCGGGATATAGTTTTGATCTCTATCCCCTTCTCCTAAGTCTGAGTGTTGCACCACTCTAGTCGGAGACTAGTGATGGACTGGCCACCCGGCCTAGTCCCGAACAGAGTCAAGTGTTCGCCTCTCTTGGGAAAACCAGTGAGAAAGTAAATATCTATGGGCTCTATCTCGAGCTGGTGCCCTCCAATATAAAAACACTGGTCTTGAACGTTCCACCTTTCTACCAGCCACTCTAGAAATCTCACCTGGGCCCTCATGCCAGGTATGGCCCAGTATTTATAAAGGCCGCATGCCTTCAAAGCATAAATTGATGGTTGATGATTAATGGCAGCCAAATCAACATCTTCGTGCTCTCTCTCGTGCCAATCAAGCATGGTGAACAATCTACACACCAGAAAACATCCATTAGAGTCCATAAAATCAAAAGAATTTGGTCCAATTTGGAGACTTTGGGGTTTGAAAACTCTTTGCACGGAGTACGCACCCCGCCTTTAGGAATAGAGCGTGGGTACGCAGGTTCCCTTAAGGCAAGGTGCGTATGCCCGACATTTTCCCAACTGAGAAAATGTCGGGGTACGCGAGTCCCTAGTGTGGCACCTGCGTACCCCGAGAGGCGGTTCTTTAAACCCCAAAACCTCCAAAAAATGAAATTTTGGGCCTACAAACGAATTCTAAATGGATGAAAATGAAGAGAAGGATGTTGTAGAATACCTAAAAGAGACAGCGTTCTGTTTCAACGGTCGGCTTCTCCGCATTGTCCACAGGAAGTTTCTTTCCAAAAGCCATTTTTCTCTCCTCAACAGTAAAATGGTAAAAATGAATTGGTAAAAGCCCTTTTTATAGGTTTTTTGGGTAAATAAATGGTAAATTTGTTTATTTTTCACCATGAAAAGGTATTTTTCAAAGTATTTTTATCTATCTTCAATAGGTATGAGTAATGTGTTGGTTTTTGTGCAGGATAAAGGATTTTCAGGGAAAATTGTCATTTTTTACAAACAAAAACATCAGAGTCATCTTTAAGCCCTTTTCTGACTCCTAAAACATGAAAAGATTGCCGAGCATTTCTTTTACACTCGTTAAAACGGAATTAAAAGACGGTCCTCTTATAGCCATTTTTCTGACCGTAAAAACACGAAAATATTGCCGGATTTTTGTCATTTCAAATTCGATATTGGAAATAAAACGACATGTCCTTGATCGCTTTTTACTTTTCAGATCAGAGACACTAATCATGAAAGTACTCCTTGGTCGTAAAGATCAAGCGGTTCTCTCAAGTATTATTTTATACTTTTTCGGGCTTGGGAGACACAAACTTACGAAAAAGGTCAACCCTGGAGTCTTCTTAAGTTTTTCAGACTCTCTAAAATTGAAAAACGCCGAGTTTCTCCTATACTGGACTCGTTAAAATTTCACAGTAAAGGACCTGTTCGATTACAAACAGGAACGAACCACTCTTTCTTAGGGTTCGAATCTAAACTAAGTTGGACTCATCCGAAGGATGAGCTTATAATCAAGCAAATGTTATCCTCCTCAAGCTTGTAAAAAATAAAGAGGTACTTGCCAGAAATGGTGGGGGAAAAGAGAGAAAAATGAGCCTATTTGTTATACTCTATCTCAGAAAAACCTTATCACCACTCTTGAACACGACACTTTTTTATTCACCTGGGTTGGGAAATCCTTTGCCTAATAGTTGATCAAACCACATTGAAAGTCTTCAACCGGTTTCTGGGTATTAACTTTGGGTCAATTGTCACCAAGCCATCTGTTGTGTCATTATGTGTTCAAGAGGTCACTACAAATAAACCATTCATCTGCAAAATACCTGTCATCCATCTTGACCATCCCTGAGTCAGTCCTTACAGCTAAATTTCTTCAACTTGATCTATGATTTCATGTTGTGGGCTTGCCTACGACGGATCGCTTTCTATCGACATCAGCACATTATCTAGAAAGATGATCTAGAAATCGTCAGTACCTTGAGATCTGCATGCCTCAATGGCAAGTTTCTCGCCTTTGACGACAGTTTACATCATTGACTTTCGATCAAAGGATTCTGTGACATGTTCGACATCAACACATTCATTCACATCTCACGGATTGTACTGGGTACTTTGAGAACCATTGACATCACTGGTGGTCTCTCTCACACTTGTTAACAATTTACATCATTGACTGGTAATCAAGTGGTTTCTACCATACTCGACATCAACTCATTTATTCACATGGATAGAAACGTACTATTTCGGGAAGTTGAAATGAAGACCCTGGATCTAGTTTCCGCCATCGAGGCTGCGAGGAGTTTTGTATTCATTATATAGTGGACTAATTATAAACAGATGGCTGTGTCCATACTGTGTCTACATGAGTCTATGATTATGATGTACTGCGAAATCATTCCTGTATCAGAGCAGTAGTTAGTTTGTTAGTTAAGTTTTTGATCTGAGTATGGGAATGCCTACCTCAGCGATGATATGATCTCATATATGTATTTTGTGTTGAATATTTGCAGGTTCCGACTAGGTCTCCACAAGATAATCCTTGAAATGATAAAGTGCTTCACCCTTCCTAGATGATATGAAACCCTAATCTACTACAGGCTTCGCACTTTAGGGGGCAATCTGTTACACTAAAATTTGTCACCATGACTATTTGCAGTCAGTATGGCTCCATCAACAACCATACTGTCCTCCTTGGCAAGTCTTATACCTCTGCTCCTCATGTCAAACTCCAAAAAAGAGAGAAAGTCTTTAAAAATCAATATAACTCTGGTTACGCAGTTTCTCTCACTATTACCTGCGTGTACGCACCTCAAGTTCATAACACCTGCGTACTTGTACACTCTGTCTGTAAAGGGGTGGGTGCGTACTCCTGTAAAGGTCAAAAGGCGCAAGTTTTACTTCAAAAAAGTTACTTGTGGTCGATTCTAGAGAATTCTAGAAGATGGTTTGACGTGTATTGAGCGCCTCCAGATGGTTCATGCATCCAAATGAAAGAGGAACTTATCCCATGAAGAGGGGAGCTACCCCTTTGAAAGAGGAGCTTATCCCATTGATGGTGGACCTGATTAACTTCCTCCAAAGCATTATAAATACAGGCATTGGGCCAGAGGGAGGGGAGGTTGAAAGCTGAACATTCCTAAGGGTAGATGCTGCTGAAATTAGGACTTCCTTTTAGAGCTTGAGAGGAGAGATTCCAATCCTTTCTTAGCTTCATTTGGAAGTGGGTGAGCTGATCAAAGTAAAGGAGAACTCTTGTTGGACCCTGGGAGGGACCTGCACAACACCAAGGCACTGGTTGTAATGGTTTCTTTTGTTTCCAATTAATACAATTAAGTTCATTTTTCTCAACAAGTTGTTATATATAATTTGTTTCATATACTCCTTGGTCTTTATGATGAATATGTTTTATTATATGAGTTATTCAGGTGCTATGTAATCGTTTTCTTGTTAGTGAATGCAGGCTTCAAGGAGAAGGAGCTCATCTGGATCGAAGAGGCTGGACTGCTACAAGCAAGCGTGGGACTAGAGGTAAGCCTTAAACACCTGGTTGCTTTTATTTTAAATGCATATTTAGGGAAAGATAGTGCTTGATTGTTTTGTTTGTCACTAGAAAGCCTTAGCTTTTAGGGAGGTCGATTTTGTCCGCAAAATTTACTCTTTCTGCCTGACAAAATAAGGTGCGTACGCCCGACATTTTCCCAACTGAGAAAATGTCGGGGTATGCGGGTCCCTAGTGTGGCACCTGCGTACCCCGAGAGGCGGTTCTTGAAACCCCAAAACCTCCAAAAAATGAAATTTTGGGCCTAAAAACGAATTCTAAACGGATGAAAATGAAGAGAAGGATGTTGTAGAATACCTGAAAGAGATGGCGTTCGGTTTCAACGGTCGGATTCTCCGCAATGTCCACGGAAAGTTTCTTGCCAAAAGCCCTTTTTCTCTCCTCAACAGTAAAATGGTAAAAATGAATTGGTAAAAGCCCTTTTTATAGGTTTTTTGGGTAATAAAATGGTAAATTTGTTTATTTTTCACCATGAAAAGGTATTTTTCAAAGTATTTTTATCTATCTTCAACAGGTATGAGTAATGTGTTGGTTTTTGTGCAGGATAAAGGATTTTCAGGGAAAATTGTCATTTTTTACAAACACAAACATCATAGTCATCTTTAAGCCCTTTTTCTGACCGTAAAAACACGAAAAGATTGCCGGATTTTTGTCGTTTCAAATTCGATATTGGAAATAAAACGACGTGTCCTTGATCGCTTTTTACTTTTCAGATCAGAGACACTAATCATGAAAGTACTCCTTGGTCGTAAAGATCAAGCGGTTCTCTCAAGTATTATTTTATACTTTTTCGGGCTTGGGAGACACAAACTTACGAAAAAGGTCAACCCTGGAGTCTTCTAAAGTTTTTCAGACTCTCTAAAATTGAAAAACGCCGAGTTTCTCCTATACTGGACTCGTTAAAATTTCACAGTAAAGGACCTGTTCGATTACAAACAGGAACAGACCACTCCTTCTTAGGGTTCGAATCTAAACTAAGTTGGACTCATCCGAAGGATGAGCTTATAATCAAGCAAATGTTATCCTCCTCAAGCTTGTAAAAAATAAAGAGGTACTTGCCAGAAATGGTGGGGGAAAAGAGAGAAAAATGAGCCTATTTTTTATACTCTATCTCATAAAAACCTTATCACCACTCTTGAACACGACACTTTCTTATTCACCTGGGTTGGGAAATCCTTTGCCTAATAGTTGATCAAACCACATTGAAAGTCTTCAGCCAGTTTCTGGGTATTAACTTTGGGTCAATTGTCACCAAGCCATCTGTTGTGTCGTTATGTGTTCAAGAGGTCACTGCAAATAAACCATTCATCTGCAAAATACCTGTCATCCATCTTGACCATCCCTGAGTCAGTCCTTACAGCTAAATTTCTTCAACTTGATCTATGATTTCGTGTTGTGGGCTTACCTACGACGGATCGCTTTCTATCGACATCAGCACATTATCTAGAAAGATGATCTAGAAATCGTCAGTACCTTGAGATCTGCATGCCTCAATGGCAGGTTTCTCGCCTTTGACGACAGTTTACATCATTGACTTTCAATCAAAGGATTCTGTGACATGTTCGACATCAACACATTCATTCACATCTCACGGATTGTACTGGGTACTTTGAGAACCATTGACATCACTGGTGGTCTCTCTCACACTTGTTAACAGTTTACATCATTGACTGGTAATCAAGTGGTTTCTACCATGTTCGACATCAACTCATTTATTCGCATGGATAGAAACGTACTATTTCGGGAAGTAGAAATGAAGACCCTGGATCTAGTTTCCGCCATCCAGGCTGCGAGTAGTTTTGTATTCATTATATAGTAGACTAATTATAAACAGATGGTTGCGTCCATACTGTGTCTACATGAGTCTATGATTATGATGTACTGCGAAATCATTCATGTATCAGAGCAGTAGTTAGTTAAGTTTTTGATCTGAGTATAGGAATGCCTACCTCAGCGATGATATGATCTCATATATGTATTTTGTGTTGAATATTTGCAGGTTCCGACTGGGCTCTCCACAAGATAATCCTTGAAATGATAAAGTGCTTCACCCTTCCTAGATGATATGAAACCCTAATCTACTACAGGCTTCGCACTTTAGGGGGCAATCTGTTACACTAAAATTTGTCACCATGACTATTTGCAGTCAGTATGGATCCATCAACAACCATACTGTCCTCCTTGGCAAGTCTTATACCTCTGCTCCTCATGTCAAACTCCAAAAAAGAGAGAAAGTCTTTAAAAATCAATATAACTCTGGTTACGCAGTTTCTCTCACTATTACCTGCGTGTACGCACCTCAAGTTCATAACACCTGCGTACTTGTACGCTCTGTCTGTAAAGGGGTGGGTGCGTACTCCTGTAAAGGTCAAAAGGCGCAAGTTTTACTTCAAAAAAGTTACTTGTGGTCGATTCTAGAGCATTCTAGAAGATGGTTTGACGTGTATTGAGCGCCTCCAGATGGTTCATGCATCCCAATGAAAGAGGAACTTATCCCATGAAGAGGGGAGCTACCCCTTTGAAAGAGGAGCTTATCCCATTGATGGTGGACCTGATTAACTTCCTCCAAAGAATTATAAATACAGGCATTGGGCCAGAGGGAGGGGAGGTTGAAAGCTGAACATTCCTAAGGGTAGATGCTGCTAAAATTAGGACTTCCTTTTAGAGCTTGAGAGGAGAGATTCCAATCCTTTCTTAGCTTCATTTGGAAGTGGGTGAGTTGATCAAAGTAAAGGAGAACTCTTGTTGGACCCTGGGAGGGACCTGCACAACACCAAGGCACTGGTTGTAATGGTTTCTTTTGTTTCCAATTAATACAATTAAGTTCATTTTTCTCAACAAGTTGTTATATATAATTTGTTTCATATACTCCTTGGTCTTTATGATGAATATGTTTTATTATATGAGTTATTCAGGTGCTATGTAATCATTTGCTTGTTAGTGAATGCAGGCTTCAAGGAGAAGGAGCTCATCTGGATCGAAGAGGCTGGACTGCTACAAACAAGCGTGGGACTAGAGGTAAGCCTTAAACACCTGGTTGCTTTTATTTTAAATGCATATTTAGGGAAAGATAGTGCTTGATTGTTTTGTTTGTCACTAGAAAGCCTTAGCTTCTAGGGAGGTCGGTTTTGTCCGCAAAATTGACTCTTTCCGCCTGACAGAGTGCTCCAAATGGATGTTATGCTTCTTCATTGCTGGATCCAAGGCTTCCATATCTTTAAAGAATTTGGATTCTAAGTGGCTATCTCAATTACAAAAGTGGCAATGCCTATTAGTCTTCTTCCCTTTGTTTTTATTTTCCTTATCATTTTGTGGAAATGATTTTTCATTTTGAGGTTGAAATTGCTTAGGACCCTTGTTTGGTTTAGGACCATTCTTTTAGGATACTACTTCTTAGGATTCTTTGAAATTGGTTGTTGTTGGGTGGCTAAGGCTTTCTTAGAAGAGTTTCCAAGATTAAGAAGACCAAGATATAAGAGCTTTTCTTGTTCTCTTATTAAAGAATCACAAAAGGCATCAATAGAAGGGGACTTGTAGTCTTGTCCTTGAGAAATAAAGGATCCTATAGTAGAATGGAAGGTGGAAACAAACACAGATTATGCTGGTCCCAACTTAGTAAGAATGGAATAGATAAGGCTACCATCTTCTTTCTTAACCTTAACACCTTCCAAGAGAAGTCTAAGGGTCTTGAACTTGGACAAAAAATCGTCAATGGAAGAAAAATTATTGGGGTCCAATGTAAGCAACTCATTTTCGAGTTGATGGGCTTTAATTTCATTTTTAATTCCAAAAACTTTAGTGAGTTGTTTCATTGCTTCATTAGGAGAATCAAGTTTTGTGATATGGAATCTAAGTTTTGGATAAATAGACATCCCTATTAACCCACGTGTTTGATCTTGCCTACTTTCCCATTTGGCTGCCTTATTTCATCTTGAGGTTTGGTTTCTTGGCCCGAGGCTATTTTGTAAAGACCTTTATTTCTAAGTAAATCCACAATGTAGGACCACCATTGGAAGTAGTTGGTGCTATCAAGAATAACTTGGCATGGACTTTCCATTTTAATAGAAATTGAAGTTGTAGATATTGAAACTAGGTGTTCCAATGGAAAGATCTTGAAAAATTAGGCTAATTAAAAAAAAATGGCTCTGAAAATGGCTTCTGGATGAAGAAGTTATGGCTTTTTGAAGAAAAGTTGTTGAAGATGCCGATGAAGTGCGTGAATGTGCGGAAATGAATGATAATGTTATATTTAAAAAAAAATCCACCCCCTTTCCAAACTTAATCTAATTAGTTCACTTTTAAAAAAATTATGTGACTCACTTTTATAAATAAGTGAAAGTCACTTTTACAATGGTACTTTATGAGATACCCACTAAACTGTAACTTAAATAAAAGATAAAGAGACTTTAGAATTATAAGTGACTCACTTTTTATAATGGGTGAGAACACTTTTACATAAAGTAACTTTAAAACATAAGTTACACGTGCTTTTTGAAAAAATAACTCAACAAAAAGAAAGACTTGAACTCGAGACCTCTATTCTCATAAAGTAATTGGACCAAGTGAGCTAGTTTAAAAGGTTAGTAATTTTTGGAAAAGAGGAAGGGTTTTTTTTAGTCACTGAAGCTTTGGGGTGTGTGCTTACTTGAGAAAAAACTTTTTTGCCTACAAAACAAAAAACACAAAACCCAACACGGACATACAAAAAAACAAACCTTACGGCTTGAAGTTAGCTTTAGCCGGAAACTAAATATTTTCCTCAATGTTTCTGATTCTCCGAGATCACACTAAGGCTGGACGGAAAAGAGCATATGCACGAGAAAAACCCTTCCTTTCTGTTTCTGATTTGCCCAGATCGCACACAGTCGTGGGGCAAAGAGCATACGCAAAAATGAAAGGTATAGATCCGATAATAAAAAAAAGAGCTAAATAAACTGAAATAAACAGAGAGAAAATAACTAAAAACTGCAAATAAATAATGTATACCTCCAGATCTTAAAAATGATGTAGCTAGGGCTACCGAAAACCTTTTCGCATCAAATGAAAGGGGTTCCTCACTAGAACAAATGCTCCTAACACAATAGAGCAGTCCTCTTGGCCCAAAAGCAGTCAGAAATAGTAGATCTAGGAAATGACAATCGGATACAGTTCTACTGGATTCAGATTTGGATCTCCAACGGATGCAGCCCTCAAATAACTCTGATACCATGTAGGAATTTATAGGGTAAGTTCTTCAGACAGAACACTAAAGGACACCACTCACAAACAAATCACAGATCAATACACCAGTATTCTTGACGTGGTTAAAACCCTCAAAGAGGGAAACACTCCACGACCTAAGCCAACGTGGCCACTTCAGGCAATTTATTAATAAAAGAATGAAAATTTACATAAGCTTCTCTCATGAACGGTTAACCTACAAATGACCCTCCATGCTCTTTAAATAGAGATCATGGACCAATTGGGTGTTAAGCCACAGATCAAGTGTCGGTAATATCAAGGAGAGAATGAACCGTAAGATCACTTCATGTATAGAAAATATCATGAACATCGGATTGTAAGTTACAAAAGTACATAGTAAAGAAACACACTTTACCTAACTCTACACTAGACCAAGTTATACTTAACTATTTCCTATGTGTCGGAATATCCTAACATTTTCACTATCAGGTGCTTTGTATTTTTCTTATTCTATAGCTGTGATTTCAGTTTTTCCATTGTATGAATTATACAAGATAAGTGAGTCCATATTAGAATGCATGAAATATATGGGGTAATTCTGTGGTTTTTCTGAACTACTTACCATGTATTTCATCAAGGTTTCTCTGTAAAGTTTTCTTTGCTGACCAAAAACATAGATGGTAGAATATGACATGTCTAATTGTAGAGATCCTTGCAATTTTGCTCCCCATGAGTGAGATAATAACATTTCATACTTAGGTGGCATATCAGCAACTACTATGTCCATAACAATACTCTTTGCTGGGCACTAGACTAGAGTCACACACAAATCTTTAATCAAGCCAAGGAATTTGACTTGGCTAGAATCAAAGGAAAATAGGTCCTTGTATGGTCTGGTGATATCTAAGTTTAATCTCTCCATGTTTGCTTTAGGCATTAGGTTATGGGATGCGCCTGAGTCTAGCATAGCATTATGTAAGATTTTATCATGAACATTTAAGCTAATGTAGAATGGAGGGATACCCCCTTGTTGATGATTTCCATTCACTTCTGGACCAAATAATAACTCAGGTTGATCATCGTTAAGGTTTACAGCATCTTCTCCTTCACCTATGTTTAGTGTTTCGGTGATATGTGTTCTGTATGATTCAATTTTCACTAGCTCGGTCAAAGGAACTGATATTTTCAACTTGGCTATCTCATTCTTTATGTTGAATGGAAATTGAGTTTTGCCTGATTGTATGAGGTATTCCTTAGCAAATGTGGTTTGTGTACTTTTATCTTCTTTATCAGTAGTTGGTAACTTAGTTTGTGTACTAGCAGTTTTGTTTTTTATTGCCTTGGAATGTCTTGAGTAACAATTTTAGTTTGAGTTTCAGCTGAAGTTATATCTACAATTTTTGGGGTGGAAGTCTCCTGAGTTCCTCTAGGGAGAATTTGTAGAACTTTGGTCACATGAGCTTCTATTATTTTCTTAGTTTGGGTTTGGACTGATTTCTTAGTGGGAATTTCATTATTCTTTTTGCTTCTAAGGCTATACTATTTGTGGACTTCATAAATAGTAGATTCATAGCCTTGTTTGTAGTCAAAGGACTCCCCATATTCTAATTTCAATTGTTGTAACATTTACATTTCATGTTCTTCTTGAGTAACAAAAACATCATCTTCGTTTTTAATCCCTATTAGGTTTATCTAGGTTTCCTCCTCTTCTTCATGGTTTTGTGAACCCTCAACATATTTTTCTTGGAAATGAGGCCTAATCTGTTGATCTAGTATAGCATTTTTTCTAGTGTTAGGATTTTTCCTAAAGTTGGGGTTTCTAATTGGGGGTGCTTGTTGATTCTCCCACTAAGATTTTCTTTCCATGTTTTCTAATCTATCCATTATCCTTTCTACACTTTTGGCTAAACTATCTATCTTACCATCCGAAGTGGATGTTTCCTCTTTAATGACTACTCTTTTTTCATTTCTCATCCTAGCTTTCTTAGCTAATAAATTGGCTTCTACACTAACAACATTACTTTGCATTTGTTCTAATGTTTCAGGGTTTCTTTCTCTTAATTGGTATGACATATCAGTGTCAAAACCATCAGGGAATTTGATTAATGCTAGGTCTGGTGGAGGTTTAATATTAGCAGGGATTGCATTATAGATACTGTTGAACCTAGTACAATAATCCTGAACAGACTCATTAGGAGCTCTTCTAATGTTTTCATATTCAGATAGTATTTGTAAGGGGTTTTTCTTTCTTTCCCATCTATCAATAAACAATCTATGGAAAGCAGCTAAATCTGCAATATGATTAGCAGGTAAACCTTTGAACCATTTTTTAACATCCCCTGTTAATGTTTGGGCAAAAAACCTCATTTGCACATTAGACTCATCAATCTCATGCAACTCAAAATAGTCAGTCATTTTGTTTACATGTTGTTGGGTAGTATACTGGCTAGTAGCATCAAACAGAAAGATCTTACTTTGGTAATCTTGGGGCATGGCATGTAGTTGAGTTGGTAGGACCAAAGGTGCATATCTGTCTGCCATGGCTGAGATTTTGGTTTGACTAGGGGGCAAAGTAGTGGTGCTTGAAGAAGAACTTGAGATGGCTGTAGATGAGCTAGATGAGCTTGAGATGTTTGGTTGGAGAGGAAGTTGAGGAATAACTGGTTTAGGGGAATGAATTGTGGTGAATATTATAGGTGAGGTGGTAGTAAATGAAGCTGTATTTACAGTTTTTGAAGACTCTGTAGAAATTTCAAGTGTTGTAGCAGTTAAGGAAGCTAATTCAACTGATAAGCTTTGTCTGTATGCCTTATCAATGTTGAGGTTAGAGCTTCTAGTTTGTCAAAAGTATCCAAAACATGTTGATATAAATCTGGATGTATAAGCACCTTCTTTGACTCAATCAATAGAATAAAATTAGGGTCTATCACAGTTTCATGAATTGAATTTTCTGATTTGGTTCTAAACAAAGAAAGCTCAAACGTTAAATCAAACTGAATATCCTCTAAACTTGATAAATCCTTGGGGAGTGAATTTGCTTTAACTAACTGGATACTACTTGCTTGAGTCTCTACCTTTTTTGGTTTTCTTAAAATTCTGTCAGGGTCATCAACTATTGTAGCAAGGTTCAGATCTGGATTTTCCCTAGTATACTATGTTCTCCTGGAAGCCATAATTTTAATTTTTTAATTGCTTTATGAAACTTTTTAACAACTCTAAAATGACCTTAAGGGGCAAAAGATAAGATTTAAGATTTCATTAAAGTTTTATTAAACTAAGGATAGGTCCCCGGTATGGTTGCCAATATGTTATCTCTCCAAAATTTCTCTAGAGTTTTTGTGAAAGAAATGATAGAGGTAACCACAAACCTACTTTGGAGATTAGGATCTAGCCTTCCTAATGTTTAGAGAGGGCTCTCTCTTTATGATTTAACTTTGTTTAGTTAATTTATTTTATGCTAGTTATGATTGTACTTGGGTTTTGATTTTGATTTGGTGGTGGGATTACTAACTTAGATGGATAGAGGGATGTCTTTTACCATTGGGCTATGGGGTCAAGTGTCAAGAAAACAGGACTAGATCAAGTTCTACAAATAGTGTTTATAGGGCAAGGTAGTTGAGTAAATTCAGATCTTAAGGCTGGATGGTGAAGTGGTTTTCAATCGGATCCAAGGAGCAATTAAGGGTTCCTTAAACCGGATAATGAAGGAAATGGTAGGGGTTAATCGAAACTAGGGAGCAATGAAGGGTTCCCTAATCTAGATATCAGAAGAAAACATTAAAATGATTAACTATTCAAGGCAGAGTGTACTTAAACAAATTCTCTAATATAATTCCAGTTAATTCATTCAATTTAGATAACATGCAAGTTTGTGAAACACTTAAGAAAATAACAAATTTGACAAAGAAAATACTCCACTGAAGTAGCTCAACACATGAATCTTGTAATGCAATCTCTTTATTACTCAGTCCAGCCTGCTGACTTGAAAAATTGGTACAATGAACCCTTAGGCTACAGATCAATACAACTATAGAAATGTCTAGCAATCCACCCCTATACTTCGAATTATGAAGTATTTATACAAAAATAGTTTACAAAATATCCCAAACTGTCTTGGGAATTAATCTAGGAAAAAGAAATATCTCCATGTAAGAAGATAGAGACAGATATTCAACTGCTGCAACCTATCCCTATTTATTAGGCTGTGCCATCTTATTCTTTGATCTTTTGCTATTTATTCTCCTTTGCTGTCGGCCTTCCACACTGACTGTTATTTTTACTTTTCCCTTTTAACTAATACTCTCTCATATGATACTCTTTCATCTAAGTTGGCCTTCTATTTTTCTTTTACTGCATTGTTTTCACTTTTACTTTTCATTTTACAATAAGTCATTTAATTTCTCCCAAGTGTCTGCATCTAGTAATTTGATATTTACCATTTTTCTGTAAATTTCATCTACTTCTATGTACTTTTCAAAGGTGGGCTTGTTCATAAAAAGGTGTTTTACCTCATGCTGGAGGTAAAATAGGTTCTCAAAAGTTTGATACAGAACCTTTCCTATAGGCATCCCTTTCATAGAAGAGTTATTGGCTTGATCTCTTGCCACTTCTCCGATTTTACTGTTGTAGTCTTCATGTGGCATCAATCTGCCATTTATCACCAAGGGATTTGGCAAGCCTTTCTGCCTCAAAGCATCAAACTTAACCATGAACCTATCTATAGCCAGCTCCATGGTTTGGCATTTGTCCTCAAGATTCATCATTAAGTTCTTCTTGGTGAGCACTTTCTTCACCGCTAGTATGGTGCTAGTCCTGTCATCTATTTCCAGCTCCTACAATTGATATTTATTTTTAGAGTTAAGGAAGTGGATTATTTTGGTGGCTTCTTCTGGCATGTCTCCAAGTTCAGCCCTAACTCTTTGAATTTCTTCAGTAGCCTCTTTGACTAAATCATTTTGTTCAAAGATAACTTGTATAGATGGCCAAAGATCATTGACAGAGTCAATGATATTGGCCCATAGTTGTTCTTTAGCTTGGGCAAGTGGTTCCTTCAATGTTAACTCTTTCTCTAGGTTCTTTATCCTCTCAGTCAACTTGGTTGACTTTTGTACTTCGTTCTTGTGCATAATCTATGCTAGTTTCTTCTCATCCTCCAGACTTGTTATTTGTTCTTTTAGCTTATTTATCTCATTGGTCTGAATGGACATGTCCTCCATTGATTTGACCAGTTTGCTTGCCTCATCACTTGATCTGATAATCACCCTTGAGTGACCTCTGTTAATTAATTATTGAATGAAGGTATTACACACTCATGCGCTGGTGTGTGTATATGTTATTTTAGGCAACGGATCGATCAGATTGCAAAATACACAGACATGTTAAATGGAAAACAGCAGAGAAACACAGTAAACAAATACAAGAACATAACAAATAAATAAGGATTTCACCCTATCCTCTAGAGCTACGTCTCTGGTCTAGCTTTCAGTGGTGGCCTTCTTTTATTGTGTCTTTAAAGTAGGGAATTATAATGAGGAGCTCAATTTGAGCCTCCTGAAACAGAATTGCTTGGTAGGGTGGTTCTTGGATTCCCCAAGCCACTAGAGTGCACAGACTCTTTTCCTATCCAAGTCTTGACCTCTCTGGTCTTTAATGGGAGGAGCCCAATGTGGTGCTCAGTTCCCAACAAATCCTCTCAGGGATTGCTCGATGCTGCCTTATGCTGCAGGTCAGCTCAGCTCTCTGTCTTTCTGCTTTTTGCTTCACTGTCTTTTCTTTTCTCTAACTTTGTCTTCTTCTCTCTGGTTCTCTCTGGTTCTTCCTCATGACTATTTGATTCCTCTTCTTCCTCTGTCGGATCACCTGCTGCTACTTGCTTGGAGTTCCCTGTCTTGGCATCAACATCTACGGCTCACAGGGAGTGGCCACTTGTCCTCTTGCGAACTGCGCCAGCTCTTCTTCGTCGGTTCGATTTTTCCATTACACTATGGAATGAGTCATCTGCCAACTCGGTGGTCAAATCAGATGTCAAAATTATTTCTGCTGTGGCTAAATCCCCTTTCAAATCCGGTTCTTTCATTGGGCACATTTTCCACCGTTAGATCTGGAGCCCCCAGATTCGATGACATTCGCTCATTTCACGCAGTTGACTTGCTCGACTGTTACCGTGTGATGAGTGGTGGTTTTCTCTCATCCGCCTGCCACACGTCGGGTGATGAATGGAATCGCTCGTTTTTCTCCAAATCTGCTTACGCCCAAGGGTGCCCCCAATACTGTCGATTTTGGAGCACGGGTCCCGCCTTTAGCCTTTTGCGCTTTCCCCATGGTTTTCTTGGCTTCCATGCAACTGAGCGCTTCGGGGCCTTTCCTTTTCGAGGGGTTTTTCCTAGTGACATGCGATTAGTGCCAATGATGTGTGATTAGCGCTAAGCACTAATTGCACATCAGAAATAACCTCCTTTTCCCGATCCGGGCTTCCCAGGTGCCAGTTTCACCTCCTGCGCAGTCTCCATAGGCCTCGGTCAGCGCGCTTTGACTAAGGTCCTCAACGTTCCTCGCTGGTTGCCAACTACCATTGTTTAGAGGTCTTCCTGATCACTCTGCGCTCTTGAATTCAAAGTTTTGTCCTGATTTGTTACAATCATGGTACTATGATAATCTTCATAGATCCAATTCAGATCATCACTTGGCTAAGCTGTTGCTGCTGTTGAACCTGTTGCTGATGTAGATGTTGTTGAAGCTAGAAGTGTTGTAGCCAGTGGAGCTGTGGGGGCCAATGAAGATGCTCAGGTTGATGGAACTGTTGTAGTCACTATGGGAATAGTAGTGGCAGTGGCTGTCTTAAGGTTGGCCTATTTCAGCTGTATTAAGTTTTCCAACTCCTTCTCTATTTCTTCCAGTTGATCATTTAATTGAAGAATGAGATCCATCATTTGTTCCTACTGGGTTTAGCTTTCTAGGACCTCCTTAGTCCTTAGTTTCTTCGTAGCTTTTACATCATTGGGATTATACCCAAGCTCAATCACCAAGTCTTCCAGTGACTTGATTCTATTATCCTTGGCTTGTGAGGATGCCTTTTCCAGCTTATATTGTGTTGTGATATTATCCAGTGAGCTTTGGAGTTTGTGCACAATCATTACTTTATTTGTCATGGTGGAGTAAATCATCTCACCTACCTGCTTATGGAATTCAATCTGGTCAATAGGGTGAACATCCCTAGCAAATACTTCGAACTCTGCCTTCTTGCAGTCTACTGATGATTTGGGCTGTTGGAATGTAGGCTACACGAATGTCATTTGCATCTTCCCAGTCTTAATGTCAAAGGTTGACATTAATCTATTTTTATTTGCTGGTGTTTGTTTGAAGTACTGGGCATAAGTCTAAGCCTTCAATGCCTCATTTCTCAACTTAATTTCCTTGTACTTTTCTTTAATATATTTCTCTTTATCCACAAGCTTGCTGAATGAGGAGACTTCAATGCTGAGCTGTTTATCAATAAGTCAAGTGTTTGAAGTAGAAGGCTCATGAGTTTCCTTTGAAACTAATGGCCTTTACTCCTTCTAGCCATTGTGTCAGTGTCAGTGATTTCCACTGTATCAACAGTGTCTTCTTGTTCATTTACAGGATTAAGCTTGGGCCTCTTCCTGTAACTGATTTCAAATTGGTCATCTGTGGTGTCCATCCCTGAGATAGAACCTTCTTCCCTGGTTCTTTTCACATTTTTGTCCTCATTTGCTAGAGTCTGTAGGATGGGAGTAATAGTCATATGTTCTTGTAGTTTCTGGAACTTGCAGAAAGGAACTAATATCAATTTGCTTTTCCACATCAATTAAAGTACTCTCCACATCTATCAAAGTGTTTTCCAACCATTCTGACTGGTTGGCATATCTCTCAATGTCTGGCCTGGGATCATGTATGAAAGGACTCAATTTGAATATGAGCCTTAGTTTATTTATGAATCCATTAGGGTCATATTTCCACATAAAACTTCTTTAGAAGTTCATCTGCTGTAAGATTTTGTCTGCCTCTAGTCCAGATTCCCTATTATTACAAATAAAGGGGCCCAATTGGTTTTTCATTTTAGACTAAGTCTTCTTCCTAGCTGAAAGGAAATTAACTTCATCAGAGTTTATGATTTGTGTAAAATACTCTAATGCAAATATCCTCATGGGGAGGTATTTGGGCAGTTTGTAGGGAGTAAGTTGGCATCCATATATTCTGATTTCTATGTGGTATTGGTATAGATACCAGTCTCCCACTCTACTGTTCTTAGCCAACTATAAAACTCTCTTAATTTCGTCACTTATCCTAGGCTGCTAGCTACTAGTTAGCATGTTTATAACTAGATGAACAAATGAATCAATGAAATCTTTATAAGAAAAAACAGTGGAATATCTTTGGATCAATGGTGTCCAAAAGATGACAGATCTTGGATTGCCCTTGGTGTCTAACTTTTGAATGCTTACTGGAAAATTATTTGACTAAAAATATATGAACATGTGAAATGATACTGATGAGTATTTGAAAACTCTCTCATTTGGTAATCTGATAAACAGTTCATGGATTTTGTCTGCTATGAACTGAGCAAAGTTGTAAACTGTAGCAGGAGGCTTGCATGGGAAAAAGATAGAAAGGAAAGCAAAAACAACCTCATCCACATGTTCATCTGTGGTGTACCCTAGAATGCAAGAGAGCATGGTAATAATATGTTTGCCTCTTTCAGAGAGAATGGTGGCAGCATATGGAGGACTATTTGTAGTAGCATGAGACTCCTATATGATGAAAGTTTGAAAAATCTGAGCCTTCTTGGGAAGGTCTGGCTTTGTGTAGAGTTCAAGTAAACCTTCAATGGAAAGTGGGGTCTCATTTGGGCTTGGCTAGATTTGCAGTATTTGATTAATTGATTCTGCAATAATGGTGAACAAAACTTGCTGGTCAGGGGAGATTATGGCTATTTGAATGGGAACATAGCAAGCTTGGAAAAAGTGGATAATTTCTGGGAATAGGTGTACCTGTGGGAACAAGTACTTGGGTAAATTGGACTCCCATAGATGAATATCATCATTCTGGTTCACAAACTTGTCTTTACTCCAGCAGTGGAGTTTCAGTAACTGGGCAGGGGAAGTAGTATCTTTAATTTGAAAGTCTTTGTCGGTTAAAGGGCGGTGGTCAATATCCAGGTGAGGAGTTTGTATAGGTCTTACTTCCAGAGAGGTTTGGAAAGCCATAATTTGGTTTATTGAATTGAATTACTCTTTCTGTGGCTTTAGGAATAAGGTTAGAAGGTCTGGAACAATGGGAGGGTAATTTTAATTTGTAAAAAAGGGGTTTGGGTGCATAGTAGGTTTCTCTTCAGAACTCAAGGAGGTTTTTTAATTAATTTAATTAATTAACCTCGGATAATTATTGTGTATAATTTAAATTCATAGGGCCGTTCTGGTTCTATCAAGAATACCTGGAAATTTGATGGTTTGATGCGCAGACGGGTTATGTGGTGGAAATAGAGGCTTCTGAGGCTTCACTTTGTCAATTTTCTACTTCAATTGGGTGTCTGCAGCGTCTTTGGGTGGAAAAAGTTGGTAAAAATTGTCGCGCAGAGGTTCAGGGTGTCAGAGTTGGTTTAACAGAGGTTTTCAATGAAAATAAGCAAAAAGAGCAAAATGGGGCATTTTCGGCCTTTTAACCAATACCGGTTACATTTTGGCATGAGAATTGGCGAATGAACAGTGGGAAGTTTTGGTTTAGGTGGGAAGGTGGTTTTAGGCCATATCGCACCGCTTTTGGATGGAGGGTGGTATTTTTCATGAGCACGCGATATAACCTGGTGCCGCCACGTAGCCAAACAATTCTTTGCCAAAACCTCGAATCTCGCGTGCTCTTGGGTTGTTAATTGTCGGCTGTTGAATCCGCACGATATGGCTGTGCACCATTGGATCTGGAAGTGGGAGATCAAAGGGATATCGCGCAGTGAAGTTGCATGGATGGAGTTGGGATGTGATTGGCGGGGCCCGGGATTAAGTTACAAATGAAATGTGATTAATTAACAAATAATGATGGGATTTTTAATATAAGCGGTGGGTTTAGGAAAAACTTAGGATAAAGGGTTTTTTTTGGGTTTTTAAGGGGAAAAGGGAAATTAATAAGGGGGAAAGTATTATTTGTGATGGAAATGTGTTTCACACTATGGAAATGGTTTTTGGGAAGGGGGGATGATTTTTTGAAGGGTAAGGTGTAGAGAAATGTGTGAAAAAAAGTGATAAAAGGTCAAATGAAGGGAAAGGGTTTTTATGAGTAATGAAGGGATAATGAGGGGAAATTATCAAATACATATGTGGGGTTGTAGTAAATGAGGGGAAATTAGTAAATAAGCTTTAGTGGATATCCTTTCTCTTTCACAATTCCTCCTGCAAATGAAACATAGGATTAAGCATGATGAATGTTCTTTTTGACTTAGCAACCTCGTGCACTTGCAAAACTTCTTCTACCTGCCCTTTATTTACCTTAACATTTTTTCTTCATTCTTTGGGTGCATTTGAGCTTGATGACCCTTTATTCCTTTTCTTTTGATAAGAAAACTATCTAATTCTAACCTTATAACTTCCAATGGCTCAGATTAAACTGATGAGGTCATTTTATTCTCTACCTAATTACTGATCTGCCAAGATTAAACAATTTGGCTAGATCTTTATTCTCTATCTATCAACATGAAATTTAAAGCATGAATGAGTCAAGATTAAACTATTTGACCATCATGGATCGTGACATTTTTGACAAGCTGCACACAATCTTATTTTGCAAAGTAAAGTAAAAGATAGTGGCATTTGAATTTGCACACTTTCATGATCTATTTTTTATATCTTTTTGGGGTTCATATTTTTTTACTTTTTTGATCTTTTCCTTTCTTTTTGTCGTTTGATTATTCTTTTAGGACATACCCTCTTTACGTTTTTTAATTTTAATATGGGAAAATTTTTTGTAGAAAGCAAAAGTATGTACAATATTACAAGACTTACCATAGCCAATTCAAAATTATGAATCCTATTATTATAGGACCCTAACAATTAACATCTCTAAAAATCATGTTATGCACTCAAAGATTAAGAATATTTCCATTAAATATCACTTTCTCAGAGAACATGTTGCAACTTAGACTATTAAATTAGAATATATTCCAACAAAGGAGCAAGTTCCAAACATATTCACCAAACCTCTTTCCATAAATCCTTTTGAATATCTTAATGATATCTCCACTACAAGTGAGAGTATCCCACGAATTGTACTAATTAGGTTCTCTAGTTTTTAGGCAAGAGTTGTTGCTAACAGGGGGAGTCATTTGCATAAAAGCATGCTCATAAAATAACTCTTCTTTTCCATTGATGTCACAGGGGGAGAATTAAGCAATGTAGTGAGAACCAAACTAATTAGGAAGACATGCAAAGATGTAGCAGATAGGGGTAGTTCTTAGCAACAATACATCAGTGATTGGACTACATGTATAGTGTTGACATCAATGTCAAAGATGAAGATTGTTAGAGTTGTGTTATCATTGATGTAGCTCATTGTTGTAGTGTCATTAATGTCCAGGAAATTGCATTTGTTTTCATTTATGACAGAGAAAGCTCAATAAGTCATTGATTATAACGTTATTGATGTTAAGTGAGAAAATTAAGGAGCAAGGAGATAAAGGTGGTTCAAGTGTTGTTAATGGTGACCCTATTTGAGTTAAAGAAAAACCCTTGAAGGTGTTAGAATAAAATGGGAGCATGATGGTGAAAAAGGAAAACAAGCGAAAATCCAAAATTTTAGAGGAATAACCCCAAATTTGTTTCAAGGAGGATTAACATAATCTAGGAATCCACGCATATGGGTGTACACAAAGAGTGTACTCACAAAATTAAATTGAATTCCAAATTAAAATATGAGAAAGATAACCTATATGGGCCGCCATGAGACCACTCGTTTCCAGATTTTTCATGTCATGTCTAGGTATCCATATATCTTATCATACACAAAGTAACATTTTTCTAATGACTTGGATTTCATATTCTTTCCTTGGTTAACCAGAATACAAGTGGTGCCCGTTTAGAACATAAGTGGAAAAATAAGGAAATTAGTAGTGATGTGGATGATAAATAATAAAATTGATGATGTGGTGGCTTGAGGTGGTAATACTTGTTAGTCAATTTTGGCCTTTCTGGATGGTTGACTGGACAATTTGTGGGTGACACATGATAGAAACATATCATGACACATGGAAGTAAGGTGACTTGGCAGATGAGGTGGGCTTCCTCAAACTCTTGATTCTTCTTGGAAAGCCAGATATATAGACATCTAGTCATATGACAGAAGAATTCCCTTGAATTATTTGTTTAGAGTACAATCAACCTATCTAACAAATAGAGTGTAGACAAGTGAAAGTATGGAAGCACAAAGTAGCTTGTGGTGTGTAGTGAAAGGAGTGTTGTAGCAAGTAAAGGAGAGCAATATTTAATCCAGAATTAGTGCAATGTATAGAGTAGATAAAGGATAGTGTATAGAATTTTGCAGATTAAAGTAAATATAATGTGTACAAAGTTGTGAAGGCCAGAACAAAATAAGGTCATATATGAATTATGGCATTAGTGTATTCTTCAGGTTGGTTCATGTATATTAGGAGATTGGTGTCTCCTTCAGGTTGGTACTTGTAAATCAATTAGGGGATTGAAGTCTCTTGTATGTTGGTTCCTACAAGAACAGACATATAAATACTTTTTTTGGTTTTCTCCCATAAGGGTTTCCATGATATCTGGTGTTCTCATCTATTGATTTTGTGATTGATATATATGTGGTTTGAAATGTTTTAATTTATATAAATTGGTCATTATATTGATTCACCCCACCCTCTTAGTATACGTGTGAACCAAACGTTATATTTAATTTACCTTGTATCTCAAATTTTCTTTATGGACTAGGAAGAAAGAAGAATCGCTCCCATTAAGAATTATGATGACTAGTAGAACCATGTAAAAGGGAAGAACAAGTAATTTTTTTATGTGCATCATGCTTATTGGTTATTTTTCTTAGTATATAATCCAAAATATCACATCTAGTGGTGTCATAACCCTCCTATACATATAGATGGGAGAAAATTTGCTAGTACCATCACCTCAATTCCTTGTGAACTCATGAAGTTGAACCAACCTTCAAGATAGACCAAAAATTATCCAAAACCATGTTGATCACCTTTAACATAGTAAGCATCACACGTGGTATATTATATAGATATTTTAATAGTTAAAAAATGAATCACATTTCATTTGAGAATTAAACTATGAGAGTTTCTTTGGTTGATAGTTCAGTTTGATCATTCCTTAGGTGTAATCTTTTTTTGCACTCTTGACCTAAATACTATTAGTCTCTACATAGATACCATCTACCAACCATGGAATATAATTATTAACCATGATAACATTTAGAGGATGAAATGTGTTCCCGCTGATTGTATAAATTGTATACATGCATATGCCATCCGCAAGTATCAACATTACTCGAGCATGGTTTCAAATTAATAATTGATGTTGAAATAGTCCATGAATGTGTAAGCACATGTTTTAAAGCATGACTCTAAGGAAGGAAAACATGTCAAATAGGAAAGAGATGAAAGTACTACTGATGTGAAAAATCAGTCCCATGCATAATGATATTGATTCCAACATTGATGTCCCATACAATTGTTAAGAATTAACATGAGTGATACAAGATAAGAAAAATGGTGGAAAAGTCCTAAAGCCTATTTTTTGTATCATATCAATCTCAAAATCTGAATTTATAATACATCAATAATCATTCTAGATATTCTATATCTATATCTAGATAACACTAACAACTCATTAGAAGATCATCATGACACATCGTCAAGATAAGAATTACAATTGTATTCTCAGACTTTATGATTTTCTAGGGACTCAAATGTTAATCGCAAGTCTGAATAATCGTACCAATAATCTTTGTTATCTTCAAATACAAAACTATTGAACTGAGTTTCAACAAAGATATTCCTAAAAAACCGCCGATACCTGAATATCTAAAAGTGATCAACTACTATATATGAACATTTCCGTTGAAATGATTATTGAAGAGAACATTTGCTATGTTGGAATTCCCATTGTTGACTAAATGTTGATTGATTTGACAGATAAGAGTTTGAAACATGGAAACCAATATATGAGGCTCCCCCCCATCAGGTGCAAGGTGATAATTTTTTTCAAGTTAATTCTTGAGAGGATCCAAGTATGGGCTTTGAATTCTTTATGTGGTGGTTTTCTAGTTGAACGATGCCCATCATGCATGGAAAATGGTGGTTTATGGTTTACCACTAACTAATATGATTTGAATAATGTGGCAGTTTTTGGATGACCACTGACTAATCTTCACATCAATAATATGGTGGTTTTCAATGACCACTAACAATACTACTTTGATTTTAATAATGTGGTGGTTTATGGTGTACCACTAACCATTTTCAACTCATCAATTTAATCCCCCTCTTAAAGTTGTAGGAGAGTTTCTTTTATCATTATACTCCCCCCTTTAGGTGTGAAGAATACCATATTTGACTCTTGTGTCTTTACCTATGTTTTGAATATGCAATAAGACTAATGTAGTTTCATTCTTCACTCCTTGATTCCATCTCTAGGAATTTATCCATCTGTAATGCATTGTTTTCTTTGGTTTCTTCTACTTTTGACATCTTTATGATAAATGATTTGTCTTCCCATAACGAAGACAAGGATGGAGTTAAAAACATTGACTCTCCATGTCACCATTTATCTGAGAATGTTGGCACTTTCTATTAATATTTTTAACTTCATTAAGAAATCCTAAACTCATGAACTGAATTGGTTTAGAGAAATCTGGAATTTAAAAGTTGTTTTCAGTAAAAACCACACCCAACTTACCCCATGGGGTGGCTGGTACTACTAATATGACTCCTCTTATCTCTTTTAGATGAATGGGATTATAAGTTATTATTTTATTTTTTTACTTTTCCTTACGATATATATTTTTCAGTAAAATCCACACACAACTTACCCCATGGCATGGCTGCTACTACTAATCTGAGTCCTCTTGTCTCTATCAGACGAATGGAATTATAAGTTATTATTTTGTTTTTCTAATTTTCCTTACTCTATATGTATATATATATATATATATATATATATATATATATATATATATATATATATATATATATATATATATATATATATATATATATATATATATATATATATACACATACAACACCCATCCAAATCACACTTCCATGATGTGGGAAGGAGGATCGACATTCATCATCCTTTATGCTCCAAATCAACATATTGCGTCTGGATAACTTGTCTGCATGTTAATTTGGCACTGGGGTGTCATAATCACGATTTTGGATCATGGTTATAGGGCCCACATCATATGGTCTATGATGTCCCTTCCCATCCAATGATTCAACTTCATCGTGCCACCCTCCCCACCTGCCTGTTGATGTCACAAGGGGAGGGTGTCGCAATAAACCTCCATCGTCCGATTTCCGACGATCTTCATAATTCGTTAACATAATTTTCTTGCCATGTCCTCCCAACGTTTTATCCTGGAAATTCCTTTGGCTAATCGTTTTTAATCAATTGGTGTGGGTCCCTTCAAGACACATCATCCCACCTTCCACATCTTGGCAATTCTTGCCACACTCCTTCATATATGTTAGAACCTTATTACCACAATTGCATTTCTAGTGGGGCCACATGACCTCCCCTTCCCATTGGTCTGCCACTCCAGGTTCTAATCACCACTACAACACGTGGCAAGTCACCTTGATATCCTTACCCTGACACTCTCCTTGCTACACTCCTTTATACTTCCGAGGTCACTCCGTCGGGCTAACCTGTAAGGTGGAATCAACCTTTCACTAATGGAAAGACAATTAGTCCACATTCTTCAAGCTCAAAATAGTTGTTTCATCCCACATGTTTCACCTTGGAGCTTATATCTCCTACCCCTCCTTGTGCCTCTAGGGTGGGACCTCCAGGACACATATAGATTGTGGGCCATTCCCTTCCACGTGCCATCTCTTCCTATTGGCCCACATGGTTGCATTGTCATGACATTCCCGACTGATTCAACTTGATCATTTCCCCTTGCATTTCAAATCCACTCCCAAGAAAAACCTTGCGGACTAAGTTGTCTCGCGGTTCCCCTTTGCACCAATCTTGTTACCATTAGGTTTATGTGGTTGCCACCATTTCTCGGCCCCACATGATCTCGCGGGCAACTGCAGGCTTCCCTTTTTCTTAAATTATGGGATTTGGTTGTAGTATGATGTTGTCATGTGGGCTCCATGTCCAACCAATTGTGGAATTGTCAGGCCTGCGTGTTCGCCAACGCATCCCAACTGCTATCACCCCACCTTCTATTGGTGTTGTTAAATGCGAAATCTCTGGATATGACCCTGGGCCATGTCACCCTTCCATTGCCCAATCACAGTAAGGAGTGATCTCGACATCCAATCCATGGCTTCCACAACTAGGTTTTCCTCAAATTTGAGGATAAGGTTTATTCAATTTAACTATAAGTTAAATCTCCACTTGGCTTCATTGCATCACTACTCTGAGAAAACTTTACCCTCCAAGCATGGTTTTTCCTATGGATTAATTGTAGTGGCTTTGCAACCATTTGGATCTATGCCAATGATTCACCAAAACCACTACTATTTTTCAAGGAACCTACTGGAGCTATCCTTCTGATCTTAAGCTATAGCCACTCCAATGAGTTCCTGGCCTTCAACTATTCCCCGTATTGAGATAGGGAATTCCAAGCATGCCAACGCTGGTGATAATTTATCTTCCCTATGCCAAGGACTTGTAGTGAACTCCCGAAGGTCCTTCACCTCTCTTGCTACACGCCAAGAGCTCCATGATTCTAAGAAATTGTGCAAGTGGCTCTATGGCACCACTCAAGGGTTTTAGGGGTATTTGGATATTAGCAGGGATACATTTCCACCATCACCAATGCCTCCAAGGTAAGGGTACATGTTGCTGAAAATACAAGGTTGGGGAAGCCTTCATGTAAAGATCACATGTTGTTAAGGTTGAGGAGGAAATAATCCTTGACAAAAACATATTACACTGACAGACTGTAATAAGGGCTTAATTCCATCACCTTCAGTTCATTATCCATAGACCTGGTCAAGCAGGTTGTCTCCAATGTAATAATTTTTCATATAATGGAAGGATTCACATATATATAATGTTTTTATGGTTGAATCTATTCTTATGAACCATTATGATGCTTTTCAACATTTTACATTTTATTATGCCTTATGCACAACCATAGAAAAACCATGTATTTCCTAAGGTGTGCCATTTCAACTGGAAATGCATTATACTTCTGTTCATCACATTTATAAGCACCATTTCAGTCCAAAAATACAAACATATGCTCATTATAGTTATAAGCACCATTCAATCTAGAAATTCAAAATCATACATGCATTATCAGTTATGCAAATGCAAGGAGAGCACTTATCTTGTAAGTTTTAGGGAAACTGAGTCTGGGACAAGGACTCTCCACCAAACCATAGACAATTGAAACCAAGCTCACTTGTAGCTATCACCGCCAACCCAGATTCAAGAGACCAAGGGGATTTCTCTAAGGATTGAAACACAAAATTCCAACTGAAACAACGAATCTAGAGGACCTCCTTCACCCACCCACCAACCACTCATCAATCAATAATATACAAGGAATCCAAAGGCCTACTTCCTCCACCCTCCAGCTCCCCAATGGAAGTCAATCGATACATACAAGGAATCCAGAGGCTTACTGCCCCCACCCAAAACACACGGGGAATACAGAGGCTTCTTCTCCACTCAAGAACACACATGGAATCTAGAGGCCAACTTCCTCCACCCCAAAAGTGTCAAGGGAATCCATAGAAGCAAGTCTCCACCATGAACACAGTGGTTCCACCCACTTTGGGGAATCCATAACCCACTGTAAAATCACACAGGAATGGCTTTGGAGGTCCTCCCTCTAGGAATCCAAGGTCCCAATCCTTTGCCCACACCATCAAGGGAATCTAGAGAAAACCATCTCCACCATCTGGCTTTATAGGGACTCGAGAGGTAATGTTCCTCACCAAGGAGAGACCATCTTCATGTTAGTCATGCCAACTGAACTATTGTCACTCCCTTCTCTTCTCTTCAACAATCCTTGCTCTTATGCATGGTTCCATATTGTATGCTTCTTGAATTGATCAATCTCCTTGAATGAATGAATGAGGGAATTATGTACTCCATGAGGCTGAACCCCTCCTTTTCCTCTGGTATCTACTTTTCTTCTCTGGCATTTACTTTCCTATACTTGCCACCTTACAATGTATTCCAAGACAACATGGTCCTTGTACTTCTCTTTGCAACCTATTTTTATTCAGGAACCAGTTTATTAAAATCACACCTAGCAACCTTTAATGGTTTTCCAAATAGTCCATATTTCCTACATAAGGAAACCTTACATATCCCAAGCAAGCCACTGTAGATGTATCCTGTAGATTCACAAGCTCATGCAATGTATTAAAGCACATGACAAGAATGTACTTCTACTTTCAACCAACGAAAGCCAATAGATTGATGAAAACAATAATAGAAAGAGGAAGAACATCAATGGCACATAACACAATAAATATCCGAGGAAAGCCACAACTCAAAACCCCACTATTTGTATTTCATTAATAAGAAATACAAGATGATAATACAATGCTTTTTCTCACAAGAACAATCCCAACACTCAGTATGATCAATCTCCCAGCTCACAAGAAAGCTCATGCCAAATCTTAGCCTCTTCTTCTGCTCTCCAAGTGCCTATTTCCTTGCGCATTTCCTATGGCTAATTAGCTCATCTTAAATGGAAATCAGTGCGTCCAAAACTGCGCAACCCCTTCTAGGTTCAGTTCCTGAATGCATGCACCATCTATACAACTCAGAAAATTATACAACAAATAGTACACTGTCCCTACACTCTAGTCTCAACTGGGTCTTTCTTAGAATCGACATGCATGAGTTTCTGATGAGGGAATATTCAGTTAACTGGAGTAGCACTAGTTAATGCAAAAGTGCACCAACTGACTGTTAACTCACTATTAGTACCTCAAACAGTTTGGAACTAATTTAACTTAACTTAACTCAGTAAATTGAGTTATATAATTACAACTCACAATTAACTCATCCTGGACCCCTATAGTACAGGGAGAACATATACATGACTTCAAAAAGACTTCTATAGAGCTGTAACAAGGGTCTTTTTCACCTCTAGTTATCTCACATTACAAGTCAATCCGGGAGCGTTTTGTTATTGCAAAGGGTATCTCAATTTGAGGCTATTTGTCAGAGTAATGCTTAGTAGTATAGGTCTAAGAAATACAAGAGTAAACGGATGCTAAGCTATGGCTAAATTACTTTTGCATAAAGAAATCACACGCGGCAACTTTGTCAGTCAAGGGTACGGAAGTAGTAACCCATCCCTCTAGAAACTGATGAAGGAAAAGGAATTAGAGTATGGATCATGGATCTGGGAGCATAATAGCGTCTACTGTGTCTCACGACAGCCTTGATCCTCCTCCCACACCAAACCAATGAATGCAAGTAAAAAGGAACAGCAAGAAAGCAGAATGGAACGACAATTCAAAAATGGAGCAGCAGTAGAAGGAACGGCAGTAAAGAAACTAAATCTCGCGAGTTCAACACTCTCAATTCTTGGCATCAACTTACATACAAAGAAAGAGCAATCTTTTGTACAAGTAGACAGCTTAATCAAATGGAACAACAAACCACCACAAACAGGAAACGTCAATCATATGTACACATAATCTGAAATGATCACCAGTAGTCCACACACAACGTTAATTCCATCTTCTTATGATCATCACTCCAACCATATGTAGCTAAAACATTCCACTTATAAATTCTGTAACGGAAGTGAACAACTCAGAACAATGTTATGTGATCAATTCTGGAAATATGATGTAAACTTGTTACAAAGATTTACAAAAGGAAAACTACTGATGAACGAGTATGGAACAGCATGTAAGTATATCAGATTATTAAGAACAATAAACAAACCACACAAAGCCAAACTGTAATGATACAATCAGCCAGTGTCCGTTGGAGTCGGGCCCTTAGCTTCCAATGGCACACCGCCGTAACTTACTTCAGATGCAGGGAGAAAGTAACACCAAATATATTATATTAACACATCAATGATAGTACAACAAAACTAAGTCTCAAAGAGACTCGATAGTCTGAGTTTAAACCAACTGTGAGGTCTGTAAACAGAAAGTAAAGATACAAGATAATCAAAAAGTCGCTGAAGTCTTCGATGCTGCCCCTTTTTATACAAGTAATGGCGGAGTTAACTAAACAACAAAATAATTGAAAGTAACGATCCCTCAGGATCAAAGATCCTGAGGGATCTGTTAAACTGTTAACTCCTCTCTTTTCTCTGCCTAGCCTTCCGAACTGACAGTCCTTCATCTCGTCCCGATTGATATGCCTTGATTTACTCGCCCTGGTCTGGATTTTATTTGGTTTTGGAGGGACAGCCGTTATCTCCTCATGGAACTCTCATTTTGCACCGCGCCTTCCTACTTTTGTCTTTTCCTGCATAGAGAAGATAACTATTAGTGATTGGGTCATTCGTGCTCATTCTCATTACATTCTCCTTATTTTATAACAAAGAAAAGGTTACAACTATTGCTTGAAACACCACTAAGTTATTCGTTAAAACATACCTTTCCAATGCTCTACAACTTCCAACTCGAAATTCCTAAGTTAACCAAGTCAACTCACTCTAGTTAACTATTACAAGTTTTTATGAGAATAGACTTCAATTTTAATTCTTAGTTTAATTCAAGGACAAATTAAACTGGAATTTATGGATTCTATTTTTATCATTTCTTGTTGCTATTTTCAACACCCCCTCTCAACAAGAAAGGAATTCAACTCGATCCCAATCCTAAGCCTTTGGAATGTTCTGCATGCAACACTTCTCTGTAGTGTTGTTGCTCCAACAACTCCAGAAATAGAAAAAAATCCAACCTGGATTAGAATGATGCCTCTGTCATCAAATTATCTCACTGTTATTGCCTCTGTCGACTAAAAACTCTACGCTTCTGTTGACTCTACCTTTCTGCACTATTGTCAACCCTTCTCTGCACTTATTCAGTATCTAACTGCTCTAGCCTCTGTCACTTTGATCTCTGACTGCATCAATCCCATTGATTCCTCTTGCTACTATGTACTTTGGGCTCCTGTAGCAAGGTACGATCCATGAGATAAAACCTCTCAATGGACCCTGCCCAATTTCACCCCTCTTGGGACTATCACTTCACATCGCCCCACCTCACACCTGGAGGTATGGCTACATGTGATCCCTCTACCCACATGGCTCGAAATTTCCCCCTACTAGAGGTCTTTGCATGAGTGGACTTCTACACTCGGTCTCCTCTCAGCTTCTCTAGTTGTGGCTTCTCCACAACTTCCTGAAAGTGCTAATGGGACTACTTCTTCTCTGCTTGAGTGGATCTCTCCACTTGATCTCCTCTCTACTTCTCTAGTTGTGGCTGCTCCACAACTTCCTGAAGCTACTTTTGAGGCTTCTTCTGGGGCTACATTTTGAGAGGTAATTTATTCTCCCTCTCAACCACCAAGTCTCTAACCTTTTCCTTGCTCCTCAAGGCTTTGCATGCATCTTGAACCTCAAGAGCATACAAGTTCTTGTTCCGTGAACCGATCTGTTTCAACTGTCCCGTGGTGATGTGTCTGAGGAAAACCTTTCCCTTACTAAAAACCACATCATAGCCACAGTCTTCCAATACTGCGATTGAAACAAGATTCTTCTTTAGTCCTGGAACATACATCACATCTGTGATCCTGAGAGGGGAGTCAGAATCCTTCTAAAAGGTAACCATACTAATCCTAGTAGCTCTATACCTCTCGTCATCTCCAAACTCTATGCTCTGCTTGAGGTATTTCTCCTCAAAATCACTAAATAGATCTCTATTCCCCATCATATGAAATGAGGCACCGCTGTTAAGATACCACACGCCTCCCATGATAGTGTTGGCCATGCATGCTATGAGAGTGAAATCAAGTTTGAATTGTGAAGCTAGAGCTTCACCTGCTATCGCTATTGTCGGCTCCTTCTTGCTTGCTTTCTTCTGTGGGCAGTTCTTGGCATAGTTCTTGTGCTCGTGACAGTGAAAACACTTGAATTTTGTCAAGTCCATATTCTTTCCACCCTCCTTGCCTTGGGACTTCTTTCCCTTGGCCTTCTTTTCCTTACTCACTAAGGCAAAATCCTCTTCCACTTCCTTGGAAGACGTCCCATCTTTGGTGTTCCTCCCGATCTCCTCCTGCATCAAATCCAACCATAGTCGTTCCCAATCTGGCAGCTTCTCCTGATTGACAGAGTCTTGATAACTATGCCAACTCTTTGGGAGTCTTAGAAGAGAAAGACTCACCATATCATCCTCAACAACTGTGATTCCAACACTTCCAAGTTCATCACGACATTGAGTGAACTTGGTCAAGTAATTTGGAATTGAGTCACCTGCCTCCATCTTGATTTTTTGAAGTTTATCTTTTAGTGCTAACTTCCTTTGGTCACTGTTGTTCTAGAAAAGGTCCTTCAATGCTTTCCACATAGCATGCAGAGTTTCCTTCCCATGGAAACTCAAGACAATGTGGTCTCAAACTCCCTCAAGGATTATTCGCCTTGCCCTTGCCACGCACTTCTTCCATTTGGCCAAATTCTGAGCATTCAATGTTGGTGGCTTAGGAATGTCCTGATCAATGAATTCCTTCAAGCCATTATCCTCTAACACGACCTCCATCCTCTCCTTCTAAGCTATATAATTTGAGTTGCCATCCAAGGCATACTCGAGCCGCAAACCATAGAATGCCATCTATCAATCCTGAAGTATGTATTGCAAATCTGAATTTCACTTGTAACCTTGAAATCAAAACTTAAAAATCTCCTCTAGTATATTGTTCTCAACTCTGATACCATGTAGATTTATCCTTTAGATTCACAAGTTCATGCAATGTACTAAAGCGCATGACAAGAATCTACCTCTACCTCAACCAATGGAAGCCAATAGATCGATGAAAGTAATAATGGAAAGAGGAAGAACATCAATGGCACATAACACAATAAATATCCAGGGAAATCCACAGCTCAAAAACCCACTATATGTATTGCATTAATTAGAAATCCAAGATGATAATACAATGCTTGTTCTCACAAGAACAATACCAACACTCAGTATGATCAATCTCCCAGCTCACAAGTAAGCTCAAGCCAAACCTTAGCCTCTTCTGCTGCTCTCCAAGCCCCCATTTCCTTGCTCATTCATATGGCTGATTAGCCCATCTTAAGGGTAAATCAGTGCATCCAAAACTGTACAATCCCTTCTAGGTTCAGTTCCTGATTGCATGCACCATCTGTACAACTCGGAAAACTATATAACAAATAGTACATTGTCCTTGCACTCTAGTCTCAACTGGGTCTTTCTCAGAATAGACATGCATGAGTTTTTGATGAGGGAATCTTAAGTTAACTAGAGTAACACTAGTTAATGCATTGGTGCACCAACTGATTGCTAACTCACTATTAGTTCCTCAAACAATTTGAAACTAATTTAACTAAACTTAACTCAGTAAACTAAGTTATCTAATTACAACTCACAATTAACTTATCCTAGACCCTTATAATATAGGGAGAACATATACATGACTTTTGAAGTACTTCCAACTCAAATTCCTATGTTAACTAAGTCAACTCACTCTAGTTAACTATTACAAGTTTCTAGGAGAATAGAATTTGATTTTAATTCTCAGTTTAATTCAAGGAAAAATTAAACTAGAATTTCTGGATTCTATTTTTATCATTTCTTGTTGCTATTTTCAATAGCCACCTCCTCATCTCTGGAATCTATGTCCCTTTTGACACAACCCTTTATAATATATTTTGTCAAATATTTGCATTTTATTTTCATGAGGAAACCCAGGTTGGGGCTGCCACAAACCCCTCCCCCTTGAAGGAAAACCGCCCTCAATGTTCTTTTGCTCATATGAAATACATGGAAACAAGATAAAAACAAATATTGTTTCATGGAGATTTATATGCACAACTCTCTCTCTCTCTCTCTCTCTCTCTCTCTCTCTATATATATATATATATATATATATATTCCCTACATTAAAACATAGCTACACTGGTCCTAGGGAGAGAGGGATTGAAATGGCTAGGGTTTCTGAAAGAGAGAATAGCGCCACCACCATATGGCAATCTGGTGATGGGATTTTTATGGAAGAGCATTTCTTACTCAGATCAGAGGTATGCTCCCCCATCCACCGTGCGGATCAGCCAGATGACAATCAGGAATACCTAGACCTCCATAGATTCGCAGCCCACAGGCACAAAGACGAGGGAGATGTTGTCCGGCAGGAGGGGGCTACGCGAGCTTGGATAAGGGCCGTGCAGAATGATGAGGCTTGGGGCTCCTTTGGTCTGGTGATGGCATATATTACCAAACGGACAGCAAGGATAGGCACTGCAGTGGTTCTTGACCAACCCGTCATGCGATTAGAGGTTCGGGCACACTTGAAAATAGCCGGTAGCCTAGACATGGTAGTTGGATCCCTGGAAAGCACCCTAGACAAGCCTGATATGGAGAAATCAAGCTGCGGACAGACTCAACAGCTTGGTGGGGTTCTTGGGCTCACAGAGAAAAATCCCAATCCAACAGATTGAGGCATAAAAGAGGGGTTTCCACCCAATACGGAGACAAAGCTGCTAAAACTATTTATCAGAGCGATAGAGGGCAGATATTACAGCATATGGTTCAGAAAGGAGATGAGCTTTCAAGATTTAAAGAATGAAATCCAGGCAAAACTCTTCGACCCAAGTCCTCAGATCTCTAAGGAAGCCGTATGGCCCGAGGGCAGCCTGAATGCTCAATCTAGACCTATGCAAGGAAGAATCTATACGGCTATAGACAAGGAAGGGATAAGGAACACACAAAGTGGTCACACCACAGCAGCTACAAGGTGATTATCATGAACTGGAGCACTCAGATTCCACAGCTACAACGGTCCAAATAGCATATTGATCCTAGCAAAAAACAACATCACCCACCAAGGACTTCGGACAAGAATTGATACAAATATTTATCAGAAACCTGTCAGGAAAAACAATATGCAAGCGAACCTGGACAGGGAAGCTGATAGAAGATATAGAGTATGAAATACAAGCACACACAGGCATACCAGCAAACATGCAAAGTTTGATATATGCAGGCCAAATCTTATAGGACCAATGTACAATGCAGGACTATGGAATTGTACCAGACTCAACCATCATCCTAAACACGAGGCTGAGAGGTGGAAGCTTTGGATCTAGCTCAAAGGGTACAAGTTCTTTTAAGGATGTCTTCAAAGGGAAGGGGGAAGCCACCAACAAGCCAAAACCAACACAAGATCTACCTAGACCCTATATTGTGGAGCAAAGAACGCAGACTCTAGTACTGACAATTGCTATGCCTGAGGTAAACAATTTTTATACTCATTTCTCTACAAAGGCTGTCATATGCAGATTTAATGGCTTTTGGCCCAAAACAGATGCATTACAACAATGGATATACTCCACATGGACAACAAATTGTGATATCCTTTTATGCTCCAAAGGCCTTTTTATTGTCAGATTCGACACGGTCAAGGAAAAACAATATGTCCTCCATGAGGGGCCATTGTTCTGGGGCAATGCAGGACTCTTCATGACCCCCTGGTTCCTGGGTTTTTACCCCACTACTATGGTGGTTTCCAAAATGCCGGTATGGGTTAGGCTACACAACCTCCCGCTACACTTTTGGCTACCCAAAGTTTTCGAAGTAATGGGGAATGCGATAGGAAAATACCTCAATCAAGACGTGGAAGAAATTACAAGAGGCATACATACTTTTGCCAGAATTTCTGTTGAGGTAGATCTTAGTCAACGGCTACCTGATAGCATAATTCTGATCCAAACAACTCACAGTGGAAACAACCACTAGATTATGAGAACGCTGCCTTCAGGTGTCGTCGCTGTCAACAAACAGGTCACCTTCTTAGTAACTGCCCACAAGCTAAAAAAGAAACCAGAAGAAATAAGAAACAAGCACAAAAACCAAGAGGTTGGCAACGCACAGTGAACCCACATGGAGTAGCAGAGGATGAGGAGGCAACTATCCCTCCACTAGATCTTGATGATGTTCCTATTGAGGAAGAAGCCACGACAACCATCCCCATAGCAAACAATCAGATGCACAAGTCGCCAGAAACTGAGAAATTTGCAGCACAGGAACTGATGGATTCTTTGCCGTAGAAAATACCAGATACAACGGACACCAGTGGAGCCAAAAGATAGCATTCTCCAGATCACTCTGATTCAAACAAGGACAATCCTCGCCCTGTGGAGGACAATTCTCTCATACTTTTTTTGTCCTCACAGACTCAAGGGGAGTGGCGAAAGGTTGAGAAGAAAAAAGGGAGAAAAACATAATTTCCTCCCCATATGTACATTATTTCTTCCCATTCTTTCTTTCTGGTTTTTTTCCTTTTTTGACAGCAGTCTTTTGATCTGCTTTATGCATATGCGCCTCAACATCTACAAAATGTAATTTTGTTATTATTAATAAAATTACGATTTTTCCTTACGGGAAATATATATATATATATATATATATATATATATATATATATATATATATATATATATATATATATATACCCAAAGTACCTCCACTACACTTTGACTTTCTCTATGGCTCGATTCTGGAGCATGAGACTCCTCTTGTCTAGAATTCACAAGGGCTTTAGTTGGAACTCTCCCTCTGGTTCAACCTATAGCACAAACCAATAAATTACATGATTAGAATCTTGTAGATATCTTTTAAGCAAAGAAACATGGAAAACATCATGAAATTTAACTGATGGAGGTAAAGCGAGCCTATAGGCCACTGGCCCAATCCTTTCAAGGATCTCAAAAGGACCATAATATCATGGCGCTAACTTGGCACATCACCTGTTCCTTAAGGAAATATTCTTGGGTTTGATTCTCAAGTAAACATGTTCCCCAACTTGGAACTATTTATGCACCCTATGTTGGTCTGCACAACTTTTTTCTTGTCCTGTGCCACTTTCAAAATTTTCTTGATGATTTGAATTTGTTGCTCCGTTTCGTTGAACATGTGAGGCCGAACAAGGACCCTAATCACTGGATCATTCCACCTGATAGGATTATTACAACTCCTCTTGTATAAAGCCTCAAATGGACTCATCCTTATGGATTCTTGGTATCCATTGTTGTATGCAAACTCTACAAGTGGTAGGTCCTCCTCCCACTATTCTTGGGATGATGTAGTACATACATCCTCAAAATGTCCTCGAGGATCCTATTTTTCCTCTCTATTTTCCCTTGTGTTTGGGGATGACATGTTAAACTAAATTCCAACTCGGTCCCCAAACTTGCAAACAGTTCCTTCCAAAATCTTGAGGTGAACTTAGAATCTTGGTCCAAAATAATTTTCTCTGGGATACCATGCAATCTCACAATCTCCTTTATGAATATTTGTGCCACCTCACTTGTAGAATTAGTGGATTTGACTGCCACAAAATTAGCCCCCTTGTTCAAACTTTCAATCACCGCCATGATTGCATCATGCTACCTAGACCTTCTAGGTAATCATGTAATGAAATACATACAAATTACCTCCCACTTCCATTCCAAAATGGGAATAGGATACAATAAGCCTATTGGAAGCTTGTATTCAACCTTCACTTGCTGACATTCTATGCATTTAGCCAAAAAATCAACCACATCTTTCTTTAAGTTTGGCCAATAACAAAAACGTTTAATGGCCATGAGGGTCTTCTAGTACCCTAGATTGTCTGAATAAGGCTTAATATGAAACTCTTTCATTATGAGTCTCTTTAATCCATCATTATTTTGCACATAAATTCTATTTTTTTACATAATTCGGTCGTCATCAATGAGGTGATATTCCTCACCCCCACTATCTTGTAGGAAATTTTCTTTCATTTGTTGATATTTTTCATCATGTTGTACTGCATTCTTAACCTTTTCTACCTGGTATGTTTTGTACGAGCTTACAACTACCAAATGATTCATTTGAATCCTCATACTAAGAGCATCAACAACTCTATTTTCATTTCCTTTAATGTACTTGATTTCAAAATTAAACTCACTGGGTATGGCCATCCATCTAGCCTATCTTCCATTCAACTTGGGTTTCTCAAACAAATACTTGAGACCACTGTGGACTGTCATAAGAGTAAATTTTATACTAAGGAGGTAATTCCTCAACATTTTCAAAGCATGAATGATGGCAGCTAACTCTAGATTATGAGTCACATAATTTACCTCATTTTCATTCAATTTTATGGACTCCTAACATACCACCTGCCATTTGTAATGTTCCAAGATAGGAAAAACATTGATATGCAAGCAAATAACAATTTTCACCACAAAAATTTCAAAACAATTAGAAAACATCAACAACTATCATAAATATGGAAGCAGCTGGCCCATTTTATTATAAACTGGTACAAGAGTACAAAATATAGAAGGAATGCACTTGGGCTTTCCTCAAAGGCAAGCAGAGCAAAGCCTAGGTGAAGAAATGACAACTTGAAGCTACAATCAACTGGAAAACTGCTGCACTATGCAGTCCCCAACAATTGTGCACTGTCTGCTACAAAGATATGGTGAAAACCCCACCTCTGGTGCTCAGAAAATTCTGCAAATTTATATCTAGGCTCCTCTAGAAAATCCCATAAATGGTTTGCCTTGATTTTGAACTCCCAAAATCGACCCCCAAAAGGCCCTACACCCTCCAAAACTGTTGAAGCACACTCCCTACCATTACACCAACAAAATCCTCCTCAAGCACTCCAGAAAGGTAGAAATCACCTCCACTAATACTTCCACTATCTCCATTGACAAGGATTAGCCTCAATGGATGAGTCTCCATCTCCCACGTGTGCCCAATCTCTGCCTTTTGCGCTGGCCCAGGAAGTGCAAAATCTCCACTAGCCCCAAAACTCACCCAAAGGGCAAAAAATCAATAGAGATTCTCTTCCAGAATTTCTCCCAGCCAAAGCTTCCTTGAAGAATGCCAAAATCACAACTTGATCTCCTACTACGTCCTTTAGAAATACGCACCACCTATAGAGACTGCATACAAATGCTGGAAACCACACTGAAAATCACCTCCAAAAGATTATGGATGAACCTATCTAGGGTGGCGCTTGAAGTCCCCCGAAGAAAGGGCGATTTCTCCACTTGGAAAAGTATTTCTAAATAAAAACTGGCCCAGCTAAGTAGCATGAGAAACTAAGAAGAAATTTGATATGCCAAAGATGATGAAATGAGGAGTGCTACCTTGCTTTTATAGATTTTGTGGATCCTTTTTCCCTCTTTCGTGGGCTCCTCACTAGGCCTTTGATTTCCCTCTCATGCAATTCGACCCATTGGCTTAGGGAGTGTGTATTTGATAGTGTGGTGCCCCCCCCCCCACACACACACTAACAAACAAAAATAACTTACTTCTAAATTCTAAGTCTTCTAGATAAAATCAAATGGGCTCCATCTCCTCCAAAATTGGCCCCAAAATGTAGAAATTAATCCCGTTCCAAAATAATTTAGGAAGGGAAATTACAGTCCTCCCCTCCCAAATGTTGCTTGTCCCCAAGAAACTTCAATGCTAGATGCTCAAGTATATGCTCACCCTCCCAAGTAGCATCCTCATCTGGCAAGCTCTTCCAACACACCAAGTATTCTTTGATTATCCTACTTCTGAGCTTCCTTTCTCTGGTCTCCAAGATGGCTTCTAGTTCTAAAACCAGATGTCCCTCATCATCAAGTGGAGGAAATTCCACAACTATTGTAACATGTTGCCCCAACACTCTCTTGAGGCATGAAACATGTAAAATATTGTGGATATTTCTCCCTAGTGGTAGCTCCAACTCATAAGATACCTCTCCAACCCTCTTGATCACTTGATAGGGCCCAAAAAATCGTGGTTGCAGTTTTTAAACCCCCTTCTATTTCAGAGTGGACTGTAGGTACGGCTGCAATCGAAGGTACATCAAGTCCCCTTCCTCAAAGTACCTCTCAACCTGATGCTTGTCAGCATATATCTTCAGTTTATTCTAAGTTATCTGCAAATTATCCTTAAGAGTCTTAAGGATGTCTTGGCTCTCTAGGATCCAATCTTTGGCCTTTAGGGCCCGACTATCTCCAAAACCCATCTCAGCAAAAGATAAAGCATCATAACCATATAAAGCATAGAAATGACTCATACCAATGGACATATGATGGGTGGTGGTGTAGCAGTACTATCTAAAGTGTAGCCATCGAATCCATGCCCTTTGCTACCCGGTCATATAATTCCTGAGATAACTTATAGCCATTTATTACATTCTTTGTCTGGCCATCGGTCTGTGGATGGTAAATGGTGCTCGGGGTGAGCTCAGTGCCCATTAGCCTAAAAAGCTCCTGCTGGAATCCCCCCATACATTGACTGTCTCGGTCATTGACTATAGTCTTGTTCAGAAATGGCAACAAGAAATTCGATTTTAATTTTTGCTTGAATTAAACTGAGAATTAAAATCGAATTCTATTCTCATAACAACTTGTAAATAGTTAATTAAGTTTAATTAACTTAATTATCTTAGGAATTTTGAGTTGGAAGTATTTCTGTAGTCTTTTATATGTTCTCCCTAAATTTTAGGGGTCTAGTATGAGTTTAAATTGAGTTGGAAATTAGATCACTCAGTTTACTAAGTTAAGTTCAGTTAAATTAGCTCCAATTTTGTTTTGGAACTAATAGAGGACTAACATTCAGTGGGTGCACTAGTGCATCCACTAGTGCTATTCTAGTTAACTAAAGATTCCCTCATGTGAAACTGATGCATGTCAGTTTAGAGAAATACCCAGTTGAAACTAGAGTTCAGGGAGATTGTATATATATATATATATATATATATATATATATATATATATATATATATATATATATATATTCCTGGGCAAAGAAGTACTTACTTAATTTCCCTTTTTTCCTACAAGTATGCCCATAACTATGGAAGCACCTTTCGTTTTTAAGGTTACACCAGATTTAAAATGTTTTTTGACTTCCAATCAGTGTTTTCTAGGTCATTTCGTACATACCTTAAGGTTTTGACCTCTAGCTTCTATACGACTTCGTTATGGCCTGAGCGTTTGGAAGGATTTCCAAAGTAGCCAATTGTTAAATTAGCAACAGAAGTTACCTCCATGTATTTAGAATATGACCTCATTAGTAGGCTACTGTAATTATAGTCCAATTACTTTTAACGACTTGAATATCTGGGGACAATTTGTATGTTTAATTTTACTCCGCGATTTTGTTAATAGAGATTATCTCTCAATGGTAGAGTTAAATAACCTGGAGGAAACAGTCTTTTGATTTACATAAATCTTAATATACATAATTGAACTGTGTTCGTTTATGGATAATGTTACTCTTGTGAATGTTAACTGTGATTCGAATTTTTAGATGTGATTTGAGACTATAATTCCTCATCTCTATTTTTAGCTTTACTCTGCATCATCTCTCTCTCTCTCTCTCTCTCTCTCTCTCTCTCTCTCTCTCTCTCTATATATATATATATATATATATATATATATATATAGACAGATAGATAGATAGATAGATAGAGAGATTATAAGTTGGTTATGTATCAATGAATATGTTCGCTAAGTATTTTTTACTAACATCCATTGTAGCAATCTCAACTTATTTTAGTAAAATGTTATATGAAATAACTCATTACAAGGTTAGTCCATCATTCGATTGTTTCATTACTTTATTTCACTATCAAAATAGTAAATACCTCCATCCCACTTTTGTTTATAGACCAAGATTAATCTCATAGAATTTATCAAAATATTTATCTCATTGATATCGTAACCTCCATAAATAACTTTTCTTTTAGCTTAACATAGACTATGAATATGTATGCGATTTTTATAAATTTTATTTACCACTGGTTATCTAAATTTATCCATAGTTTTTCCTTGTAATGCAAAGTCCTCCCATTACATACTATATTATAATATCAAAACCACTTTCTATATCCCTACGCACAAATACTTGCCTATGATATGATGGTAGAAAATTGCTCTTGTTTAAATATTTACCTTTAAACACATGCATGCAGTATAGTAACAAAAATTATTCATGTTCCTGAACACCTAAACCTTGCAGGTAAATATGGAACCAATCGAATTTAAGTCCCTACAGTTCTGGACTATTTCTCTAAAATAAATCTATATACATATATTTACTCACCTATCAATCATTCAACTCCACTTATCATACTTACCCAGATCCATTAAATGTCTACATACACTTGTATTAAGGCATTTCTATCAAAGTTATGCACAATCTGAAAATATTATTACGCAAGGAAATAAGTCACATAATATTTTCTTAATTCTAATTTTCATACACAAAGAAAATCCTCTTCATTGTAATTAAGCTCAACTCCTTTATCAAAAACTATCATCATTAAAAATTTTGTTATCAAACTTAATATCATTCAGTTTTCCATAACAATACCCGTTCACAACACTATTTTCACATAGCAGAAAATCTAAACGTAACTTTGACAATGAGACACTTACGAATGGTGCACGTCTATCCACCCAAACTCAAACTGAATACCAAAAGTTATCCCCCGAGCTTTGATGCTCTTTCCAAAATGAACAACTCCATGTTGATCCCTTCCAAAGGTATTTAATACCTTTCCTTCGTGACAGAGTTTCTTTTAGGAGTGTCCTGCGTTTGTGGAATTCCTTATCCACTTACCTAGGATTTTCCATAAAAGACAACCTTTCTCTCTTGTGGTGCTTTTATGTGTTTTTTCCAAGATTAGCATCTTTCTTTAGCTAAGCAGCTTAATGGATTTTTCTCTCCCATCCATTAAACTTATCTAGAATTCATCTAGAATTATTATCATGAAGGGATTATCCAATCTCATTTACCAAGGATATTTTAGTTGGAAAGAGTCTCATTTCTAAGTGTCTCACTCCCAAGTACATACATCCTATTTATTTATTAATAATTATCCTTTTAAGAATTATTCAAATATAATTTTTTTCCATGGCTTCTTCATCATAACTCAATCTAACGAAACAATATTATCGCAATGGAGGGATATTACGTTTGGACTCATTATTCCCTTGGTGGTTCATTAACGATGAGTGATTATGCTAGAATTGTATCATTAATGGTTAGATTTTAATGATTCCTCATGACCATGTAATGATGATATGGAGAATAATGTGATTCTTCTGTTTTTATGTTACTAAAAAATTAAGGGTACTAATGACATGTATATGTATTAAAATTAATATTATATGTTTCTATGATGATGTTGTACACATGGAACAACTTATGATAGATTGAGATATCATAAATGGATGGGTAATGATATTCAATGAGAGGGTTCATTCTCTCATGAGGAAGACCACCTTGAGCTAGCATAAAGGATCCTTGGGGATGGGAAAATACTTGAAAAGGAACACTAAAGTAGATTGAGATGAAAGGGAAAAATTAAATAGATTGTAATTTAATTTTATCTCACTTAGCACACTTGTAAATTCGCTCATAAGCCCATTTTATCCTTATATGAGTTAGTTTGGGAAAGGGGACAATGGTTACACTTGATAACCACTCAAGAGTGACTCAAGAAAGGAAAATCTTGTTTTAGAAGGGGGGCCTGAAGGGAAACTATGGTAACTAATGCATCACGAATGAGACAGCAACTCTTGTATATGAACTTGACATCTAACTATTGCTTTTAATAGGCCCGAGAACATAATTTTCAAAGCTAAATTACTAGGGGGATGAAAGTGGTATTAAGATCCTTGTTGAAGAAGGGGCTACCACAACCAAGGGGTATGTTTTCCAAGGGGATATAAAGTGGTTTTAATATCCATGTTAAACTAAATATACTATGATTTTTGGACCCTACTTCTTATTCTCATTCCATGTTGAATATTGTTGCATGATTTTTGCATGGGGACTTCACTAAGGGGAGCAATACCATACCATGTGCATTCATGTTGGGGGATATATATTGAGGAAAAAATGATAAAATATATTGAGCATATAATAGGTGGTAAATGCTTCTTATATTGGAAGGTATAAAAAATGAAACTAAAAGTTAATGAAAAAATATAAAGGGGTATAATAAATGTTAATGAAAAAATGGATACCTACAATATCTAATGAAAGTAGGGGTTTTTAAATAGGGAAGGTGTATTGAGTTTATATTGGCAGGAGGTTAAATAATGTGGTTTTTAGAGACATTTTCCAATATGTAGTAAAATTAAGGGTATTGTTTAGGATGCCACGAACGCACAGGCTATGTCAGAGGTTCATTGAGTGAAGCCCCCACAGCTTTTTGTACCATAATTCTAATTCTCATTGGGAATTAGCCCTACTCAAGGAAAACTTATGTAAAAAAGGAATTTGTATTGGTAGGGAGGAAATACCACTTTAGATAAATTCCCACACCCCACCTCCCTGGAATTATATTAACTATGGAACCTTGTTAGAAGTAACTTAAATTTGAAATTGTAAAGATGAGGAACTTAAGTATCCTATCATGTTTTATGTGAGTTAACTATGATGCGTTATTTTAATATATGTTTTATGATGTACTATTTTAATATATGATCAATAAGAATTCACTACACTATTTTATGGTGATTTTTTTATTTATAATATGTTAGTGTGATACCTTTACTTTGTTCTCCTATGGATTATTGTACCTCAATGATCGTAAACTATCATGGATATTCCATCAAACAATTTATCACAACAAATATACTAAAATATATTAGAAAATATGAAATCTATAGTATGAGGGTTTTTTTATCCTTGGATTTTTGGATATGTTAATCATTATTTATTTTGTATGCATGCAAATTATAATTACCCAGAAAATAGAGAACAATGAAATAAAACTCAAAAACCAATAATGACACAACATATATCATGGGAAACCCTTCTTGGAAAAAACCCAATTGGAAGGTAGGGGCCATTGTACTCTCTTTCTCTGCATATAAAATATATGCAAGTATAAAGAAGTAAGGCTTGTGAATTGTGGGCTACTAGAATGCACAAATCCTCTTTGTGTGCCCACTCTCTATCCATTTTGGTTATTTTTCTCTTCTATTGAACAAAATGCTCTTGAAAAGAATGGAACCCGTTTTCATCCCAATGGCCTAATTGTAATACATTTCGATAACCTAGTAGTGGTAAAGTTTGACTCCAACTCTTAACTAGATTGCAATATGGAGTATTCTAGGGTCTTCTTAATCATAATCAGGTGTGTCTATCCCATTTTCTATGAATAATATGGGTTAATGTGACATCCTTTTGAATTATGGTGGTCAAAACATGATAGTTCATTTCTGAGTGGCATAAATTTTGCATACAGACTCGAAATGATGTGATTTTGTGTTTTTGGAAAGGTCTTTGTATGTAGAATAGGAGAAGAAGTTGTGGAACTAATGTAACAAAGTTTTACTCACCAAAAAATACCATTCTATGGCTCAAACTACTCCAGGAACATTTCAGACCCCAATTTGCCAAAGTGGTTATGTTAGTAAAAAATGTCTAGTGAGTTAATTCCTCCACTTTTTTTCACTTTTAAAACATTGAAATGTATGACAAACAATATAATGATCCAATCTAAATCACCTAAGATAAGAAATATATATATATATATATATATATATATATATATATATTTCACAATAACATCCATGCAAGCTATTGAAAACTAGTATTAGAGCGTCTAAATCCAAAAATAAGGACCTCTAAATTACTTGATATTAGAGAAAATATATTTGCTTTATAAGTGACATTCTTTCCTATCGATTTAAATCTAAAATTGTACATATTATTTAATAAAACTTTTGATATCTATAATAAATTGTTTTGTCATGCACATTACAATTGTGTTTTTCATCTATATTATGATTATTTCAAAAAAAATAAAATAATAAATAATTAGAAAAAGATTTAAAATTATTTCATAAAAATAATACATAAAACTATGTAGGTTAAGAAACTATTCTTAGCAAATATTAAAAAATAACATAGGTTCATTATGACATTAATTTTGCTTAAAAATAACAATTAAAAAATTTTAAATTATGTATTTTTATTTAAATAAAAACCCAATTTAATTTTATTTTATCTTATTTTTGTCGTCTTACAAAAATCCAGAGCAATAGTGGTTGCCTCTATAAAGGGTCTCAAAATTGTGTATGCTTTACCAGCTTAACACGAAGCGCCCATTTTGCATTCATGAATGAAATGCCAGAGGTTAGGCAAAGTGGACAGTCCCGAATCCATTATCAACATCCATTGACCACCAAGATTGGGAGAGGAAGAACCAGGTTCCATAGTTCTATCATGGCTATGACTTATATAACACAAGGTATTGTTATATATTTATTATTAACAAATATATAATGGTTAATGGAAATATTTATTATTGAATGATCTTCGAGAATTGTTTTAGCCTTTTTATTGTAATTAAATTTAAAAGTTTAGAAACATTTTATGTAATACATATATTTCCTTGAAACAAGCACATATGATTTCGAATGATAGTAAGATTTCAATTATAAAGTTATTTTAAATGGTTACATCATAGTTAGTATTAAAAGCTTAGTTTAAATATAATTTAATAAAACAAAAATAATAAAGATAAAGATTTCATCACAAAAATAAAATTACTAATAAAATATTATATTGTTAAATGCTATCATTAAAAATTAAGAAATATGATTAACTATTATTGTTTATACTAAAATAAATATATTTATATGTGTGTTTTATTTTTATTAATATATATAATTGTCTATAATTATATTTATTTAAATGTGTTTTTAATATAATAATAAGTCACTTTAGATTGAAAATATTGTGAAAACGAAACAACCCATAATAAAAATTCAACCATTCATTTTACAAATAATTAAATTTCAATAATAATAAAATAATAATAATAATTACGCCGTAAGGCGTTTCCCTCTGAAACGAATTCCGCTCCCATGCCACTTGTAATTTTATGGGTCTTTGATTTAATTGTTATACGATCAAAATATTCTCTATCATTAGATTGAAAACCAGTACAATTAGTTATGCGATAGTTACAATTAGTTATATGTAATAAAACCAAGATATATCGACAAGAACTAGTGTTCACCTGGCAATTATATGTGATAGAACCAAGATATATCCACAAGAACCAATGTTCACTTGGCATCCTCGATAAACTCTCAGAGTATGGAAACAAATCTCAGCAGCAATGGTTGTACTTGTTATTAGAATGAAATTTCATGCTTGTGGGATCGTTGTGAGGGATCGACGACTCTCATGTTGTGGTTTTCAGCAATGGTTGTACTTGTTTTTAGAATGAAATTTCATGCTTGTAGGATCGCTGTGAGGGATCGACGGCTCTTGTGTTGTGGTCTTGGGCTGTCTGGGTTTACACGGGTGCTGAAGAACTTCGAGCTCTTGTGGGATCGCTTTGAGGGATTGGCGGCTCTCGGGTTGGGGTTTTGTGCTTTTTGTGTTGTCTGGGTGTGTCGAAGAACTTCGAGCTTTTTGCTCCGGTGGTTGGGAATTATTTTACCTGCCGTGTCTCCGCGGCTTGGCTGGTGGCTGGTGGGTTGTAGACTATTTGTTTGGAATCGAAGTTTCATTACATGTCTGGTTTTTTCTTTCTGTTTTCAATTTTTATCTATTACACTGTGTTTGGATAAATTTTGGCGACTTTCACCAAATCAACTGCAATCTTTTGCTTTTCTTAATATATTAGCACGTTGAGAATTAAAAACTAATTCATCCAATTCTCTCTGGCTATTGATTAGTTATGCTCTCTTATAATTAACAGGCCACCCATTTCAACTTAACTATTTTCAGTGTACTTATGCACCAAAGGAAATAGAAATTATGTTCTTAACTTTTATGTAAACATAAATGGAAGGAAATCTGTTTTTCTGAACAAAATTGATTTGACATTTTAATATTGAGCCATATTGAAAGGTTTAGGATATAATTATCACATTATCTATAAATTCTTTGTATTCTGTAACAGTGAAAAGATGAGTACTGGCATGGAAATAGATTTAACTTTGTATTCACGTTAATAGTATTAATGCCAATCTCTTCCTCAAAAATTATCACGAACATGAATTTGCATAGCCATGACAAAAGGCCTACTCTATTTGTCATTTTTAAGGGTTAAAAAATATCGGTTAAAAGTTTCAACTGTGAAGAAAGATTGGAATTTCTTTGAATCCATTGGTCTTTTTGATGACGTTGAAAGATTCCACCAGTGGGAATGCAAAAATACGTTGCAGGTCACGGGAATTCGTCACCGATTTATCCCTTGTTTTATTGAACCCTGACTCGACCAAAATCCCACATTTCTTCAAAATATGGCCACAACTTTCTCGGCAAAAAAATAGTCTCGTTAAACTACGACACATCAAATTGCTTCTCCTCACGTCATCATTTTTCTTTTCCCGTTAACATTCAGTTACTTCTGTTGTTTAGACAAGATTGATTCAGTTGTAGGCATGCACGTACACTCGAGAGGTCCAAAGATTCTCTATTAGGGGGTTATTGAAAAAACCATTTTGTTGTTCACTCAAGATTGATTTAGGATTCTCTGTTAGGGGGTTATTGAAAAAAACCATTCTGTTGTTCACTCAAGATTGATTCAGTTGTAGGCATGCACGTACGCTCCAGAAGGTCCAAATATTCTCTATTAGGGTTATTGTAGAAGGTTTATCCTTGAGAATTATCACATTCTCCAATCCAAGCCAAAAATACCAAAAAATTATGCCTTAGCAAGAGTTGAGACTCAACGAGGGTGGGGGAGACTATCCTTAAGAGTTATCACATTTTCGGGAGGTTGTTAAAGGTTTGTGTGTCATATAACCATGACTTCCTGACCAAAATGTATTAGTCTTTGGCTTGTACTCCGACTTGTGACTGGAAGTCACCATTCTGGGTCCTTCTCGATCACAAGATGGAATCCCATGTGCATGTAGATGCCAACAACATAGCGATAGGCACCATTCTAACCAAGCGGGGATGTGGATAACCACATACACTTTTCCATGAGGAAGGGAGAAGCTCGTCACAAAACAGGAGGCGCTAAAGTACCTGATCACCCAACAAGGTAGGATATTACATTAAAGTTGTTCAACTACAAGCTACTTGATACATATGCATCTCTAAGTAAGTATCTCAATCCTTTTCCCCTATGTGAAGCTGGTCACAAAACAGGAGGCGCTAAAGTACTTGATCACCCAACAAGGAAGGCAGGGCAGGATATTATGTTAATGTTGTTCAACTACAAGCCACTTGATACATATGCATCTCTAAGTAACTAACTCAATCATTTTCCCCTATGTTTTCACACTAAGCTAGTCACAAAACAAGAGGTGCTAAAGTAACTGATCACCCAACAAGGTAGGATATTACGTTAATATTGTTTAACTACAAGGCACTTGATACATATGCATCTCTAAGTAAGTAACTCAATCCTTTTCCCCTATGTTTTCACACTTCACTGTTTCTGACAACACCTTATCAAATTTCCATTTAAATGCTAATAAGTTAAGATATCCCGAGTCTTGTTTATGTCTTTGATGATGCCATTACAAATGACAATGCATTGTTTTTGGGAATCAAATACTACAATGACATGCTTTTCGAAGTTGAACCAATGGGGAATGTCTAGTCTGAATTATTGGTTCAGAAGGATACACAACATCCACTCTAAAATAGTGGGTGTTCCCTCGAAGAATCTACTTTGAGGATTCACTCTTCATCTATGCTCTTTTTTCATATGCTACTGACTTATGGAGATTCCATTGCAACGTTTAGTGCAATTGCTAGTTAAATTCCTAATATAAACTGAATCTTTTATACCATGCATGCAACAAGTATAATAACCCAAATAAAAATAAATTTATTTTGATTATTAAACATGCAAATTTTATAAAAATAAATTTTAACTTTACTCATTTTTTAAATATAACAACATTAATTTCGAATGCCATAATAGCAATATTAAGATGTCGAGTTCGAGCTATAATGCTATTATCATAAAAATAAATTTGAACTTTACTCATTTTTAAAATATGACAACATTAATTTCGAAATCCATAATAGTAATATTAAGATGTCTAGTTGGAGCTATAATGCTATAATTATCCATGTGGCAATGGAGTAGATATTGCAATAGGTTTTTTGTCAAACCCATATTAGTTTGGGTTTGACCAAAAATGTAAAAAAATCTATAGTATAACATTACACATTGAAATATATGATTTTTTAAAAATAATTTAATTTATTTATGTTCAATTTGATTGACTATCAAATTGAACATGTTATTAACTTTTGCCTCAATTAATGTGCCAATTACCTCTATTAATTAACCAAAAGTACATAGATCACATCAAGGTGTAAGATGAGCTTTTATGATACAATTTGGTTTGGGAATGTGATAAAATTATTGCTAATGAATATAGTTATTTTATATTCCTATTTGTCAAAATGGCTAATGTTAAATATAATCTAATAAAAAAAATATTATTTAAAGTTACATTAATAATTTAAAATGATTATTTAAAATCACATATATAATTTTAAAAAATTTATTAATGGTATGTGAGAGATATATTTTTATTTTTTACATTATATTTTTAAGGGGTAGAAGCCACTTACGTTTTTGTGGAAACTTAACACATATGATAGATTTTACACTATTAATGAATGTATGATATTCAAAATAATAAGATGTTTGTAATACTAATAAATATAAAATTTTCCACATTCACAAACCAAAGTATAATGGAAATTTATGATAGGACCTCTATACCTAGGTCTAAGAGTAATATTTTCATAAGACCATATCCCCAAACTATAAAAAAGCCAAATGTAACTATTAATAATTATTTCTATGCTACAATACAAATACTGCTAATTTACAAAATTTAAAAATGCATTTAATTACAATTTAAAATTAATCTAATTATAACATTTTAAAATTTAATTTTTTTTTTATTTTTATTGTTTTCTACTTTAATTTAGCTATATTTAAACTAAGTAGCAGAGACTAGCTACTATGTAACCCTTGTTGAATAAAAAAAGTTTTAATGTGATTACAAAGATTTGAAGATGATGATTTCATATTTGAGATTCAATTTAGATGTACAATGTCATAGCAGACGTCATGATAAGATGATTTGGTGTCATAGAAGACGTCACGGTAGATGTGAGCAGAGGTAATACGTAGATGCCAGTAGAGGTAATAGGTGTTGGTGGATGACAAATATTAAGCAGTATGACTCGATTATTGGTTTTTCATTTTGATTGGCTCATTGTCTTTTTAGATGGAAAAGCAATATATCAATAACTTACTACATGTCAATGATTAATATTACGAGCTGCAACTTGGAGCAGATCCATGATGCCCTGCCATAGAAAATGTTTTTGAATTTGGTGAAAGAAACAGAGCACTGGGCAATGCTCTGATACCACATGAAAGAAACAGAGCACTGGGCAGCACTCTGATACCACATGGAAGAATGGGCAGAGCACACAACGCTCTGATACCAACTGAAAGAACTCAGAGTAAACAGCCCTCTGATACCAATTGAAAAGATACAGAGCAAACAACGGAAACACAACTACGACTGTTGAAATAAACTGTAAGAAAAACCAAACATTAATTTACATAAGATCAAGGTAGCTACAACTGCATACAATGGAGACTATGTGTCCCGAGACTCTGCATTTATCTTCTATCTCAAATCAACTAAATTTATACATAAATTAAGTCGGTTAGTTGTCCCTTCAATTCGAAAAGGGTTATGGCAGTGATGGCCCTTCGAAGTTGAATAGGTTAAGGCGATTGCGCCCCTTCAAGTCTGAGTAGGTCATGGCGGTGACAGTGAAGCGGTGTATAGTGTGGCAGTGGCGGTGCATTAGTGAAATGACAGGCGTAATTATTTTCAACACTCCCCCTTAATTACCACTGGAAACTTAACCATGACTTAACAAAACTTAAGCATGCCTGTTGGTCTAAGTCTCAGCTAGGCTTACAATGATTCAAAACTTTGACATCAACTCTTGTGCTAGATTTCTTTGTCCTTTTCCTCCAAATCCTGTATCCTCTGAATTGCTTCCTCTTTGTCTTTTTGGCGTAGGTTTCAAATTTCAATTTCTTCATTTGTTGTTGGAGCTCTACCATCGTTATATATTTATTTATCATAAAAGCATAAAAATCATTTCAAACTATCCATGGATGTCTTCTACGTCGCCAATTTTTTTTTCATATGTGGACTGTTGCCACATGTCATTTTCTATAGTTTTCTCTACATCATCAATCTTCTGATTATCAATTTGTTGCAACATAAGTTCATAACAGAATTTTATTTCTTCAGGGCTCCAATACATGAAAATTTCATTTTCATTTTCAATATCATCCATATTGTCTTCAATATTCATAGTTGCAATTTCTATGCAGTCATCATCAATACATGGTTTTTCAACCCATGATTCAAGGAACTTTAATTCTTCTTCATAATTATTCTATGTACCTGCACACTGGAAATCAATGTTAGGATTAACAATATTTGTAGAACCACATTGGTTCTGTTCCTTCTTTGGCTTTTCCTCTGTGTTTGTTTTCTCTTTGTGGGCTTCTTGCTTTGTCTCTGACTCTATTTCTTCCTCTATCTCTCTCTCTCTCTGTGTCTCCTCCACTTGGCTTTCAGACACAAGTGGTATTCTCTCGCCAAATAACAAATAACAGTGTATCAATAAGATGTTTATGTGGCATCATCTACAACCACTTGTCATGAGTTAATTGTTCTTCATCAAATTTAACATCAGTGATTTCAATTGTTGGATCCACTAAACTAGATGCTTCTCCATTGGCAACATTATCTATGCCAAAATTAGCATCTGCTGATAACACACCATCAACATTGTGATCCACTTTGAAGTGAGATTCACCAAACTCTTCATCTCTCTATAGATTCGCTGCTACAAATCCATCTTCATTCTCATCTTCAAGCATTGCTACAATAGGCTGAACAACACTACTTTCTTCAAGTTGATTACTCCCCCTTGCACCAAGTTCTACTTCGAGGATCTTCCATGCTTCATTGGAAGTTGTAGCTTCTGCTACCTTGCAGAAAAACTTCTCATCCAATCCTTGTTTTATAAAATTTAATGCTAAACCATCACATACTTCATCATATGGCTTGTTAGATGAATGTTCAATTAAGTCTTTAGCTCGAACAAAAGTTAGCATTCTAATAACCCATAAATGAAAATATTTACCAGTAAACATAGGTGGTGGTAGCAAATCAAAGCTACACCAATCACCTTCGATTTCTTCTTTGTCTTTGGCTAGACTTCTCAGTTCCTCGGTTTCAGCCTGAACTTCTCTAAACATGGCAATGATCTTTTCCTTTTGTTTTTTATTCATTTTCCTCATCTGCTTCAGTCAAGCTTTGTGACCCATAACTAATATATTTCCCATGTCTTATCGCTGCTTTCTTATAAGTGCTTTCATGATTGAATAAAGATATGTTCCATATCGCCCCCGGAAAAAATATGATGTTTAATATGCACCCGCTAAGACACAATCTTTATCCAAAACAGTGTCATGCTTGACAAAACACCCAAATATTTTTATAAACTTACGAACTTTGCAAAATATTAAACTCTAACTCAATAAAACTCCCTTTTTTATAAAATCTCCATACAATCATGCCTTTCAAAAAAGTTTATAAGCCTTCCTACCATACCCCTCCTTTTTGGTTTTAATATAAAAGCAAACCCCTTTAAAAACAACCCTTTTAATCGTTTTAAAAAACCAATAAACTTGCTAGAAGAAATCTCTTTATAAAACTCTTTAATAAAACCAGGGACTTTTCAAAAAAAAAAATGTCACGGATTATTACTCACATAAAAACAAAACCACCTATTGATTTTTCCTTTTGAAACTCGCACTTTTTAAAAGAAATACCTTGCCCACATGACGTTCAACCTTTGTTCCTTGTAATTAGCGATCAGACGACTCTGTGGTTAGGCCCTAGAAGTTGAATAGGTTAATGCGGTTGCGCACCTTAACTTTGAGTAGGTCATGGCGGTGTAGCGGTGGGGTTGTTTTTGTTAGAAATAGATATATCTATGTGAAGTGTGAAAGTTTGTAATTATAAGTAAAATTTTGGTAATTTGGGTTAAAAAATGTTGTGTTAAGCATGAATAAATGTTAGTAGCTATTACTTTTAATAAATTACCATAATTTCACTATATTTTCAACATCATATAGTGTAATATGATTAGTATTATATTCACATTGGAAGCTTGGATGATCATGCTCACACTGCGGATGTTGTACACTGCTCACTAGCATCTATGCGAAAACTATATGATTTTACTTTAAGACCTTATGAACAAACATAAAATTATTTCTTGATTATTACATAGAAGAGTTAAACGCTAGAAGATTCAATGCTAGTTTATTAATATGAAAGGTAGTTTATTGACTTAAAACGTAAAGTAAAAAGCTTATAAAATATAAAAACTTCATGAAATTCTCAATGGACAGGCCGAGGGAATTTGAAATTCCAGGCCTACACGGCCCCACGGCAGAAGTCATTAAATATTGGCAGTCGACGACGGCTGGAGTGTTTTCCATCTACATGCTTGTATTTCGCAGCACTGTGTCATAGCAGACGTCGTGATAAGATGCTTTGGTCTCTACTATTGTGCTTTTTCTCTCTGAAAAAAAGATGCTTTGGTATCATAGCAGACGTCATGGTAGTTTTGGTATCATAGCAGACGTCATGGTAGATGTGGGCAGAGGTAATAGGTAGATGCCAGCAGCGGTAATAGGTGTTTGGTTGATGACAAATAAAACCTATGGCGTCACGGCAAACGTAATTAGGTTTTGACCGAATGAGCCACGGTTGAATCTTTCGTAGATGCACGGCGCCACCACAGAAGTCATTAGATATTGGCTGTCGACGATGGCTGGAGTGTTTTCCATCTACATGCAATGTATTTCGCTTGCAACAACGTCAGCAAATATGCAGAGCTGCATGCACTTCATTAATCGCTATAAATACTCACCGATCGCATCACAGGAGTCAGTGAATTACCCACTATCTGGTTCGCCGATCAGAGTGAAGACAAAAGGGAAGGAACACAGGTTGAAAGAAGAAGATATGACTAAAATGCATAAAGCGTGGTTCTACAAAGAATATGGAACCATAGACGTTTTGGAGTTCGGTGAATTTCCAGTGCCAAAGCCGGGGCCAGGCCAGATTTTAGTTAAAGTCCGAGCTGCCGCGCTGAATCCCGTCGATTTCAAGAAACGGGAGGGCTTATTCAAAACCAACGATTCCGACTTTCCGGTATTCACTTGTTTTGCTTTTGCTTTAACATAAGCTACTTCATCAATCATATATCTGTCGGTTGTTTATTCCTTTGTGTAATTTGCCATGCTTCGTTTGTGCTACGCAGGCTGTGCCGGGTTGTGATGCAGCTGGAGTGGTAGAGGAAGTTGGCGATGGCGTTTCCAAGTTCAAGAATGGTGACGAGGTCTACACCGACGTTCAGGACTTCACAGCGGGCAGACCAAAGCAATTGGGGACACTCGCCCAGTACACCCTAGTGGAGGAACACCTGGTGGCGGCTAAGCCCACTAATTTATCGTTCGAGGAAGCTGCGAGTTTGCCGCTTGCGATACAGACTGCTCAGCAGGCGTTCGATATAGCGAAATTTGAGAAGGGGCAAAGCGTGTTGTTCATAGTGGGAGGAGCGGGCGGAGTGGGCAGCCTCGCTATTCAGCTGGCAAAGCATGTGTATGGGGCTTCAAGGATTGTTTCCACGGCTAGCACTGGGAAGCTTGACTTCGTTAAAAGCCTGGGGGCAGATGTGGTCATCGATTATACAAAGCAGAGTTACGATCAAATCTCCGAGAAATTCGATTTCGTATACGACACCATAGGTCAGTCATTCACTCATTTCTTTTGCTTCGCATGGCTTCTAGTGCAAACATGATGTAATCTAGTAATGGAAATGTTTTATTGAATGTGCAGGGGAGTCGGCCAAGTCTCATGTGGTGGCCAAAGAAGAAGCCAAAGTTGTGGACATAGCTTCGTTTCCGGCTCATCCCAGGGCTGAAAACGCCAAGGTAGAAGCCAACGCCCATAACCTGGAGAAGATGCAGCCGTACATAGAAAGTGGGAAATTGAAAGCAGTGATCGATCCAAAGAGCCCGTATTCATTCTCTGATGTTATAGAGGCCTTTAAACATCTAGAAAGCGGGCGAGCCAGAGGAAAGATTGTCATTTCGCCCATCGAATAAGAGAAGGGTTGATGCAGGATCAAACATTATGCCTGTCTCGTTGTAGGCTTTTTCGGAATGCTAATGAGCATTTGTGGGCATTTTGAATCAGTTTTAGATATATGGATTTATTTCAGGTTGGAGCCATTTTAACTTGGGATTTTCAGAAATAAGAGGTCTTAAATCTTATGGAGTGTTAAGAAGCAAGACGTGTTAAATTTTACGAGTTTTCACTGTGATAAGTGCATATAAGGTGGTGGGCAGTAGTTACATATTGCTTGCCGAGTTAGCATTTCAATGTTAGAGCCACCAAACATGTCAACAACAAATAAACCTTTGCATATGTCAATCATAACTGAGTGCGTTATATACCTTTGCCTATTGTTTGTTAAATATTGAACTATGTCGTATTCACGTGTCAAACATATAACTTCCATCTTTTCTAAATATGTAAATTTTTAAAAATTACATGTAAATCAATGTATTTGCATTCATCCTTGTTTTTCCATTCATTGCCGTATCATAACTATAAACAGAATACCAAACTTCCATTACGAATTAGTGATATACCAATAAAATACCATTGCCGTATCATAACTATAAACAGAATACCAAACTTCCATTACGAATTAGTGATATATCAATAAAATACCAGAAGCAAAACTTACATGATTTAAAAGGCAGGTGACATTTTTTAAAAGGCAGGTGAATATGGAATTAAATTAATATGGTGGAATTCCATATTATCATCCAATAAATTTACATTCAATAAATCTACCTTCAATGCCACGTCATCTTATGGGCACCTCTACTGAAAAAATTCATGCTAAAAATGGAAAACCCTAAAAATAGAAAATGTGTCAAATTATAGGGAATGTTTAATAATGAATGAAAAAATGATCATATGTGCACCTAATAATGCATGGAAGAAGGTCTTTATAAAGCTTTGAGGAACAACAAAATTCAATGTACCCCAACATCAAATTTTTTTTAGAAATAATGTGTCCTCATGCATGAGTTCATTCTTTATGGAAACTTTCCTAGTTAAAGAAGAGGAAACTGATGAAGAAAATCATCAAACAAATGAGAAGGCTAATCATAATTGTTAAGGAGTGCAGAATAAAGTGGTTTCATGAAATTGACACATCAAAAAATTAGTCCCTTTTTCTCTTCCCAAAATTTCAATTTTTGTATTATGGATAAACAATGTGAATCATTGTTAAAAAGTGAAAAAAAAACTAAATAATAATAACATTAAAATGGATGGAAAATGTTCCGCCATCTTTGTGAGAATACGAACATGAGGATGAAAATCACTTTATTTCCATCATAGCCAATTTCAATTTTATTATATTAGAGTAAACTTGAAATTATATTTTAAGAAAATTATTTAAATTTCATTTATTATATAAAAATATTATTTTATATTATAAAATTATATATATCTATATATATATAAAATATTATTTAAATTCCATTTATTATATAAAATTATTATTTAATATGATTTAAATTCCATTTATTATATAAAATTATTATTTTATATTATAAAATTATATATATATATATATATATATATATATATATATATATATATATATATATATATAAAAAAGTTTGATAGTTATTTTCGTCCATTTCCTTTTTAGATTTTAAAATATTTGATAATCAAAATGTAAAATATTTTTGGAGGTTGATTGACAATAATAACAAGATTAACTCAGAATTTATTTTATTTAAATTGTAATTTGAATAATAATTTTATTAATATAAATTTTAATAATAAAGTAGGACAAAATTCCTATATTTCATTTTGTTAAAGTGTCTATTAAAATATTCTACATTTACATTTTTGTTATCTATTTATGTTTTTAGTAAAATTATTATAAAATAATAATAATAACTGTGTAATTTTCAGATCATTCTAGATTAGACATTTAATTAGTGCACAAATATTAGGAAATGAAAATAATTATATTTTGTATTATTTTAAATTGCCTCTCTATTATTTTTCTAATAGAGTAAGAAACATCACAAATATAATAGAGCTTAGCTATTAAAATATAACATAAGAGAATCAAATTAAAAACACCAACAATATCAAAAATTTAACATATCATGAGGCATTTTCCAATAAACTAATCTTTCAATTCTACTATATTAATATGAATATGATTTCAAACATTCACCCTATTAAATTATGTTTTGGTACTACCCAGACTATTTCTCAAACATTATTCAATAACAAATTCATTATAGAATTGATCTATTTTTACTCAAATGTAAATCTTAAAAATAAATTTTAGAAAAGAATGAAAGCATTAGTAATAAGAAGTTTGATTTTATAAATCCTAATAACTTATATCCAAGGTTTTTTTAATATTATAAATTAAAAGAAAAAATATATAAGAATACTACCTAGACTATTTCTCAAACATTATTCAATAACAAATTCATTATAGAATTGATCTATTTTTACTCAAATGTAAATCTTAAAAATAAATTTTAGAAAAGAATGAAAGCATTAGTAATAAGAAGTTTGATTTTATAAATCCTAATAACTTATATCCAAGGTTTTTTTAATATTATAAATTAAAAGAAAAAATATATAATTCTTGTGAGTTGCATATTGAAATTAAAAATAATTCAAAAATATTTTGGAATGAACCATTGTCTGAAAACTAGGAGACAGTAGCCAAAAATGGTTATCCTCATTGCTAGTTTGACAATTGAGTTACAATAAATTTCTTCAGCCCCTTAAAAATAATAAAATTAGAAATTCGAAATTTTTTATTATATAATAATAAAGTTCGAAATTAGGTGCCGCTTGCTGCAAGTTTTACCGTTTTAAATGAATTTCCAACCATTGTATTGCCCGCTGCTGCACAGTTACGTCCTTAGTCGCTTGGGAATTATATTTAGAATTAATATTTGTCCATGGAAATAACGTGGAATTTTCATATTTTTCAAAATTAAGAGTAAAATAGTGGATCAACAACACGTTATACGCCTTTGCAAGCTCTTTTAAAAAGGGAAGCGATAAATAATAGCCACTTACAGTCAATCATTTTTAATTCAAAATGCTTCGCATAAATATTAAATAATTACTTACCATTTTTACAAATAACTATTTGAAAATCAAAATGAGACCAAAAAAAATTGTGAAAAAAACCTTCATCTCTATTAAACAATGAAATCTCAATTATTTAAAAAAAATACTCTGAAGTTCATCTATCTCTTATTAATTTTTTAAAAATAGATTAAAAGAAAAATAGTTTTATTATTTTTATGAATAATTACAAATAAACTCATTATCCCAAGGAAACAATAACGTTCTATTAGATTTACATCTTAGGTATGTGACCCTTTTTATTTCCGGGAGTGTGAACTACCAACCATTCTCTAGGATGATGTTGACGTGCTAATTGTAACACCTCTCCAAGCCAGAGTTACAAAAAATTAAATATAACATTTACATAAGTTGCAAAATGAGTTTAATTGCACTCCTCAACAGTTTAATGGTGGTAACAGTAATTAATAGTTCAATCAGATTCACTATTGTATACATGTATTTACTAAATACCATATATAATTTAATTATTTATGAAGTTGTAAATGTTTGAAGTCGTGTTTTGATTTAACACTTGTCCTATCATAAAATTATTACATCAATATATCTTAAGTTAAGTTAGCGTTATGACACATAGTTGAGCTGGTTTCTTGTAAAGTGGAATTTCTAGAATTAAATTGTGGAGCGATGGGTGTGTGAAAACATATTTTTTATTTTATGAAAACAGAGAGATGTAAGTCTCTCTAAAACTTCTAGATTCACTATGGTGAATGGAGCTCAATACTCTACTGTTAGTTTGTAAATGTATTTTCTTTTATAAATATATATTTTCCAAATTATTTTTTTACTTATTCATGTTTGAATTTCAATTTTATTATATATCATTGCATTTTCAAAAAAGACATGTTATAAATTGTGAATATGTAATATATTATAGTTTATCATTTATATGCAGCCCCTCGCACTCGACTCCTTATGTGGAACATACTATTCGATAAAATTCCAAACAGGTACCAACATCATGAAACGAACATTCCACTGTCCGTTCAGATGCCACCTATGCTGTTTAGGTGAGGAAAGCACAGCGCATCTGTTCCTATTTTGTCACGTCACTAAATCATTTTGGCAAAGCATTGTTTCACATTATCCATCCCTCAAAGTCTGGCAGGGACAGAATCTCATGGAAGCGTGGAGCGAATGGTGCCGATCTCACACAGGGAAATCCGTCAACATGCCTTTGCTTGTTTGCTGGGCAATATGGATTGCTCGAAACCAGGTTATATTTCAGAATAAGGCGCCTCATTGGTCTGTCATCCTGAGCCACACCATTGCATATTTCGAATTACTCCCTACAGCTGTTCCAAAAAATCCTACGCGCACCTTCAGGCATATTAATCTGGATAAATCGATACCTTGGGCTTTTTTCGACGGCTCAGCCCAAGAAACAGGTTGTGGTGGAGGAGCGTTGTTATATCTCAGCGATGATCATTATTATAAAATTCAGATTAATCTTGGTCGAGGCACCAACAATTTCGCTGAATTATGCACAGCAAAGCATATCATCCATTTTGCCATACAGAAACATTGCAGCGATCTTCAGTTATTCGGGGATTCACAAATTGTATGCAATTGGTTGAACGATGCAACACACTTCTATACTTTCTCTCTGAGTCACTTCTCCAAGAGACAAAAAGGCTGACCGCATCACTTGAATCCTTCAAATGCAGCCACATATACAGGGAACAAAACACTGAGGCGGACCAGCTATCCAAAGCAGCAGCGCAAATTCAAAGGGATGACTGGTTAATTCAAGAGGTGATTGATGGATCATTCCATCAATACTACCACAGACCATTTCATGATTTACCTTAGGACTGGGTTTTAGACCCATATATAATCAGTGCACATTTCTTGTAGTTTTCTTGATTATTGTTTTTTTATGTATAACATCTATGTAGCTGAATTAGCAGCTGCTGGGCTCTCTGCGCAGAGCCGGAATGTAAGCTGTTATTTCAGGCATATTCAGCCTCAGCGGTTAGGACTCCCTATCAGAAGGACATGATAAACGAGGCACCTACAGGATGGTTACCATCCCACAATTATGAATGCAAATGCATCTGTAAAATGTAATTTCTCCATTAATAGAAATTACAACTTTTTCCTTATGGGAAAAAAAATATAGTTTATCATTTATATAACCTATCATTTTTATAAATGGCCGTAAGATGCATATCTCAAAAGCAAAGTTTGACACACATCTCAAAAAAACAACGTTTAATGCGTCAGTGTACACATGCAACATTAAATATTACTCTTTGTGAATTAATGCTAACAACCAAACTACGATGCCACATGCTACATTCCAATCCAAATCCTATAGCTTCCATATAAACTCAACCTGAGTAGAGACTCCCAATGAAGTAAGCGATAATATTTATAAAAGACAAAAAGGAATTAGTGTTGGGTGGTTTACACTGCAGAGATGTCAAATCTATAAAAGTTGATCGTTTTTTCCATGAACTTAAGAATCAAAGTATTTAGGTTCACTGCAAAGTTTAAGGATTATGTATACTGAAAATGATCTCAGGAAGTATTGATCACTGCCATGACTTACACTATAAGGATAAGTATTGCCATGACTTACACTATAAGGATAAGTATTGATCACTGCCATGACTTACACTATAAGGATATAAAATGAGCACCGACCTCCATTCCAACCCGTCAATCAAGTATCTTCATATTACCCCTGATGTCATGGATGATATCAGGTTGCCTTTCTCGTTAAAGCTTATTAGTTTTACCAAGTACAATGGGAAAACATATTTTAAGAATGCAAGCAAAAAATAACATGGCAAATTGAATTCTCATTCATCATTCCCCTTTATCAACTCTCTAATCCGGCTGTCATAACATCAACATCACATTATTTTTCCTATCGATCCCATTTTTCGTCTTGAAGAAGTTTTAAGAGACTCGTCGCTCAAAACCAAAATAAAACAAGTCAAAGTGCTTATTAATTAAGGGCAGGTGACAAAGAAAACTTGACTTGATTCACTAATGGAAGAAACCATCCAAAATAGAACAAGTCAAGTGCCTATTTATTAATTCTGAAGCTGAAGAGTTGTGCTAATAATTAAGCGTAGGTGAAAAAGAAAACGCTTATTTACCATGGAAGTTCAGACTTTTGTGATCTATAATGTTTTTTTGGCTTTTGGAATAATCACATCATCAATATTAGATTGGAAGAAACCAGCTAATAAAACTGTTAATTTAGTATGATTTCTAAGAAGTTGTTTAATTATTCAATGTTTTGATTTTTTTAGTCAAAATTTGTGATACAATTTTGGTAGAGATTATGACTTTTTATTGTTTGAAATACATTTATAAATACATAAATATACTCAATACCCTAAGACACTTTTGAAGCACTCTACTAGTGCAGATGATGCAATTAAAACTTACAATTCCAACAATTATTTATCAAATTTGAACAAATTTAATAAAAAATATATACCAAAAAATAAAAAAACCTTTAATAATAACATTGTATTAATTTCAAATTTCAAATATATTTTTCCATATATATAATATTAATACAATAAGTAAGTATCAAAAAATTAGAGATGCATTATATTAAGGTAATCTCATATATTTAATTAATCTAATATAATTCTTTTTGTTATAGTCAATATAAGCTAAATAATTAATGTATAAGAAATAATAGAGTCTTCAATAATTAGGTACGTATTGGATTTGGAAAACTAATACCACCAGCATAGATCCATCTTGAATACTGATCTAACATGACCCTGGAGGGATTAAATTTCTTCACGTGTAAACCTTTTTTAGAGTACAAAATACAATGTATTTTCACTTCTAATTACTTGAAAACATATTCACAATTTTTTTTACTTCTAATTACTTTACAACATATTCATTTGTTTTTAATTTTTTCACGTGTAAACGTTTTTAGAGTGCAAAATACAATGTGTTTGTACTTTTAATTACTTTACAACATATTCACACATTTTTTATACTTCTAATTACTTTAGAGGGTGTTCATTTTTTAAATTATAGCCAATATTAGACGAACAAAGAAACTTACACATCCCACATCCCACATCCCCTCGTCTTACTAGGTTGTACGATGAACCTCTCGACTCAATAATATAATACTTCTCTACTAGTTAGGCATTACCTCCCACATCCCCTTGTCTTACTAGGTTGTACGATGAACCTCTCGACTCAATAATATAATACTTCTCTACTAGTTAGGCATTACCTCCCACATCCCCTCGTCTTACTAGGTTGTACGATGAACCTCTCGACTCAATAATATAATATTTCTCTACTAGTTAGGCATTACCTATTAATTCAGTCAAACATGCCAACTTTTTTTAATTTGGCAAAGTGCAACTTTAAAAAAATATTTTCTAAATTTTGTGAATTATTTTATTCTTATTTATCTATCATCTAATATTTTCTAATTTTTGTGAATTATTTTATTCTTATTTATCTATCATCTAATTGGTGATTCATTTTAACATATTATTGCCAAATTCCTTAGAAAACCAACAGGTGGAAGAGGAGTGTTGAACATAACATCAATAATATGTATGTTGTATTTCATTCAAGGTGGCTTCCTAAGCAAGCATGACTCCATTTATCGTTTAATTTGCCCATGGTCAAGTCAACCTAGGAAAGTACAAAGCCTTGCAGATTGTAATTCGCATATTTTAATGTGTCACATTTTTTTAAGTTTTGGTAAATCATATACAAAATTCACAAATATGTTTGATAATCTAGTTTCAACAATTAAATAATTCAATTTTTACAAAATAATTTTTAATATAATTCTAATATTATATTTTTCATTTTATTACAAAATATATTTTTAATAATCGTAAAGCTATAATAATTTAATAATGATATTTTCATAAAGGAAAAACATAATAATAATCATTAATGTAATTATTTAACTTTTATATCACTGTAATAACTTATTTTACTAACATATTTTTAATATAATATAATATTATTTATTTTATTGTGTTAAAGCTATATTAATATAAAATTTGTAAATTTAAAGTTTTATTTGGTTTTATTTTGCACAAAAACAAATATTTTTTCAAAATCCCAACATAATCAATTCTACTTCTATTGATGAGATTTATGTAGGGTATACCAATGGGGTGATAACTATAGTATAACATCGTTAACATGTTCAATCATATTTAGCCATGGTTATTCATGGTTGACATGGGAAACACAATCAACTATAGTCAACATGGTCAACCATATATATCTATAATTACATGTTGGCAACGATGGTCAAACAAGACCCATAATGATCAAACTATACAATGGTCAACTATGGTCAATCCACCTCAATAATGATCAATCAAACTCAACAATGTTCAACCATTACCAACTATACTCAATATTATCAAACATGTTCATCTATAGTTAAACATTAACAACTATACTCAACCACATTAGCCCATAGTCACCCATGGCCACATGTTCATCCATAATTAACCATGGTCAAATAAAATCAATCATGGCCAATAATGGGCAACAACACAACCATATTCATCCATCCTTAAACCACCTCAACAATGGTTAACCATGGACACAATGCTCCTCCATGGTTATCATGGACAACCATATTCACATATAGTTAAATATTGACAACCATGAATAACTCAAGGACTTTTAAATAGTAAATGACTAATTTACATCTAATTTTTATAAATAGTTGATTTTTTTTAGACAACTTCTCAAAACCATTATAAAGGGTATACATATTATAAGTTTATCAATATGTCACATACTCATACTAAAACTAAATCTTGGTTTTTACTTTATTCAGGTATGTTCAAAACCATTATAAAGGGTAGACATATTATAATTTTATTAGTATGTCACATACTCATACTAAAACTAAATCTTAGTTTTTACTTTATTCGGCTATGTTTAAACTAAGCGGAAGGGAGTAGCTACCATGTAGCGCTTGTTTGAGGTTTGTCGTATTTGTGGTTTAGTAAGTGTAGCACTTTATAATATAGCATACTCTCCTTCATGTGCATTGGCACCAAGTTTTATTCAAGGTATTATGAACCCTCTTGAACTCTGCCCTACGTTCGGCACCTGGATCTGCTTCCATCATTGATCTCCTCGATGATTGATGACTTTGATTAGAATGGACATGGTTAGGATATTACCCATCCCCAAACCCTCAACCTAGTGCTCATTTGCTATCGCCTTGGACATTGAGGTTTCTCTGTGCATGGTGGTTCGTTCCGTCTGCCCAACACCTGCAACTACACAACTTTGGTGTCACAGTTTTAGACATGGGACAAGTAAGGTTTGTGCTTGGTTTCTATTAATGAGGGATTGTTTTCTTTAATCCTGGTTTACACCTGACTTGTCCTAACTGCAACAAGTTCAAAGTTCTACTGTGAGTTGTAATGAGTTGCGCCCTTTATTTCTGGAGGTAACCAGAAGATGCTTATGAATATATATTCATCTTTTCCCTTAACTAGTGAAAGGGATAAAGGGAATTAATTGCTACAGGTCACTATTGGGCCGAGGATTGCTTCTTTTTACCAAGGTAAGCTAAATTTCAATGAATTTACAGGGTTTTCCATGAGTTCTCTAAATACTAGGTGGTTTCCATGAGTTTAAGCCTAATTGGTTTTGGTCATTGCAAGTATTTCTTTTGATTTACTGTTATTCGGCTTCCATATGAACTCTCACGTTAAGAAGAGGAAGTTAACCAAAAACTTCTCTTAAAGGTACTTCTTGACACCTGCGAGGGTTGAAATTGGCTTTAGGGTTTTCATGCTATGTTCCTCCATATTCGCCAACACTAGCTTGACATTTAAATGGACATATTCTAAGTTAGTTAATTAAGTTCATTCATAGTTGTGGCCCTAGCGACATTTTTTTTTTAAGTAATACTAATCTATTTATAAAGGCAAAATTAAAAATACAGCGAAGCACTGACCTCTGCGGTGCTGAACAGAGTTATGTCAAAATTAATCAAAAGACTATACTCGACTGCCCACCGAGGGGAAACCAGTTCGAGAGAACCAAATGTAAAAGGCCCACATAGGGGACTCAGAACAAAACTTAAAAAGGCCGACACTGGGGTCCTGAACCAAAACCAATCAAAGCTAGCCAAATGGTTTAGAAAAAAAAACAATAGAGAAAAACCCCATGAAACAACCAAAGAGCGACGGAGCGACATCTGGCGAATGGATCAGCTATCTGAATGGGTCTCATCTGGTGGAGACTCTTCCACAATGCGACACGCATACTCATACCGGTCATCATCCTCTATTGACGTGCCGCGCGGGAGGCCACCGATTTCTTGCGTGCCTGCTGAGCTGCCTTCGCCTGCATGGTAGCCTGACGTGCCGCCTGCACTACCTTCAATTGCATGCTTACCTCCAGCCAACTCCTCGCCATGCAGAACGCTGTCACTACCAGTCTTACTTGTTTTCTCTGTCGTCTACTGCTTGGTATTGTTTCATTTCTCTGGTTCACAGTCATCCTTTTTCTTCTTATCTGCCTTCTGCTGCTCCCTACTATTCTTTTCCTCTTGTCCAAGAACATGGAGCTAAGCATCCTGCTCATTCTGTGGTTTGATTTCCTCACTAAATGTAACAGTGATAGTGGCTAAGATGTCGGGGCGATTTAGCATACTGTGGAATCGAAATTGGGTCGTGTGGAGAGAAGGATGAAGGGGGGTAGGGAGATTGGCAGTTTGGGTAGCAGTGTTCATTCTTCTGACTCCATGGGCCTGTTCCCGGCCTCTACCACTGCGAGTGTTAGGGTAACTACCAGAGAGATGATCTCTGGAAAGAGTAGTAGATGGGGAGGAGGAAGGAGTAGCGGAATCATGGCTGGGCGTCGAAGGGAGGCGAGTGCTTCTGCCACGACTACCACCTCTTCGGCTACGCATTTGATGGTGAGTACGCACCATGGTTGAATGTCTTCTATTGAGCTGGGCCAAAATGGTTGTGTTATGAACAATGAGTGCAATTGGGGAAGTAGAGGTAACTTTAGAGATGGTGGAGCTATTCAGAAGAGAAACAGAGGAATTCTGGGTGGAATTCAGCGTACAGTGAGTTGTTTGAGAGTAATGGAAACCATTCCCCAAATCAACACAGCTGAGAATCCAACATCGCCTCCCGGTAACTGTGCGAGAGCTCGGCTCCACAACATGAGGGGGGCAAGAGCAGTTTAGCGGGGAAGGGGCGAATGAATTATGTCTTGTGGGAGCCATGGCCTTATGCCTGCTGCAAATACCTCGACTAGAGCACCAGAGTAATGGTGCCTGCAGACCGTCTGTAGCTTGCCATAAATTGGCATGGAAGGGGACGTGGGTGGCCATGTGGCTTGGCCGCTTGCCATCCTTCTATCTAATCTACATTAACTTCATAATAATCACCCGCATCCAGGTGTGCCTCTTCCCTTTGTACCAGTTCATTATATTCCTGTATCTGGGAAGCAGTGGTGATTAAGTTGAGTGAACCAGTATGAAGAGTCCGATCACTATCCACCCCCACATTTGCCAGCAGATCAGCCACTTTGTTTCCTTCTCTTCTGATATGTTTGAAAGTGACTACTCTATTAGTGGTGAGCCATTGCTCTATGAGCTCCAATCTTTCTGCCAATCTCCAGCTGCTGACCAATTTGTATGCCGGGGTCCCCTGCAGTATCTGATTAACCATATTAATGAGAATTTGGGAGTCGCCTTTGATTACTAAGGGAAAGAAGCTGTGTCATTGAGCTAAAATAAGACCTTGCCATAGTCCTTCAAGCTCTGCAAAATTGTTAGAATCCCAACCAATTGAGCCGAGGAAAGTTAAAAGAGGTTTGCCTTTGTGATCCCTGAAAGCTCCTCCATATCCTGCTTTTCCTGGATTACCTTTTGAGGCTCCATCGAAGTTTAATTGAATGATATTATGAGGCGGAGGAATCCATTTGTTTGGAATACTATGAAGTAAAGATGGTTTGCTATGCTTTGCCTGTACCTAATTCATCTGAAGGTTCCAATTTGTCCAGATATTCTGCTCCTGTGGAAGGGAAGGAAAGTCCTCTTCATTCCAAGTTTGGACCATTAGAGTTTCCTGAAGGTTGTTGCAGAAGTTGCTCCATAGGACTTCTACTGGCGTACATTGATCTTTGAAGATGCGGCGGTTCCTTTCTTTCCATATAGACCACATAAGAAGACCTGGGATGATTTTCCACAAAGAGTTTAATAGTTTTCTCTTGTACGGATTGATTGCCCAACTACGAATGGTGTTGGTAATATCCTCTTTAATTCTTCCTTCTTTTTGGCATCTGAAGCTTGTTTTTTCCAAAAGTTTGTTTGCCAAATTGCAAGAGTTCATGAGATGCAGTATGGTTTCCTCCTGTTGTTTACAGTTGGGGCATATGGAGGGCCCATGGAAACTTCTTTTCCTTAGATTGTCCCAGGTGAGTATTTTGTTTTGACATAATAGCCAAAGGAAAGTAGAAACTTTGGGCCAAATGTTGGGGGACCAAACTTTGTCCCAGAGAGGATCCTTGACTATTTGATTGCCAATTGTTAGATTGTATGCCTCGTGAGTGGTAAAAGTTCCACGTGCACTATAATCCCATCGTATTATGTCCTTCTTGTTAGAAAAACAAAGTTTCTAATTGATGAGCTCTGTCTCCAAATTCTTATGAATAGACTATGTTCCTTGTGTGATGATGTGAGCTGTGCTTCTCCATTGTCTGTACCCCTGATGGAGAGTAGGCATCCAATGTTGACTAACTATATCCATCTGATGCTCTTCCCATTCCTATGTTTGGTGAGGTCTAATCAGGTCACTCAACTTTGGTCTTGGCTACCCAAAGTCATCCCAAAAACGTGCATTGTTGCCATCGCTAATTTCCTAGAAACTATGATGTTGGATTATAGCTTTGTGCTGACTAGCTGCATTCCAAATTAAGGAACACTTTCCCACTTCTATGAGTTGAATTAACTCATCTTTCGGTCAATTGTTTGCATATTTGGTTGTCCAAAGGATAGCCTAGGGTGTATGCGGAGCAAAAATCCATTTCCACCATAAACGTGCTCCCATGACTGCATTTCTTTGTTGAGGATCTCGAATCCCAGTACCCCTTGAAAGTTTTGGAAGGTAGACCATTGTCCACTTGACCAGTGCCCATTTTCTATTTTGTCCTGTGGACACCCATAAAAAATTCCGCAGAAGAGTTTTGATTTGCTTGAGCACCCATTTTGGTGCTGGCAAGACAGAGAAAAGATAAAGTGGCATAGACTGCAAGACAGCTTTGACTAATACTAGATGGCTTGCCATATTGAGGGCTCGATAAGTTCAGGAGGAAAGGCGAGCTTCCAATTTCTCTAGAAGCCTCTGCCAGGTGGAATGCTTTAAAGTAGAGTCAGTCATGGGTGCACCTATATATTTAGAGGGGAGAGAGGCAACCGATAATCCCAAAATGTGTGCTATAGAAGATTGAGTGATGGAGGGGGTATGGAAGAAAAAGATTTGGGATTTAACATTATTAATGCTAGCACCAGAGGCTTCAGAGAACTCATTCAGAAGGGATTTTAATTTATGGGCTTCTTGAACCGAGGGATGGCCAAACATCATGTTATCGTCCACAAATTGTTGGTGGGTAAAAATAGGGGTATTGGGGAAGGAAATACCTCTAAGCTGCTATGATTAAAGAGCGTTTTTAATACTTCGGCCAAGCCCTTCCACCATTAAAACAAACAGAAAGTGGGAAAGAGGATCTCCTTGTCGGATGCCTTTAGAGGGATGGAAGGGGGTGGAAGGTATGCCATTGACCAGAATGGAGAAAAGAGAGGAGGATAGAAGATTCATTACCCATCTAACCCAAGGAAGGGTGAAGCCAAAGGCTATCAACATCTTTTGAATGTAAGTCCAACTTAACATATCGAAAGCTTTTGAAAGATCAATTTTGAGGAGCATACCTGCTTTTTTGAGCTACTTCATGGAGTGTATGATCTCATGAGTGAGAATAATGCCATTTGTGATTGGCCACCCTTCCATATAACCTGATTTTTCTGGTGAGATGAGCTTGGGTAGCAACAGCTTCAGGCGAGAGGCAATAACTTTAGATATGATTTTGTAAATGACATTACAGAGAGCGATAGGCCTGAATTTGTCTGGAGTTAGAGATTGCTCTTCTTTGGGGATAAGAGCAATGAAAGTAGCGTTCAAAGAGGGAAGCATCCAGTGTAAAGTCTGGGATTTCTCTACTACCTGCCGGACCTCCTCTTTAATGAGATCCCAGAAATTATTAAAGAAATTTGAGGTAAAGTCATCGGGACCAGGTGCCTTTCCTTCCTTGAACTGTCGCATATCCAACTCGACCTCCTAAAGAGTTATCGGACGAAGGAGGAGCTAATTGAGTTCTTCTGTTATAATTTTCAGAATGTTTTGTATAATCTTCGCTATAGCTAGCTATCAATCGACTTGTGGTTCTTGATGTACTCATTTGAAATGTGTAAGAAGCTCTTGTTCTATGTCCTCATGGTTTTCCAAGCATACTCCTTGCGGATTCTGAATATGAGCGATATTGTTGTGCATTCTTCTCTGTATGGTTGTGCGATGAAAACATTTTGTATTTCTCTCTCCCTCCTTAAGCCATCTGACTCTAGATTTTTGTTTCCAGAGTAGCTCCTCTTGCTTTTCTCTTTCTGCTATTTGAATCTGAAGGAGATTTTCCTGCTCGAAGAGGGCTTCAGTTCTTCCTTTAGTAATGATTGTCTGCTAGATTCTTTTCATTTCCTGAGCTAGAGCATTCTGAGCTTGGAAGATATTGCCAAAGGTCAAGTGATTCCATTGCTTGATGTTCTTTTTGAGATGTTTGATTTTTTGTTGGAATTGGTACATTTATGAACCTTTTGGAGGGCTGAATCTTTTCCAAGCTGTATGTATCATGTTGTTGAAGTGTAGATGCATCAGCCAGAAGGCTTCAAAGTGAAAAGGTCTCCGAGTGTTGTTCCCTGGTCTTTGCCATTAGAGCAAAATAGGCCAATGATCTAAGCCAGAAAGAGGTAAGATTGAGGCTGAAAAATCTCCTCCAAGATGGATGGCATTGTCTGAAAGTAGAAATCTGTCCAATCAGGAGGCAATTTGCTGGGTGCCAGTTCTTCTATTATTCCATGTGTAGATACCATTATTGAATGGCATATCTATAAGCCAGTTGTTTTGTATGTAATTCTTTAAATGGATACTTTCACTATCTAGTTTATTCCTGCCTCCACTTTTTTCTTCTAGTTTAGTTATCATATTGAAGTCTCCTCCTGTAATCCAGAGCAGATGAATTCTAGTGGATTTGATCAGAGTTAATGTATTTAGAATGGCTATCTTATTCACTGCTTCCTGCGGGAAGTAGACATTGGTGAGGTGACCATGCACATTGGTCCCTATTATATGAAAAGTGGCTTGAATGAAATGATGACTCGCATGGATATTAGTGAGCGTGATGGCTCATTCATCCCATGCTATTGCTAGTCCTCCTGAAGCTCCTAAGGCATCCACTGCTACTGCTTGAATGCTTGACCATACTTTGGCAAGTGTTTGGCCTAGTGTGATAGAATTACATTTTGTTTCTTGCATGAAGAAGATTTGAGGTTTCTCCTGCTGAATCATGTTTTTTATCATTCTGTATTTCCCAGGGTTGTTTAGCCCTCTTATATTCCAAGATGTGAGCTTCATGTTTCATTATTAGGGAGGGGACTGTAACACTTTGTAAGCTTGGAATATCTTCCTGATTCCACTAGCATTTCCCCAATATGGATGGTTCTTTGGAGGTCTGTCTTTCTCCCTCGTTTTTTATTGTCTTTAGGAATGTTTTTTCCATCCCATTGACTTCCGGGTTGAATACCTAGAGATCTTTGCTGATGTGCTCTGGATAGGATGACTTCCAAGCTTTCTAGCTATCTTTCTGGGATCTTGTCAAATTCTTTTTTCTTGCGAGCCTAATCTAGTCCCAATATGTCCAGATCTCCTATGTCTATACTTTCAGGCTCTTCTTCCATATGCTTGTCCTCACTGCTTTCTGCCACGAGGTCTGTTACAACGGTGGTCTCTTGCTGCAAAAAAACTATATCCATGCCATGAGGTTTCCAGATCGGGGTCATACTGGGCAAGGAGGTGGTGAGATCTGTTGATTGCGAGGGATTGTGAATTTTCTCTGAGCCTGTGGGGCTGACCTTAGAGGTTATCTTGGGTGGCTCATTGGAGGGTAAGGGGGACTTAGTGTTTGTTGGAGCAGTTCGAGCTAAGATGTCAAAGTTGTTCCTGGTGGATGGCATTGAGGCGTTGGCGGAAGGCTTTTTAGGATTTGTTGTAGGTTTTTTGTGGTTCTTTTTGTGATTGTATACCTTGGTAAAACCTTCAGAATCAGGTTTCTCTTAGGAGGTAAAAGTTGGGGGTTTCACATTTAGCGGACAGTCAAGAAAGAGATGGCCATGGGCATGACATTTCCTGCATCTAAATTGAACATGTTCGTAATCTATTGACTGAATACATTCAAAATCATCATGATATGGGCTTATCGTGTCTTGGAGATCTTGGCTTAGTTGCATATAGACACAAATGCGGGCGTAGGAAGTATATCTTTTGAGTTTTGTCTCCTCTGCAATTTTAATGAACTCCCCCAATCCATTTCCAATATCTTGCAGTGAATCTTCATCCCAATACTCCAGAGGAAGGGAGTAAATATGGATCCAGACTAGTGCCCAGCTTAGATCCTCTTTGCCCGGGTTGAATCTCTCAATCCAGTCTCTCAGGTAAAGACCAGCTGCATTGAAGAAGTAGGGTCCTCCATCAATTACCCTATTTTGGTCCTCTATACAGTTGAAGACTGTAGCGAAGAAGCCCTTTGGTCCCAGCTGCAAGGTGATGTGCCATTTTGGTTTCCATTTGACTGCTATCCAACCATGCAAGGCTTTCTCTGTGGGCCAGAATCCGATAAATTTCCCTATTAAGGCATGATCCTTCGTGTACTGGATTTGGGTATTGATTCTTTGACTTGGTAGATCAATCTTTGGTCTTTCTACTGCGATAGGTTTGCATGTTGTCGAGGTTGCTTTAGGAGTCTCATCCCTTCAGGTGTTACCTGTCTGCGCAATATGATTCGTTTCTGCTTCTTCCTACAATTTCTTTCTGTCATATCTGGTTTGCATCTGGGATTTTCCTTGATCAGTGGGGGGAGGCACTGTGTCCTCCCCCTAGAGGTTATCCATGACGAATGCTCTATTCATTTTCATATATTATTGCCAGTGTTGCTAATGAGTTGTTGCAAAGGCACCATGGTCTGAGTAGGTATACCGATGCAGGATCTGACAAAAACCCTAAACCTCCATCATTCCCTCAGGTCTCGAATCCTCCAATTAGTTAGAATTAAGTTTGTGGCCCTAGCGACATTATTAAGCAGGGAGTTTTTAAAATATTATGTACATCTATACTTTCAGAAGGGATGGCCAATAGCCAAACCCTCTTTTGGTTACTGTGTTCTTTCTATTACAGACTCAGTGGTGGGATTTACATGAAAATAGTACTTATGTTGTGTATTTGTAAATGCCATCTATTTTCTTGTATTTCAACACTTCTGTAATTTGAGCCGAGGGTTCAAGGTAACCGATTGTTTCGTTATTTGTAGAAAGACTCTTCTCCTAAAACAATAATTTTCCAGAGTCCATAGACATTCGATAAATATTGAAATGAAAGAATTGTGTGGCTGTAGACATCATAGTAAACTATCAGAAAATTTAATCAAAACATGACACGCATCGAGAAGCGTGTTTATATTTTTAACTGGTGTAAAGAAAGGCATGTTTATATTGTTAACTAGTGTAAAGATGCAGCAATGTTTAACGCCATTATTTTTCCTTCTAATATTTCAAGGTTGTTTAGCAATCTATGTTGATTTCTGTAATAGTTTATGGATTCTTTGTAACTATGGTTAATTATGAGTTCTTTACTTGGACAATCACGTATTTGTTTTACTTGGAAAATTTAATGGATAAGGAAAGATTTTGAATCTGCTTTGATTTGGCCTATAACTGACCGTGGGACTATTTCACTAGGTGAATATTCAATTATCTGTGCTCGGTAACTAACCTAAGCCTCCACGGCCCTGCGACAATTTTCTTTCCTACTATGTATGCTTTCTTACCAGAAGTTGGTTGGGGTTATCTTTATTGCGACCCTACTCTCCCTGTTAATATAGTCACCTACAATAGATTAACCTAGAATTTAAGCTTGGAAGTCTCCCATATTGTTTCACAATCTGCTATTCATCAATGAGTTTTTAATTAAGGGTTAAACAACAACAACTTCCTTCGGTGACTCTTAATAGTCGTTTAATTTATTAAGAACAACTCTTTAGTCATCAAACCGCGTCCATGCTATTCACTTGAAGGGTGTTATTTTACATTTCCTTCAGGCATTTTTATTTATTCTTAAATCGACCTATTTATAACAATTTTCGCAATACAATTCACAATTATCATAGTGTCTAGGGCCTATATTTTACAGTTTAACACAGTCACAATTATGTTCGACTCACACTGTTTATTATAGTTTTATAATACAGTTCCACAACATTATACTCGAATCAAACCACTTTACTTCTAGTCATTGCTATGAAAGTTATCATGTTTCCCCCATAAATATGATAATTCTCCTGACCATTCTTTATACTACTTACGGGATTTACCCAGACCTCTAACTTTCATAGAAATAATTTACTGAACTAGTTATAGAAATTATTAGAGATCCAATTTATAAAAATAAAGACATAACCTGTGGGAAATATCAACAAAATCACATAGATATACTTATCTGTCTCAAAACCATTTAGGTTTCCACATGAAACCATTGGGAAAGGAAGGATACTCCTCCCAACCGGTGAGCACGGTATTTCACCAGAGCCCCCCCTGAGCAAATTTTCCTTCAGAGTAGTCTTTCTTGGACAGGTACCACAAAGGTTAGCACATAAATTCCACTGGCCCCCAACCATCTCAAGAATTTCTTGCTCAAACTTTCACAAACTCAAAGGTCTGTGCAGAAATCCCACTAGTCACAACCAACTCAAGAATTTCCTCATGGCAGTGTCACGCCTTTACCTCAACAATGTCCTATCTAAGGTAATGAGTTCTCTTCCTCCTTGATTGCCTTAGGTATAATTTTCCTCGCATACCATCTTGGTTCTCTTTTCCCAATTGGGATATTTATCCCTAGGGAGAGGATTAATTGCCCATTAACTGAATGGTAAGGAAATTCTCTTTTAGCATTTCCACCTTCCTGTAATTCCTTGGCTAACCATTACTAAACTTGGTAATTTAATTAAAATAAAATATTTATGTCTAACATTAAATCTCTCTTTCTATTAGCCCATACTTTGCCAAGTTATTTTAGTAAAGGTAATTAAATGTTTTTTATTATTCATTGAGGGGTGTTACACCTTTCCCCCTTCGAGAGAAACACTGTCCCTGGTGTTTCCTAGCCTCCAAACAGGCTGAAACAAGCTTCACTCTTGAAATGCTCATCCTCTTAGGTAGCCTACTATGGTGAAAATGTTTCCTCTGCACTTTAAATTGAGTGATAATTTGTTTTCATAACATTATTTCTCTCCATTTGAGAATACTGATAGGATCATCCAGGAATTCCCATCCGTACCAATCTACATTCACAATCATCAAATGTTGTCATTAGTTATCCATCAATCATTATTTAGGAAGCATATACATAGTCATTTCACACTCTATTACAATTACCATAAGTTGTTTATGTACCCAATAAGGGTCGTCAACATGCATCACAACCCGACAAGGGTTAGAAACCTGCACTCCACGAGAGTTAACAACAATGGCAATAAATCCTTTTTACTTATTCAATGACGATGTCAATCAACAAGAATCCCACTGTGTGGTTTTGTTGTAATTTTTGGATCATGGAAATACCAATTCCATTGGCACTACTCACATAAAAGTAATATTATTTCATAAACTATTTATTGTTCTTGTTTGTTATAATAAATTTCAACTAGTGCACTATTGTACTTGGTAGCATTATTATTTTTCCACTTTGACTTCAAATATTACATCTTCATTTGTCATGCAAAAGTATTTTCAGGATAACTTCATTTTGCCTACTTGTTCAACGAAGCTACATTGCTATCTATTGTACAAATAACTCAGCTAGCCCATATTGAATTGTTTACAAAGTCAGGATTCCATTATATAGAATTCTTGCAATTCCGGCCTTTATCATTCTACATTATTGGTAATTGGTGAAAGCTATATGCAATTTTGTTTCCATGGTCTGTCATAAAAAATTCCCCCTTTTGCGCTTGTAAGCACATTGAATGACTCATACTTACAATGTTACTTTATTATATATATATATATATATATATATATATGTATGTATGTATGTATGTATGTATGTATGTATGTATATTGGTTCATAGAATATTACTCATTGCATTCAATTACAGGTTATTTTGTTACTTTGACCTCTACGATCCGATGAATATAAAGGGTAACTAATTATCGTATTATACTATTCTGAAACTAATTCTCTTTCCATCACAAGTTTCTATGATGGCTTATCACAACTTATCCTCATTTAGGTGTGCTATTTTTTTTAAATTAGGATGAATTCCCAATTATTGTGACTTTGGAAACCCTCCATGTAGGTATCTTTCATTAATTATTTACTATGGTAACCTATTTTGGTGACCCCCTTGATGAAAAAGCTTTCAGGGAGGCACTTCCCCAGCAGTCCTGAAAATTCAGATTTGTTCGTTCTCGCTGGTTATTACTGGATTAAACTTGTTCATATCCAAATTTCTACTTTATATATATCTATATATATATATATATATATATATATATATAACCTTTTATTGTTACCTTATGGGCACTGTGTTATGTACTCCACCTTACACTATCAGAACCCATCACTTTGCTTACCAGTGTTTAACTCTTATTTATACATTACTCTGTAATTATGAGTGTTCTGCATTCTCATACAATATTTGCAACAATTATCTTCAAATATGCCTAGTTAGCATCCTTGGGTGTACCAATACACCATATATTTACTTTATGTAATACAAGTCCTCTGTCCCCCTTTTATTCACATTCTTATTTCCATATGCATTTTATTATGTGCATTACATCTAGTTTCCAATAACTTATTTTTACATACAGGGAACTCATTATTGTGAGTGTTTTACATTGTTGCTATAGTCCATCCTAGATGATCTATAGCATTTTTTTATGGTTATTAATCTTATAGGTTGTGTGTCGGATTTTTTTTTTCGAATTAACTAAAGGGAATTACAACATATAATTATCATATAGATGACCTTAAACTATTTAATTTGTTTTCATATGCTATACCCTGCCATTATCTTCTAAAATACTCATCTGAGACTTCAAAATTGTTTAACTGGATGGGACTTGATTCTTTACTATATTTACCCAAATACTTTCCTATTGTTACAGATCATAACCTCCCTTTTCTTCTGTCCACTTGCTATGTACAGTGGCAGAATATGATTCACAACATGTGCTATCAAATAGATCTCTCATACAATTGTTTGTCCCCCTAGGTACCAACATATCAATTTATAATAATTCCACTCGTATTTTATACATAGGTAATTATTTTAATTCATTTCTCATTGTCAGTTCTTAATCATTATTTTCAACTCTCAATACTATATTATTTTAAAGCAGCATAAAATATGGATCAAATTTTCACGTTTAGTTGTACCCATATCTCAAGGTAAGGGTGCAAAATTTGTTCCTTTACTATAAGGCACAATGTTTTTTTATACTATTTTCGCTTAGTCAGTCCACAGTGTTGAACCTGGGCTCTAATGCCAACTGTAACACCCCTCCAAGGAAGAGTTATAAAATTTCAAATATAACATTTATGTAAAGTGCAAAATGAGTTTAATTGCACTACTCAATAGTTTAAAGATGGGAACAATAATTAATAGTTCAATCAAATTCACTATTGTATATATGTATTTACTAAATACCATGTAACATATATAATGGAAAATGTAGTTTGGTACATGATTTAACTATTTATGCGATTAATTCTTACACTACACCTTATTTGAGTTGGGGTTTAGTAAGTGAGCACTTTATAATATAGCATACTCTCCTTCATGTGCATTGGCACCAACTAAGGTTTATTCAAAATTACTACAAACCCTCTTGAACTCTGCCCTACGTTCAACACCTAGATCTGCTTCCATCGTTGATCTTTTCGATGATTGACGACTTTGATTAGAAGGGAGATGGTTACGATATTACCCTTTGTCGAACCCTCAACTTGGTGCTCAGTTGACACCGCCTTGGATGGTCAGGTTTCTTTGCATTTGGTGGTTCGTTCCGTCTTCCCAACACCTACAACTACGCAACTCTAGTGTCACAACTTCGAAGATGGGACAAGTAAGGTTTTGTAATTGGTTTATGTTGATGAGGGTTTGTTTTATTTAATATTGGATTACACTTGACTTTTACTAACTGCATCAGGTTCAAATTTCTGCTTCGAGTTGTAATGAGTTGTGGCCTTTATTTCTGGAGGTAACCAGAAGATGTTTATGAATATATATTCATCTTTTCCCTTAACTAGTGAAAGGGATAAAGGGAATTAATTGCTATAGGTCATAATGGGCCGAGGATTTCTTCCTTTTACCAAAGTAAGATAAATTTCAATGAATTTATAGGGGTTTCCATGAGTTCTCTAAATACCAGGTGGTTTTCATGAGTTTAAGCCTAATTAGTTTTGGTCATTGCAGGTACTTCTTTTGATTTACTGTTATTTGGCTTCCATATGAACTCTCGCGCCGAGCAAAGGAAATTAACCAAAAACTTCTCTTAAAGTTACTTATTGACACCTGCAAGGGTTGAAATTACCTCTAGGGTTTTCATGCTATGTTCCTCCATATTCGCTAGCAACAACTTGACATTTAAATGGGCACGTTTTAAATTAGTTGTTTAAGTCCATTCATAGTTGTGGCCCTGGTGACATTATTAAGCAGGGGGTTTTTAAAATATTATGTATATGTATAATTTCAGAAGGGATGGCCAGTGGTCAAACCCTCTTCCAGTTACTGTGTTGTTTCTATTCTAGACCCTGTGCTGGGTTTTAGGTGCAAATACAACTTCTGTTGTGTTTTTGGAAATGTCATCTATTTTCTTGTATTTAAACACTTTTGTAATTTGGGCCGGGGGTTCAAGGGAATCGGTTGTTCAATTATTTGTAGACAGACTCTTCTCTTAAAGCAGTAATTCTCCAGAGTCCATAGACATTCTGTAAACATTAAAATAAAAGAATTGTGTGGTTGTAGACAACACAATAAACTATTGGAAAATTTAATCAAAACACAACAGGCATCAAGATCCATGTTTATATTGTTAACTAGTGTAAAGATGCAACAATGTTTAATGCTATTATTTTTCCTTGCAATATTTCAAGATTGTTTAGCCATCTATGCCGATTTCTGCAATAGTTTATGGATTCTTTGTACAACACTGACACCTCTTAAGTTTGTACGAATACCAAATTGATAAATTAAAGTTGGTAGCCCTGTGAGTTGCAACATTATTGTTTCAATACTAGAGCTCATCAGTTCCTACACACCTTGGGGAGGGCCGACCCATAGGCAATCTTGAACCTTATTTCACTTATCACACCTTATTTCCACATGTTTTTTTAAGTTCTTGTACTTTGTCTTATTGTATAGTGATATTGATATAGTTTCATATTGCTCGAGATGCTTGGCACCATTGTTTATTATTTGTTGTGTGCTGATCTTAGTTTATATGAGTTATTATTAGCTTCAAGCACTTGATCTCAAAATTTATTCATTTATTTTAGGCATTTATATCATTTATGAAGTTTCCTTTAGAAATATAAGACTTCCTCTATAAATACAAGGTTTCCTACATAACAAAGTTGAGAGAATTGTTTTTGTTTAATTCTTCAAGATTTCATGGTAATTATTTACATAACATCGTAGTTAGTAAATTTAGCATGGTTAAGTGAATGAGGGGGGATTGAGAAAGAAGTTGACAAAGCTATGATATTTCCTACAAGATCTCAATGAACCTTCGGTTGACAATATTAAAATTAAGACCCTCAAGGCTTACAATTGTTGCTAATTAATAATTGGGGGCATCACACAACCTTGTACTATAATCGTTCAACACAATAACATTTAGAGGATGAATTTTTTTCCTACCCATTATATAAATTTTATACATGCATATGCTGCCATCAAGTATCAACACTACGTGTGCATGTTTTGAAAGTAATAATTAGTGTTGAAATATTCCATGAATGTGTAAGAAGGTGTTTGAAAGAATTACCATAAAGAAGGAAAATATTTCAAATAGGAAAGAGATGAAAGAACTACTCACAGTACAAATTAGTCCCATGCATAACAACATTGATCCCAACATTGATGTCCCATATCATCACACATTTGGAAAACTATTTAATATGTATAAGAGAGTAGTTCTAATAGTAGAGTAACATATTCCCCCTTCTAGTGAAGCCATTAATTACATGGTGTAATTGTATCAATTTCATAAAATTAATGAAAACGCTTGATCGCCCATGGCTTCCGCGTCCGCATTCAAACAATGGCTCGGGCCCGAGGCGGAAGGGGATTCGATCTCTGCTCAAGCGATGGCTCTTCGCCTTAAACGCATCTGTAAAACCCTCGATATCCCTAAAAGTCAAAAACTTGGATCTGCATGACCAACACTGGCCATCTTCGCATTGCCGAGAGCAAGGGTTTCATTATATTTGCTGCAAATAGGGTTCAAAAGCAGAACGGAGGTTTGGATCCGGCCGGATCTATTACAGGAGGCGAAAATTGTTGTTAAATCCCCGATCGGCTCAAATGGGTCGGCTATACTATTGAAATGCACACGGATCGGACACTGGACAGTTTGCTCTGTTTACGCCGTCTTCTTGAGGATAGAGAAGCCGCTGCAGATAACAGAGCCGGGTGAATCTGAGGTGAGGACAATATCTTGGCCCCAACCCGACCCAGAAAACAAATATGTGGCAGAAGACCGTTCCTCACGTGGAGCAGCACATAGATCTACTGCCTGGTTAGAACCTGGAGCTTACCAACCAGCCGACTACAAGCACAAGGGCACGAGATCAGACATCTCACCGAAAGAGGACGAGTGTGATAAGACACGGGAAGCGCGGCCTGCTCACCAATAGCCTCCGTCTAGCCTTGAATCGCGGTATACAACACAGATTTGGGGGCATGGAACAGCCAAGAAACCCCTTTGGAATGAGCTTCAGGTCAATGGCACTGAAGAAGAACAGATCGGCAAACATGCAGGTAAAAACCTCAGATCCATCACTAATCAAATGGTTTTAACACCTAATAAACAAATCTATCTACACCAGCCTCGGATCTGGATGCCTGACAACAAAAAGACTCACAGATCTGGAACACAGCCACAGATCATAGATCGGAGCAGGCAACAGAAAGATCTGATTATGAAGGATCAGCGAAACATCCAAACAGCACCTGCATTGGATATGCTCGAAGATAGAAAAAGTTCTCTCTTTATTAGATCTATGGGAGGGAACACAATATGCATCGAAATAGGGAAATGGGAGGCAACAAAAACCCTCAAACAGAGGATACAAGAAAAGATTGGAATCCCACCATGCAAACAACTACTCCTCTACATAGGGAAAGTACTGCAGGAGGAGTGCAAGCTAATGGAATACGGTATAGGAAATGACTCAACCATCTGTCTCAGCACAAGATTGCGCGGAGGCTATTCTGGCTCAAGTTCAAAAGGATCTGCTTCCTTCAAAGATGCAGTGAAAGGGAAGATGCAACCACAAAAGAAACCAGAAGAGCAAGCTACAACACCAGGGGCCTACATTGTTGAGCAGACAACACAGAACCCTGCATTAACAATCTCCATACCAGAGGTAAATGAAATACATGCTGATTATTTAACTAAAGCAGTGATATGTAGGTTCAATGGATTTTGGCCCAAACCGGAAGCCCTTCGTCAATGGATTTACTCCATATGGACAGAAAACTGTGATATCCATCTCTGCTCAAAGGGATTCTTTATTGTCAAATTCGACACCATAAAGGACAAAGAATATGCTTTGAACAAGGGACCATGGTTTTGGGGAAACGCTGGCCTTTTCATGAAATCTTGGTTCCCGGATTTCGATCCAAACAGCATGGTGGTCTCCAAAATGCCAGTCTGGGTAAAATTATTTAACTTACCTATACACTTTTGGCACTACAAAGTATTGGAAGGAATTGGCAACACCTTGGGGACATTTTTAAAAGTAGACAATGAGCGCCTATCCAAGGATATCTACACTTTCGCCAGGATCTGTGTGGAGGTAGATCTCAGTCAAGGCCTACCAGATCACATTCTCCTAATCCATAATGGAAAGCAATGGGTACAACCACTGGATTATGAAAACACTGCCTTTCGCTGCCGCATATGTTGACAAACTGGTCATCTTCAGAGTGCATGCCCATAAAACAAAAAAGATAGGAAAAGGAGACAACCACCAAAGCCGAAAGGATGGCAATTTACAGCTACATGGGCAGAGGATATAGAAGAGGAAAAGAATGCAGAAACCACCAGTATACTTCAAGAAGACGAAGACGGAAGGAATAATCCAGAAATCAGCAAAGAAAGCTATCCGCACCACTTACAGAATAATGAAAATCTGATTGAAGATGCAACAGATCCAAATGCAAGCAACCCACAACAGCAATATGAGAACCCTGGACAGGAAATTGGAGGCAACAAGCGAGCATACTCTACAACAAGCTCAGATTCTGAAAAAGACATCATGGCTGCCACAAATGAAGCACAAATGATTATTGTAACAGCCCCGCCTAACAATGAAGGCTGGCGGAAAGTGGAAAAAAAGAAGGGTAGGAAAGCCTAGATAGACAGTTGATTGATTATTAGCTCCTGATCTTAGCAGGACAAGTTTTGTTACAGCATATGCTATTACAGCATCTACAACATGTAATCTTACTCAAAATGAATAAAATTACGATTTTTCCAGGGGAAAAAAATTTCATAAAATTAATGATGTGATATAAATATTCCCATCGCCTTGACATAGTAAATTGATAAATTAAGTAGGCCAACATAAAGGCATGTAGTGTATCCTAGGACAATGGGGAAGTGGATTGGCTCATATTAACCCCACACCTTGGTACTATTATAGGTGAACCCATAAAATTGTGTTATGTTTTTTTGCAAGGGAGGTATGTCACAATCACCTATGTTAGCCCCTGATCATGATAAATTTAAAGCACATCATCAAGGTTTAAGGAACTTGTGAACTTCTTATGCATGGAATGATATTTCCTTGTTGTTATGTTTTATTTAGATAGTTGCATGAGATGTTGTTTTAGTGTCACGTTCCTGGCCCGTCCTCACTAATTTTTTGTTTTTTTTGTTTTTTTTAAATCTATATCCATCATGAACTGTGATATCCTTAGGTTGTGCTACATATTTACCTGAAATTCGAATTTACTTATGAAGGTGGAATACACATTATTCTTTATGTTACCTTGGATTCACAAATCCAAAGGTACTCCAGCCAAAATATCAAGAAATAATTTCAATCTATATATATGGACTACCCTACATACCCTTGATTATATAGTTGTATGTGTTCATGTAATTTTCACTATGATAGTTCCTACCTTATGATCATCACACCACCACACTTACCAGAGTCACACACTTAGGTTATTATACCTTATTATAATCATTCTTCCGCCCATATATTGGTCAAATATTGGGTTATTACACTTATACGATTAGGAGATCTTATTTTTGGTTTAGTATAATGTTCATATGTAAATGAGAGAGAAGTTCCCAAGACTATAACTGTTGCGCCCGTCTCACAACCCTTGTTTTATATTTGACATGATTTTTGTATTCATAATAATCAACCTTCCAAGGTGTTCTCAACAACTATATACATATTTGAATGTTAGTATCTACTCAACTACTTTCCCATGGCCATCACTAAATGTTGATTTTAATTTATATCTCTACCATATTAGTTTCTAACATTCCTAGGCTTGGTAACATAATGTCCTCAATATCATTTGGGTGCATTACAATTTGGTACATATGTTAACCCTTTGATCTAAGGTTATAGTAACATCTACAATATGATTATTCGTCGCACTATAATGCTCTCCTTACTAGGATGTATCAATTCTTATTACTTATTAACTCTCCACATGATAATGTATTCCCGCTAGAAACACTTCCATGGTTTTCAAGGCAAAGGTGGCATCGTGAGGCATTGTACCATTAGACCTGTAATGAAACTTGTCTTGCCACTTGTTCACATCCACTTGCTAATCAAATAGGCCTCCTTTGGTTTGCCATACCATATATGGACAAAGGGTGTAGTTCGATCAAAATGGTCGAATGATGGGGTTACCAACCCTAACTCTTGGTTTTGTGTTTGTTAGCGGTAGTCACTCCTTGATTGAACATTTTCCAGTTCTCATATCGTGGAACCTCTGAGATGGACCTTGTGTCCCTTAGGAAGGAGGGATGGCACCTCTTTGACATCCTTCGACACATTTGGCTTACTACTGTAATTTTGTTTGCATGCCTTTCCCTCGTGAATGTTATGTTGTTGACATAAAAGGGGTACCTGGTGGTGTCCCTTTTTCGTCACGGTGTTTTTCTTTCATACAAGAATATTATGTGTTTGACCCAGGTAAGATTGAGTTTCGGTAATGATATCCTGGTATCTGAGTTTTTTTTTACTCAATACATTTCTTTGATCATTCCTTTCACACCCTGACCCGTGCATTAATTCTTTATGTCAAATTTTTCTTGGTCTTGTTCTTTAATTGTTTCCAACTTACCTAACTTATAACCCTACCCTGTTACCAAAGTACTCCAGTCCATAGAATTTGGTTGAAGTCACCTACAATATGCAATAGCCACTAGAAGTGTGGCCAAGAGTTTCTTGTCCTTTGCACCAGGGAATTTTCATTATGTGCTTAGCTAAGTTTTAAATTTTTGTTCAATTTTCCTTATAAATATTTTGATATTTTACAGGTGACAGGTGATAAATGGTTTTATTTTGGCCTAACTGAGTTTAATCCTTTACTTGGCAGCTCATAAACTGGGTAACGCTCCAACAACATCGAGTAGCAAACTTATGAGCTTCCATCCTAATCTTTACCAAGACATTTCTTCCCTCTAGTACCAATTACAAAGTTATTCCCGTGACTGGGAGTTGAGGCACTGCTCTCTCTTAGTAGAGGCATTTTTGGGTTAATTATCGCTTCTATGATTCACCACAGTAACTAATCCTCTTTCCCATAGGCATATTTCCTCCATTAACAATTTTGATAACAATTAGTTTATTTGGAACTTTGGACATGTTCTGTCGGTAATTCCAACTTAATTTGTTTATATTTAATTTAGTTAACAAATTGAGTTTCCTTGACATAGGTGCCAACACAACAAGTAGAAAGAGTGGGTTAACCTAGTAAATGCGATTTTACATCAGAAAATTTTCATTATATATATATATATATATATATATATATATATATACCAGGGCATAAAAGTACTTACTTAATTTCCCCTTTTTCCTACAGGTATCCCCATAACTATGGAAGCATCTTTGGTTTTTAACATTACACCAGATTTAAAGCGATTTTTCACCATTCATTATCATTCATCATCTTATAACGTGATCTAAATTCCTATCCGAAAGCTTATCGTTTCTGTGATTTTAAGATTCTGAAAACATTCTGCAAGAATATTAATTTATTTATTAGCTCATAAAATTATATTAGTAAAAGTTAGAACCGTTATCTTATAACGGGTCTGAAAAATTTCTATCCGAAATCTTATTAACTCATAAAATTGTATTAATAAAATTTAGAACGGCGAGAGTGGCATTTCATGTCCAGTTTTAAAAAGTTTGAAATGAATGCAAATTTATTTTATAGTTAGATGTGATGGTATAACTTTACTTGATTATGGATTTGTATGTGAAGGCGGTTGAGGTTGTTGAATTGAGTTATATATAATAGTTAAATTTTATTTAACAATTTCTTTTGTTCTAAATGCAATTGTTAATACCTTGTATTTTAACATTTAATATTTTTTTTAACAAATAGTTTTTTAGGTAATGGGTTTAACAATGTTAATGTTTTTTAGGTAATAAATAAATATGCATTATTAGAAAATATTAATTTGGCAAATTTGTATGATTTAATGAACTTTAATTTTCATATATATTTTTTATATAGGTGATTACAAATCTACAAATGTCTCAAAAGAGAAAACTACAAGCTACAATTGGGTAAATGTATGGATGGACAAAAGGGAAAACTTCCAAGGCTCAAAACAATTTAGAAACTTGTAAAGAAACACATAATGCTGATGTGGAACAACAGTTACATGAAATTTTTGGAAGTTATTCTGATCGTGATCTAGATGAAGAAACAAATGAAGTTGAAGAAGAAGTTGCTAATAATTCAACAATGAAAGTGCAAACAAAAATACACTTTCGTATGGAATGGTTAGATAAGTTTCTTTTGTTGAATTATGTGAGGTTTGATGATAAAATAGCTATGAAGTGTAGTTATTGTGAGAAGTATAAGATGAATGGACCATGGGGTTTAGGTAATGGTTTTACAACATTACAACATGATGCTCTTGTTACTCATGAAAAATTATTGGTGCATAAAGATGTGAAGGCAAGATGGATAAATTCTCTAGAGGGAAAGATGAAACCAATTCCAGATCATATTAGACAGTGTGAAGATGCCAATAAGGAAAGTGTGATTTCTACAATGAAAGTAGCATATTTCATCTGTCAAGAAGATTTATCTCTTTCAAAGTATGAGAGACTTTGCAAATTTCTAATGGATGCAAAAACTCCATATATGCCAAAGTCTCAAGAGTACTCTTCATACACAAATCGTAAGTCTGCAAATGATTTTATATATTGCATATCAAACCATCTTGAATAGATTCAGATAAAAAAAATGATGGAAAGCCCTTTCTTCTCATGAATGGTTGATGAAAGCACTAATTGAACCTTAGAGCAACACCTTGTTGTTTATGCAACATATTTAGACTCAAACGGTCTTGGGCCACCTATCTCACAGTTTATGAAGCTCAATGATGTAGTGGATGGAAAAGGGAAAACAATATATGATAGTGTCAATCAATTAATAAATGTTAGAGGCCTTCAATATAAAGATTTGATAGTTGTTTCTACAGATGGGGCTTCAGCAATGATTGGACATGAAAATGGCCTTGTTGCATTTTTGAGAAAGAACAATCCAAACCTTATTATAGTTCATTGTGTGGCTCATCGTGAGTCTTTAGCAACAACATATGCTTCTAAGAAAATATCTGAGTTATTATATGTTGGAAAAATTGCAAACAAAGTGTAATCATGGGTTCAAAACTCCCCAAAAAGAAATAATGAAATTAATGATTTGCTTAGAGTCATGCAAATTGATGTTCTTGATGTTCTACAAATACATTCAGTGAGATGGTTATCCAGGGGGGAAGTTATTATAAGGCTTATGAAGCTTATGCCAGCAATTTTAATTTTGTGGAAAAATGAAAAAAAAAACTTCATCATGGTATGATAAGGCACGGATATATTTTATCCAATATTGTTTACATATGCTTGCTGATGTGCTAGGGGAATTGAACAAGTTGAATATGACTTTTCAAGAAGGAAATGTAGACATTACAACTATTGGCTTAGCTCTTGAAGTAACTATAAGCACATTATCTAGATGGTTTTTGAGAAAAGAGATATTTGCAAAAGACACAATTTATCTTTCAAAAATTTTAAGTGATTCTCAAAATGGATACATTGATATTAAAGATGAAGGGACAGTGGTAGATGGACATGAATTATGATACATCTCTATCTCAGCCATGGATATTGAATGCAATGAAACAAGGAAACAATCTATGCAACCTTGTATTGAAGGTACGCAAGAGAGTTGTCAGCAACTCACAGAAGGTTATATAGAGACTCTCATAGACTCTTTAAATGAAATATTTCCATACCTTCATCCTTTAAATGCAGCAAAATTGTTCAGCCCTTGTTATTATCTAGAAGAGCATCGTACTCGTGAGAAAAATTTAGAATGTTGGCTTTTAAAGCTTTTCCAACATTTGCAACATACCATATCAAGTGATGTTGGATTTGTAAAAGAGAGTTGCACCCTTTTGTTGATTCATTAAATCTAGCTTGTGAGGGTTTTTCTATGAAAGAAGCATGGAAATTCTTTGGTAACACAAAACAATAGCACAAAACTTATCCTAATATGATGAAATTATGGCAAGCCGTGCTCACTATTCCTGCAAGTACAGTAGATTGTGAAAGGGGATTTTCTAGGCAAAACATCATCAAGGACATCAGAAAATCAAGGCTAGGGTTGGATATACTCGATGCTTTAATGAGAATATCTTTGAATGGACCTGAATCATCTAATGTTGATTGGCATGCAGTATATGAGGTATAGAAGGATACAAAGTCGAGAAGGATTCTTGAGCTTTGAAATTTCTTTTAGGTTATGTTAAGATATTCCTGTTGAAAAGTTTTTTGTAGTTTCTCTAGAACGAATGACTTTAAATTAAGTATAATTACCATCTATTATTTAAAAAAAAATAAATTGTATTTTCTCTAAAAAGTTTGAATTTCAATGAAATACACTATAGTTTGGAAAAATTCCACTAAATGTTTTATTTATACTACATTTGCATGGTTTTCATTGTTTAAATAGTCTCACTATAAATTTGGACTATAAATATGATAGACTACAATTCCACTATTTTTATCCATGTACAGTGATGCATGGTATCGTTAAATTTCTTTGTTTTTTTTGTTGACTTCTATAATGCTAGATTTGTTTGAGTACGGTAGTGAGGTGCACAGCAATAAATGACTTCTGCTAAAATCCGGATGATTGATTGAAAATTAATTGTTGTGTTGTATTTTTTTTATTTAATTAAGTTAAAAAAATGAAAACCAAATATTTGTTTTCTATTTTTAGTGAGACATCTTAATTTTTTGGATCTGGAAATTATAATAAAACTAGTTTGAAAACTAATTAGTGTCAGTTGTATTTTTATTTTTATTTACTTAATTTAAAAAAATGAAAAACAAATATTTCTTTTTAATTTTACTCAAACATATCCTATTTTTTTGGATCTGGAAATTGTAATAAAACTAGAATTCGAGTCTGTTGGTGAGGGGAGATTGAAAAATTTCATATATAATATACGTATAGACGAGAATATGTTAAAAATAATGTTTCCAAGTTGATAAATGTATATACTTATAGACCAGAGTATGTTAAAAATAATGTTTCCAGGTTGACAAATGTTTGAACATTTTGTCCTCTGTACATTGTTGTAGATGTGTTGTTAATGGTAAAACTACATAAAATATTATAGAAAAGAATGAAAAGGTCTGTAATTAGAATTTTTTGAACCTTTTTAGAAGAATGAAAAATGTTTGTGATTAGAATTTTCCCTTCTTTGTTTCTGAGTTTATGAGGAAAATCGCTTCAATCTAGTTTGTACAAGCATGAGAAGGATTTATGAATTGAACTCTAGTCTTGATCTGTGTAAAAGAAAACCTAAATTAATGTTCTAGCATCATTTGGGATAATCAAATTGTCAATCCAAAGATAAATTTAAGAGAACGATTTGTAATTGTTTAATCCTCCTACTTTAATGGTGAAAAATTATAGTTGAATGGTCAACTAAAAGTCGACACTATCCATATTTGTTTTGCTGCTTGAAGATTGTCCAGAGTGGGGATCACCTATTGATATTTCAGCCATTTGTTTTTGTTAGAGATGGATATATCTATGTGAAGTCTGAAAGTTTGCAATTATAAGCATAACTTTGGTAATTTGGTTTAAAAAATGTTGTGTGAAGCATGAATAAATGCTAGTCTCTGTTACTTTTTATAAATTACCATAGTTTCACTATATTTTCAACATCATACAGTGTAAGATGATTAGTATTACACTCACATTGGAGGCTTGAATGACCATGCTCACACTGCGGATGTTATACACTGCTCACTAGCATCTATGTGAAAACTATATGATTCTACTTTGAAGCTTTATGAACAAACATATAATTATTTCTTGATTATTACATAGAAGAGTTAAATATGTTATACACTGCTCACTAGCATCTATGTAAAAACTATATGATTATACTTTGAAGCTTTATGAACAAACATATAATTATTTCTTGATTATTACATAGAAGAGTTAAATGCTAGAAGATTCAATGCTACTAGTTTAATTTATTAGTACGAAAAATAGTTTATTAACATAAAAAACATAGAATTATTTGTTGATTATTACATAGAAAAATTAAATGCTGGAAGATTCAATGCTACTAATCTAGTTTATTAATTTATTAGTATGAAAGATAGTTTATTGACGTAAAACGTAAAGTGAAAAGCTTATAAAATATAAAAACGTCACGAAATTCTCATTTGACAAGCGGAGGGAATTTGAAAAATTCCTGGCCTGCACGGCCCCACGGCAGAAGTCATTAAATTTTGGCTGTCGAAGACGGCTGGAGTGTTTTCCATCTACATGCAATGTATTTCGCAGCACTGTGTCATAGCAGACGTCATGGCGATGATTAATATTACGGGCCGCAACTTGGAGCAGATGCATGGCGCCCCGCCACAGCAAAAGTTTTGGACTTTGGCGATATGAATAAAACCTATGGCGTCACGGCAAACGTAATTAGGTTTTGACCGAATGAGCCATGGTTGAATTTTTCGTAGATGCACGGCGCCACCACAGAAGTCATTAGATATTGGCTGTCGACGACGGCTGGAGTGTTTTCCATCTACATGCAATGTATTTCGCTTGCAACAACGTCAGCAAATATGCAGAGCTGCATGCACTTCGTTAATCGCTATAAATACTCACCCACCGCATCAGAGGAGTCAGTGAATTACCCACTATCTGGTTCGCCGATCAGAGTGAGACAAAAGGGAAGGAACACAGGTTGAAAGAAGATATGACTAAAATCCAGAAAGCGTGGTTCTACAAAGAATATGGATCCATAGACGTTTTGGAGTTCGGTGAATTCCCTGTGCCAAAGCCGGGGCCAGGCCAGATTTTAGTTAAAGTCCGAGCTGCCGCGCTGAATCCCGTCGACTTCAAGAAACGGGAGGGCTTATTCAAAACCAACGATTCCGACTTTCCGGTATTCACTTGTTTTGCTTTTGCTTTAACATAACCTACTTCATCAATCATATATCTATCTGTTGTTTATTCCTTTGTGTAATTTGCCATCCTTCGTTTGTGCTACGCAGGCTGTGCCGGGTTGTGATGCAGCTGGAGTGGTAGTGGAAGTTGGCGATGGCGTTTCCAAGTTCAAGAATGGTGACGAGGTCTACACCGACGTTCAGGACTTCACAGCGGGCAGGCCAAAGCAATTGGGGACACTCGCCCAGTACACCCTAGTAGAGGAACACCTGGTGGCGGCTAAGCCCACTAATTTATCGTTCGAGGAAGCAGCGAGTTTGCCGCTTGCGATACAGACTGCTCAGCAGGCGTTCGATATAGCGAAATTTGAGAAGGGGCAAAGCGTGTTCATAGTGGGAGGAGCGGGCGGAGTGGGCAGCCTCGCTATTCAGCTGGCAAAGCATGTGTATGGGGCTTCAAGGATTGTTTCCACGGCTAGCACTGGGAAGCTTGACTTCGTTAAAAGCCTGGGGGCAGATGTGGTCATCGATTATACAAAGCAGAGTTACGATCAAATCTCCGAGAAATTCGATTTCGTATACGACACCATAGGTCAGTCACTCACTCATTTCTTTTGCTTCGCATGGCTTCTAGTGCAAACATGATGTAATCTAGTAATGGAAATGTTTTATTTAATGTGCAGGGGAGTCGGCCAAGTCTCATGTGGTGGCCAAAGAAGAAGCCAAAGTTGTGGACATAGCTTCGTTTCCGGCTCATCCCAGGGCTGAAAACGCCCAGGTAGAAGCCAACGCCCATAACCTGGAGAAGCTGCAGCCGTACATAGAAAGTGGGAAATTGAAAGCAGTGATCGATCCAAAGAGCCCGTATTCATTCGCTGATGTTATAGAGGCCTTTAAACATCTAGAGAGCGGGCGAGCCAGAGGAAAGATTGTCATTTCGCCCATCGAATAAGAGAAGGGTTGACGCAGGATCAAACATTATGCCTGTCTCGTTGTAGGCTTTTTACGGAATGCTAATGAGCATTTGTGGGCATTTTGAATCAGTTTTAGATATATGGATTTATTTCAGTTTGGAGCCATTTTAACTTGGGATTTTCAGAAATAAGAAGTCTTAAATCTTATGGAGTTTTAGGAAGCAAGACGTGTTAAATTTTACGAGTTTTCACTGTGATAAGTGCATATAAGGTGGTGGGCAGTAGTTACATATTGCTTGCCGAGTTAGCATTTCAATGTTAGAGCCACCAAACATGTCAACAACAAATAAACCTTTGCATATGTCAATCATAACTGAGTGCGTTATATACCTTTGCCTATTGTTTGTTAAATATTGAACTATGTCGTATTCACGTGTCAAACATATAACTTCCATCTTTTCTAAATAAGTAAATTTTTAAAAATTACATGTAAATCAATGTATTTGCATTCATCCTTGTTTTTCCATTCATAGCCGTATCATAACTATAAACTGAATACCAAACTTCCATTACGAATTAGTGATATATAAATAAAATACCAGAAGCAAAACTTACATGATTTAAAAGGCAGGTGACATTTTTTTTTTTACTAAGAGACCCACTTGCAAGAAGCAAATATACATGATTTAGTTATTATTATATTTCCATTGTAATGGAGAGATTTTACAAAAATTTACAAAACTAGAAAGGATATATGTGTCACTAACAAGTTTAAAAAAATTACAACTGCTCAAAAATTGATTAATAAATTACAATGGCTTATAAAATATGATAATATGTTATTCTTGAATATGAATATAATAGATATTTTTTTAGAGGAAGAATTAATTTGAATTTCTTTAGTTAGAAAATAAATCAAATTTAAATTGGCCATTTAAAATAGAAAAATATTCTAAGATTAAGTGAAGTAAAAATAGGTGGAGTTAGAAATTAGTTAGAATTGATTTATAATTCTCACATGCTAAATATTAACCTAATCAGTTAAATTCTAAAATATGATTAAATGTCAATTAAGAAGGAGAAGAAAGAGAAAAATGGTGGCTAATTACAAAGAGGTAGGGAGGAATTGTAGTCACTCTAGAGAGTTCTAGGGATATGATAAATTAAAATAATAATGTGGAATTCCATATTATCATCCAATAAATCTACATTCAATGCCACATATCATCTTATGTGGCACCTCTACTCAAAAAATTCATGCTAAAAATACAAAACCCTAAAAATTGAAAATGTCATAGGGATTGTCTAGTAATGAATGAAAAAATGATCATATGTGCACCTAATAATGCATGGAAGAGGGTCCTTATAAAGCTTTGATGAACAACAAAATTCAATGTACCCCAACATCAACAAAATTTAGAAACTATGTGTCCTCATGCATGAGTTCATTCTTTATGGAAAAATTCCTAGTTAAAGAAGAGGAAAATAATGAAGAAAATCATCAAACAAATGAGAAGGCTAATCATAATTGTTAAGAAGTGCAGAATAAAGTGGTTTCGTGAAATTGACACATCAAAAAATAAAGTGGTTTCAATTTTTGTATTATGGATAAACAATGTGAATCATTGTTAAAAAGTGGAAAAAAACTAAATAATAATAACATTAAAATGGATGGAAAGGTTCTGCCATCTCTATGAGAATACAAACATCGAGGATAAAAATCACTTCCTCTTAGAGTGCCCCGTGTACAACCACATTAGATCTCAATTTCAAAATCTTTGTTGCAATACTGACCTTCCTAGCCTTTTACGTTGTCAAAATTACAGTGAGCTCGGGAGGCTTCTCTCCAAGCTTTTTGAGCATAGGAATAAAATCTTAAATCAAACTAAATAATTGGTTTCTTTAAGTCCGATAGACCAAAGTTTGGTCTTAGTGGAAGTTAACCATCATCATCATTATCATCAATAATATCTATATCTATATATATATATATATATATGAATGATTAAGATTAAGAAACTAAATGAAGATTAAGAACCTGAGTTTAACACTTAATAATTATTTCCCTCATAGCCAATTTCAATTTTATTATATTAGAGTAAACTTGAAATTATATTTTAAGAAAATTATTTAAATTCCATTTATTATATAAAAATATTATTTTATATTATAAAATTATCTATATATATATATATATATATATATATATATATATATATATATATATATTTTAAGAAAATGATTTAAATTCCATTTATTATATAAAAATATTATTCTATATTTTATATTTTATATATATATATATATATATAAAAGTTTGATAGTTATTTTCTTCCATTTTCTTTTTATATTTTAAAATATTTGATAATCAAAGTGTAAAATATTTTTGGAGGTTGATTGACAATAATAACAAGATTAACCAAGAATTTAGTTTATTTAAATTGTAATTTAAATAATAATGTTAATAATATAAATGTTAATAATAAAGTAGGACAAAATTACAATATTGCATTTTGTTAAAGTGTCTATTAAAATATTATACATTTACATTTTTGTTATCTATTTATGTTTTTAGTAAAATTATTATAAAATAATAATAATAACTGTGTGATTTTCAGATCATTCTAGATTAGACATTTAATTAGTGCACAAATATTAGGAAATGAAAATAATTATATTTTGTATTATTTTAAATTGCCTCTCTATTATTTTTCTAATAGAGTAAGAAACATCATAAATATAATAGAGCTTAGCTATTAAAATATAACATAAGAGAATCAAATTAAAAATACCAACAATATCAAAAATTTAACATATCATGAAGCCTTTTCCAATAAACTAATCCTTCAATTCTACTACATTAATATGAATATGATTTCAAACATTCACCCTATTAAATTATGTTTTGGTACTAACTAGACTATTTCTCAAACATTATTCAATAACAAATTCATTATAGAATTGATCTATTTTTACTCAAATGTAAATCTTAAAAATAAATTGTAGAAAAGAATGAAAGCATTAGTAATAAGAAGTTTGATTTTATAAATCCTAATAACTTATATCTAAGGTTTTTTAATATTATAAATTAAAAGAAAAAATATATAATTCTTGTGAGTTGCATATTAAAATTAAAAATAATTCAAAAATATTTTGGAATGAACCATCGTCTGAAAATTATTAAAAAATAAATAAATTTAAAATTAACCATCATTTCCTTTAACATAGACTACAATTAACAATATGGCATAGATTTCCATATTTTATTACATAATTACTCTTCAATTTTGAAAACCACAAATAGCTTTGATATTTTGGCTTGTTTTTCCATATTTAAAATGTGATATATAAAATTGAGATTTTGAGTAATATTTAATATGATTGGTTTTTTCTAAATAATTTATTATTATATAACAATAAAGACGGCGATGTTGTAAGTTATAATAATAAATTTTGAAGTTAACAACCTAACCTAATACAGAGAGGCCTGATTTTCTTTGAATAACAATAATAAATCATTCTAAATTAGGGGACAGTAGCCAAAAATGGTTATCCTCACTGCTAGTTTGACAACTGAGTTACAATAAGTTTTTTCAACCCCTTATAAATAAAATAAAAAATTCGACATTTTTTGTCCTATAATCATAAAGTTCGAAAATAAGTGCCGCTCGCTGCAAGTTTTACGGTTTTAAATGAATTTCCAACAATTGTAATGCCCCTGCTGCACAGTTACGTCCTTAGTCGCTTGGGAATTATATTTAGAATTAATTTTTGTCCATGGAAATAACGTGGAATTTTCATGTTTTTCAAAATTAAGAGTAAAATAGTGGATCAACAACACGTTATACGCCTCTGCAAGCTCTTTTAAACTCTGATCACGAAAAGCTAAGCGATAAATAATAGCCACTCTACAAGCTCTTTTAAACTCTTTTTATTCGAAAATGCTAAATGGTCGGAATTCAAAATATTGGTCGGATAAATATTAAATAATACTTACCATTTTTACAAATAACTATTTGAAAATTAAAATGATAGCAAAAAAATTGTGAAAAAAAGTCTTCATCTCTATTAAACAATGAAATCTTGATTATTTAAAAACAATACTCTGAAGTTCATCTATCTCTTATTAATTTTTTAAAAATAGATTAAAAGAAAAATAGTTTTTAATATTTTTATGAATAATTACAAATAAACTCATTAACCCAATAATGTTATATTAGATTTACATCTTATGTATGTGACCCTTTTTTCCCGGGAGTGTCAACTACCTAATTGTAACACCTCTCCAAGCCAGGTGATGCTGACGTGCTAATTGTAACACCTCTCCAAGCCAGAGTTACAAAAAATTAAATAAAACATCTACATAAGTTGCAAAATGAGTTTAATTGCACTCCTCAACAGTTTAAAGGTGGTAACAGTGATTAATAGTTCAATCGGATTCGCTATTGTATACATGTATTTACTAAATACTATATAATTTCAAATGGATTCATTTAATTATTTATAGAGTTGTAAATGTTTGAAGTCGTGTTTTGATTTAACACTTGTCCTATCATAAAATTAATACGTCGATATATCTTAAGTGGAGTTTCTAGAATTAAAATTGTGGAGCGATGGCTGTGTGAAAACATATTTTTTATTTTACGAAAACAGAAAGATGTAAGTCTCTCTAAAATTTCTAGATTCACTATGATAAATGGTTTTTCTTTTATGAATATATATATTTCAAATTATTTTTTTACTTACTCATGGTCGAATTTCAATTTTATTATATATCACTGCATTTTCAAAGAAGACATGTTATAAATTGTGAAAATGTAACATAGGCTATAAAAATGATATAGCTTATCATTTTTATAAATGGCCGTAAGATGCACATCTCAAAAGGAAAGTTTGACACACATCTCAAGAACAACGTTTGATGCGTCAGTGTACACATGGAACATTAAATATTACTCTTTGTAAATTAATACTAACAACCAAACTACAATGCCACATGCTACAGTCGAATCCAAATCCTATAGCTTCCATATAAACTCAACCTGAGTAGAGACTCCCACTGCAGTAAGCGATAATATTTATAAAAGGCAAAATGGAATTAGTGTTGGGTGGTTTACAAGTTGATCGCTTTTTCCATGAACAACTTAAGAATCAAAGTAATTAAGTTCACTGCAAAGTTTAAGGATTATGTATACTGAAAATGATCTCAGGAAGTATGGATCACTGCCATGACTTACACTATAAGGATAAGTATTGATCACTGCCATGACTTACACTACAAGGATATAAACTGAGCACCAACCTCCATTCCAACCAGTCAATCAAGGATCTTCATATTACCCCTGATGTCATGGATGATATCAGGTTACCAAGTAGAAGAGTAGTACAATGGAAAAACATATTTTAAGAATGCAAGCAAAAAAATAACATGGCAAATTGAATTCTACTGAAGTATATTGTCCAAATCCATCATTCCCCTTGTATCAACTCTCCAATCCGGCTGTCGTAACATCAACATCACATTATTTTTCCTATCAATCCCATTTTTCGTCTTGAAGAAGTTTTAAGAGACTCGTCGCTCAAAACCAAAATAAAACAGGTCAAGTGCCTATTAATTAAGGAAGGTGACCAAGAAAACTTGACTTGATTCACTATGGGAAGAAACCATCCAAAATAGAACAAGTCAAGTGCCTATTTATTAATTCTGAACCTGAAGAGTTGTGCTAATAATAATAATTAAGCGTAAGTGACAAACAAAACTTGGCTTATTTACCATCGGAAGAAACCATCTAATAAAATTAGGTTAATTTTTAATTTCAGACTTTTGTGATCTATAATGATTTTTTAGCTTTTGGAATAATCACATCATCAATATTAGATTGGAAGAAACCATCCAATAAAACTGTTAATTTAACATAATTTCTAAGAAGTTGTTTAATTATTCAATGTTTTTAATTTTTTTATTCAAAATTTGTGATACAATTTTGGTAGAATTGTTTGAAATACATTTATAAATACATAAAGATACTTAATACCCTAAGACACTTTTGAAGCACTCTACTAGTGCAGATGATGCAATTAAAACTTACAATTCGAACAATTATTTATCAAATTTGAACAAATATAATTAAAAATATATACCAAAAAAATAAAAATAAAAACCTTTAATAATAACATTGTATTAATTTCAAATTTCAAATATATTTTTCCATATATATAATATTAATACAATAAGTAAGTATCAAAAAATTAGAGATGCATTATATTAAGGTAATTTCATATATTTAATTAATCTAATATAATTCTTTTTGTTATAGTCAATATATGCTCAATAATTAATGTATAAGAAATAATAGAGTCTTCAATAATTAGGTACATATTGGATTTGGACAACTAATACCACCAGCATAGATCCATCTTGAGTACTGATCTAACATGAGTCTTGAGGGATTAAATTTCTTCACGTGTAAACTTTTTTAGAGTACAAAATACAATGTATTTTCACTTCTAATTACTTGAAAACATATTCACAATTTTTTTTACTTCTAATTACTTTACAACATATTCATTTGTTTTTAATTTCTTCACGTGTAAACGTTTTTAGAGTGCAAAATACAATGTGTTTTTACTTTTAATTACTTTACGACATATTCACACATTTTTTATACTTCTAATTACTTTAGAGGGTGTTCATTTTTTTAATTATAGCCAATATTAGACGAACGAAGAAACTTACACATCCCACATCCCCTCGTCGTACTGGGTTGTACGATGAACCTCTCGCCTCAATAATATAATACTTCTCTACTAGTTAGGCATGCATCTGCCAACGCCGGTATTGCACATAGGGTATCAAGTTGATTACCTATTTAATTCAATGAAACATGCCAACTTTTTTTAAGTTGGCAAATTGCAACTTTAAAAAAATATTTTCTAAATTTTGTGAATTATTTTATTCTTATTTATCTATCATCTGATTGGTGATTCATTTTAACATATTATTGCCAAATTCCTTGGAAAACCAGTGTTGAACATAACATCAATAATATGTATGTTGTATTTCATTCAAGGTGGCTTCCTAAGCAAGCATGACTCCATTTATCGTTTAATTTTCCCACGCTGAACCTAGGAAAGTACAAAGCCTTCCAGATTGTAATCCGCATATTTTAATGTGTCACATTTTTTTAATTTTTGGTAAATCATATACAAAATTCACAAATATGTTTGATAATCTAGTTTCAACAATTAAATAATTCAATTTTTACAAAATAATTTTTAATATAATTCTAACATTATCTTTTTCATTTTATTATAAAATTTATTTTTAATAATCATAACGCTATAATAATTTAATAATAATATTTTCATAAAGAAAAAACATAATAATAATCATTCATGTAATTATTTAACTTTTATATAACTGTAATAACTTATTTTACTAATATTATTTATTTTATTGTGTTAAAGCTATATTAATATAAAATTTGTAAATTTAAAGTTTTATTAGGTTTTATTTTGCACAAAAACAAATATTTTTTCAAAATCCCAACATAATCAATTCTACATGTATTGATGAGATTTATGTAGGGTATACCAACGGGCTGATAACTATAGTATAACATCGTTAACATGTTTATTCATGGTTAACATGGAAAACACAATCAACTATAGTCAACATGGTCAACCATATATATCTATAATTACATGTTGGCAACGATGGTCAAACAAGACCCATAATGATCAAACTATACGATGGTCAACTATGGTCAATCCACCTCAATAATGATCGATCAAACTCAAAAATGTTCAACCATTACCAACTATACTCAATATTATCAAACATGTTCATCTATAGTTAAACATTAACAACTATACTCAACCACATTAGCCCATAGTCACCCATGGCCAACCATGTTCATCCATAATTAACCATGGTCAAATAAAATCAATCATGGCCAATAATGGGCAACAACACAACCATATTCATCCATCCTTAAACCACCTCAACAATGGTTAACCATGGACACAATTCTCCTCCATTTTTATCATGGACAACCATATTCACATATAGTTAAATATGGACAACCATGAATAACTCAAGGACTTTTAAATAGTAAATGACTAATTTACATCTAATTTTTATAAATGGTTGATTTTTTTTAGACAATTTCTCAAAACCATTATAAAGGGTATACATATTATAGGTTTATCAATATGTCACATACTCATACTAAAACTGAATCTTGGTTTTTACTTTATTCAGGTATGTTCAAAACCATTATAAAGGGTATACATATTATAATTTTATCAGTATGTCACATACTCATACTAAAACTAAATCTTAGTTTTTACTTTATTCGGCTATGTTTAAACTAAGCAGAAGGGAGTAGCTACCATGTAGCGCTTGTTTGAGGTTTGTGGTATTCGTGGTTTAGTAAGTGTAGCACTTTATAATATAGCATACTCTCCTTCATGTGCATTGGCACCAAGTTTTATTCAAGTTATTATGAACCCTCTCTAACTCTGCCCTACGTTCGGCACCTGGATCTGCTTCCATCGTTGATCTCCTCGATGATTGACGACTTTGATTATAATGGACGTGGTTAGGATATTACCCATCCCCGAACCCTCAACCCAGTGCTCATTTGCTGTCGCCTTGGACATCGAGGTTTCTCTATGCATGGTGGTTCGTTCCGTCTGCCCAACACCTGCAACTACACAACTCTTGTGTCACAGTTTCAGACATGGGAAGAGTAAGGTTTGTGCTTGGTTTCTGTTAATGAGGGATTGTTTTCTTTAATCCTGGTTTACACTTGACTTGTCCTAACTGCAACAAGTTCAAAGTTCTGCTGCGAGCTGTAATGAGTTGCGCCCTTTATTTCTTGGGGTAACCAGAAGATGCTTATGAATATATATTCAGCTTTTCCCTTAACTAGTGAAAGGGATAAAGGGAATCAATTGCTACAGGTCGCCGTTGGGCCGAGGATTGCTTCTTCTTACCAAGGTAAGCTAAATTTCAATGAATTTACAGGGTTTTCCATGAGTTCTCTAAATAATGGGTGGCTTTCATGAGTTTAAGCCTAATTGGTTTTGGTTATTGCAAGTATTTCTTTTGATTTACTGTTATTTGGCTTCCATATGAACTCTCACATTGAGAAGAGGAAGTTAACCAAAAAATTCTCTTAAAGGTCACCAGCTTGACATTTAAATGGACATATTCTAAGTTAGTTATTTAAGTTCATTCATAGTTGTGGCCCTAGCGACATTTTTTTCTAAGTAATACTAATCTATTTATAAAGGCAAAATTAAAAATACAGCGAGGCACCGACCTCTGCGGTGCTGAATAGAGTTATGTCAAAATTCATCAAAATACTATACTCGACTGCCCACCGAGGGGAAACCAATCCGAGAGAACCAAATGTAAAAGGCCCACACAGGGGACTCAGAACAAAACTTAAAAAGGCTGACACTGGGGTCCTGAACCAAAACCAATCAAAACTAGCCAAATGGTTTAGAAAAAAAAACAATAGAGAAAAACCCCATGAACACAAACCCGTGAAACAACCAAAGAGCGACGGAGCGACATCTGGCGAATGGATCAGCTATCTGAATGGGTCTCATCTGGTGGAGACTCTTCCACAATGTGACACACGTACTCATACCATTCATCATCCTCTGTTGATGTGCCGCGCGGGAGGCCACCGATTGCTTGCATGCCTACTGAGCTACCTTCGCCTGCATGCTAGCCTGACGTGCCACCCACACTACCTTAATTTGCAGGCTTACCTCCGGCCAACTCCTCGCCATGCAGAATGATGTCACTACCAGCCTTACTTGTTTTCTCTATCGTCTACTGCTTGGTATTGTTTCGTTTCTTTGGTTCACAGTCATCCTTTTTCTTCTTATCTGCCTTCTGCTGCTCCCTATTGTTCTTTTCCTCTGGTCCAAGAACGCGGAGCTGAGCATCCTGTTCATTCTGCAGTTTGATTTCCTCACTAAATTTAACAGTGATAGTGGCTAAGATGTCGGGGTGATTTAGAATACTGTGGAATCAAAATTGGGTCGTGTGGAGAGAGGGATGAAGGGGGGTAGGGAGATTGGCAGTTTGGGTAGTAGCATTCATTCTTCTGACTCCATGGGCCTGTTCCCGGCCTCTACCACTGCGAGTGTTAGGGTAACTACCAGAGAGATGATCTCTGGAAAGAGTAGTAGATGGGGAGGAGGAAGGAGTAGCGGAATCATGGCTGCGTGTCGAAGGGAGGCGAGTGCTTATACCACGACTACCACCTCTTCGGCTACACATTCGATGGCGAGTACGCACCATGGTTGAATGTCTTCTGTTGAGCTGGGCCAAAATGGTTGTGTTATGAACAGTGAGTGCAATTGGGGAAGTAGAGGTAACTCTGGAGATGGTGGAGCTATTCAGAAGAGAAACAGAGGAATTTCGGGTGGAATTCAGTGTATAGTGAGTTGTTTGAGAGTAATGGAAACCATTCCCCAAATCAACATAGCTGATAATCCAACATCGCCTCCCGGTAACTGTGCGAGAGCTCGGTTCCGCCTCGTCTTGTCGCTATCAGACGAATGGGATTATAAGTTATTATTTTGTTTTTCTAATTTTCCTTACTCTATATGTATATGTATATGTATGTATGTATGTATGTATATATATATATATATATATATATATATATATATATATATATATATAGATATATATAGATATAGATATAGATATATATATATATATATAGATATAGATATAGATATAGATAGATATATATAGATATATATAGATATATATATACAACACCATCCAAATCACACTTCCATGATGTGGGAAGGAGGATCGACATTCATCGTCCTTTATGCTCCAAATCAACATTTTGCATTTGGATAACTTGTCTACGTGTTAATTTGGCAGTGGGGTGTCATAATCATGATTTTGGATCATGGTTCTAGGGCCCACATCATATGGTCTACGATGTCCCTTCCCATCCAATGACTCAACTTCATCGTGCCACCTTCCCCACCTCCCTGTTGATGTCACAAGGGGAGGGTGTCGCAATGAGCCTCCATCATCCGATTTCCAATGATCTTTGTAATTCGTTAACATAATTTTCTTGCCATGTCCTCCCAACGTTTTATCCTGGAACTTTCTTTGGATAATCCTTTTTAATCAATTGGTGTGGGTCCCTTCAAGACACATCATCCCACCTTCCACATCTTGGCAATTCTTGCCACACTCCTTCATATATGTTAGAACCTTATTACCACTATTGCATTTCTGGTGGGGCCACATGACCTCCCCTTCCCATTGGTCTGCCACTCCAGGTTCTAATCACCACTGCAACACGTGGCAAGTCACCTTGATATCCTTACCTGACACTATCCTTGCTACACTCCTTTATACTTCCGAGTTCACTCTGTCGGGCTAACCTGTAAGGTGGAATCAACCTTTCACTAATGGAAAGACAATTAGTCCACATTATTCCAGCTCAAAAAAGTTGTTTCATCCCACATGTTTCAGCCTAGAGCTTATATCTCCTACTCCTCCTTGTGCCTCTAGGGTGGGACCTCCAGGACACATATAGATTGTGGGCCATTCCCTTCCACGTGCCATCTCTTCCTATTGGCCCACATGGTTGCATTGTCATGACATTCCCCACTGATTCAACTTGATCATTTCCCCTTGCATTTCAAATCCACTCGCAAGAAAAACCTTGTAGACTGAGTTTTCTCGCGATTCCCCTTTGCACCAATCTTGTTACCATTAGCTTTATGTGGTTGCCACCATTTCCCGGCCACACATGATCTCACGGACAACTGCAGGCTTCCCTTTTTCTTAAATTATGGGATTTGGTTGTAGTATGATGTTGTCATGTGGGCTCCATGTCCAACTAATTGTGGAATCGTCAGGCCTGCATGTTCGCCAACGCATCCCAACTACTATCACCCTGTCTTCTATTGGTGTTGTTAAATGAGAAATCTCAGGATATGACCCTAGGCCATGTCACCCTTCCATCGCCCAATCACAGTAAGGAGTGATCTTGACATCCAATCCATGGCTTCCACAACTAGGTTTTCCTAAAATTTGAGGATAAGGTTTATTCAATTTAACTATAAGTTAAATCTCCACTTGGCTTCATTGCATCACTACTCTGAGAAAAATTTACCCTCCAAGCATGGTTTTTCTTATGGATTAATTGTAGTGGCTTTGCAACCATTTGGATCTATGCCAATGATTCACCAAAACCACTACTATTTTTTAAGGAACCTACTAGTTCTATCCTTCTGAGCCTAAGCTATAGCCACTCCAATGAGTTCCCGGCCTTCAACTATTCCCCGTATCGAGATAGGGAATTCCAGGCATGCCAACACTGGTGATAATTTAGTTTCCCTATGCAAGGACTTGTAGTGAACTCCCGAAGGTCCTTCACCTCTCTTTCTACATATTAAGAGCTCCATGCTTCTAAGAAATCATGCAAGTGGCTTTATGGCACCGCTCAAGGGTTTTAGGGGCATTTGGATATTAGCAGGGATACATTACCACCATCACCAATGCCCCCAAGGTAAGGGTACATATTGCTGAAAATACAAGGTTGGGGAAGCCTTCATGTAAAGATCACATGTTGTTAAGTTTGAGGAGGAAATAATCCTCGACAAAAACATATTACACTAACAGACTGTAATAAGGGTTTAATTCTATCACCTTCAGTTCATTATCCATAGACCCGGTCAAGCAGGTTGTCTCCAATGTAATCATTTTTCATATAATGGAAGGATTCACATATATATAATGTTTTTATGGTTGAATCTATTCTTATGAACCGTTATGACGCTTTTCAACATTTTACATTTTATTATGCCTTATGCACAACAATAGAAAAACCATGTATTTCCTAAGGTGTTCCATTTCAACTGGAAATGCATTATACTTCTGTTCATCAGATTTATAAGCACCATTTTAGTCCAAAAATACAAACATATGCTAATTATAGTTATAAGCACCATTCAATCTAGAAATGCAAAATCATACATGCATTATCAGTTATGCAAATGCAAGGAGAGCACTTATCTTGTAAGTTTTAGGGCAACTGAGTCTAGGACAAGGACTCTCAACCAAACCATAGACAATTGCGACCAAGCTCACTTGTAGCTGTCACCGCCAAGCCAGATTCAAGAGACCAAGGGAATTTCTCTAAGGATTGAAACACAAAATTCCAACTGAAACAACGAATCTAGAGGACCTCCTTCACCCACCCACCAACCACTCATCAATCAATAATATACAAGGAATCCAAAGGCTTACTTCCTCCACCCTCTAGCTCCTCAATGGAAGTCAATTGATACATATAAGGAATCCAGAGGCTTACTACCCCCATCCAAAACACACGGGGAATACAGAGGCTTCTTCTCCACTCAAGAACACACATGGAATCTAGAGGCCAACTTGCTCCACCCCAAAAGTGTCAAGGGAATCCATAGAAGCAAGTCTCCACCATGAACACAGTGGTTCCACCCACTCTGGGGAATCCATAACCCACTATAAAATCACACAGGAATGGATTTGGAGTTCCTCCCTCTAGGAATCCAAGGTCCCAATCCTTTGCCCACACCATCAAGGGAATCTAGAGAAAACCATCTCGACCATCTGGCTTTATAGGGACTCGAGAGGTAATGTTCCTCACCAAGGAGACCATCTTCATGTTAGTCATGCCAACTGAACTATTGCCACTCTCTTCTCTTCTCTTCAACAATCCTTGCTCTTATGCATGGTTCCATATTGTATGCTTCTTGAATTGATCAATATCCTTGAATGAATGAATGAGGGAATTATGTACTCCATGAGGCTGAACCCCTCCTTTTCCTCTGGTATCTACTTTTCTTCTCTGGCATTTACTTTCCTATACTTGCCACCTTACAATGTATTCTAAGGCAACATGGTCCTCGTACTTCTCTTTGCAACCTATTTTTATTCAGGAACCAGTTTATTAAAATCACACCTAGCAACCTTTAATGGTTTTCCAAATAGTCCATGTTTCCTACATAAGGAAACCTTACATATCCCAAGCAAGCCACTGTAGATGTATCATGTAGATTCAAAAGCTCATGCAATGTGTCAAAGCACATGACAAGAATCTACTTCTACTTTCAACCAGCGAAAGCCAATAGATTGATGAAAACAATAATAGAAAGAGGAAGAACATCAATGGCACATAACACAATAAATATCCGGGGAAAGCCACAACTCAAAACCCCACTATCTGTATTTCATTAATAATAAATACAAGATGATAATACAATTATTGTTCTCACAAGAACAATCCCAACAAGTATGATCAATCTCGCAGCTCACAAGAAAGCTCATGCCAAATCTTAGCCTCTTCTTCTACTCTCCAAGTGCCTATTTCCTTGCGCATTTCCTATGGCTAATTAGCCCATCTTAAAGGGAAATAAGTGCATCCAAAACTGCACAATCCCTTCTAGGTTCAGTTCCTGATTGCATGCACCATCTGTACAACTAAGAAAATTATACAACAAATAGTACACTGTCCCTGCACTCTAGTCTCAACTGGGTCTTTCTTAGAATCGACATGCATGAGCTTCTGATGAGGGAATCTTCAGTTAAATAGAGTAGCACTAGTTAATGCATTACTGCAACAACTGACTGTTAACTCACTATTAGTTCCTCAAACAATTTGGAACTAATTTAACTTAACTTAAATCAGTAAATTGAGTTATCTAATTACAACTCACAATTAACTCATCCTGGACCCCTATAATATAGGGAGAACATATACATGACTTCAAAAAGATTTCCAACTCAAAATTCCTAAGTTAACTAGGTCAACTCACTCTAGTTAACTATTACAAGTTTTTATGAGAATAGAATTTAGTTTTAATTCTCAGTTTAATTCAAGGACAAATTAAATTGGAATTTATGGATTCTATTTTTATCATTTATTGTTGCTATTTTCAACACCCAGTCTCAACAAGAAAGGAATTCAACTCGATCCCGATCCTAAACCTTTGGAATTTTCTGCATGCAACACTTCTCTTTAGTGTTGTTGCTCCAACAACTCCAGAAACAAAAAAACATCCAACCTGGATTAGAATTATGCCTCTGTCATCAAATTATCTCACTGTTATTGCCTCTGTCAACTAAAAACTCTACGCTTCTGTTGACTCTACCTTTCTGCACTATTGTCAACCCTTCTCTGCACTTATTCAGTATCTAACTACTCTAGCCTCTGTCACTTTGATCTCTGACTACATCAATCCGACCGACTCCTCTTGCTACTATGTACTTTGGGCTCCTGTAGCAAGGTACGATCCACGAGATAAAACCTCTCAATGGACGCTGCCCAATTTCACCCCTCTTGGGACTATCACTTCACATCACCCCACCTCACACCTGGAGATATGGCTGCATGTGATCCCTCTACCCACATAGCTCGAAATTTCCCCCTATTAGAGGTCTTTGCATGAGTGGACTTCTACACTCAATCTCCTCTCAGCTTCTCTAGTTGTGGCTTCTCCACAACTTCTTGAAACTGCTTATGAGACTACTTATTCTCTGCTTGAGTGGATGTCTCCACTCAGTCTCCTCTTTACTTCTCTAGTTGTGTTTGCTCCACAACTTCCTGAAGCTACTTTTGAGGCTTCTTCTAGGGCTACATTTTGAGAGGTAATTTATTCTCCCTCTCAACCACCAAGTCTCTAAACTTTTCCTTGCTCCTCAAGGCTTTGCATGCATCTTGAATCTCAAGAGCATACAAGTTCTTGTCCCGTGAACTGATCTGTTTCAACTGTCCCATGGTGATGTGTCTGAGGAAAACCTTTCCCTTACTAAAACCACATCATAGCCACAGTCTTCCAATACTACAATTGAAACAAGATTCTTCTTTAGTCCTGGAACATACATCACATCTGTGATCCTGAGAGGGGAGTCAGAATTCTTCTGAAAGGTAACCATACTGATCCTAGTAGCTTTATACCTCTCGTCATCTCCAAACTCTATGCTCTGCTTGAGGTATTTCTCCTCAAAATCACTAAACAGATCTCTATTCCCCATCATATGGAATGAGGCAACGCTGTCAAGATACCACACGCCTCCCATGACAATGTTGGCCATGCATGCAATGAGAGTGAAATCAAGTTTGAATTGTGAAGCTAGAGCTTCACCTATTATCTCTATTGTCGGCTCCTTCTTGCTTGCTTTCTTCTGTAGGCAGTTCTTGGCATAGTTCTTGTGCTCGTGACAGTGAAAACACTTGAATTTTGTCAAGTCCATATTCTTTCCACCCTCCTTGCCTTGGGACTTCTTTCCCTTGGCCTTCTTTTCCTTACTCACTCAGGCAAAATCCTCTTCCACTTCCTTGGAAGAGGTCCCATCTTTGGTGTTCCTCCTGATCTCCTCTTGCATCAAATCTGACCATAGTCGTTCCCAATCTGACAGCTTCTCCCAACCATTGACAGAGTCATGATAACTATGCCAACTTGTTGGGAGTCCTAGAAGAGAAAGACTCGCCATATCATCCTCAACAACCATGATTCCAACACTTCCAAGTTCATCACAACATTGAGTGAACTTGGTCAAGTAATCTGGAATTGAGTCACCTGCCTCCATCTTGATTTTATGAAGTTTATCTTTTAGTGCTAACTTCTTTAGTCACCGTTGTTCTAGAAAATGTCCTTCAATGCTTTCCACATAGCATGCAGAGTTTCCTTCCCATGGAAACTCAAGACAATGTGGTCTCAAACTCCCTCAAGGATTATTTGCCTTTCCCTTGCCACACACTTCTTCCATTTGGCCAAATTCTGAGCATTCAATGTTGGTGGCTTAGGAATGTCCTGATCAATGAATTCCTTCAAGCCATTATCCTCTATCACAACCTCCATCCTGTCCTTCCAGGGTATATAATTTGAGCTGCCATCCAAGGCATACTCGAGCCGCAAACCATAGAACGCCATCTATCAATCCTGAAGTATGTATTGAAAATCTAAATTTCACCTGTAACCTTGAAATAAAACTTAAAAATCTCCTCTAGTATATTGTTCTCAACTCTGATACCATGTAGATTTATCCTTTATATTCACAAGTTCATGCAATGTACTAAAGCACACGACAAGAATCTACCTCTACCTCAACCAATGGAAGCCAATAGATTGATGAAAGTAATAATGGCAAGAGGAAGAATGTCAATGGCACGTAACACAATAAATATCTGGGGAAATCCACAGCTCAAAAACCCACTATATGTATTGCATTAATTAGAAATCCAGGATGATAATACAATGCTTTTTCTCACAAGAACAATACCAACACTCAGTATGATCAATCTCCCATCTCACAAGTAAGCTCAAGCCAAACCTTAGCCTCTTCTGCTTCTCTCCAAGCCCTTATTTCCTTGCTCATTCCTATGGCTGATTAGCCCATCTTAAGGGTAAATCAGTGCATTCCAAAACTGTGCAATCCCTTCTAGGTTCAGTTCCTGATTGCATGCACCATATGTACAACTCAGAAAACTATATAACAAATAGTACATTGTCCTTGCACTCTAGTCTCAACTGGGTCTTTCTCAAAATCGACATGCATGAGTTTTTGATGAGGGAATCTTAAGTTAACTAGAGTAACACTAGTTAATGCATTAGTGCACCAAATAATTGTTAACTCACTATTAGTTCCTCAAACAATTTGAAACTAATTTAACTTAACTCAGTAAACTGAGTTATCTAATTACAACTCACAATTAACTCATCCTAGACCCTTATAATATAGGGAGAACATATACATGACTTTTGAAGTACTTCCAACTCGAAATTCCTAAGTTAACTAAGTCAACTCACTCTAGTTAACTATTACAAGTTTCTATGAGAATAGAATTCGATTTTAATTCTCAGTTTAATTCAAGGACAGATTAAACTGGAATTTCTGGATTCTATTTCTATCATTTCTTATTGCTATTTTCAACAACCACCTCCTCATCTCTAGAATCTGTCCCTTTTGACACGGCCCTTTATAATATATTTTGTCAAATATTTGCATTTTATTTTCATGAGGAAACCCAGGTTGGGGCCGTCACAAACCCCTCCCCCTTGAAGGAAATCGCCCTCAATGTTCTTTTGCTCATATGAAATACATGGAAGCAAGATAAAAACAAATATTGTTTCATGGAGATTTATATGCACAACTCTCTCTCTCTCTCTCTCTCTCTCTCTCTCTCGATATATATATATATATATATATATATATATATACATACATACATACATATATATATATATATATATATATATATATATGTATATATATGTATATATATATATATATATATATATATATATATATATATATATATATATATATATATATATATATATATATATATATATATATATATATATATATATATATATATATATATATATACATTACAAGATAGCTACACTGGTCCTAGGGAGAGAGGGATTTAGATGGCTAGGGTTTCTAAAACAGAGAATAACGCCATCACCATATGGCAATCTAGAGGTGGGGTTTTTGTGGAAGAGCATTTCTTACTCAAATCAGAGGTATGATCCCCCATCCATCGTGCGGATAAGCCAGATGAAAAATCAGGAATACTTAGACCTCCATAGATTCGCAGCCCACAGGCACAAAGACCAGGGAGATGTTGTCCAGCAGGAGGGGGCTACACGAGCTTGGATAAGGGCTGTGCAGACTGATGAGGCTTGGGGATCCTTCGGTCTGATGAGGGCTTATATTACCAAACAGACAACAAGGATAGGCACTACAACGGTTCTTGACCAACCCGTCATGCGATTAGAGGTCCGGGTACACTTGAAAATAGCCGGTAGCCTAGACATGGTAGTTGGATCCCTAGAAAGCACCCTTGGCAAGCCTGATCTGAAGAAAACAAGCCGCGGATAGACTCAATAGCTTGGTGGGGCTCTTGGGCTCACAGAGAAAAATCCCAATCCAACAAATTGAGGCATAAAAGAGGGGTTTCCACCCAATACGGAGACAAAGTTGCTAAAACTATTTATTAGAGTGATAGAGGGTAGATATTATAGCATACGGTTTAGAAAGGAGACGAGCTTTCAAGACTTAAAGAAGGAAATCCAGGAAAAACTCTTTGACCCAAGTCCTCAGATCTCTAAGGAAGCCGTATGGCCCGAGGGCGGCCTGAATTCGCAATATAGACCTATGCAAGGCAGAATCTATATGGCTACAGACAAGGAAGGGATAAGGAACACACACAAAGTGGTCACACCACAGCAGTTGCAAGGTGATTATCATGAATTGGAGCACTCAGATTCCACAGCTACAATGGCCCAAATAGCAGATGGATCCTGGTAGAAAACAACATCACCCACCAAGGACTCTGGACAAGAACTGATACAAATATTTATCAGAACCCTGTCAGGAAAAACGATATGCAAGCGAACCTAGACGAGGAAGCTGATAGAAGATATAAAGTATGAAATACAAGCACACACAGGCATACCAGCAAACATGCAAAGTTTGATATATGCAGGTCAAATCTTACATGACCAATGTACAATGCAGGACTATGGAATTGTACCAGACTCAACCATCATCCTAAACACGAGGCTGAGAGGTGGAAGCTTTGGATCTCTAGCTCAAAGGGTACAAGTTCTTTTAAGGATATCTTCAAAGGGATTAGGGAAGCCACCAACAAGCCAACACCAACACAAGATCTACCTAGACCCTTTATTGTGGAGCAAAGAACACAGACTCTAGTATTGACAATCACTATGCCTGAGGTAAACAATTTTTATACTGATTTCTCTACAAAGGCTGTCATATGCAGATTTAATGGATTTTGGCCCAAAACAAATGCATTACAACAATGGATCTACTCCACATGGACAACAAATTGTGATATCCATTTATGCTCCAAAGGCCTTTTTATTGTCAGATTTGACATGGTCAAGGAAAAAGAATATGTCCTCCATGAGGGGCCATGGTTCTGGGGCAATGCAGGACTCTTCATGACCCCCTGGTTCCCGAGTTTTTACCCCACTACTATGGTGGTTTCCAAAATGCCGATATGGGTCAGGCTACACAACCTCCCGCTACACTTCTAGCTACCCAAAGTTTTCGAAGTAATGGGTAATGCGATAGGAAAATACCTCAATCAAGACGTGGAAAAAATTACAAGAGGCATACATAATTTTGCCAGAATTTGTGTTGAGGTAGATCTTAGTCAAGGGCTACCTGATAGCATAATTCTGATCCAAACAACTCACAGTGGAAACAACCACTAGAATATGAGAACACGACCTTCAGGTGTCATAGTTGTCAACAAACAGGTCACCTTCTTAGTAACTGCCCACAAGCCAAAAAAGAAACCAGAAGAAATAAGAAACAAGCACAAAAACCAAAAGGCTGGCAACGCACAGTGAACCCACATGGAGTAGCAGAGGATGAGGAGGCAACTATCCCTCCACTAGATCTTGATGATGTTCCTATTGAGGAAGAAGCCACAGCAACCATCCCCATAGCAAACAATCATATGCACAAGTCGCTAGAAACTGAGAAATTTGCAGCACAGGAACTGATGGACTCTTTGCCGGAGAAAATACCAGATACAATGGACACCAGTGGAGCCAAAAGATAGCATTCTCTAGATCAATCTAATTCAAACAAGGACAATCCTCGCCCTGTGGAGGACACTTCTCTCATACTTTTTTCATCCTCACAGACTCAAGGGGAGTGGCGAAAGGTTGAGAAGAAAAAAGGGAGAAAAACATAATTTCCTCCCCATATGTACATTATTTCTTCCCGTTATTTCTTTCTAGTTTTTTCCCTTTTTTGACAGCAGTCTTTTGATCTACTTTATGCATATGTGCCTCAACATCTACAAAATGTAATTTTGTTATTATTAATAAAATTACGAGTTTTCCTTACGGGATATATATATATATATATATATATATATATATATATATATATATATATATATATATATAACCAATGTGCCTCCACTACACTTTGACTTTCTCTATGGCTTGATTATGGAGCATGAGACTCCTCTTGTCTAGAATTCACAAGGGCTCTAGTTGGAACTCTCCCTCTGGTTCAACCTATAGCACAAATCAATAAATTACATGATTAGAATCTTGTAGATATCTTTTAAGCAAAGAAACATGGAAAACATCATGAAATTTAAATGATGGAGGTAAAGCGAGCCTATAGGCCACTAACCCAATCTTTTCAAGGATCTCAAAAGGACCACAATATCATGGTGCTAACTTGGCACATCACTTGTTCCTTAAGGAAATATTCTTGGGTTTGATTCTCAAATAAACATGTTCCCCAACTTGGAGCTATTTATGCACCCTATGTTGGTCTACAAAACTTTTTTATTGTCCTGTGCCACTTTCAAAATTTTCTTGATTATTTGAATTTGTTGCTCCATTTCCTTGAAAATGTGAGGCCGAACAAGGACCCTAATCACTGGATCATTCCACTTGATAGGATTATTACAACTCCTCTCGTATAAAGCCTCAAATGGACTCGTCCTTATGGATTATTGGTATCCATTGTTGTATGCAAACTCTACAAGTGGTAGGTACTCCTCCTGCTATTCTTGGGATGATGTAGTACATAAATCCTCAAAATGTCCTCGAGGATCCTATTTGTCCTCTCTATTTTCCCTTGTGTTTGGGGACGACATGTTAAACTAAATTCCAACTCGGTCCCCAAGCTTGCAAATAGTTCCTTCCAAAATCTTGAGGTGAACTTAGAATCTTGGTCCAAAATAATTTTCTCTGGGATACCATGTAATCTCACAATCTCCTTTATGAATATTTGTGCCACCTCACTTGCAGAATTAGTGGATTTGACTGCCACAAAATTAGCCCCCTTGTTTAAACTTTCAATCACCGCCATGATTGCATCATGCTACCTAGACCTTCTAGGTAATCATGTAACAAAATACATAAAAATTACCTCCCACTTCCATTCCAAAATGGGAATAGGATACAATAACCCTGTTGGAAGCTTGTATTCGACCTTCACTTGCTGACATTCTATGCATTTAGTCAACCACTTCTTTCTTTAAGTTTGACCAATAACAAAAACATTTAATGGCTGTGAGAGTCTTCTGGTACCCTAGATTGTCTTAATAAGGCTTAATATGAAACTCTTTCATTATGAGTCTCTTTAATCCATCATTATTTTGCACATAAATTCTATTTTTTTACATAATTCAGTCGTCATCAATGAGGTGATATTCCTCACCCCCACTATCTTGTAGCAAATTTTCTTTCATTTGTTGATATTTTTCATCATGTTGTACTGCATTCTTAACCTTTTCTACCTGGTATGTTTTGTACGAGCTTACAACTACCAAATGATTCATTTGAATCCTCATACTCAGAGCATCAACAACTCTATTTTCCTTTCCTTTAATGTACTTGATTTCAAAATTAAACTCACTGGGTATGGCCATCCATCTCGCCTATCTTTCATTCAACTTCGGTTTCTCAAACAAATACTTGAGACTACTGTGGACTGTCATAAGAGTAAATTTTCTACTAAGGAGGTAATTCCTCAACATTTTCAAAGCATGAATGATGGTAGCCAACTCTAGATTATGAGTCACATAATTTACCTCATTTTCATTCAATTTTATGGACTCATAACATACCACCTGTCCTTTGTAATGTTCCAAGATAGGAAAAACATTGATATGCAAGCAAATAACAATTTTCACCACAAAAATTTCAAAACAATTAGAAAACATCAACAACTATCATAAATATGGAAGCAACTGACCCATTTTATTATAAACTGGTACAAGAGTACAACATATAGAAGGAATGCACCTGGGCTTTCCTCAAAGGTAAGCAGAGAAAAGCCCAGGTGAAGAAATGACAACTTGAAGCTACAATCAACTGGACAACTGCTGCACTATGCAGTCCCCAACAATTTTGCACTGTCTGCTACAAGGATATGGTGCAAACCCCACCTCTGGTGCTTAGAAAATTTTGCAAATTTATATCTAGGCTCCTCTAGAAAATCCCATAAATGGTTTACCTTGATTTTGAACTCCCAAAATCGACCCCCAAAAGGCCCTACACCCTCCAAAATTGTTGAAGCACACTGCCTACCAATACACCAACAAAATCCTCCTCAAACACTCCAGAAAGGTAGAAATTACCTCCACTAATGCTTCCACTATCTCCATCGACAAGGATTAGCCTCAATGGATGAGTCTCCATCTCCCACGTGTGCCCAATCTTTGCCTTTTGCGCTGGCTACGGAAGTGCAAAATCTCCACTAGCCCCAAACTCACCCAAAGGGCAAAAAATCACTAGAGCTTCTCTTCCATAATTTCTCCCAGCCATATCTTCCTTAAAGAATTCCAAAATCACAACTTGATTTCTCCTACTACGTCCTTTAGAAATACGCACCACCTATAGAGACTTAATACAAATGCTGGAAAACACACTGAAAATCATCTCCAAAAGATTATGGATGAACCTATCTAGGGATGGTAAATGGTGCTCGGGGTGAGCTCAGTTCCCAATAGCCTAAAAAGCTCCTGCTGGAATCCCCCCATACATTGAATGTCTTGGTCACTGACTATAGTCTTGTTCAGAAATGGCAACAAGAAATTCGATTTTAATTTTTGCTTGAATTAAACTGAGAATTAAAATCGAATTCTATTCTCATAACAACTTGTAAATAGTTAATTAAGTTTAATTAACTTAATTATCTTATGAATTTTGAGTTGGAAGTATTTTTGTAGTCTTTTATATGTTCTCCCTAAATTTTAGGGGTCTAGTATGAGTTTAAATTGAGTTGGAAATTAGGTCACTCAGTTTACTAAGTTAAGTTCAGTTAAATTAGCTCCAATTTTTTTTTTTGGAACTAATAGAAGACTAACATTCAGTGGGTGCAGTAGTGCATCCACTAGTGCTATTCTAGTTAACTAAAGATTCCCTCATGTGAAACTCATGCATGTCAGTTTAGAGAAATACCTAGTTGAGACTAGAGTGCAGGGACATTGTATATATATATATATATATATTCCTGGGCAGAGAAGTACTTACATAATTTCCCTTTTTTCCTACAAGTATGCCCATAACTATGGAAGCACCTTCTGTTTTTAAGGTTACACCAGATTTAAATTGTTTTTTGACTTCCAATCGGTGTTTTCTAGGTTAGTTCATACATACATTAAGGTTTTTACCTCTAGCTTCTATACGACTTCGTTATGGCTTGAGCGTTTGGAAGGATTTCCAAAGTAGCCAACTGTTAAATTAGCAACAGAAGTTACCTCCATGTATTTAGAATATGACCTCATTAGTAGGCTACTGTAATTATAGTCCAATTACTTTTAACGACTTGAATATCTGGGGACAATTTATATGTTTAATTTTACTCCGTGATTTTGTTAATAGAGATTATCTCTCGATGGTAGAGTTAAATAACCTGGAGGAAACACTGTCTTTTGATTTACATAAATCTTAATATACATAATTGAACTATGTTCATTTATGGATAATGTGACTCTTGTGAATGTTAACTGTGATTCGAATTTTTAGATGTGATTTGAGACTATAATTCTTCATCTCTATTTTTAGCTTTACTCTGCATCATATATATATATATATATATATATATATATATATATATATATATATAGAGAGAGAGAGAGAGAGAGAGAGAGAGAGAGAGAGTTGGTTATGTATCAATGAATATGTTCGCTAAGTATTTTTTACTAACATCCATTGTAGCAATCTCAACTTATTTTGGTAAAATGTTATATGAAATAACTCATTACAAGGTTAGTCCATCATTCGATTGTTTCATGACTTTGTTTCATTATCAAAATAGTAAATACCTCCATCCCACTTTTGTCTATAGACCAAGATTAATCTCATAGAATTTATCAAAATATTTATCTCATTGATATCGTAACCTCCATAAATAACTTTTCTTTTAGCTTAACATAGACTATGAATATGTATGCGATTTCTATAAATTTTATTTACCACTGGTTATCTAAATTTATCCATAGTTTTTCCTTGTAATGCAAAGTCCTCCCATTACATATTATATTATAATTTCAAAACCCCTTTCTATATCCCTATATACAAATACTTTCCTATGATATGATGGTAGAAAATTGCTATTGTTTAAATATTTACCTTTAAACACCTGCATGTAGTATAGTAACAAGAATTATTCCTGTTCCTGAACACCTAAACCTTGCATGTAAATATGGAACCAATCGAATTTAAGTCCCTATAGTTCTAGACTACTTCTCTAAAATAAATCTATATACATATATTTACTCACCTATCAATCATTCAACTCCACTTATCATACTTACCCAGATCCATTAAATGTCTACATACACTTGTATTAAGGCATTTCTATCAAAGTTATGCACAATCTGAAAATATTATTACACAAGGAAATAAGTAACATAATATTTTCTTAGTTCTAATTTTCATACACAAAGAAAATCCTCTTCATTGTAATTAAGCTCAACTCCTTTATCAACAACTATCATCATTAAAAAATTTGTTATCAAACTTAATATCATTTAGTTTTCCATAACAATACCCGTGCACAACACTATTTTCACATAACAGAAAATATAAACATAACTTTGACAATGAGACACTTAGGCATGGTGCATGTTTATCCACCCAAACTCAAACTGAATACCAATAGTTATCCCCCGAGCTTTGATGCTCTTTCCAAAATGAACAACTCCATGTTGATCCCTTCCAAAGGTATTTAATACCTTTCCTTCATGATAGAGTTTCTTTTAGGAGTGTCCTGCGTTTGTGGAATTCCTTATCCACTTACCTAGGATTTTCCATAAAAGACAACCTTTCACTCCTGTGGTGCTTTTATGTGTTTTTTCCAAGATTAGCATCTTTATTTAGCTAAGCAGCTTAATGGATTTTTCTCTCCCATCCATTAAACTTATCTAGAATTCATCTAGAATTATTATCATGAAGGGATTATCCAATCTCATTTACTGAGGATATTTTAGTTGGAAAGAGTCTCATTTCTAAGTGTCTCACTCCCAAGTACATACATCCTATTTATTTATTAATAATTATCCTTTTAAGAATTATTCAAATATAATTTTTTTCCGTGGATTCTTCATCATAACTCAATCTAACGAAACAATATTATCACAATGGAGGGATATTACATTTGGACTCATTATTCCCTTGGTGGTTCATTAATGATGAGTGATTATGCTAGAATTTTATCATTAATGGTTAGATTTTAATGATTCCTTATGACTATGTAATGATGATATGGAGAATAATGTGATTCATCTGTTTTTGTGTTACTAAAAAATTAAGGGTACTAATGACATGTATATGTGTTAAAATTAATATTATATGTTTCTATGATGATGTTGTACACATGGAACAACTTATGACAGATTGAGATATCATAAATGGATGGGTAATGATATTCAATGAGAGGGCTCATTCTCTCATGAGGAAGACCACCTTGAGCTAGCATAAAGGAACCTTGGGGATGGGAAAATACTTGAAAAGGAACACTAAAGTAGATTGAGATGAAAGGGAAAAATTAAAGATTGTAATTTAATTTTATCTTACCTAGCACACTTGTAAATTCGCTTATAAGCCCATTTTATCCTTATATCAGTTAGCTTGGGAAAGGGGAGAATGGTTACACTTGATAACCACTCAAGAGTGACTCAAGAAAGGAAAATCTTGTTTTAGAAGGGGGGCCTGAAGGGAAACTATGGTAACTAATGCATCAAGAATGAGATAGCAACTCTTGTATATGAACTTGACATCTAAATATTGCTTTTAATAGGCCCGAGAACATAATTTTCAAAGCTAAATTGCTAAGGGGATGAAAGTGGTATTAAGGTCCTTGTTGAAGAAGGGGCTACCACAACCAAGGGGTATGTTTTCCAAGGGGATATAAAGTGGTTTTAATATCCATGTTAAACTAAATATACTATGATTTGTGGACCCTACTTCTTATTCTCATTTCATGTTGAACTAATTGTTGCATGATTTTTGCATAGGGACTTCACTAAGGGGAGCAATACCATACCATGTGCATTCATATTGGGGGATATATATTGAGGAAAAAATGATAAAATATATTGAGCATATAATAGGTGGTAAATGCTTTTTATATTGGAAGGTATAAAAAATGAAACTGAAAGTTAATGAAAAAATATAAAGGGGTATAATAAATGTTAATGAAAAAATGGATACCTACAATATCTAATGAAAGTAGGGTTTTTTAAATAGGGAAGGTGTATTGAGTTTATATTGGCAGGAGGTTAAATAATATGGGTTTTAGAGACATTTTCCAATATGTAGTAAAATTAAGGGTATTGTTTAGGATGCCACGAACACACGGGCTATGTCAAAGGTTCATTGAGTGAAGCCCCCACAACTTTTTGTACCATAATTCTAATTCTCATTGGAAATTAGCCCTACTCAAGGAAAACTTATGTAAAAAAGGAATTTGCATTGGTAGGGAGGAAATACCACTTTAGATAAATCCCCACACCCCACCTCCCTGGAATTATATTAACTATGGAACCTTGTTAGAAGTAATTTAAATTTGAAATTGTAAAGATGAGGAACTTAAGTAGCCTATCATGTTTTATGTGAGTTAACTATGATTCGTTATTTTAATATATGTTTTATGATGTACTATTTTAATATATGATCAATAAGAATTCAGTACACTATTTTATGGTGATTTTTTATTTATTTATAATATGTTAGTGTGATACCTTTACTTTATTTTTCTATGGATTATTGTACCTCAATGATCCGTAAACTATCATGGATATTCCATCAAACAATTTATCACAACAAATATACTAAAATATATTAGAAAATATGAAATCTACAGTATGAGAGTTTTTCTATCCTTGGATTTTTGGATATGTTAATCATTATTTATTTTGTATGCATGCAAATTATAATTACCCAGAAAATAGAGAACAATGAAATAAAACTCAAAAACCAATAATGACACAACATATATCATGGGAAACCCTTCTTGGAAAAAACCCAATTGGAAGGTAGGGGCCATTGTACTCTCTTTCTCTACATATAAAATATATGCAAGTATAAAGAAGTAAGGCTTGTGAATTGTGGGCTACTAGAATGCACAAATCCTCTTTGTGTGCCCACTCCCTATCCATCTTGGTTACTTTTCTCTTCTATTGAACAAAATTCTCTTGAAAAGAATGAAACCCCTTTTCATCCCAATGGCCCAATTGTAATACATTTCAATAACCTACTAGTGGTAAAGTTTGACTCCAACTCTTAACAAGATTGCAATATGGAGTATTCTAGGGTCTTCTTAATCATAATCAGGTGTCTATCCCATTTTATATGAAAAATATGGGTTAATGTGACATCCTCTTGAATTATGGTGGTCAAAACATGATAGTTAATTTCTGAGTGGCATAAATTTTGCATACAGACTCGAAATGATGTGATTTTGTGTTTTTGGAAAGGTCTATGTATGTCGAATAGGAGAAGAAGTTGTGGAACTAATGTAACAAAGTTTTACTGACCAAAAATACCATTCTATGGCTCAAACTACTCCAGGAACATTTCAAACCCCAATTTGCCAAAGTGGTTATGTTAGTAAAAATAGTCTAGTGAGTTAATTCCTCCACTTTTTTTCACTTTTAAAACATTGAAATGTATGACAAACAATATAATGATCCAATCTAAATCACCTAAGATTAAGAGAAATATATATATATATATATATATATATATATATATATATCACAATAACATCCATGCAAGCTATAGAAAACTAGTATTAGAGCGTCTAAATCCAAAAATAAGGACCTCTAGATTACTTGATATTAGAGGAAATATATTTGCTTTATAAATGACATTCTTTCCTATCGATTTAAATCTAAAATTGTACATATTATTTAATAAAACTTTTGAGATCTATAATAATTTTTTTTGTCATGCACATTACAATTGTGTTTTTCATCTATATTATGATTATTTTAAAAAAATAATAATAATAAATAATTAGAAAAAGATTTAACATTATTTCATAAAAATAATAGATAAAACTATGTAGGTTAAAAAACTATTCTTAGCAAATATTAAAAAATGACATAGGTTCATTATGACATTAATTTTGCTTAAAAAATAACAATTAAAAAATTTTAAATTATGTATTTTTATTTAAATAAAAACCCAATTTAATTTAATTTTATCTTTTTTTTGTCGTCTTACAAAAATCCAGAAATAGTTGTTGCCTCTATAAAGGGTCTCAAAATTGTGTATGCTTTACCAGCGTAACACGAAGCCACCATTTTGCATTCATGAATGAAATGCCAGAGGTTAGGCAAAGTGGACAGTCCCCAATCCATTGTCAACATCCTTTGACCACCAAGATTGGGAGAGGAAGAACCAGTTTCCATAGTTCTATCATGGCTATGACTTATATAACACAAGGTATTGTTATATATTTATTATTAACAAATATATAATGGTTAATGGAAATATTTATTATTGAATGATCTTCGAGAATTTTTTTTTTTTTTTTTTTTTTTTTTTTTTTTTTTCAAAAGGTGGAAAAACCTATCAAACTCAGTTTGTCAAACCAACAGTGAGGACAGCCATCTCTGGCTGCTATCCGCGAATGTCAGTTGACACATCACTGTTATCAAGGAAAACCACGCCACCTGAAATAACCCGCTGGTGGTCCGTAAGGGAGCAGGCTTTCACTCCTGCCAGATGCCTCTGGGTCTTGGGCTGTTAACCTGTTTCCTTACATCCGAGGAAGACGAGCTCTTACCCAAGCAGAAGCAGTTTTAGGGCATACTCCAGGCCCGATTCGAGAATTGTTTTAGCCTTATTATTGTAATTAAATTTAAAAGTTTAGAAACATTTTATGTAATGCATATATTTCCTTGAAACAAGCAAATATGATTTCGAATGATAGTAAGATTTCAACTATATATAAAGTTATTTTAAATAGGAAATATGATTTCGAATGATAGTAAGATTTCAATTATATATAAAGTTATTTTAAATACTCTAATAAATTAAATAAGGGTTACATCAAATAAGGGTTACATCGTAGTTAGTATTAAAAGCTTAGTTTAAATATAATTTAATAAAACAAAAATAATAAAGATAAAATTTTCATCACAAAAATAAGACTATTAATAAAATATTATATTGTTGAACGATATCATTAAAAATTAAGAAATATGATTGACTATTATTGTTTATATTAAAATAAATATATTTATATGTGTGTTTTATTTTTATTAATATGTATAATTGTCTATAATTATATTTATTTAAATGTGTTTTAATATAATAATAAGTCACTTTAAATTGAAAATATTGTGAAAACTAAACCACCCATAATAAAAATTCAACCATTCATTTTACAAATAAATAAATTTCAATAATAATAAAATAATAATAATAATTACGCCGTAAGTCGTTTCCCTCTAAAACGAATTCCCCTCCCATGCCACTTGTAATTTTGTGGGCCTTTGATTTAAGTGTTAGACGATCAAAATAAACTCTATCATTAGATTGAAAACCAGTACAATTAGTTATGTGATAGTTACATTTAGTTATATGTAATAAAACCAAGATATATCCACAAGAACTAGTGTTCACCTGGCAATTATATGTGATAGAACCAAGATATATCCACAAGAACCAACGTTCACTTGGCATCCTCGATAGACTCTCAGAATATGGAAACAAATCTCAGTAGCGATGGTTGTACTTGTTGTTAGAATGAAATTTCATGCTTGTGGGATCGCTGTGAGGGATCGGCGACTCTCATGTTGTGGTTTTCAGCAATGGTTGTACTTGTTTTTAGAATGAAATTCCATGCTTGTGGGATCGCTGTGAGGGATCGACGGCTCTTGTGTTGTGGTCTTGGGTTGTCTGGGTTTACACAGGTGCCGAAGAACTTTGAGCTCTTGTGGGATCGCTTTGAGGGATTGGCGGCTCTCGTGTTGGGGTTTTGTGCTTTTTGTGTTGTCTGGGTGTGTCGAAGAATTTCGAGCTTTTTGCTTCGGTGCTTGGGAATTATTTTACCTGCCGTGTCTCAGCGGCTTGGCTGGTGGCTGGTGGGTTGTAGATGATTTGTTTGGAATCGAAGTTTCATTACATGTCTGGTTTTTTCTTTCTTTTTTCAATTTTTATCTATTACACTGTGTTTGGATAAATTTTGGCGACTTTCACCAAATCGACTACAATCTTTTGCTTTTCTTACTATATTAGCACGTTGACAATTAAAAACTAATTCATCCAATTCTCTCTGGCTATTGATTACTTATGCTCTCTTATAATTAACAGGCGACCCATTTCAACTTAACTATTTTCAGTGTACTTATGCACCAAAGGAAATAGAAATTATGTTCTTAACTTTTATGTAAACATAAATGGAAGGAAATCTGTTTTTTTTGAACAAAATTGATTTGACGTTTTAATATTGACCCATATTGGAAGGTTTAGGATATAATTATCACATTATCTATAAATTCTTTATATTCTGTAACAATGAAAAGATGAGTACTGGCATGGAAATAGATTTAACTTTTTATTCACGTTCATATTATTAATGCCAATCGCTTCCTCAAAAATTATCATGAACATGAATTTGCATAGCCGTGAGAAAAGGCCTACTCTATTTGTCATTTTTAAGGGTTAAAAAATATCCTTAAAAGTTTCCACTCTGAAGAAAGATTGGAATTTCTTTGAATCCATTGGTCTTTTTGATGACGTTGAAAGATTCCACCAATGGGAATGCAAAAATACGTTGCAGGTCATGGGAATTCGTCACCAATTTATTTCTTGTTTTATTGAACCCTGACTCGACCAAAATCCCACATTTCTTCAAAATATGGCCACAACTTTCTCAGCAAAAAAATAGTCTCGTTAAACTACGACATCATCAAATTGCTTCTCCTCGCGTCATCATTTTTCTTTACCCATTAACATTCAGTTACTTCTGTTGTTCACACAAGATTGATTCAGTTGTAGGCATGCACGTACACTCGAGAGGTCCAAAGATTCTCTATTAGGGGGTTATTGAAAAAACCATTTTGTTGTTCACTCAAGATTGATTTAGGATTCTCTGTTAGGGGGTTATTGAAAAAAGCCATTATGTTGTTCACTCAAGATTGATTCAGTTGTAGGCATGCACGTACACTCCAAAGGTCCAAATATTCTCTATTAGGGTTATTGTAGAAGGTTTATCCTTGAGAATTATCACATTCTCCAATCCAAGCCAAATATACCAAAAAATTATGCCTTAGCAAGAGTTGAGACTCAACGAGGGTGGGGGAGACTATCCTTAAGAGTTATCACATTTTCGGGAGGTCGTTAAAGGTTTATGTGTCATATAACCATGACTTCCGGACCAAAATGTATTAGTCTTTGGCTTGTACTCCGACCTGTGACTGGAAGTCACCAATCTGGGTCCTTCTCGATCACAAGATGGAATCCCATGTGCATGTAGGTGCCAACAACATAGCGATAGGACACATTCTAACCAAGTGGGGATGTGGATAACCACATACAGTTTTCCATGAGGAAGGGAGAAGCTCGTCACAAAACAGGAGGTGCTAAAGTACCTGATCACCCAACAAGGCAGGATATTACATTAACGTTGTTCAACTACAAGCCACTTGATACATATGCATCTCTTAGTAAGTATCTCAATCCTTTTCCCCTATGTGAAGCTGGTCACAAAACAGGAGGTGCTAAAGTACTTGATCACCCAACAAGGAAGGCAGGGCAGCATATTATGTTAATGTTGTTCAACTACAAGCCACTTGATACATATGCATCTCTAAGTAACTAACTCAATCATTTTCCCCTATGTTTTCACACTAAGCTAGTCACAAAACAAGAGGTGCTACAGTAAGTAACTGATCACTGAACAAGGCAGGATATTACGTTAATATTGTTCAACTACAAGGCACTTGATACATATGCATCTTTAAGTAAGTAACTCAATCTTTTTCCCCTATGTTTTCACACTTCACTGTCTCTGACAACACCTTATCAAATTTCCATTTAAATGCTAATAAGTTAAGATATCCCGAGTCTTGTTTATGCCTTTGATGATGCCATTACAAATGACAATGCATTGTTTTTGGGAATCAAATACTACAATGACATGCTTTTCAAAGTTGAACCAATGGGGAATGTCTAGTCTGAATTATTGGTTCAGAAGGATACACAACATCCACTCTAAAATAGTGGGTGTTCCCTCGAAGAATCTACTTTGAAGATTCACTCTTCATCTATGCTCTTTTTTCATATGCTACTGACTTATGGCGTTTCCATTGCAACATTTGGTGCAATTACTAGTTAAATTCCTAATATAAACTGAATCTTTTATACCATGCATGCAACAAGCATAATAACCCAATTAAAAATAAATTTATTTTGATTATTAAACATGCAAATTTTATAAAAATAAATTTTAACTTTACTCATTTTTCAAATATAACAACATTAATTTCGAATGCCATAATAGCAGTATTAAGATGTGACTATAATGCTATTATCATAAAAATAAATTTGAACTTTACTCATTTTTAAAATATGACAACATTAATTTCGAAATCCATAATAGTAATATTAAGATGTCTGGTTGGAGCTATAATACTATAATTATCCATGTTGCAATGGAGTAGATATTGCAATATGTTTTTTGTCAAACCCATATTAGTTTGGGTTTGACCAAAAATGTTTGCAAAAAAATCTATAATATAACATTACACATTGAAATATATGATTTTTTAAAAATAATTTAATTTATTTATGTTCAATTTGATTGGCTATCAAATTGAACATGTTATTAACTTTTGCCTCAATTAATGTGCCCATTACCTCTATTAATTAACCAAAAGTACATAGATCACATCAAGGCGTAAGATGAGCTTTTATGATAAAATTTGTTTTGGGAATGTGATAAAATTATTGCTAATGAATATAGTTATTTTATATTCCTATTTGTAAAAATGGCTAATGTTTAATAGAATCTAATAAAAAATATATTATTTAAAGTTAAGTTTATAATTTAAAATGATTATTTAAAATCACATATATAATTTTAGAAAATTTATTAATGGTATGTGAGAGATATATTTTTATTTTTTACATTATATTTTTAAGGGGTAGAAGCCACTTAAGTTTTTGTGGAAACTTAACACATATGATAGATTTTACACTATTAATGAATGAATGATATTCAAAATAATAAGATGTTTGTAATACTAATAAATATAAATTTTCCACATTCACAAACCAAAGTATAATGGAAATTTATGATAGGACTTCTATACCTAGGTCTAAGAGTAATATTTTCATAAGACCATATCCCCAAACTATAAAAAGCCAAATGTAACTATTAATAATTATTTCTATGCTACAATACAAATACTGTGAATTTACAAAATTTAAAATTGCATTTAATTACAATTTAAAATTAATCTAATGATGACATTTTAAAATTTAAATTTTTTGTATTTTTATTGTTTTCTACTTTAATTTAGCTATATTTAAACTAAGTAGGAGAGACTAGCTACTCTGTAACCCTTGTTGAATAAAAAAAGTTTTAATGTGATTACAAAGATTTGAAGATGATGATTTCATATTTGAGATTCAATTTAGATGCACAGTGTCATAGCAGACGTCATGATAAGATGATTTGGTGTCACGATAGATGTTAGCAGAGGTAATACGTAGATGCCAGTAGAGGTAATAGGTGTTGGTGGATGACAAATATTAAGCAGTATGACTCGATTATTGGTTTTTCATTTTGATTGGCTCATTGTCTTTTTAGATGGAAAAGCAATATATCAATAACTTACTACATGTCAATGATTAATACTACGAGTTGCAACTTGGAGCAGATCCATGATGCCCCGCCATAGAAAATGTTTTTGAATTTGGTGAAAGAAACAGAGCACCGGGCAATGCTCTGATACCACATGAAAGAAACAGAGCACCGGGCAGCGCTCCGATACCACATGGAAGAATGGGCAGAGCACTCAATGCTCTGATACCAACTAAAATAACTCAGAGTAAACAACTCTTAGATACCAATTGAAAAGATACAGAACAAACAACGGAAACACAGCTACGACTATTGAAATAAACTATAAGAAAAACCAAACATTAATTTACATAAGATCAAGGTAGCTACAACTACATACAATGGAGACTATGTGTTCCGAGACTCTGCATTTATCTTCTATCTCAAATCAACTAAATTTATACATAAATTAAGTTGGTTAGTTGTCCCTTCAATAAGAAAAGGGTTATGGCAGTGATGGCGCTTCGAAGTTGAATAGGTTAAGGCGGTTGCGCCCCTTCAAGTCTGAGTAGGCCATGGCGGTGACAGTGAGGCGATGTATAGTGTGGCAGTGGCGGTGCATTAGTGAAATGACAGGCATAATTATTTTCAACACTCCCCCTTAATTACGACTAGAAACTTAACCATGACTTAACAAAACTTAAGCATTCCTGTTGGTCTAAGTCTCAGCTAGGCTTACAATGATTCAAAAATTTGACATCAACTCTTGTGCTAGATTTCTTTGTCATTTTCCTCCAAATCCTGTATCCTCTGAATTGCTTCCTCTTTGTCTTTTTGGCGTAGGTTTCAAATTTCAATTTCTTCATTTGTTGTTGGAGCTCTACCATCGTTATATATTTATTTATCATAAAAGCATAAAAATCATTTCAAACTATCCATGGATGTCTTCTACGTTGCCAATTATTTTTGTATGTGGACTGTTGCCCCATGTCATTTTCTATAGTTTTCTCTACATCATCAATATTCTGATTATCAATTTGTTGCAACATAAGTTCATAATAGAATTTTATATCTTCAGGGCTCCAATAAATGAAAATTTCATTTTCATTTTCAATATCATCCATATTGTCTTCAATATTCATAGTTGAAATTTCTATGCAGTCATCATCAATACATGGTTTTTCAACCCATGATTCAAGGAACTTTAATTCTTCTTCATAATTATTCTGTGTACCTGCACACTAGAAATCAATGTTAGGATTAACAATATTTGCAGAACCACATTGGTTATGTTCCTTCTTTGGCTTTTCCTCTGTGTTTGTTTTCTCTTTGTGGGCTTCTTGCTTTGTCTCTGACTCTATTTCTTCCTCTATCTCTCTCTCTCTCTCTCTCTCTCTCTCTCTCTCTCTCTCTCTCTGTGTCTCCTCCACTTGGCTTTCAGACACAAGTGGTATTCTCTCGCCAAATAACAAATAACAATGTAGCAATAAGATGTTTATGTGGCATCATCTACAATCACTTGTCACGAGTTAATTGTTCTTCATCAAATTTAACATTAGAGATTTCAATTGCTGGATCCACTAAACGAGATGCTTCACCATTGGCAACATTGTCTATGCCAAAATTAGCATCTGCTGATAACACACCATCAACATTATGATCCACTTTGAAGTGAGATTCACCAAGCTCTTCATCTCTCTATAGATTCGCTGCTACAAATCCATCTTCATTCTCATCTTCAAGCACTGCTACAATAGGCTGAACAACACTACTTTCTTCAACTTGATTACTCCCCCTTGCACCAAGTTCTACTTCAAGGATCTTCCATGCTTCATTGGAAGTTGTAGCTTCTGCTACCTTGCAGAAAAACTTCTCATCCAATCCTTGTTTTATAAAATTTAATGCTAAATCATCACATACTTCATCATATGGCTTGTTAGACGAATGTTCAATTAAGTCTTTAGCTCGAACAAAAGTTAGCATTCTAATAACCCATAAATCAAAATATTTACCAGTAAACATAGGTGGTGGTAGCAAATCAAAGATACACCAATCACCTTCGATTTCTTCTTTGTCTTCGGCTAGAATTCTCAGTTCCTTGGCTTCAGCCTGAACTTCTATAAACATGGCAATGATATTTTCCTTTTGTTTTTTATTGATTTTCCTCATCTGCTTCAGTCAGCTTTGTGACCCATAACTAATATATTTCCCATGTCTTATAGCTACTTTCTTATAAGTGCTTTCATGATTGAATAAAGATATGTTCCATATCGCCCCCGGAAAAAATATGATGTTTAATATGCACCGATAAGACACAATCTTTATCCAAAACAGTATCATGCTTGACAAAACACCCAAATATTTTTATAAACTTCGAACTTTGCAAAGTATTAAACTCTAACTCAATAAAACTCCCTTTTTTAATAAAATCTCCATACAATCATGCCTTTCAAAAAAGTTTATAAGCCTTCCTACCATACCCCTCCTTTTTGGTTTTAATATAAAAGCAAACCCTTTAAAACAACCCTTTTAATCCTTTTAAAAAACCAATAAACTTGCTAGAAGAAATCTTCTTATAAAACTCTTTAATATAACCAGGGACTTTTCAAAAAAAAAATGTCACGGATTATTACTCACATAAAAACAAAACCACCTATTGATTTTTCCTTTTGAAAATCGCACTTTTTAAAAGAAATACCTTGCCCACATGACATTCAACCTTTGTTCCTTGTAATTAGCGAACAGACGACTCTGTGGTTAGGCCTTAGAAGTTGAATAGGTTAATGCGGATGCGCACCTTAACTTTGAGTAGGTCATGGCGGTGGGGTTGTTTTTATTAGAAATAGATATATTTATGTGAAATATGAAAGGTAATTATAAGCACAACTTTGGTAATTTGGTTTAAAAAATGTTGTGTTAAGTATGAACAAATGTTAGTAGCTGTTACTTTTAATAAATTACTATAATTTCACTATATTTTCAACATCATACAGTGTAAGATGATTAGTATTATATTCATATTGGAGGCTTGGATGACCATGCTCACACTGCGGATGTTGTACACTTCTCACTAACATCTATCTGAAAACTATATGATTCTACTTTAAAGCCTTATGAACAAACATAAAATTATTTCTTGATTATTATATAGCAGAGTTAAACGCTCGAAAATTCAATGCTACTAGTTTAGTTTATTAATATGAAAAGTAGTTTATTGACTTAAAACATAAAGTAAAAAGCATATAAAATATAAAAACTTAATGAAATTCTCAATGGACAGGCCGAGGAAATTTGAAATTCCAGGCCTACACGGCCCCACGGCAGAAGTCATTAAATATTGGCCATCGACGACGGCTGGAGTTTATTCAATCTACATGCTTGTATTTCGCAGCACTGTGTCATAGCAGACGTCGTGATAAGATGCTTTGGTGTCTACTATCGTGCTTTTTCTCTCTGAAAAAAAGATGCTTTGGTATCATAGCAGACGTCATGGTAGATGTGAGCAAAGGTAATAGGTAGATCCCAGCAGCAGTAATAGGTGTTGGTAGATGACAAGTAGAACCTATGTCGTCACGGTAAACATAATTAGGTTTTGACCAAATGAGCCATGGTTGAATCTTTCATAGATGAACGGCGCCACCACAGAAGTCATTAGATATTGGCTGTCGACTACAGAAACTCCTATTTCCACCCAGCGTTATAAATGTTATCTGAAATGCGAGGGGAATAGCCATCACGCGCACTCTGATAGCACGTGGAGAGAGAGGGCGAGCGTGGAGAGGGCACTCCATGGCTATTCCCCTCGCATGTCAGATAGCATTTAGAATGCTATAAAGGTGGAAATAGGAGTTTCCATCGACGACGGCTGGAGTGTTTTCCATCTACATGCAATGTATTTCACTTTCGACGATGGCTGGAGTGTTTTCCATCTACATGAAATGTATTTCGCTTGTAACAATGTCAGTAAATATGCAGAGCTGCATGCACTTCATTAATCGCTATAAATACTCACCCACCGCATCACAGGAGTCAGTGAATTACCCACTATCTGGTTCGCCGATCAGAGTGAGACAAAAGGGAAGGAACACAGGTTGAAAGAAGATATGACTGAAATGCACAAAGCATGGTTCTACAAAGAATATGGATCCATAGACGTTTTGGAGTTCGGTGAATTCCCAGTGCCAAAGCCGGGGCTAGGCCAGATTTTAGTTAAAGTCTGAGCTGTCACGCTGAATCCCGTCGATTTCAAGAAACGGGAGGGCTTATTCAAAACCAACGATTCCGACTTTCCGGTATTCACTTGTTTTGCTTTTGCTTTAACATAAGCTACTCCATCAATGATATATCTATCGGTTGTTTATTCCTTTGTGTAATTTTCCATGCTTCGTTTGTGCTACGCAGGCTGTGCTGGGTTGTGATGCAGCTGGAGTGGTAGTGGAAGTTGGCGATGGCCTTTCGAAGTTCAAGAATGGTGACGAGGTCTACACCGACGTTCAGGACTTCACAGCGGGCAGGCCAAAGCAATTGGGGACACTTTCCCAGTACACCCTAGTGGAGGAACACCTGGTGGCAGCTAAGCGCACTAATTTATCGTTCGAGGACGCAATGAGTTTGCCGGTTGCAATACAGACTGCTCAGCAGGCATTCGATATAGTGAAATTTGAGAAGGGGCAAAGCATGTTCATAGTGGGAGGAGCCGGCAGAGTGGGTAGCCTCGCTATTCAGTTGGAAAAGCATGTGTATGGGGCGTCAAGGATTGTTTCCACGGCTAGCACTTGGAAGCTTGACTTCGTTAAAAGCCTGGGGGTAGATGTGGTCATCGATTATACAAAGCAGAGTTACGATCAAATCTCCGAGAAATTCGATTTCGTATACGACACCATAGGTCAAAGTTAAAAATAATGGAGAAATGGTTATGTGGTTGTAACGCATCTTCTTAGTTTAGGAGTTGTTCCTAGAATTTAGGAGGTTGTTTACAACTACCTAATTTTCAGTGATGTATTTGATTTGTAGTATTCATTTTGATGCAAGGTAGAGTGAACGAGAGAGAGAGTCTCCTCTTTGTTTGAGTGCAGTATCTAGGTGGTGTACACACCTGTGAGCTACAACTCCTTCAATTTAATTCAAAGTCTAATTTTTATCTTGGTATCAGAGCTTAGGGTAGAGATAGCCTTAAATTTTTTTTAGGGATGTATCATTAGTTACATATCTGTAGTGGTAGAAGAGCATGTAAATGTATCTGTGTGATCAGGTGGAACTGCAGTAACACCTGGAGCGAAAGGCATCAGATTACTGATCATCTCTGAGCCGAAGGAAGGGTTGGAGCGCAATTTTGCAGAAGAAGAAGCAGCGGGCGTGGAATTTTTGCTAACAGTCGCACCATCAGAAAGCAGAACAAGCGGCTGGCGCGGATTTTTAAAGGAAAATCGCGCGGGATAAGCATGCCAGCGCACCAGAAAGGGCCATTGGCACGGAATTATAGCTAGAAAGCGCGCGAGTAAATTTTCCTCACACCGATTTTCTTTTGGCGTGGAATTTTAGATGTGAAGAAGCGCCTTTGACTACATAGAAGTGCCAACCTCCTTCTCTTTGGGAAATCTACAATCTTTTGTAGATCAGTCTTGCTCGGTGGTGGCACATGGAGATTTCTGCTCGGTGGCAGCAGATTTGATTTGCCTGGTGGTGGCGAGTTGGGGTTCCTTAATCCGCTAGGAGGTAGCAGATCGGACCTGCCCGGTGGTGGCCAATTGGGGTTTCGTGATCCGCTCAGTGGTAGCAGATCGGACCTGCCCAGTGGTGGCGAATCAGAGCTCTGTGATCTGCTCGGTGGAAGAAAATCGGTTTTTTGTCCGGTGGTGGCGTTGTGCAGCTCCTCGATCTGTTCGGTGGAAGCAGATCGCCTTTGCCTGTTGGTGGTGTGTTGGAGCTTGTTTGTTGATCTGTTCGGTGGTAGCAGACCGGTTTTGCCCGGTGGTGGCACAGTGAATTCCCTGATCTGTTCGGTGGCAGCAGATCGAACTTGCCCAGTGGTGGCACAGTGAAGTTCCTGATCTGTTCGGTGGTAGCAGATCGGACTTGCCCGGTGGTGGCCAATTGGAGTGTTCAGTTGGGAAAAAATGAACAATGGTTTAGAATCATACCTCCACAAGTCTGGCAAGCTCGATGGAACGAACTTCTCCAACTGGAAGTTCAAAATGCAAACTTTGCTCGAGAGTGCGAATGCATGGTCGATCATCTTGGGAAATGAACAGAGATCTGGAACAACGACCCAAGAACAGGACTGGGATAAGAGAGAAACGAAAGTGAAAGTCATAATGAAGATGTCTGTCAAAGACAATATTATCCCCCATATTAGAGATTGCAAGTCGGCCGCGGATATATGGACAACAATCAAGAATTTGTACGAGACACAGAACACAAATCATGTTCTGGCACTCAATGGAAAATTGTTTGCATTGAGATGGACGAGAATGAATCTGTTGCTGGATTCATGGCCAGAGTCAAGGATCTGAGTGACAAATTGGGAGCCATTGGAGAGAAGGTATCAAACTCAGATCTGGTTACACTCACATTGAACAGAATGACCGATGAATATCAAACAATCATCTCAGGGTTGTCAGCGAGGGAGAAAGCCCCTTCTTTTGATGAGCTGACAGCAATTCTGCTCCAGGAGGAAGAGAGACAACAGAATCTGGAAACTCAGAGAAATGACCTTGCTCTGATGGCGAAGAGGCGATAGTACAGAGGAAAGCAGCACCAGCACCAGCACCAGCACTAGCACCAGCAACCATAGCAGCAGCAGCAGAAAGGAGCCAACTCTTTTCAAAAGAGATCATTCAGAGGTATGACTAATAATTATGTTAAGAGATGTTTTTACTGTGGGAAACCTGGTCACTAGATTAAAGAATGTTATAAGAGGCAAGCGGATGAAAGAAGAAGCAAACAAAAGAAACATCAGGGGTGTTTTGCTGGAGAAGAGGAGGACCACAGCCATGATCTTCGACTATTCACAGTCGATTCTGCCCTTTCAGCATAAAAAGGAGATGAGGATAATATATCGTACGTCGACTCTGGTGCATCCTCGCATATGACCGGTAAGAAGGATTGTTTTGAATTTCTTGAAGAATCTGCATGTTGATCAAAAATTTATTTAGGAGATGATAGTGGGTATGAGATCAAAGGATGTGGAGATATTCCTGTGAAGCTACCTAGTGGCGACATTAAACATATTTAAAATGTATTATATGTTCCAGGAATTAAAAAGAATTTGATCTCTGTCTCAATGATTACAGACCAGGACATGCAGGTGCAATTCTTCAAGAATGGTTGTGTCAATCAGGATAGCCAGTTGGAAACAGTTGCAACAGGGGTGCACGTGGGGAATTTGTACATATTGGATGCAAGGAGTATGCCATGACAAGCAATGGTTGCAGCTGGTTCAACAGTTGAAAATCTCTAGCATCAGAGATTTGGACATCTCAATTTACAAGACCTCATCTTATTAAAAAGAAAGGTATGGTCGATGGACTTCCTGCTTTTCATAATATCAAGTTGGAATGTGATGGATGTGCATTAGGGAAGATGCATAGAGAAGAATTCCCTTTGCATGTCAACAGAAAAGAAAGAAACATCCTAGAATTAGTGCATACAGATATTTGTGGACCTATGCATACTAGGTCTTTAGGAGGTGCATATTACTTTCTGTTGTTTACAGATGATTGCACTAGGTTTTCTTGGGTGTATTTTTTAAGCAAAAAGAGTCAGGGCTTTCGGTACTTTAAAGAATTTAAATCTATGATAGAGAACCAAACAGGAAAGAAGATAAAGATTCTCCGCTCGGACCAAGGGGGAGAATACAGGTTAGGCGAGTTCGTGAACTTCTGCAAGCAACATGGGATTATACAACAATTCACAGTGCCACACACTCCACAGCAGAATGGAGTAGCAAAACATAAGAATATGACCCTTGTGGAGTGCGCGAGAAGTATGCTTCAAGGTAAGGGTCTATCTAATGGTCTTTGGGCAGAAGCTATTAACACTATTGTTTATTTAAAGAATAGGAGTCCCACCAAATGTCTAGGCTTCAAAACCCCCTTTGAAGCATTGTTTGGACTCAAACCAGTAGTCGGTCATTTAAGAATATTTGGATCTAAAGCTTATGCTCATATACCGAAAGTAGATAAGAAAAAGCTAGACCCCAAAGCCTTTAAATGTATATTTGTTGGATATGGCACAGAGTATAAGGCATACAAGTTATATAATCATGTGACTCATAAAGTGTTTGCAAGCAGAGATGTTATTTTTCATGAACAGACTGAATATGGAAAGGAAGACTCTAACAACGACAACCACATTCCATTGCTGATAGAACTGAACAGTGAAGAAGATGAAGAGCAGGAGCAGGAGCAGAAACAGGAAGAAATAGCAGCAGATAGTGTAATAAGTGATGATGCAGGCCCGGAAAGTGTTGAAACAGATAGAGTTGAGGTAAGTCCTCTACCGAGAAGATCAGGTAGGAAGACTAGACTACCTGCAAAATTGAAAGACTATGCTTTAATGTCCAAAATTTTAAACATTGTAGAACCTTCAAACTATGAAGAAGCAAGTAAATCAGATGAATGGAGGGCTGCAATGCATGAGGAAATGGAATCAATATATAGAAACCATACTTGGGATTTAGTTGAGTTGCTAGAAGGAAAAACCCCTATAGGATGTAAGTCGCTGTATAAACCTAAGATAAATGCAGATGGGAGTGTAGAAAAATTCAAAGTTAGACTGGTAGAAAAGGGTTATTCACAACAAGAAGGAATAGATTTCGACGACACCTTTGCCCCTATAGCTAAACTAAATACAATTAGAATGCTAATCTCTTTAGCAACAAAACATAAATGGAAGCTACACCAGTTAGATGTTAAATCTGCATTTCTGAATGGAGAATTAAAGGAAGAAATATATTTAGTACAGTCTCCTGGTTTTGTGAAAAAGGGGCAAGAGCATTTAGTGTGTAAATTGCATTTATGGTTTGAAACAAGCACTCAGGTCATGGTATGACAAAATTGATTCATTTTTTATACAGCATAGCCTTCATAGGAGCCTCAACGATCCAGACCTCTATACCAAGATAAATAAACAGAGGAAAATCATTTTGATTTCTTTGTATGTGGATGACATGATCATAACAGGAAATGCAAATAATTTGATGAAAGAAATCAAGCAGCAAATGTCACAGGTATTTGAAATGAAAGACCTTGGTGATCTTCATTATTGCCTAGGATTGGAGGTGTGGAAAGAATCTGGTCAAACTTTTCTAACTCAAGGAAAATATGCCAGAACCATGTTGGAAAGATTCAGAATGGAACAATGCAAAACAACAGCAACACCATTGCAGCAGAATCTCAAGTTAAGCAGTGATGATGGCACAAAACAGGTGGATGCCACTTTGTATAGACAACTAGTGGGAAGTCTGATATATCTCACGACAACTAGACCTGATCTGGCATATTCTGTTAGCGTGTTGAGCCAGTTTATGTCCAGACCACTTGACAGTCACTGGAATGCAACAAAATGTGTGTTGAGGTACCTTAGTGGTACTTGTAATTATGGTATTTTATAAACTGACATTTCTGATGTTACTTTAGCAGGTTATTCAGACTCTGATTGGGCAGGCAACCTGGATGATCGTAGATCCATCACAAGTTATGCATTTAGTATTGGATCCGGGGTTATTTCGTGGAGTAGCAAAAAGCAAAATATTGTAGCATTATCATCATGTGAAGCAGAGTACCAGGTGTTGTGTGCAGCTACATGCGAAGCCATCTGGTTGAGAAGATTGCTCAATGATGCAGGCGAAGGACAAAAGGAAGCAACTAGCATCAAAACTGACAACCAGAGCACAATAAAGCTTGCATACAATCCAATTTTCCATAAAAATACTAAACATATTGACACTCTACAGTTTAAAGAAATATGTGTGGATTATTGTAACACTTGTGGTAATTTAGCTGATATTTTTACTAAGCCTCTAGGGCGAGTAAAGTTTGAGTTATTTAGAGGGATGTTAGGTGTGAAAAATAACCCTTTCTCCATTAAGGGGGGAGTTAAAAATAATGGAGAAATGGTTATGTGGTTGTAACGCATCTTCTTAGTTTAGCAGTTGTTCCTAGAATGTAGGAGGTTGTTTACAACTACCTAATTTTCAGTGATGTATTTAATTTGTAATATTCATTTTGATGCAAGGTAGAGTGAACGAGAGAGAGAGAGTCTCCTCTTTGTTTGAGTGCAGTCTCCAGGTGGTGTACACACCTGTGAGCTGCAACTCCTTCAATTTAATTCAAAGTCTGATTTTTATCTGTGAGTCACTCATTTCTTTTGCTTCGCATAGCTTTAGTGCAAACATGATGTAATCTAGTAATGGAAATGTTTTATTTAATGTGCAGGGGAGTCGGCCGTCTCATGTGGTGGCCAAAGAAGAAGCCAAAGTTGTGGACATAGGTTCGTTTCATCCTCATCCCAGGGCTGAATTCTCCATGTTAAAACTCAGAGCCCATAACCTGGAGAAGCTGCAGCTGTACATAGAAAGTGGGAAATTGAAAGCAGTGATCGATCCAAAGAGCCCGTATTCATTCTCTGATGTTATAGAGGCCTTTAAACATCTAGAAAGCGGGCGAGCCAGAGGAAAGATTGTCATTTCGCCCATCGAATAAGAGAAGGGTTGATGCAGGATCAAACATTATGTCTGTCTCGTTGTAGGCTTTTTCGGAATGCTAATGAGCATTTGTGGGCATTTTGAATCAGTTCTAGATATATGGATTTATTTCAGGTTGGAGCCATTTTAACTTGGGATTCTCAGAAATAAGAGGTCTTAAATCTTATGGAGTTTTAAGAAGCAAGACGTGTTAAATTTTACGAGTTTTCACTCTGATAAGTGCATATAAGGTGGTGGGCAGTAGTTACATATTGCTTGCCGAGTTAGCATTTCAATGTTAGAGCCACCAAACATGTCAACAAAAAATAAACCTTTGCATATGTCAATCATAACTGAGTGCGTTATATACCTTTGCTTATTGTTTGTTAAATATTGAACTATGTCGTATTCACGTGTCAAACATATAACTTCCATCTTTTCTAAATATGTAAATTTTTTAAAATTACATGTAAATCAATGTGTTTGCATTCATCCTTGTTTTTCCATTCATTGCCGTATCATAACTATAAACAGAATACCAAACTTCCATTACGAATTAGTGATATATCAATAAAATACCAGAAGCAAAACTTACATGATTTAAAAGGCAGGTGACATTTTTTAAAAGGCAGGTGAATATGGAATTAAATTAATATTGTGGAATTCCATATTATCATCCAATAAATTTACATTCAATAAATCTACATTCAATGCCACATCATTTTATGGGCACCTCTACTCAAAAAATTCATGCTAAAAATGAAAAACCTTAAAAATAGAAAATGTGTTAAATTATAGGGACTGTTTAGTAATGAATGAAAAAATGATCATATGTGCACCTAATAATGCATGGAAGAGGGTCCTTATAAAGCTTTGATGAACAACAAAATTCAATGTACCTCAACATCAATTTTTTTTATAAAATATGTGTCCTCATGCATGAGTTCATTCCTTATGAAAACTTTCCTAGTTAAAGAAGAGGAAAATGATGAAGAAAATCATCAAACAAATGAAAAGGCTAATCATAATTGTTAAGGAGTGCAGAATAAAGTGGTTTCATGAAATTGATACATCAAAAAGTTAGTCCCTTTTTCTCTTCTCAAAATTTCAATTTTTGTATTATGGATAAACAATGTGAATCATTGTTAAAAAGTGGAAAAAAAACTAAATAATAATAACATTAAAATGGATAGAAAATATTCCACCATCTTTGTGAGAATACGAACCTGAGGATGAAAATCACTTTATTTCTATCATAGCCAATTTCAATTTTATTATATTAGAGTAAACTTGAAATTATATTTTAAGAAAATTATTTAAATTTCATTTATTATATAAAAATATTATTTTATATTATAAAATTATATATATCTATATCTATCTATATCTATATATATATATATATATATATATATATATATAATATATGATTTAAATTCCATTTATTATATAAAATTATTATTTTATATTTTATATTTATATATTTATAAATGGACGTAAGTTGATCGTTTTTTCCATGAACTTAAAAATCAAAATATTTAAGTTCACTGCAAAGTTTAAGGATTATGTATACTGAAAATGATCTCAGGAAGTATTGATCACTGCCATGACTTACACTATAAGGATAAGTATTGATCACTGCCATGACTTACACTACAAGGATATAAAATGAGCACCAACCTCCATTCCAACCAGTCAATCAAGGATCTTCATATTACCCCTGATGTCATGGATGATATCAGGTTGCCTTTCTCGTTAAAGCTGATTAGTTTTACCAAGTACAATGGGAAAACATATTTTAAGAATGCAAGCAAAAAATAACATGGCAAATTGAATTCTCATTCATCATTCCCCTTTTATCAACTCTCTAATCAACATCAACATTACTTTCCTATCGATCCCATTTTTCGTCTTGAAGAAGTTTTAAGAGACTCGTCGTTCAAAACCAAAATAAAACAAGTCAAAGTGCTTATTAATTAAGGGCAGGTGACAAAGAAAACTTGACTTGATTCACTATTGGAAGAAACCATCCAAAATAGAACCTTCCATCCAAAATAGAACAAGTCAAGTGCCTATTTATTAATTCTGAACCTGAAGAGTTGTGCTAATAATTAAGCGGAGGTGACAAAGAAAACTTGACTTATATACCATCGGAAGAAACCATCTAATAAAATTATGTTAATTTTTAATTTCCTAAGCAAGCATAACTCCATTTATCGTTTAATTTACCCACGCTCAACCTAGGAAAGTACAAAGCCTTGCAGATTGTATTACCCACGCTCAACCTAGGAAAGTACAAAGCCTTGCAGATTGTAATCCGCATATTTTAATGTGTCGCATTTTTTTAAGTTTTGGTAAATCATATACAAAATCCACAAATATATTTGATAATCTAGTTTCAACAATTAAATAATTCAATTTTTACAAAATAATTCTTAATATAATTCTAATATTATATTTTTCATTTTATTATAAAATATATTTTTAATAATCATAAAGCTATAATAATTTAATAATGATATTTTCATAAAGAAAAAACATAATAATAATCATTAATGTAATTATTTAACTTTTACATAATTATAAAATTTATTTTACTAATATATTTTTAATATAATATAATATTATTTATTTTATTGTGTTAAAGCTATATTAATATAAAATTTGTAAATTTAAAGTTTTATTAGGTTTTATTTTGCACAAAAACAAATATTTTTTCAAAATCCCAACATAATCAATTCTACTTCTATTGATGAGATATATGTAGGGTATATCAATGGGGTGATAACTATAGTATAACATCGTTAACATGTTCAATCATATTTAGCTATGGTTATTGATGGTTGACATGGGAAACACAATCAACCATAGTCAACATGGTCAATTATATATATCTATAATTACATGTTGACAACGATGGTCAAACAAAACCCATAATGATCAAACTATACAATAGTCAACTATGGTCAATCCACCTCAATAATGATCAATCAAACTCAATAATGTTCAACCATTACCAACTATACTCAATATTATCAAACATGTCCATCTATAGTTAAACATTAACAACTATACTCAACCACATTAGCCCATAGTCACCCCTGGCCAACCATGTTCATCCATGATTAACCATGGTCAAATAAAATCAATCATGACCAATAATGAGCAACAACATAACCATATTCATCCATCCTTAAACCACCTCAACAATGGTTAACCATGGACACAATGCTCCTCCATGGTTATCATGGACAACCATATTCACATATAGTTAAATATTGACAACCATGAATAATTCAAGGACTTTTAAATAGTAAATGACTAATTTACATCTAATTTTTATAAATAGTTGATTTTTTCAGACAACTTCTCAAAACCATTATAAAGGGTATACATATTATAAGTTTATCAATATGTCACATACTCATACTAAAAATGAATCTTTGTTTTTACTTTATTCAGGTATGTTCAAAACCATTATAAAGGGTATATATATTATAATTTTATCAATATTTCACATACTCATACTAAAACCAAATCTTGGTTTTTACTTTATTCGGCTATGTTTAAACTAAGCGGAAGGGAGTAGCTACCATGTAGCGCTTGTTTGAGGTTTGTGGTATTCTTGGTTTAATAAGTGTATCACTTTATAATATAGCACACTCTCCTTCATGTGCATTGGCACCAATTGTTATTCAAGGTATTATGAATCCTCTCGAACTCTGCCCTACGTTCAGCACTTAGATCTGCTTCCATCGTTGATCTCCTCGATGATTGACGACTTTGATTAGAATGGAAATGGTTAGGATATTACCTATCCCTGAATCCTCAACCTGGTGCTCATTTGTTGTCGCCTTGGACACCAAGGTTTCTCTGTGCATGGTGGTTCGTTCCGTCTGCCCAACACCTGCAACTACACAACTCTGGTGTCACAGTTTTAGACATGGGACAAGTAAGGTTTGTGCTTGGTTTTTGTTAATCAAGGATTGTTTTCTTTAATCCTGGTTTACACTTGACTTGTCCTAACTGCAACAGGTTCAACTTTCTACTATGAGCTGTAATGAGTTGTGCCCTTTATTTCTGGAGGTAACCAGAAGATGCTTATGAATATATATTCAACTTTTCCCTTAACTAGTGAAAGGGATAAAGGGAATTAATTGCTACAGGTCATCGTTGGGCCAAGGATTGCTTGTTTTTAACAAGGTAAGCTAAATTTCAATGAATTTACAGGGTTTTCCATGAGTTCTATAAATACTGAGTGCTTTTCATTAGTTTAAGCCTAATTAGTTTTGGTCATTGCAAGTATTTCTTTTAATTTACTATTATTCAGCTTCCATATGAACTCTCACGTTGAGAAGAGGAAGTGAACCAAAAACTTCTCTTAAAGGTACTTCTTGACACCTGCGAGGGTTGAAATTGGCTTTAGGGTTTTGATGCTATGTTCCTCCATATTCGCTAGCACTAGCTTGACATTTAAATAGACATATTATAAGTTTGTTATTTAAGTTCATTCATAGTTGTGGCCCTAGCGACGTTTTTTTCTAAGTAATACTAATTTATTTATAAAGGCAAAATTAAAAATACAGTGAGGCGCCAGCCTCTGCGGTGCTGAACAGAGTTATGTCAAAATTAATCAAAAGACTATACTCGATTGCCCATCGAGGGGAAACCAGTCCGAGAGAACCAAATGTAAAAGGCCCACACAAGGGACTCAAAACAAAACTTAAAAAGGCCCACACTGGGGTCCTGAACCAAAACCAATCAAAACTAGCCAAATGGTTTAGAAAAAAAACAATAGAGAAAAACCCCATGAAAACAAACCCATGAAACAGCCAAAGAGCGACGGAGCGACATATACCGAATGGATCAGCTGTCTGAATGGGTCTCATCTAGTGGAGACTCTTCCACGATGTGACACGCGTACTCATACCAGTCATCATCCTTTGCTGACGTGCTGCGCGGGAGGCCACCGATTGCTTGCGTGCCTGCTGAGTTGCCTTCACCTGTATGCTAGCTTGACGTGTCGCCCGTACTGCCTTCAATTGCATGCTTACCTCCAGCCAACTCCTCGCCATGCAGAATGCTGTCACTACTGGCCTTACTTATTTTCTCTGCCATCTACTGCTTGCTATTATTTCGTTTCTCTGGTTCACAATCATCCTTTTTCTTCTTATCTGCCTTCTGCTGTTCTTTTCCTCTGGTCCAAGAACGCGGAGCTGAGCATCCTGCTCATTCTGCGGTTTGATTTCCTCACTAAATGTAATAGTGACAATGGCTAAGATGTCGGGGCGATTTAGCATACTGTGGAATCGAAATTGGGTCATGTGGAGAGAGGGATTAAGGGGGTAGGGAGATTGGCAGTTTGGGTAGTAGTGTTCATTCTTCTGACTCCATGGGCCTGTTCCGACCTCTACCACTGCGAGTGTCAGGGTAACTACCAAAGAGATGATCTCTGAAAAGAGTTGTAGACGGGGAGGAGGAAGGAGTAGCAGAATCATGGCTGGGCATTGAAGGGAGGTGAGTGTTTCTACCATGACTACGACCTCTTTGGCTACGCATTCGATGGCAAGTACGCACTATGGTTGAATGTCTTCTATTGAGCTGGACCAAAATGGTTGTGTTATGAACAGTGAGTGCAATTGGGGAAGCAGAGGTAACTCTAGAGATGGTGGAGCTATTCCGAAGAGAAACAGAGGAATTTTGGGTGGACTTCAACGTACAGTGAGTTGTTTGAAAGTAATGGAAACCATTCCCCAAATCAACATAGCTGAGAATCCAACATAACAACTCGGCTCTGCAATGTGAGGGGAGCAAGAGCAGTTTAGTGGGGAATGGGCGAATGAATTATGTCTTGAGGGAGCCATGGCCTTATGTCTACTGCAAATACCTCGACTAGAACACCAGAGTAATGGTGCCTACAGATCGTCTGTAGCTTGCCATAAATTGGCATGGAAGGGGACGTGGGTGGCCATGTGGCTTGGCTGCCTACCGTCCTTCTATCTAATCTGCATTAACTTCATAATAATCACTTGCATCCAGGTGTGCCTCTTCACTTTGTACCAGTTCATTATATTCCTGTATTTGGGAAGCAGTGGTGATTAAGTTGAGCGAACCAATATGAAGAGTCCGATCACTATCCACCCCCACATTCACCAAGAGATCAACCACTTTGTTTCCTTCTCTTCTGATATGTTTAAAAGTGACTGCTCTATTAGTGTTGAGCCATTGCTCTATGAGCTCCAATCTTTCTGCTAATCTCCAGCTGCTGACCACTTTGTATGCCGGGGTCCCCTGCATTATCTGATTAACCATATTAATGAGAATTTGGGAGTCGCCTTTGATTACTAAGGGGAAGAAGCTGTGTCGTTGAGCTAAAAGAAGCCCTTGCCATAGTCCTTCAAGCTCTACAGAATTGTTCGTATCCCAACCAATTGAGCCGAGGAAAGTTAAAATAGGTTTGCCTTTATGATCCTTGAAAGTTCCTCCATATCCTTCTTTGCCTGGATTACCTTTTAAGGCTCCATTGAATTTTAATTGAATGATATTATGAGGCAGAGGAATCCACTTGTTTGGAATAATGTGAAGTAAAGCTGGTTTGTTATGTTTTGCCTATACTTGATTCATCCGAAGGTTCCAATTTGTCCAGATATTCTGCTCATGTGGAAGGGAAGGAATGTCCTATTCATTCCAAGTTCGGAGCATTAGAGTTTCTTGAAGGTTGTTGCAGAAGCTGCTCCATAGGACTTCTAATGGTGTATATTAATCTTTGAAGATGCGGCGGTTCCTTTCTTTCCATATAGACCACATAAGAAGACCTGGGATGATTTTCCACAAAGAGTTTAATAGTTTGTTCTTGTATGGATTGATTTCCAAACTACGAATGGTGTTGGTAATATCCTCTTTAATTCTTCCTTCTTTTTGGCATATGAAGCTTGTTTTTTCCAAAAGTTTGTTTGCCAAATTGCAAGAGTTCATGAGATGCAGTACGGTTTCCTCCTGTTGTTTACAATTGAGGCATATGGAGGGCCCATGGAAACTTCTTTTCCTTAGATTGTCCCAGTTGAGTATTTTGTTTTGACATAATAGCCAAAGGAAAGTAGAAACTTTGGGTCAAATGTTGGGGGACCAAACTTTTCCCCAAAGAGGATCCTTGATTGTTTGATTGCCAATTGTTAGATTGTATGCCTCGTGAACGTAAAAGTTCCACGTGCACTATAACCCCATTGTATTATGTCCTTCTTGTTAGAAAAACAAATTTTCCGATTGATGAGCTCTGTCTCTAAATTCTTATGAATAAACTATGTTCCTTACGTGATGATGTGAGCCATGCTTCTCCATTCTTTGTACCCCTGATGGAGAGTAGGCGTCCAATGCTGACTAACTGTATCCATTTGATGCTCTTCCCATTCCTACGTTTGGTGAGGTCTAATCAAGTCACTCAACTTTGGTCTTTGCTGCCAAGAGTCATCCCAAAAATGTGCATTATTGCCATCCCTGATTTCCCAGAAACTATGTTGTTGGATTATAGCTTTGTGCTGACTAGCCACATTCCAAATTAAGGAACCCTTTCCCACTTCTATGAGTCAAATTAACTCATTTGTTGGTCAATTGTTGGTATATTTGGCCATCCAAAGGATAGCCCAGGGTGTATGTGGAGCAGAAATCCATTTCCACCATAAACATGCTCCCATGACTGCATTGCTTTGTTGAGGATCTCGAATCCCAGTACCCCCTGAAAGTTTTCGAAGGCAAACCGTTGTCCACTTGACCAGTGCCCATTTTCTATTTTGTCCTGTGGATACCCATAAAAAATTCCACTGAAGAGTTTTGATTTTCTTGAGAACCCATTTTGGTGCTGCCAAGACAGAGAAAAGATAAAGTGGCATAGACTGCAAGACAGCTTTGACTAATACTAGACGACTTGCCATATTGAGGGCTCGATAAGTCCAGGAGGAAAGGCGAGCTTCCAATTTCTCTAGAAGCCTCTGCCAGGTGGAATGCTTTAAAGTAGAGTCAGTCATGGGTGCACCTAGATATTTAGAGGGGAGAGAGGAAACCGAGAATCCCAAAATGCGTGCTATAGAAGATTGAGTGATGGAGGGGGTATGGAAGAAAAAGATTTGGGATTTAACATTATTAATGCTGGCACTAGAGGCTTCAAAGAACTCATTCAGAAGGGATTTTAATTTATGGGCTTCTTGAACAGAGGGATGGAAAAATAGCGTGTTATCATCCACAAATTGTTTGTAGGTAAAAACAAGGGTATTGGGGAAGGAAATACCTCTGAGTTGCTATGATTAAAGAGAATTTTTAATACTTCAGCCAAGCCCTTCCGCCATTAAAACAAATAGAAAGTGGGAAAGAGGATCTCCTTGTCAGATGCCTTTAGAGGGATGGAAGGGGGTGGAAGGTATGCCATTGACTAGAATGGAGAAAATAGAGGAGGATAGAAGATTCATTACCCATCTAACACAAGGAGGGGCGAAGCCAAAGGCTATCGACATCTTTTGAATGTAAGTCCAACTTAATGTATCAAAAGCTTTTGAAGGATCAATTTTGAGGAGCATAAATGCTTTTTTGAGCTGCTTCATGGAGTGTATGATCTCATGGGTGAGAATAATGCCATCTATGATTGGCCACCCTTCCATATAACTCGATTTTTCTGATGAGATGAGCTTGGGTAGCAACATTTTCAGGGAAGAGGCAATAACTTTAGATATGATTTTGTAGATGACATTACAGAGAGCTATAGGCCTGAATTTGTTTAGAGTTAGAGATTTCTCTTCTTTAGGGATAAGAGCAATGAAAGTAGCGTTCAGAGAGGGAAGCATCCAACGTGAAGTCCAGGATTCCTCTACTACCTGCCAGACCTCCTCTTTAATGAGATCCCAGAAATTATTAAAGAAATTTGAGGTAAAGTCATCGGGACCAGGTGCCTTTCCTTCCTTGAGCTGTCGCATAGCTGACTCGACCTCCTAAATAGTTATCGATTGAAGGAGGAGCTGATTGTGTTCTTCTGTCATAATTTTCAAAATGTTTTGTATAATCTTCGCTGTAGCTAGCTGTCGGTTGACTTGTGGTTCTTGATGTACTCATTTGAAATGTGTAAGAAGCTCTTGTTCTATGTCCTCATGGTTTTCCAAGCGTACTCTTTGCTGATTCTGAATATGAGTGATATTTTTGTGCATTCTTCTTTGTATGGTTGTGTGATGAAAATATTTTGTATTCTCTCTCCCTCCTTAAGCCATCTGACTCTAGATTTTTGTTTCCAGAGTAGCTCCTCTTGCTTCTCTCTTTCTCTTTCTGCTATTTGAATCTGAAGGAGCTTTTCCTACTCTGAGAGGGCTTCAGTTCTTCATTCAGTAATGATTTTCTGCTAGATTCTTTTCATTTCTTGAGCTAGAGAATTCTGAGCTTGGAAGATATTGCCAAAGGTCAGGTGATTCCATTGCTTGATGTTCTTTTTGAGATGTTTGAGTTTTTGTTGGAATTAGTGCATTTATGAACCTTTTGGAGGGCTGAAGCTTTTCCAAGCTATATGTATCAGGTTGTTGAAGTCCGAGTGCATCAGCCAGAAGGTTTCAAAGCGAAAAGGTCTTCGAGTGTTGTTCCTTGGTCTTTGCCATTGGAGCGGAATAGGCCAATGATCTGAGCTAGAAAGAGGTAAGATCGAGGCTAAAAAATCTCCTCCAAGATGGATGGAATTGTTTGAAAGTAGAAATCTGTCCAGTCAAGAGGCAATTTTCTAGGTGCCGGTTCTTCTATTATTCCATGTGTAGATACCATTATTGAATGGCATATCTATAAGTAGTTGTTTTGTATGTAATTCTTTAAATGGATACTTTCACTAACCAGTTTATTTCTGCCTCCGCTTTTTTCTTCCAGTTTAGTTATAATACTGAAGTCTTTTCCTATAATCCAGAGTAGATGAATTCTGGTGGATTTGATCAGAGTTAATGTATTTAGAATCGCTATCTAATTCATTGCTTCCTGTGGGAAGTAGACATTGGTGAGGTGACCATGCACATTGGTCCACATTATATGAAAAGTGGCTTGAATGAAATGATGACTCGCATGGATATTAGTGAGTGTGATGGCTCGTTCATCCCATGCTATTGCTAGTCCTCCTGAAGCTCCTAAGGCATCCACTACTATTGCTTGATTGCCTGACCATACTTTGGCAAGCGTTTGGCCTAGTGTGATAGAATTACATTTTGTTTCTTGCATGAAGAAGATTTGAGGTTTCTCCTGCTAAATCATGTTTTTTATCATTCTGTATTTCCCAGGGTTGTTTAGCACTCTTATATTCCAAGATGTGAGATTCATGTTTCATTATTGGGGAGGGGACTATAATACTTTGTAAGCATGGAATATCTTCCTGATTCCATTAGGATTTCCCCAATATGGATGGTACTTTGGAGGTCTGTTTTTCTCCCTCGTTTTTTATTTTCTTTAGGAATGTTTTTTCCATCCCATTGACTTCCGGGTTGAATACCTAGAGATCTTTGATGATGTGATTTGGATAGGATGACTTCCAAGCTTTCTAGCTATCCTTTTGGGATCTTGTCAAATTCTTTTTTCTTGCAAGCCTATATTCTAGTCCCAATATGTCCAGATCTCCTATGTCTATACTTTCAGGCTCTTCTTCCATATGCTTGGCCTCACTGATTTCCGCCACGAGGTCTGTTACAACAGTGGTCTCTTGCTGCAAAAAATCTATATCCATGCCATGAGGTTTCCAGATCGGGGTCATACTGGGCGAGGAGGTGGTGAGATCTATTGATTGTGAGGGCTTGTGAATTTACTCTGAGCCTGTGGGGCTGACCTTAGAGGTTATCTTGGGTGGGTCATTGGAGGGTAAGGGGGACTTAGTGTCTGTCAGAGCAGTTCGAGCTAAGATGTCAAAGCTATTGTTGGTGGATGGAATTGAGGCATTCGCGGAAGGCTTTTTAGGATTTGTAGCAGGTATTTTGTGGTTCTTTTTGCGATTGTATACCTTGGTAAAACCTTCAGAATCATGTTCTCCGAGGAGATAAAAGTTGGGGGTTTCACATTTAGCGGACAGTCATGAAAGAGATGGCCATGGGCATGACATTTCCTACATCTGAATGGAACATGTTCATAATCTATTGACTGAATCCATTCAAAATCATCATGATATAGGATTACCATGTCCGGGAGATCTTGGCTTAGATGCATATAGACACAAATGCAGGCATAGGAAGTATATCTTCTGAGTTTGTCTCCTCTGCAATTTTAATGAACTCCCCCAGTCCATTTCCAATATCTTGCAGTGAATCTTCATCCCAATACTCCAGAGGAAGGGAGTAAAGATGGATCCAGACTGGTGCCCAGCTTAGATCCTCTTTTCCTGGGTTGAATCTCTCAATCTAGTCTCTTAGGTAAAGACCAACCGCATTGAAGAAGTAGGATCCTCCATCTATTACCCTATTTCAATCCTCTATATAGTCGAAGACTGCAGCAAATAAGACCTTTGGTCCCAGCTACAAGGTGATGTTCCCTTTTGGTTCCCATTTGGCTACTATCCAACCATGCAAGGCTTTCTTTGTGGGCCAGAAGTTGATAAATTTCCCCATTAAGGCATGATCCTTTATGTACTGGATTTGGGTATTGATTCTTTGACTTGGTAGATCAATCTTTGATCTTTCTGCTGCGACAGGTTTGCATGTTGTCAAGGTTGCTTTAGGAGTCTCATCCCTTCCGGTGTTACCTGTCTGTGCATTATGATTCGTTTCTACTTCTTCCTGCAACTTCTTTCTGTCATATCCAGTTTGCACTTGGGGTTTTCCTTGATCAGCAGAGGGAGGCACCGTGTCCTCCCCTTAGAGGTTATCCATGATGAATGCTCTATTCTTTTTCGTATATTATTGCCAGTGTTGCTAATGAGTTGTTGCAAAGACGTCGTGGTCTGAGCAGGTCTACCATTGTAGGATCTGACAAAAACCCTAAACCTCCATCATTCCCTCAGGTCTCGAATCCTCCAATTAGTTAGAATTAAGTTTGTGGCCCTAGCGACATTATTAAGCAGGGGGTTTTTAAAATATTATGTACGTCTATACTTTCAGAAGGGATGGCCAACAGTCAAACCCTCTTTTGGTTACAGTGTTCTTTCTATTCCAGATCCAGTGCTGGGATTTACATGAAAGTAGTACTTATGTTGTGTATTTGTAAATGCCATCTATTTTCTTCTATTTCAACACTTTTGTAATTTGAGCAGAGGGTTCAAGGTAACCGATTGTTCTGTTATTTGTAGAAAGACTCCTCTCCTAAAACAATAATTTTCTAGAGTCCTTAGACATTCAATAAATATTAAAATGAAAGAATTATGTGGCTGTAGACAATGGACATCACAGTAAACTATCAGAAAATTTAATCAAAACATGACATGCATCGAGAAGCGTGTTTATATTTTTAACTGGAAATAGAGACATGTTTATATTGTTAACTGGTGTAAAGATGCAGCAATGTTTAATGCCATTATTTTTCCTTCTAATATTTCAAGGTTGTTTAGCCATCTATGTTGATTTCTGCAATAGTTTATGGATTCTTTGTAACTATGGTTAATTATGAGTTCTTTACTTGGACAATCACGTATTTCTTTTACTTGGAAAATTTAATGGATAAGGAAATATTTTGAATCCGATTTGATTTGGCCTGTAATTGACCATGGCACTGTTTCACCGGGTGACTATTCAATTAGCCGTGTTGGTAACTAACCCAAGCTTCCACGGCCCAACAACAATTTTCTTTCCTACTATGTATGCTTTCTTACCAAAAGTCAGTTGGGGTTATCTTTACTACAACCCTACTCTCCCTGTTAATATAGTCACCTATAATAGATTAACCTAGAATTTAAGCTTGGAAGTCTCCCATCCTTATAATATTGTTTGACAATCTGCTATTCAACAACGAGTTTTTAATTAAGGGTTAAACAACAACAACTTCCTTCAGAGACTCTTAATAGTCATTTAATTTATTAAGAGCAACTCTTTAGTCATCAGACCACATCCATGCTCTTCACTTAAAGGGTGTTATTTTACATTTCCCTCAAGCATTTTTATTTATTCTTAAATCGACCTATTTATTACAATTTTCACAATACAATTCACCATTATCATAGTGTCTTGGGCCTATATTTTACAGTTTAACACAGTCACAATTATTGACTCACATTGTTTATTATAGTTTTATAATACAGTTCCACAACATTATACTCGAATCAAACCACTTTACTTCTAGTCATTGCTATGAAACTTATCATGTTCCCCCATAACTTGTACAAAAATAATTTACTGAACTAGTTATAGAAATTATTAGAGATCCAATTTATAAAAAGAAAGACATAACCTGTGGAAAATATCAACAAAATCAAATAGATATACTTATCTGTCTCAAAACCATTTAGGTTGCCACATGAAACCATTGGGAAAGGAAGGATACTCCTCCCAACCAGCGAGCATGGTATTTCACTAGAGCCCCCCCCGAGCCAATTTTCCTTAAGAATAGTATTTCTTGGATAGAGACCATAAAGGTTAGCACATAAATTTCACTGGCCCCCAACCAGCTCAAGAATTTCTCGCTCAAACTTTCACAAACTCAAAGGTCTATGCAGAAATACCACTAGTCACAACCAACTCAAGAATTTCTTCATGTCAGTGTCATGCCTTTACCTCAACAACGTCCTATCTAATGTAATGAGTTCTCTTCCTCCTTGATTGCCTCAGGTATATTTTTCCTCGCATACCATCTTGGTTCTCTTTTCCCAACTAGGATATTTATCCCTAGGGAGAGGATTAATTGCCCATTAACTAACTGGTAGGGAAATTCTCTTTTAGCATTTCCACCTTCCCGTAATTCCTTGGATAACCATTACTAATCTTGGTAATTTAATTAAAATAAAATATTTATGTCTAACATTAAATCTATCTTTCTATTAGCCTATACTTTGCCAAGTTATTTTAGTAAAGGTAATTAAATGTTTTTTACTATTCATTGAGGGGTGTTACACCTTTCCGCCTTTGAGAGAAATATCGTCCCTGGTGTTTCCTAGCCTCCAGACAGGCTGAAACAAGCTTCACTCTTGAAATTCTCATCCTCTTAGGTAGCCTACTATGGTGAAAATGTTTCCTCTGCACTTTAAACTGAGTGATAATTTGTTTCCATAACATTATTTCTCTCCATTTGAGAATACTCATAGGTTCATCCAGGAATTCCCATCCGTACCAATTGACATTCACAATCATCAAACGCTGTCATTAGTTATCCATCAATCATTATTTAGGAAGCATATACATAGTCATTTCACACTCTATTACAATTACCATAAGTTGTTTATGTACCCAATAAGGGTCATCAACATGCATCACAACCCGATAAGGGTTAGACACTTGCACTCCACGAGAGTTAACAACAATGGCAATAAATCATTTTTACTTATTCAATGACGATGTCAATCAACAAGAATCCCACTGTGTGGTTTTGTTGTAATTTTTGGATCATTGAAATACCAATTCCATTGGCACTACTCACATAAAAGTAATATTATTTCATAAACTATTTATTGTTCTTGTTTGTTATAATAAATTTCAACTAGTGCACTATTGTACTTGGTAGCATTATTATTTTTCCACTTTGACTTCAAATATTACATCTTCATTTGTCATGCAAAAGTATTTTCAGGATAACTTCATTTTGCCTACTTGTTTAAGGAAGCTACATTGTTATCTATTGTACAAATAACTCAGCTAGCCCATATTGAATTGTTTACAATGTCAGGATTCCATTATATAGAATTCTTGCAATTCCAACCTTTATCATTTTACATTATTGGTAATTTGTGAAAGCTATATGCAATTTTGTTTCCATGGTCTATCATTAAAAATTCCCCTTTTTGCGCTTGTAAGCACACTAAATGACTCATACTTACAATGTTACTTTATTATGCATATATGTATATATATATGTATGTTCACAGCATATTACTTATTGCATTCAATTATAGGTTATTTTGTTACTTTGACCTCTACAATCCAATGAATATAAATTTTATTCCAATATGAGGGTAACTAATTATCGTATTATACTATTCTGAAACTAATTCTTTTTCCATCACAAGTTTCTATGATGGCTTATCACAACTTATCCTCATTTAGGTGTGCTATTTTTTTTTTAAATTAGGATGAATTCCCAATTATTTTGACTTTGGAAACCCTCCATGCGGGTATCTTTCATTAATTATTTACTATGGTAACCTATTTTGGTGATCCCCTTGATGAAAAAGCTTTCAGGAAGGCACTTTCCTAGCAGTCCCGAAAATTCAGATTTGTTCGTTTTGGCTGGTTATTACTGGATTGAACTTGTTCATATCCAAATTTCTACTTTATATATATATATAACGTTTAATTTTTACCTTATGGGCACTGTGTTATGTACTCCACCTTACACTATCAAAACCCATCACTTCACTTACCAGTGTTTAACTCATATTTATACATTACTCTATAATTATGAGCGTTCTGCATTCTCATACAATATTTGCAACAATTATCTTCAAATATGCCTACTTAGCATCCTTGGGTGTACCAATACACCATATTTTTACTTTATGTAATACAAGTTCTTTGTCCCCCTTTTATTCACATTCTTATTTCCATATGCATTTTATTATGTGCATCACATCTAGTTTCCAATAACTTATTTTTACATACAGGGAACTCGTTGTTGTGAGTGTTTTACATTGTTGCTATAGTCCATCCTAGATGATCTATAACATTCTTTTATGATTATCAATCTTATAAGTTGTGTGTCATTTTTTTTTTTTTTGCGAATTAACTAAAGGGAATTACAACATATAATTATCATATAGATGACCTTAAACTATTTAATGTGTTTTCATATGATATACCATACCATTCTCTTCTAAAATACTCATCTGAGACTTCAAAATTGTTTAATTGGATGGGACTTGATTCTTTACTATATTTACCCAAATACTTTCCTATTGTTATAGATCATAACCTCCCTTTTTCTGTCCACTTGCTATGTACAGTGGCAGAATATGATTCAAAACATGTGCTATCAAATAGATCTCTCATACAATTGTTTGTCCCCCTAGGTACCAACATATCAATTTATAATAATTCCACTCGTATTTTATAAATAGGTAATTATTTTAATTCATTTCTCACTGTCAGTGCTTAATCAGTATTTTCAATCATCAATATTATATTATTTTAAAGCAACATAAAATATGGATCAAATTTTCACGTTTAGCTATACCCATATCTCAAGGTAGGGGTGCAAAATTTGTTCCTTTACTATAAGACACAATGTTTTTTGATACTATTTTCCCTTAATAAGTCCACAATGTTTAACCTGGGCTCTGATGCCAACTGTAACACCCCTCCAAGGAAGAATTATAAAAATTTAAATATAACATTTATGTAAAGTGAAAAATGAGTTTAATTTCACTACTCAATAGTTTAAAGATGGGAACAATAATTAATAGTTCAATCAGATTCACTGTTGTATACATGTATTTACTAAATACCATGTAACATATATAATGGAAAATGTAGTTTGGTACATGATTTAACTATTTATGCGATTAATTCTTACACTACACCTTATTTGAGTTGGGGTTTAGTAAGTGAGCACTTTATAATATAACATACTCTCCTTCATGTGCATTAGCACCAACTAAGAATTATTCAAAATTATTACAAACCCTCTTGAACTCCGCCCTACATTCAACACCTATATCTGCTTCCATCGTTGATCTTTTCGATGATTGATGACTTTGATTAGAAGAGAGATGGTTACAATATTACCCTTTGTCGAACCCTCAACTTGGTGCTCATTTGGCATCGCCTTGGATGGCGAGGTTTCTTTGCGCTTGGTGGTTCATTCTGTCTTCCCAACACCTGCAACTACACAACTCTGGTGTCACAACTTTGGAGATGGGACAAGTAAGGTTTTGTGATTGATTTATTTTGATAAGGGTTTGTTTTCTTTAATATTGGATTACACTTTTACTAACTGCATCAGGTTCAAATTTTTGCTTAGAGCTGTAATGAGTTGCAACCTTTATTTCTAGAGGTAACCAGAAGATGTTTATAAATATATATTCATATTTTCCCTTAACTAGTGAAAGGGATAAAGGGAATTAATTGCTATAGGTCATGAATGGGCTGAGGATTTCTTCCTTTTACCAAAGGAAGATAAATACGATGAATTTATAGGGGTTTCCATGAGTTCTCTAAATACCGGGTGGTTTTCATGAGTTTAAGCCTAATTAGTTTTGGTCATTGCAGGTACTTCTTTTGATTTATTGTTATTCGTCTTCCATATGAACTCTTGCGCTGAGCAAAGGAAATTAACCAAAAAATTCTCTTAAAGTTACTTATTGACACCTGCAAGGGTTGAAATTACCTCTAGGGTTTTCATGCTATGTTCCTCCATATTCGCCAGCAACAACTTGACATTTAAATGGCACGTTTTAAATTAGTTGTTTAAGTCCATTCATAGTTGTGGCCCTGGTGACATTATTAAGCAGGGGGTTTTTAAAAGATTATGTATATGTATAATTTCAGAAGGGACGGCCAGTGGTCAAACCCTCTTCTAGTTACTGTGTTGTTTCTATTCTACACTCAGTGCTGGGTTTTAGGTGCAAATACAACTTCTGTTGTGTTTGTGGAAATGTCATCTAGTTTCTTGTATTTAAACACTTTTGTAATCTGGGCTGGGGGTTCAAGGGAACTGATTGTTCAATTATTTGTAGACGAACTCTTCTCTTAAAGCAGTAATTTTCCAGAGTCCATAGACATTCTATAAAGATTAAAATAAAAGAATTGTGTGGTTGTAGACAACACAATAAACTATTGGAAAATTTAATCAAGACACAACAGGCATCGAGAGCCATGTTTATATTGTTAACTAGTGTAAAGATGCAACAATGTTTAATGCTATTATTTTTCCTTGTAATATTTCAAGATTGTTTAGCCATCTATGCCGATTTCTGCAATAGTTTATGGGTTCTTTGTACAACATTGACACCTCTTAAGTTTGTACGAATACCAGATTGATAAACTAAAGTTGGTAGCCTTGTGAGTTGCAACATTATTGTTTCAATATTAGAGCTCATCAGTTCCTACATACCTTTGAGGAGGGCCCACCCATAGGCAATCTTGAGCCTTATTTCACTTATTGCACCTTATTTCCACATTTTTTTTAAGTTCTTGTAGTTTTTCTTATTGTGTAGTGATATTGATATAGTTTCATATTCCTCGAGATGCATGGCAACATTGTTTACTATTTTTTGTGTGTTGATCTTAGTTTATATGAATTATTATTAGCTTCAAGCACTTGATCTATAAATTTACTCATTTATTTTAGGCATTTATATCATTTATGAAGTTTCCTTTAGAAATACAGGACTTCCTCTAGAAATACAAGGTTTCCTGCATAACATAGTTGAGAGCATTGTTTTTGTTTAATTCTTCAAGATTTCATGGTAATTATTTACATAACATCGCAGTTAGTAAATTTAGCACGGTTAAGTGAATGAGGGGGGATTGAGAAATAAGTTGACAAAGCTATGATATTTCCTACAAGATCTCAATTTATCTTATTTCAGTTCTTTTAGATGGATTTCCTTCTACAACTTTAGTATAACATTATTTTCCTTGTAACATAGAATAATTTATTGAATTCAATTAGTGTAGATTCAATTCTTGCAACTTTTCTTTCCAACACTTTTACTTATGCACTCTATTTCCTTTGATTCCTTGTAATTTTATTTATGTAATTCTTGCACTTAAATTCTTGAATGTTCACCTCCTACTAGACTAGACCAATCAAGGTGATAGCTAATTAGCATAACCCCTTTATTCAATTGATCAAGAAACTCATATATCTCATATATCAGTTTGCATTCAAAGACATGGAAAAATTTAAATTGCAACTTAATGTGAAATACCTCTTAAGTCTATATGAACCTTCAGTTGACATATTAAAGTTAAGACCCTCAAAGCTACAACATTGTTGCTAGAATAATTGGGGGCATCACCAACCTTGGACTATAATCATTCACCACAATAACATTTAGAGGATGAATTTTTTTCCTACCCATTATATAAATTTTATACATACATATGCTGCCATCAAGTAGCAACACTACATGTGCATGTTTTTAAAGTAATAATTAGTGTTGAAATATTCCATGAATGTGTAAGCAAGTGTTTGAAAGAATTACCGTAAAGAAGGAAAATATTTCAAATAGGAAAGAGATGAAAGAACTACTCACAACATAAATTAGTCCCATGCATAACAACATTGATCACAACATCGATGTCCCATATCCTCACGCATTTGGAAAACTATTTAATATGTATAAGAGAGTAGTTATAATAGTAGAGTAACATATTCCCCCTTCTAGTGAAGCCATTAATTACATGGTGTAATTGTATCAATTTCATGAAATTAATGATGTGATATAAATATTCCCATGGCCTTGACATAGTAAATTGATAAATTAAGTAGGCCAACGTGAAGGCATGTAGTGTATCTTAGGACAATTGAGAAGTGGATTGGCTCATATTAACCCCACACCTTGGTACTATCATAGGTGAACCCATAAAATTGTGTTATATTTTTTTGCAAGGGAGGTATGTCACAATCACCTATATTAGCCCCTGATCATGATAAATTTAAAGCACACCATCAAGGTTTAAGGAACTTGTGACACTTATTATGCATGGAATGATATTTCCTTGTTGTTATGTTTTATTTATATAGTTGCAAGAGATGTTGTTTTAGAGTTACGTTCCTGGCCGTCCTCACTAATTTTTTTGTTTTTTAATCTATATCCGTCATGAACTGTGATATCCTTAGGTTGTGTTGCATATTTACCTGAAATTGGAATTTAATTGTGAAGGTTGAATACACATTATTCTTTATGTTGCCTTGGATTTACAAATCCAAAGGCACTCCACCAAAAATATCAAGAAATAATTTCAATCTACATATATGGACTACCCTATATACCCTTGATTATATAGTTGTATGTGTTCATGTAATTTTCACTATGATAGTTCCTACCTTATGATCATCACACCACCACACTTACAAGAGTCACACACTTAGGTTATTATACCTTATTATAATCCTTCTTCCGCTCATACATTGGTCAACTATTGGGTTATTACACTTATATGATTAGGATATCTTATTGTTGGTTTGGTATAATGTTCATAGGTAAATGAGAGAGAAGTTCCAAGACTATAACTATTGCGCCTGTCTCACAACCCTTATTTTATATTTGACATGATTTTTGTATTCGTAATAATCAACCTTCCAAGGTGTTCTTAATGACTATATACATATTTGAATGTTACTATCTACTCAACTGCTTTCCCATGGCCATCACTAAATGTTGATTTTAATTTATATGTCTACCATATTAGTTTCTAACATTCCTAGACTTGGTAACATAATGTCCTCAATATCATTTGGGTGCATTAAAATTTGCCACATATGTTAGCCCTTTGATCTAAGGTTATAGTAACATCTACAATATGATTATTTGTCGCACTATAATTCTCTCCTTACTAGGATGTATCAATTCTTATTACTTATTAACTCTCCACATGTTAATGTATTCCCGCTAGAAACACTTCGATGGTTTTCAAGGCAAAGGTGGCATCGTGAGGCATTGCACCATTAGAACTGTAATGAAACTTGTCTTGCCACTTGTTCACATCCACTTTCTAATTAAATAGGCCTCCTTTGGTTTGCCATACCATATATGGACAAAGGGTGCAGTTCGATCAAAATGGTCGAATGATGGGGAATGAGTTTTACCAACCCTAACTCTTGGTTTTGTGTTTGTTAGCGGTACTCACTCCTTGATTGAACGTTTTCCAGTTCTCATACTGTGGAACCTCTGAGATGGACCTCGTGTCCCTTAGGAAGGAGACATGGCACCTCTTTAACATACTTCGACACATTTGGCTTACTACTGTAATTTTGTTTGCATGCCTTTCCCTCGTGAATGTTATGTTGTTGACATAGAAGGGGTACCTAGTGGTGTCCCTTTTTCATCGCGGTGTTTTTATTTCATACAAGAATATTATATGTTTGACCCAGGTAAGATTGAGTTTCGGTAATGATATCCTAGTATCTGAGTTTTTTTTACTCAATACATTTATTTGATCATTAATTTCACACCCTGACCCATGCATTAATTCTTCATGTCAAATTTTTCTTGGCGTTGTTCTTTAATTGTTTCCAAGTTACCTAACTTATAACCCTACCCTGTTACCAAAGTACTCCAGTTCATAGAATTTGGTTGAAGTCACCTATAGTATGCAACAACCACTAGAAGTGTGGCCAAGAGTTTCTTGTCCTTTGCACCGGGGAATTTTCATTATGTACTTAGCTAAGTTTTATATTTTTGTTCGATTTTCCTTATAAATAATTTGATATTATGGTTTTATTTTGGCCTAACTGAGTTTAATCCTTTACTTGGCAGCTCATAAACTGGGTAACACTCCAACAACATCGAGTAACAAACTTATGAGTTTCCATCCTAATCTTTATCGAGACATTTCTTCCCTCTGGTACCAATTACAAAGTTATTCCTATGACTCGGAGTTGAGGCACTTCTCTCTCTTGGTAGAGGCATTTTTGGATCAGTTATCGCTTCTATGATTCACTACAGTAAGTAATCCTCTTTCCCATAGGCATATTTCCTCCATTAACAATTTTGATAACAATTAGTTTATTTCGAAGTTTGGGCATGTTCTGTTAGTAATTCTGACTTAATTTGTTTATATTTAATTTAGTTAATAAATCGATTTTCCTTGACATAGGTGCCAACACAACAAGTAGAAAGAGTGGGTTAACCTAGTAAATGCGATTTTGCCTCAGGAAATTTCCGTTGTGTATATATGTATATATATATATATATACCAGGGCATAAAAGTACGTACTTAATTTCCGCCTTTTCCTACAGGTATCCCCATAACTATGGAATCATCTTTGGTTTTTAACATTACACCAGATTTAAAACAGTTTTTCACTTCCAGTCGGTGTTTTTCAAAGTTAGTTCATACATACCTTGGGGTTTTGACCTTTGGCTTCCATACGACTTTGTTATGGCCTGAGAGTTTTGAATGATTTCTGAAGCAACCTAAATTAGAAATTTAAGTTACATCCATGTATTTAGCATATGACCTCAATTGTAGCCTACTGTAATTATATTCCAATTACTTTGACCGAATTGTATATTTGAGGACAAATTATATGTTTACATTTACTTAGTGATTTTGTTAATAGAAATTATCTCTGGGCGATAGAGTTAAATAACGTCGAGGAAACATTGTCTTTTGACTTACATAAATCTTGATATACAAAATGAACTCAGTTTTCTGAGTCTAATGATGATTTATTGAATTGTTATCATTTAGGGGTAACATTACGGTTCTTGTGAATGTTACTATGATTCATGACTATAATTGCACATCTCTATTTTTAGCTTTACTTTGCATTATATATATATTTGTTTTTTTATGAGTTGGTTATGTATCAATGAATATGTTCACTAAGTATGTTGGACTAACATCCATTGTAGCAATCTCAATTTATTTCGATAAAATGTTATATGCAGTAACTCAATACATGGTTAGCCCATCGTTCGATTTTTTCATTACTTTGTTTCACTATCAAAGGAGTAAATACCTCCATCCTACTTTTGTCTACAGACCAAGATTAATCTCATAGAATTTATCAAAGATTTATCTGGATGATATCATAACCTCCAAAAATAACTTTGCTTTTAGTTTAACATAGACTATCAATATGTATGTGATTTCTATAAAACAATACCACTAGTTATCTAAGTTTATCCATAGTTGTTCCTTATAATGGAAAGTCCTCCTATTACATACTGTATTATAATATCAAAACCCCTTTTTATATCCCTACGCACAAATACTTGCCTATGATATGATGGCAAAAATTTGCTCCTATTTAAATATTTATGTTTAAACACCTATATTTAGTATAGTAACAAGAATTGTTCATGTTCCTGAACACCTAAACCTTGCATGTACATATGGAACCAATCGAATTTAAGTCCCTATAGTTCTGGACTATTTCTCTAAAATAAATCTATATACATATATTTAATCACCTATCAATCATTCAACTCCGCTTATCATACTTACCTAGATCCATTAAATGTCTACATACACTTGTATTAAGACAATTCTATTAGAGTTATGCACAATCTGAAAATATTCTTATGCAAGGAAATAAGTAACAGAAGACTTTCTTAATTTTAATTTTCATACACAAAAAAAATCCTCTTCAATGTAATTAAGTTCAACTCCTTTACCAATAATTGTCATCATTAAAATTTCTCCTATCAAACTTAATATCATTTATTTTGTTGAATTGAGACATCTATGATCCATATGAAGTTAATGAGAGATATTTGGGCGTAAATCACATGATATTTATTTTGTTGACGTGTTTCAAACCAACCAGTGTGGTTCATCGTCATGACAAGTTGAAAAATCAGATTTGGATTGCAATGCTAGATCTGACTTCAACTTCAAAACTTGGAAGCGTGCCCTTTCAAATTGATGAACCTTGGTTGCAATGGCTTTTCCGTGCAGGGATTCAATTGTTGAATTGAGGATTCTGTGATCCATATCAAGTTAATGAGAGATTTTTCGGCGTAAATCACATGATATTTCTTTTGTCGATGCGTTTCGAACCAACCAGTGTGGTTTATCGCCAAGACAAGTTAAAAAATCAGATCTGGATTGCAATGCCAGATCTAACTTCAACTTCGAAACCTGCAAGCATGCCCATTCAAATTGATGAACCTTGGTTGCAATGGCTTTTCCGTGTAGGGATTCAATTGTTGAATTGAGGCTTCTATCATCCATATCATGTTAATGAGAGATTTTTAGACGTAAATCACATGATATTTCTTTTGTCGACGTGTTTCGAACCAACCAGTGTGGTTCATCATTAGGACACATTGAAAAATAGATCTGGATTGCAATTCCATATTTGACTTCAACTTCAAAACTTGCAAGCGTTCCCGTTCAAATTGATGAACCTTGGTTGCAATGGCTTTTCTGTGCAGGGATTCAATTGTTGAACTAAGGCTTCTTTGATCCATATCAAGTTAATGAGAGATTTTTCGGTGTAAATCACATGATATTTCTTTTGTTGACGCGTTTCAAACCGACCAGTGTGGTTCATCATCAGGACAAGTTGAAAAATCAGATCTTGATTGCAATGCCAGATCTGAATTCAACTTCAAAACCTGCAAGTGTGCCCGTTCAAATTGATGAACCTTGGTTGCAATGGATTTTCTGTGCAAGGATTCAATTGTTGAATTGAGGCTTCTCTGATCCATATCAAGTTAATGAGATATTTTTCGGCGTAAATCACATGATATTTCTTTTGTCAACGCGTTTCGAACCAACTAGTCTGGTTCATCGTTAGGATAAGTTAAAAAATCAGATCTGGATTGCAACACCAGATCTAACTTCAACTTCGAAACCTACAAGCGTGCCCATTTAAATTGATGAACCTTGGTTGCAATGGCTTTTCCATGCAGGGATTCAATTGTTGAATTGAGGCTTTTGTGATCCATATTAAGTTAATAAGAGAATTTTTGGTGTAAGTAAAATGATATTTATTTTGTCGATGCGTTTCGAACCAACCAGTGTGGTTCATTGTCAGGACAAGTTGAAAAATCAGATCTGGATTAGAACACTAGATCTGACTTCAACTTCAAAACCTGCAAGCGTGCCCGTTCAAATTGATGAACCTTAGTTGCAATGGCTTTTTCATGCAGGGATTCAATTGTTGAATTGAGGCTTCTGTGATCCATGTCAAGTTAATGAGTGATTTTTTGGTGTAAATCACATGATATTTCTTTTGTTGACGCGTTTCAAACCAACCAGTGTGGTTCATCGTCAGGACAAGATGAAAAATCAGATATGGATTACAACGCTAGATCTAACTTCAACTTCGAAACCTGCAAACGTTCCCGTTCAAATTGATGAACCTTGGTTGCAATGGCTTTTCCGTGCTGGGATTCATTTGTTGAATTGAGGCTTCTGTGATCCATATCAAGTTAATGAGAGTTTTTTGGCGTAAATCACATGATATTTATTTTGTTGACGTGTTTCGAACCAACCAGTGTGGTTCATCTTTAAGACAAGTTGAAAAATCATATCTGGATTACAACGCTAGATCTGACTTAAACTTCGAAACCTACAAGCATGCCCATTCAAATTGATGGACCTTGGTTGCAATGGCTCTTCCATGCAGGGATTTAATTATTGAATTAGGGCTACTGTGATCCATATCAAGTTAATGAGATATTTTTTGATGTAAATCACATGATATTTATTTTGTCCATGCATTTTGAACCAACCAATGTGGTTCATCGTCAGGACAAGTTGAAAAATCAGATCTAGATTGCAACACCAGATCTGACTTCAACTTTGAAACCTGCAAGTGTGCCCTTTCAAATTGATGAACCTTGGTTGCAATGAATTTTTTGTGCATGGATTCAATTGTTGAATTAAAGCTTCTGTGATCCATATCAAGTTAATGAGAGATTTTTCGGTGTAAATCACATGATATTTCTTTTGTCGACTCGTTTCGAACCAACCAATGTGGTTCATCGTCAGGACAAGTTGAAAAATCAGATCTAGATTGCAACACCAGATTTGACCTCAACTTCGAAACCTGCAATCGTGCCCATTTAAATTGATGAACCTTTGTTGCAATGGATTTTACGTGTAGGGATTCAATTGTTGAATTGAGGCTTCTATGATCCATATCAAGTTAATGAGGGATTTTTCAGCATAAATCACATGATATTTCTTTTGTCAACATGTTTCAAACCAACTGGTGTGGTTTGTTGTTAGGACAAGTTGAAAAATCAGATCTAGGCAATAGTTGTTTCCTCTATAAAGGGTCTCAAAATTGCGTATGCTAACACTAAATCCAATATAAAAAACCTTAAGAAAATTACACAAAGCCACCATTTTGCATTCATGAATGAAATGCAGGAGGTTAGGCAAAGTGGACAATCCCGAATCCATTGTCAACATCCTTTGAACACCAAGATTGGGAGAGGAAGAACTAGATTCCTTAGTTCAAATCCTCTTTGATTCTATCATGGCTGACTTATATAACACATGGTATTCCATTGTCGACATCCTTTGAACACCAAGATTGGGAGAGGAAGAACTAGCTTCCTTAGTTCAAATCCGCTTTGATTCTATCATGGCTATGACTTATATAACACATGGTATTCCATTGTCGACATCCTTTGAACACCAAGATTGGGAGAGGAAGAACCAGTTTCCATAGTTCAATTTTTCTTTGATTCTATCATGGATATGACTTATATAACACATGATATTGTGGTGGGACATTGGAAAAGTTTCTTTGCAAAATAATAATGGTTTAAAATGGAAATATTTATTATTGAATGATCTTGGAGAATTGTTTTAACCTTATTATTGTAATCAAATTTAAAAATTTAGAAACATTTTATGTAATACATATATTTCCTTGAAACAAGCACATATGATTTTGAATGATAGTAAGAATTCAATTATATATATATATATATATATATATATATATATATATATATATATATATATATAATGTTATTTTAAATACTTCAATGAAATAAGGGTTACATAGTAGTTAGTATTAAAAGATTAGTTTAAATATAATTTAATAAAACAAAAATAATAAATATAAAAATTTCATCACAAAAATAAAGCTACTAATAAAATATTATATTGTTGAATGCTATCATTAAAAATTAAGAAATATGATTAACTAATATTGTTTATATTAAAATAAATATATTTATATGTGTGTTTTATTTTTATTAATATATAATTGTCTATAATTATATTTATTGAAATATGTTTTTAATATAATAAAACAACCCATAATAAAACTCTAACTAATCATTTTACAAATAAATAAATTTCAATAATAAAATAATAATAATTACATCGTAAGGTGTTTCCCTCTGAAATGAATTCCCCTCCCATGCCACTTGTAATTTTGTGGGCCTTTGATTTAAGTGTTAGATGATCAAAATAAACTCTATCATTAGATTGAAAACTAGTACAATTAGTTATGTGATATCTACAATCAGCTATATGTGATAGAGGGATTGGCGGCTCTCGTGTTGGGATTTTATGCTTTTTGTGCTATTTGGGTGCGTCGAAGAATTTCGAGCTTTTTTCTCCAGTGGTTGGGAATTATTTTCCCTGCTATGTCTCGGCAGCCTAGCCGATGGCTGGTGGGTTGTAGACGATTTGTTTGGAATCGAAGTTTCATTACGTGTCTCATTTTTTTTCTCTATTTTCAATTTTTATCTATTACGATGTGTTTGGATAAATTTTGGCGACTTTCACCAAATCAACTGGAATCTTTTTCTTTTCTTAATATATAAGCGCGTTGAGAATTAGAAACTAATTCATCCAATTCTCTCTTGCTATTGATTAGTTACGTTCTCTTATAATTAACCCACTACCCATTTCAACTTAACTATTTTCATTGTATTTATGCACCAAAGGAAATAGAAATTATGTTCTTAATTTTTATGTAAACATAAAAGGAAGGAAATCTTTTTTTCTAAAAAAAAATTGATTTGACATTTTAATATTGAGCCATATTGAAAGATTTAGGATATAATTATCACATTATCTATAAATTCTCTGTATTATGTAACAGTGAAAAGATGAGTGTTGGCATGGAAATAGCTTTAACTTTGTATTCACGTTAATAGTATTAATGCCAATCTCTTCCTCCAAAATTATCATGAACATGAATTTGCACAACTGTGACAAAAGGCCTACTCTACTTGTCATTTTTAAGGGCTAAAAAAAATTGGTTAGAAGTTTCCACTGTGAAGAAAGATCGGAATTTCTTTGAAGCCATTGGTCTTTTTGATGACGTTGAAAGAGTCCACCAGTGGGAATGCAAAAATATGTTGCAGGTCATGGGAAGTCGTCACCGATTTATCCCTTGTTTTATTGAACCTTGACTCAACCAAAATCCCACATTTTTCAAAATATGGCCACAACTTTCTCAGCAAAAAATAGTCTTGTTAAACTATGACGTCATCAAATTGCTTCTCCTCACGTCATCATTTTTCTTTTCTCATTAACATTCAGTTACTTCTATTGTTCACTCAAGATTGATTCAGTTGTAGGCATGCATGTACACTCAAGAGGTTCAAGGGTTCTCTATTAGAGGGTTATTGAAGAAAACCATTTTGTTGTTCACTCAAGATTGATTTAGGATTCTCTGTTAGGGGGTTATTGAAGAAAACAATTTTGTTGTTCACTCCAGATTGATTCAGTTGTAGGCATGCACGTACGCTCGAGAGGTCCAAATATGCTCTATTGGGGTTATTGTAAAAGGTTTATCCTTGAGAATTATCACATTCTCCAATCCAAGCCAAATATATCAAAAAATTATGCCTTAGCAAGAGTTGAGAATCAGCGAGGGTGGGGGAGACTATCCTTGAGAATTATCACATTTTCGAAAGGTCATTAAAGGTTTGTGTTGCATATAACCATGACTTCCCGACCAAAATGTATTAGGCTTTGGCTTGTATTCCCACCTGTGACTGGAAGTCACCAATTTGGGTCCTTCTCGATCAGAAGATGGAATCCCATGTGCATTTAGATGCCAACAACATAGCGATAGGCACCATTGTAACCAAGCGGGGATGTGGATAACCCCATACACTTTTCCAAGAGGAAGGGAGAAGATGGTCAAAAAATAGGAGATGCTAAAGTACCTGATCACCCAACAAGGCAGGATATTACATTAATGTTGTTCAACTACAAGCCACTTGATACATATGCATCTCTAAGTAAGTAAATCCTTTTCTCCTATGTGACGTTGGTCATAAAATAGGAGGCGCTAAAGCACTTGATCACCCAACAAGGAAGGCAGGGTAGGATATTATGTTAATGTTCTTCAACTACAAGCCACTTGATACACATGCATCTCTAAGTAACTAACTTAATCATTTTCCCCTACGTTTTCACATTAAGCTGGTCATGAAACAAGAACAAGGCACGATATTACGTTAATATTGTTCAACTACAAGGCACTTGATACATATGCATCTCTAAGTAAGTAACTTAATCCTTTTCCCCTACGTTTTCAAACTTCACTGTTTCTGAAAACACCTTATCAAATTTCCATTTAAATGCTAATAAGTTAAGATATCCCGAGCCTTGTTTATGTATTTGATGGTGCCTTTACAAATGACAATGCATTGTTTTTGGGAATCAAATACTACAATCACATGCTTTTCGGAGTTGAACCAATGGGGACTGTCCAGTCTGAATTACTGGTTCAGAAGGATATGCAACATCCACTCTAAAATAGTGGGTGTTCCCTCGAAGAATCTACTTTGAGGATTCACTCTTCCTATATGCTCTTTTTTCATATGTTACTGACTTATGGTGTTTCTATTGCAACATTTGGTGCAATTGCTAGTTAAATTCCTAATATAAATTGAATCTGTTATACCATGCATGCAACAAGTATAATAACCCAAATAAAAATAAATTTATTTTGATTAGTAAACATGCAAATTTTATAAAAATAAATTTGAACTTTACTCATTTTTCAAATATGGCAACATTAATTTCGAATGCCATAATAGCAATATTAAGATGTCGAGTTCGAGCTATAATGCTATTATCATAAAAATAAATTTGAACTTTACTCTTTTTTAAAAGATGACAACATTAATTTCGAAATCCATAATAGTAATATTAAGATGTCTAGTTGGAGCTATAATGCTATAATTATCCATATCACAAGGGAGTAGATATTGCAATAGGTTTTTTGTCAAACCCATATTAGTTTGGATTTGACCAAAAAAGTTTGCAAAAAAATCTATAGTATAACATTACACATTGAAATATATGATTTTTCAAAAATAATTTAATTTATTTATGTTCAATTTGATTGGCTATCAAATTGAACATGTTATTAACTTTTGTCTCTATTAATGTGCCCATCACCTCTATTAATTAACCACAAGCACATAGATCACATCAAGGTGTAAGATGAGCTTTAATGATACAATTTGTTTTGGGAAGTTGATAATATTATTCCTAATGAATATAATTATTTTATATTCCTATTTGTAAAAATGGCTAATGTTTAATATAATCTAATAAAAAATGTATTATTTAAAATTACATGTATAATTTAAAATGATTATTTAAAATCACATATATAATTTTTAAAAATTTAGTGATGGTATGTGAGAGATATATTTTTTATTTTTACATTATATTTTTAAGGGGTAAAAACCACTTACGTTTTTGTGGAAACTTAACACATATGATAGATTTTACACTATTAATGAATGAATTATATTCAAAATAATAAGATGTTTGTAATACTAATAAATATAAAATTTTCCACATTCACAAACCAAGGTATAATGGAAATTTTGTGATAGGGCCTCTATACCTAGGTCTAATAGTAATATTTTCATAAGACCATATCCCCAGACTATAAAAGGCCAAATGTAAACTATTAATAATTATTTCTATGCTACAATACAAATAATGTTGATTTACAAAATTTAATAATGCATTTAATTACAATTTAAAATTAATCTAATTATAACATTTTAAAATTTATTTATTTTTATTGTTTTTTACTTTAATTTAGCTATATTTAAACTAAGTAGCAGAGACTAGCTACTATGTAACCCTTGTTGAATAAAAGAAAAATTAATGTGATTACAAAGATTTGAAGATGATGATTTCATATTTGAGATTCACTTTAGATGCACGGTGTCATAGCAGACGTCATGATAAGATGCTTTGGTGTCATAGAAGACGTCACAGTAGATGTGAGCAAAGCTAATAGGTAGATGCTGGCAGAGGTAATAGGTGTTGGTGGATGACAAATATTAAGCAGTATGACTCGGTTATTGGTTTTTCATTTTGATTGGCTCATTGTCTTTTTAAATGGAAAATAAATATATCAATAACTTACTACATGTCGATGATTAATATTATGGGCTACAACTTGGAGCAGATGCATGGTGCCCCGCCACAGAAAATGTTTTTGAATTTGTTGAAAGAAATAGAGCACCAAGAAACGCTCTAATACCACATGAAAGAAACAGAGCACTGGGCAGTGCTATGATACCACATGGAAGAATGTGTAGAGCACACAACGCTCTTATACCAATTGAAGAACTCAGAGTAAATAGCCCTCTGATACCAATTGAAAATATATAGAGCAAACAACAGAAACACAACTACGACTGTTGAAATAAACTGTAAGAAAAACCAAACATTAATTTACATTAGATCAAGGCAGCTACAGCTGCGTAGAATGCAGACTATGTGTCCCGAGACTTTGCATCTATCTTCTATCTCAGATAAAATGAATTTATACATAAATTAAGTCGGTTAGTTGTCCCTTCAATTCGAAAAGGGTTATGTCGGTGATGGCCCTTCGAAGTTGACTACGTTAAGGCAGTTGCACCCTTCAAGTCTAAGTAGGTCATTGCGGTGACAGTGAGGCAGTGCATAGTGTTGCAGTGGCGGTGCATTAATGAAATGACAAGCATAATTATTTTCAACACTCCCCCTTAATTGCGATTGGAAACTTAACCATGACTTAACAAAACTTAAACATGCCTGTTGGTCTAAGTCTCAGCTAAGCTTACAATGATTCAAAACTTTGACATCAACTCTTGTGCATGATTTGTTTTTCCTTTTCTTCCAAATCATGTATCCTCTGAATTGCTTCATATTTGTCTTTTTGGCGTAGGTTCCAAATTTAAGTTTCTTCATTTATTGTTGGAGCTCTACCATCGTTATATCTTTATTTATCATAAACGCATAAAAATCATTTCAAACTCTCCATGGATGTCTTCTACATCTTCAAAAATTTGTTTGTATGTGGACTGTTGCCACATGTCATATTTTATAGTTTTCTCTACATCATCAATCTTCTGATTATCAATTTGTTGCAACATAAGTTCATAATAGAATTTTATTTCTTCAAGGCTCTAATACATGAAAATTTCATTTTCATTTTCAATATCATCCATATTGTCTTCAATATTCATAGTTGCAATTTCTATGCAATCATCATCAATACATTGTTTTTCAACCCATGATTCAAGGAACTTTAATTCTTCTTCATAATTATTCTGCGTACTTGCACACTGGAAATCAATGTTAGGATTAATAATTTTTGTAGAACCACATTGGTTTTGTTGCTTCTTTGGCTTTTCCTCTGTGTTTGTTTTCTCTTTGTGGGCTTCTTTCTTTTTTTCTGACTCTATTTCTTCCTCTATCTTTGTCTCTCTCTGTGTCTCTTGCACTTGGCTTTAAGATACAAGTGGTATTCTGTCGCCAAATAACAAATTACAGTGTATCAATAAGATGTTTATGTAGCATCATCTACAACCACTCATCACGAGTTAATTGTTCTTCATCAAATTTAACATCAGCAATTTCAATTGTTGGATCCACTAAACTGGATGCTTCTCCATTGGAAACATTATCTATGCCAAAATTAGCGTATGTTGATAACACACCATTAACATTATGATTCACTTTCAAGTGAGATTCACCAAACTCTCCATCTCTCTGTACATTCACTGCTACAAATCCATCTTCATTCTCATCTTCAAGCATTGCTACAACAGGTTGAACAACACTATTGTCTTCAACTTGATTACTCCCCCTTGCACCAAATTTTGCTTTCAGGATCTTCCATGCTTCATTGGAAGTTGTAGCTTCTGCTACCTTGCAGAAAAACTTCTCATCCAATCCTTGTTTTATAAAATTTAATGCTAAATCATCACATACTTCATCATATGGCTTGTTAGACGAATGTTCAATTAAGTCTTTAGCTCAAACAAAAGTTGGCATTCTAATAACCCATAAATCAAAATATTTACCAGTAAACATAAGTGGTGGTAGCAAATCAAAGCTACACCAATCAACTTCGATTTCTTCTTTGTCTTCGGCTAGACTTCTGAGTTCCTCGGCTTTAGTCTGAACTTCTCTAAACATGGCAATGATCTTTTCCTTTTGTTTTCGATTCATTTTCTTCATTTTCTTCAGTCGAGTCTTGCGACCCATGACTAATATATTTCCCATGTCTTATAGTTGCTTTCTTATAAATGCTTTCGTGATTGAATAAGGATATGTTCCATATCACCCAAAAAAAAATATGATATTTAATATGCACCCGTTAAGACACAATCTTATCCAAAACAATGTCATGCTTAACAAAACACCCAAATATTTTTGTAAACTTACTAACTTTCCAAAATATTCAACTCTAGCTCAATAAAACTCCCTTATTTTTTGTAAAATCTCCATAGAATCATGCCTTTCAGAAAGGTTTATAACCCTGCGTACCATACACCTCCTTTTTGGTTTTAATAAAAAAGCAACCCTTTTAAAAACAACCTTTTTAATCTTTTAAAAAACAAATAAACTTGCTAGATGAAATCTCTTTATAAAACTCTTTAATAAAACCATGCACTTAAAAAAACAAAAAAAAGATTATTACTCACATCAAAACAAAACCACCTATTGATTTTTCCTTTTGAAAATCGCACTTTTTAAAAGAAATACCTTGCCCACATGACGTTCAAACTTTGTTCTTTGTAATTAGCGATCAGACGACTCTCCGATCAGCCCTTCGAAGTTGAATAGGTTAAAGCGGTTGCACCCCTTAAGTCTGAGTAGGTCATGGCCGTCCCGTCATTTTGATGTCTAATTAAAATCCAAATTGTAAAAATTTATTGTATTATAATTTACAAATTCCCAAAATTATTTATTATAACTAAGGTTGATTTACAAAAATTTAATTATAGGTAATCCAATTGGATTTATTTGTACTTATGGACTATAGGGCTATGGCTAACATGCTATATTCTTTCAAGATTTTGTTGTTGAGAATTAATGGGACATTATGAGCATTGGGCAATGGGGAGTCGGGTACTACAAAGTTATGACACACAGCACAGTTATGGCTAGCCTGCTATATTCTTTTAAGATCTGGTTGTTGATGACATAATTTAATAACCTATACCACTTTCGCCTTTGACATCTAACCATATATATTTTATAGTCTTACATTTTACTGTGTGATTGTTCTTTCTTACTAATTGGAAAAACAATAACACCCTTGCAATCTTTTAATTCACCCTATTAGACGGTTAGAATTTGATTTTACCCTACTATAACAACATATAAAATATAAAAAAATCGTGAATTTCTCATTTGACAGGCAGAAGGAATTTGGAATTCCAGGCCTGCACGGCCCCACGGCAGAAGTCATTAAATATTGGATGTCGACGAAGGCTGGAGTGTTTTCCATCGACATGCGATGTATTTCGCAGCACTGTGTCATAGCAGACGTCGTGATAAGATGCTTTGGTGTCATAGCAAACGTCATGGTAGATGTGAGCAGAGGTAATAGGTGTTGGTGGATGACAAATACTAAGCAGCATGACTAGTTTATTGGTTTTTCATGTTGATTGCCTCATTGTCTTTTTAGATGGAAAAGCAATGTATCAATAACTTACCACATGGCGATGATTAATATTACGGGCCGCAACTTGGAGCAGATGCATGGCGCCTCGCCACAGGAAACGTTTTGGACTCTGCCGATATGAATAAAACTTATGGCGTCACGGCAAACGTAATTAGGTTTTGACCAAATGAGCCACGGTTGAATCTTTCGTAGATGCATGGGCCACCACAGAAGTCATTAGATATTGGCTGTCGACGACGGCTGGGGTGTTTTCCATCTACACGCAATGTATCTACACGCAACAACGTCAGCAAATATGCAGAGCTGCGTGCACTTCATTAATCGCTATAAATACTCACCCACGGCATCAGAGGAGTCAGTGAATTACCCACTATCTGCTTCGCCGATCAGAGTGAGACAAAAGGGAAGGAACACAGGTTGAAAGAAGATATGACTAAAATGCAGAAAGCGTGGTTCTACAAAGAATATGGATCCATAGACGTTTTGGAGTTCGGTGAATTCCCTGTGTCAAAGGCGGGGCCAGGCCAGATTTTAGTTAAAGTCCGAGCTGCCGCGCTGAATCCCGTCGACTTCAAGAAACGGGAGGGCTTATTCAAAACCAACGATTCCGACTTTCCGGTATTCACTTGTTTTGCTTTTGCTTTAACATAAGCTACTTCATCAATCATATATCTATCGGTTGTTTATTCCTTTGTGTAATTTGGCATGCTTCGTTTGTGTTACGCAGGCTGTGCTTGGTTGTGATGCAGCCGGAGTGGTAGTGGAAGTTGGCGATGGCGTTTCCAAGTTCAAGAATGGTGACGAGGTCTACACCGACGTTCAGGACTTCACAGCGGGCAGGCCAAAGCAATTGGGGACACTCGCCCAGTACACCCTAGTGGAGGAACACCTGGTGGCGGCTAAGCCCACTAATTTATCGTTCGAGGAAGCAGCGAGTTTGCCGCTTGCGATACAGACTGCTCAGCAAGCGTTCGATATAGCGAAATTTGAGAAGGGGCAAAGCGTGTTCATAGTGGGAGGAGCGGGCGGAGTGGGCAGCCTCGCTATTCAGCTGGCAAAGCATGTGTATGGGGCTTCAAGGATTGTTTCCACGGCTAGCACTGGGAAGCTTGACTTGGTTAAAAGCCTGGGGGCAGATGTGGTCATCGATTATACAAAGCAGAGTTACGATCAAATCTCCGAGAAATTCGATTTCGTATACGACACCATAGGTCGGTCACTCATTTCTTTTGCTTCGCATGGCTTTAGTGCAAACATAATGTAATCTAGTAATGGAAATGTTTTATTTAATGTGCAGGGGAGTCGGCCAAGTCTCATGTGGTGGCCAAAGAAGAAGCCAAAGTTGTGGACATAGCTTCGTTTCATCCTCATCCCAGGGCTGAATTCTCCATGTTAAAACCCAAAGCCCATAACCTGGAGAAGCTGCAGCCGTACATAGAAAGTGGGAAATTGAAAGCAGTGATCGATCCAAAGAGCCCGTATTCATTCTCTGATGTTATAGAGGCCTTTAAACATCTAGAAAGCGGGCGAGCCAGAGGAAAGATTGTCATTTCGACCATCGAATAAAAGAAGGGTGGATGCAGGATCAAACATTATGCCTGTCTCGTTGTAGGCTTTTTACGGAATGCTAATGAGCATTTGTGGGCATTTTGAATCAGTTTAAGATATATGGATTTATTTCAGTTGGAGCAATTTTAACTTGGGATTTTCAGAAATAAGAGGCCTTAAATCTTATGGAGTTTTAAGAAGCAAGACATGTTGAATTTTACGAGTTTTCACTGTGATAAGTGCAGATAAGGTGGTGGGCAGTAGTTACATATTGCTTGCCGAGTTAGCATTTCAATGTTAGAGCCACCAAACATGTCAACGACAAATAAACCTTTGCATATGTCAATCATAACTGAGTGCGTTATATACCTTTGCCTATTCACGCGTCAAACATATAACTTCCCTATTTTCTAAATATGTGAATTTTTAAAAATTACACGTAGATCAATGTATTTGCATTCATCCTTGTTTTTTCGATTCATTGCCGTATCATAACTATAAACAGAATATCAAACTTCCATTAAGAATTAGTGATATAAATAAAATACCAGAAGCAAAACTTACATGATTTAAAAGGCAAGTGACATTTTTTTTTTTACCCAGAGACCCACTTACAAGAAGCAAATATACAGGATTTAGTTATTATTATATTTCCAGCGTAATGGAGAGATTTTACAAAAAATTACAAAACTAAGAAGGATATATCTGTCAATAACAAGTTTAAAAAAATTACAACTGCTCAAAAATTGATTAATAAATTACAATGGCTTATAAAATATGATAATATGTTATTCTTGAATATGAATATAATAGATAGTTTTTGGAGGAAGCATTAATTTGAAGCATTAATTTGAATTTTTTAAGTTAGAAAATAAATCAAATTTAAATTGGACATTTAAAATAGAAAAATATTCTATGATTAAGTGAAGTAAAAGTCAAAGGTAAGATGTATTTAGACCTCCAAAAATCAGGGGAAGAAACGGCAGAAAAAAGAAACCGCCATATATTCGAAGTGGAAAATTTTAACCGAACGCTAAAATTGCTGTCCGCAAGCTCATGCAGTTTCTGGAAGAAGATTCGATCCATAACAACTGATGAGGAGATGGGTGACTGGGAATTTCTTAAAATTTCTGACCCGGGGGATACGTGGCGCATGTCCTTATTCAAACAATCGCTTACAATCACTGGGTTAAAGGGCCTCCTGGCTAAAGCAGAGCAGGTGCGAAAGAAATGGTCAATCTGGCTAAAGGGGTCTGAATCGGTGAGCTTGCTTTCCTGCGTGTAGCAATGACTGAACAGGATAAGAAGCTGAAGCTATACAGCAGCAGCTGAATCGGTCACCCAGCCCAGCGGAAGAAGCACTCACAACTCCTGCGGTAACGATTGATATGAAATATGTTTAAGAACATAGAAATTTTTGCGGTTTTAGCTTTGACCTGAAATGATAGTAGAAAGTATGCAGTTCAGAACATATTTTTAGGCATAGTTCTAGAAGGCTCATGATTGTAAAGTTTATCTAGCTCAGACTACATCTAGAGCCTTCGTTTTTGGGCTGCTTTCAAAACTATCGATGGCACTCTGGCCCGGTTCCCCAGGGGCGGGCAAAGACTGATTATGAATGATGTAATGTTTTTTGAACGAGTAATAGAATAGAAACACCTCACTTACAAAAAAAAAAAAAGTGAAGTAAAAGTCAGTGGAGTTAGAAATTAGTTAGAATTGATTTATAATTCTCACATGTAAAATACTAATCTAACTAGTTAAATTTCAAAATATGATTAAATGTCAATTAAGGAGAAGAAAGAGAAAAATGGTGGCTAATTACAAAGAGATAGGGAATAATTGTAGTCACTCTAGAGAGTTCTAGGGATATGATAAATTAAATTAATAATGTGGAATTCCATATTATCATCCAATAAATCTACATTCAATGCCACATATCATCTTATTTGGTACCTCTACTCAAAAAATTCATGCTAAAAATAGAAAATGTGTCAAATCATAGGGAATGTCTAGTAAAGAATGAAAAAATGATCATATGTGCACCTAATAATGCATGGAAGAGTGTCCTTATAAAGCTTTGATGAACAACAAAATTCAATGTACCCCAACATCAACAAAATTTAGAAAATATCTGTCCTCATGCATGAGTTCATTCTTTATGGAAAATTTCCTAGTTAAAGAAGAGGAAAATGATGAAGAAAATCATCAAAAAAATGAGAAGGCTAATCATATTTGTTAAGGAGTGCAGAATAAAGTGGTTTCATGAAATTGACACATCAAAAAATTAGTCCCTTTTTCTCTTTCCCAAAATTTCAATTTTTGTATTATGGATAAATAATGTGAATCATTGTTAAAAAGTGGGAAAAAAACTAAATAATAATAACATTAAAATGGATGGAAAGGCTCCGCCATCTCTGTGAGAATACGAACATGGAGAATGAAAATCACTTCCTCTTAGAGTGCCCACGTACAACCACATTAGATCTCACTTTCAAAATCTTTGTTGCAATACTCATCTTCCTAGCCTTTATGTTGTCAAATTACAGTGACCTCGGGGAGGCTTCTCTCCAAGCTTTTTGAGCATAGGAATAAATCTTAAATTAAACTAAATAATTGTTTCTTTAGGTCCGATAGAACAAAGTTGGGTCTTAGTGGACGTTAACCACCACCACCACCATCATCATCATCAATATATATATATATATAATTAAAAATAAGAAACTAAATAAGATTTATAACCTGATTTAACACTTCATAATTATTTCCCTCATAGCCAATTTCATTTAATTATATTAGAGTAAATGTGAAATTATATTTTAAGAGAATTATTTACATTTGATATATATAAATATATATCTATATATAGATATAATTTTGATAGTTTATTTAATCCATTTTCTTTTTTAGATTTTAAAATATTTGGATAATCAAGTGTGGAGGTTGATGACAATATAATAAGTTTGATAGTTATTTTCATCCATTTTCTTTTGATTTTAAAATATTTGGATAATCAAAGTGTGGAGGTTGATGACAATAGTAACAAGATTAACCAAATATTTATTTTATTTAATTTGTAATTAAATAATAATTTTATTAATATAAATGTCAATAATAAATTAGGACAAAATCACTATATTGCATTTTGTTAAAGTGTTTATTAAAATTTATACATTTACATTTTTTGTTATCTATTTATGTTTTTAGTAAAATTATTATAAAATGATAATAATCACTGTGTAATTTTCAGATCATTCTAGATTAGACATTTAATTAGTGCACAAATATTAGGAAATGAAAATAATTATATTTTGTATTATTTTAAATGCCTCTCTATTATTTTTCTAATAGAGTAAGAAACATCACAAATATAATAGAACTTAGCTATTAAAATATAACATAAGAGAATCAAATTAAAAATACCAATAATATCAAAAATTTAACATATCACAAAGCCTTTTCCAATAAACTAATCTTTCAATGCTACTATATTAATATGAATATGATTTCAAACATTCACTCTATTAAATTATGTTTTGGTACTACCTAGACTATTTTTCAAACAAGATTTGAGAACAAATTCATTATAGAATTGATCTATTTTTACTCAAATGTAAATCTTAAAAATAAATTTTAGAAAAAAATGAAAGCATTGGTAATAAGAAGTTTGATTTTATAAGTCCTAATAACTTATATCCAAGTTTTTTTAATGTTATAAACTAAAACAAAAAAATATATAATTCTTGTGAGTTGCACATTGAAATTAAAAATAATTCAAAAATATTTTGGGATGAACCATTGTGTGAAAATTATTAAAAAATAAATAAATTTAAAATTAACCATCATTTCCTTTAACATAAGACTACCATTAACAATATGGCATAGATTTCCATATTTTATTACATAATTACTCTTCAATTTTGAAAACCACAAATAGCTTTGATATTTTGGCTTGTTTTTCCATATTTAAAATGTTATATGTAAAATTGAGATTTTGAGTAATATTTAATATGACTGGTTTTTTTTAAAATAATTTATTATTATATAACAATAAAGTTGGCGAAGTTCTAAGTTATAATAATAAAGTTTGAAGTTAACAACCTAATCTAATACAGAAAGGCTTGATTTTCCTTGAATAACAATAATAAATCAACCTAAATTACCTAGCCAAAGATGATTATCCTCACTGCTAGTTTGACAACAAAGTTACAATAAGCTTTTTCAACCCCTTCCAAAATAATAAAATTATAAATTCGAAATTTTTTGTTATATAATAATAAAGTTCAAAATTAGGTGCCGCTTGTTCCAAGTTTTACAGTTTTAAATGAATTTCCAACAATTGTAATGCCCTTGCTGCACAGTTACGTCCTTAGTCGCTTGGGAATTATATTTAGAATTATTTTTTGTCCACGGAAATAACGTGGAATTTTCATGTTTTTCAAAATTAAGAGTAAAATAGTGGATCAACAACACGTTATACGCCTTTGCAAGCTCTTTTAAACTCTGATCACGAAAAACGAAGCGATAAATAATAGCCACTTACAGTCAATCATTTTTAATTCAAAATGCTTGGTGGCATAAATATTAAAAAATTACTTACCATTTTTACAAATAACTATTTGAAAATTAAAATGATAGCAAAAAAATTGTGAAAAAACCCTTCATCTCTATTAAACAATGAAATCTTAATTACTTAAAAACAATACTCTGAAGTTCATCTATCTCTTATTAATTTTTTAAAAATAGATTAAAAGAAAAATAGTTTTTATTATTTTTATGAATAATTACAAATAAACTCATTAACCCAGGGAAACAATAATGTTATATTAGATTTACGTCTTATGTATGTGACCCTTTTTTTTCCGGGAGTGTCAACTACCAACAATTATCTAGGATGATGCTGACGTGCTAATTGTAACACCTCTCCAAGCCAGAGTTACAAAAAATTAAATATAACATCTACATAAGTTGCAAAATGAGTTTAATTGCACTCCTCAACAGTTTAAAGGTGGTAACAGTGATTAATAGTTCAATCGGATTCGCTATTGTATACATGTATTTACTAAATACCATATATAATTTCAAATGTAGTTTGGTACCTCATTTAATTATTTACGGAGTTGTAAATGTTGGAAGTCGTGTTTTGATTTAACACTTGTCCTATCATAAAATTAATACGTCGATATATCTTAAGTGGAGTTTCTAGAATTAAAATTGTGGAGCGATGGCTGTGTGAAAAGATATTTTTTATTTTACGAAAACAGAAAGATGTAAGTCTCTCTAAAATTTCTAGATTCACTATGGTAAATGGTTTTTCTTTTATGAATATATATTTCAGATTATTTTTTTACTTACTCATGGTCGAATTTCAATTTTATTATATATCACTGCATTTTCAAAGAAGACTTGTTATAAATTGTGAAGATGTAACAATCGAATGTGACTCTTTGCAATCGGTCGATAATCAGTCAAAAAAGTCTGATCCACGACTTCAGTATCAATCGAATGTGACTCTTTTCCAGGGTAAGGCTTGCAAGTTCGCTACTGAAATGTGAATAATCATGTTATCTCACAGTGTTTTCTTTCTTCTTTCATGGCTGAATGGTCTGAAACAATCGGAAAGGATTTGATATGATGTGAAAGTTGTTTTTTTGGTTCTAAGAATCTGTCTTTTTTTTCTATCTGTTTCTGGGCACCTCTTTTGTCCCATCAATGTTATGTAATTTAGATCTTTATATTCTCTTAATATAATCCATGAAGGTTTTTTTCTCGGACAAAAAAAGATGTAACATAGGCTATAAATGGCCGTAAGATGCACATCTCGAAAGAAAAGTTTGACACACGAACAACGTTTGATGCGTCAGTGTACACATGGAACATTAAATATTACTCTGTGTGAATTAATACTAACAACCAAACTACGATGCCACATGCTACAGTCAAATGCAAATCCTATAGCTTCCATATAAACTCAACCTGAGTAAAGACTCCCAATGCAGTAAGCGATAATATTTATAAAAGGCAAAATGGAATTAGTGTCGGGTGGTTTACAAGTTGATCGCTTTTTCCATGAACAACTTAAGAATCAAAGTAATTAAGTTCACTGCAAAGTTTAACGATTATGTATACTGAAAATGATCTCAGGAAGTATGGATCACTGCCATGACTTACACTATAAGGATATAAACTGAGCACCAACCTCCATTCCAACCAGTCAATCAAGGATCTTCATATTACCCCTGATGAAGTATGGATCACTGCCATGACTTACACTATAAGGATATAAACTGAGCACCAACCTCCATTCCAACCAGTCAATCAAGGATCTTCATATTACCCCTGATGTCATGGATGATATCAGGTTACCAAGTAGAAGAGTAGTACAATGGAAAAACATATTTTAAGAATGCAAGCAAAAAATAACATGGCAAATTGAATTCTACTGAAGTATATTGTCCAAATCCATCATTCCCATTGTATCAACTCTCCAATCCGGCTGTCGTAACATCAACATCACATTATTTTTCCTATCAATCCCATTTTTCGTCTTGAAGAAGTTTTAAGAGACTCGTCGCTCAAAACCAAAATAAAACAGGTCAAGTGCCTATTAATTATGGAAGGTGACCAAGAAAACTTGACTTGATTCACTATTGGAAGAAACCATCCAAAATAGAACAAGTCAAGTGCCTATTTATGAATTCTGACCCTGAAGAGTTGTGCTAATAATTAAGCGTAGGTGACAAAGAAAACTTGGCTTATTTACCATCCGAAGAAACTATCTAATAAAATTAGGTCAATTTTTAATTTCAGACTTTTGTGATCTATAATGTTTTTTTGGCTTTTGGAATAATCACATCATCAATATTAGATTGGAAGAAACCATCCAATAAAACTGTTAATCTAACATAATTTCTAAGAAATTGTTTAATTATTCAATGTTTTGATTTCTTGAGTCAAAATTTGTGATACAATTTTGGTAGAGATTATGACTTTTTATTGTTTGAAATACATTTATAAATACATAAAGATACTCAATACCCTAAGACACTTTTGAAGCACTCTACTAGTGCAGATATGCAATTAAAACTTACAATTCCAACAATTATTTATCAAATTTGAACAATTTAATTAAAAATATATACCAAAAAAATAAAAAAACCTTTAATAATAACATTGTATTAATTTCAAATTTCAAATATATTTTTCCATTTATATAATATTAATACAATAAGTATCAAAAAATTAGAGATGCATTATATTAAGGTAATCTCATATATTTAATTAATCTAATATAATTCTTTTTGTTATAGTCAATATATGCTCAATAATTAATGTATAGAAAATAATAGAGTCTTCAATAATTAGGTAAGTAATGGATTTGGACAACTAATACCACCAGCATAGATCCATCTTGAGTACTGATCTAACATGAGCGTGGAGGGATTAAATTTCTTCACGTGTAAACTTTTTTAGAGTACAAAATACAATGTATTTCACTTCTAATCACTGAAAACATATTCACAATTTTTTTAACTTCTAATTACTTTACAACATATTCATTTGTTTTTAATTTCTTCATGTGTAAACGTTTTTAGAGTGCAAAATACAATGTGTTTTTACTTTTAATTACTTTACAACATATTCACACATTTTTATACTTCTAATTACTTTAGAGGGTGTTCATTTTTTTAATTATAGCTAATATTAGACGAACGAAGAAACTTACACATCCCACATCCCCTCGTCGTACTGGGTTGTACGATGAACCTCTCCACTCAATAATATAATACTTCTCTACTAGTTAGGCATGCATCTGCCAACGTAGGTATTGCACATAGGGTATCAAGTTGATTACCTATTTAATTCAATGAAACATGCCAGCTTTTTTTAAGTTGGCAAAGTGCAACTTTAAAAAATATTTTCTAAATTTTGTGAATTATTTTATTCTTATTTATCTATCATCTAATATTTTCTAATTTTTGTAAATTATTTTATTCTTATTTATCTATCATCTGATTGGTGATTCATTTTAACATATTATTTCCAAATTCCTTCGAAAACCAGCAGGTGGACGAGGAGTGTTGAACATAACATCAATAATATGTATGTTGTATTTCATTCAATGTGGCTCCCTAAGCAAGCATGACTCCATTTATCGTTTAATTTTCCCACGCTGAACCTAGGAAAGTACAAAGCCTTCCAGATTGTAATCCGCATATTTTAATGTGTCACATTTTTTTAAGTTTTGGTAAATCATATACAAAATTCACAAATATGTTTGATAATCTAGTTTCAACAATTAAATAATTCATTTTTACAATAATTTTTTAATATAATTCTAACATTATATTTTTCATTTTATTATAAAATATATTTTTAATAATCATAAAGCTATAATAATTTAATAATAATATTTTCATAAAGAAAAACATGATAATAATCATTCATGTAATTATTTAACTTTTATATAACTGTAATAACTTATTTTACTAATATATTTTTAATATAATATAATATTATTTATTTTATTGTGATAAAGCTATATTAATATAAAATTTGTAAATTTAAAGTTTTATTAGGCTTTATTTTGCACAAAAACAAATATTTTTTCAAAATCCAAACATAATCAATTCTACTTGTATTGATGAAATTTATGTAGGGTATGATAACTATAGTATAACATCGTTAACATGTTCAATCATATTTAGCCATGGTTATTCATGGTTAACATGGGAAACACAATCAACTATAGTCAACATGGTCAATCCACCTCAATAATGATCAATCAAACTCAACAATGTTCAACCATTACCAACTATACTCAATATTATCAAACATGTTCATCTATAGTTAAACATTAACAACTATACTCAACCACATTAGCCCATAGTCACCCATGGCCAACCATGTTCATCCATAATTAACCATGGTCAAATAAAACCAATCATGGCCAATAATGGGCAACAACACAACCATATTCATCCATCCTTAAACCACCTCAACAATGGTTAACCATGGACACAATGCTCCTCCATGGTTATCATGGACAACCATATTCACATATAGTTAAATATTGAGAACCATGAATAACTCAAGGACTTTTAAATAGTAAATGACTAATTTACATCTAATTTTTATAAATAGTTGATTTTTTTTAGACAACTTCTCAAAACCATTATAAAGGATATACATATTATAAGTTTATCAATATGTCACATACTCTTACTAAAACTGAATCTTGGTTTTTACTTTATTTAGGTATGTTCAAAACCATTATAAAGGGTATACATATTATAATTTTATCAATATGTCACATTACTCATACTAAAGACTATATCTAGTTTTTAACTCTTATTTGCTATGTTAAACTAAGCAGAAGGGAGTAGCTACCATGTAGCGCTTGTTTGAGG